>CAOKZL010002203.1:0-695082 GCA_948472985.1 Iguana delicatissima | reverse complement strand
TAGTAGAGCTTGATAATCAGTGAGCATAGTCAACTGTGCTGGGATGTTCGGGTCCCATCCTGGGTCCGCCAAGGGGACCCTGCCTCTCATCCACTGCTCAGGGTTCGCCTCTCCAAGAGGTGCCCTGTTTCTAGCTATCCGTTCTGCATGCTGAATTATTCTCCTCCGCTCTTCAGTAGTGAACAAAGTCAGGAGCAACTGCTGACAATCTTGCCAATTGGGGATATGTGAGGCCATAATACTGGAACAAAGTTCAATTACTTCTTGTGGCTTATCTGTGTAAGTAGCATAATGGGTCTTCCAATTAAGGAGGTCAGACGTGGTGAAGGGAGTATACTGGTAACTCGGGACTCGCCGATAACCGTCCCCTTGGGTGGGATCTATCACCAATTGACTGATTTGTCGCAATGGTGCAATCACATCTCCACTTTCCCCATCCGAATCATCTGCTTCTTCTACTTCCTTCTGGGGTTTCATCTGTTTACTCTTGACCTGCTTACTCTTGGGTTTATCTTTTGGTCCAGTCTGTTCGGGTTTGGGTCTGAGTGTCATCTTGTTCTGGACAGCCAAACTGGAACCCGACAACTCCTCTGTCATTTCCTCTTCATGGGTAACTGGGGCCAAATCCACCAGTCTCCCGGCCACAGCTCCCTCCTGTTGTGAGGCTGCCTGAGGTACTGGTGGCAGTGGAGCAGGCTGTGGTACTTCCAAAGCCAGTGGTGGCGGGGCTGGCTGCATCATCACATACGGTGGAGGGGGGGCAGTGGACTCTTCTGGAGCTGAATCTGGCAAAATCTGGGCTTTTCCAAGCTTTCGTCTGGCCCTGTCCTGCCTCAGTACCATGGCCTTACAAATTTGTTCCTGACACTTCTGCAACCAAGAAGGGTTCTCTGTAACCACTGTGTCCCATGAATCTATGTATGGATACTGATCAGGATGGCCAGGCTCACCCACCACTACTGAATACACTGCCTTGATTCGAGCAGGTTCTAAGCTCCCTTCCGGAGGCCACCCCACTTTGAAAGAAGGCCACTCCACTTCACATAAATTCCGTAAACGCCCTGGCGTCATCGGGGGTCCCCATAGTCCCCACTGAATCCTTTCTTGAAATTCTTTAACATACAACCTAAAGGGGTTTGCCGGCTTTGCCCCCCACCCATTTCCTCCCAACGTGGACAAGACACACTAGGAGAAAGGGATTTGGCGCGTGAGTAAGGGGTCTCACGCGCCAACACGAAGGGAGATAGACACCACTCTCTCTGTGCCGACCCACGCACCCGGACTCTCAACGGTATGCAATGAGAACTGCGACACCTTGCGCCCCTCCTTTCACACCACATTCACGCCAACAAACTACCTCCCACCTCTTTTTCCACCTCCAAAAAGCCTCGCAGTTTCACCCACAACAGTGGGGTATTAAGGCAAGACTAAGGGGTTGATCAGGCCCCTCTTCTCCCTGAAGTTGCAGGGAGGGCACTCACCAACAGTCGTGGGAGGGTTCTGCTTTCTGCTCCGCCTTCTGGTCCCTTGGCTGGAACACACCACCGCCAGAGCCGCCGCCTCACTCCGAGTCAATCCTTCCGACAAAAATAAGTCAGGGGCGCCCTGGGTCGCGTCGGGAAGAGGCGATGGCCCCGACGCCCTGGCGTCCGCCAAAGTGGGCAAACGCCCCTCAATCCCGGGCGAACGAGCCCCAAATGAAGTAGCTCTCCAAGAATTGAGACCACCAGATTAGAAAGCAAAGAAAATAAAAGTTTATTTTACTGCAGGGATCTCAGTGGAATGATTTCCAAAGCCTGAGAGCCCCGATCCAGGTATTAGCTCTCTTTTTATACCCTCTTGTAAACAGGTTACAGGAAATGATTACATATGACCATATATGAAGTGTTTACAGGTCAGGCAGACCTGGGTTACATCTTTCAAAAATGATGTATTTTGGTACCAAGGGAGTATTTCTCCAACATCAAAACTCCCTAGGTTCCCGGCACAGCTAAGCACATACCTAAGCCTCCTGATAAGATAAAGGGCGCATCTGCTCACCTAGTTTATTTTTCTATATTTTTCTACCTTAGCAATAGCTTCTTCAACTTAACCCTTTCAACAGGCCTTGAGCAACTACAAATTTTGGTATCCATGAGGCGTCCAGAATCAAACCCTAGTGAACAGCAAGGGCCTACTGTGATGAAGAAGTTATAAAATTGATACACATCCACACATTGTAAAACTTCAGTGCATTCAGGAAGACTTCTTTTGAGTTAACATGATTAGCCCAAAAATTCAATCTATGGTTCTTTGGTTGGTAAAACAAGCATAAAATTTACAAGTATCTGAATTTTCTTAAGTGATTGGTTCAGTTTGTGTATTGTGTTTTCTTTGAAACTTCTAACTTAGGAAAGGTAGAAAAGTTAATTATTTAAAATGGAGGAAAGGAAGCAGATAGCATAGTAGGGGAGGCTTAGCATATGATGAATGACTGGCCTCTGATGCTCAATATTCATGTTTCCAAAATATTGAGATTACAGATCTTCAGGGGATACCAGAGGTGTTAAAAATGATCCATCCAGGGTGTTAAATACACTAGCATTCCCACTGAACTGTACTTGAAAATAGGTTTTCTAAAGAAAAGAAAACTAATGCATCCTTGTGTGATGTGAATTTAATAGAATTCCTTTACATTTGGCATAATTATGCCAGTTTACATTAGCTGGAGAATGAAGCCAAGGTGTGTCCCTCCATTATGTTTTCATCTCTAGAGTTTGAGGGGAGACCAGCACAACAGACTGAATTTCTCTTATTCTCTCTTTTCCCTCTAGGATCTCAAAAACATCTTGCAAAGGTATGTGGCTTTGTTTTTTGTTATGCAATGAGTAGTAGGCTGTATAAGAATTTCCTGACTCTCAGAAGCAAAGCAAGGAAATTCAGGTCTACAGTGAGGCAGAAAAGTTCCCCAGCCACTGCTTAATCTCAGATCTGTTTGAGTTACTCACAAGCATAGAGCCAGGTGTGGAGAGCAGAATTCTTGAGGCATGGTCCCTGACCCTCTGGAAGCTGTCCAACCCTGTTATAAACTTAGGGAATCCAACACAGTCCAGCATTACACTCACAGCAGCTGCACTTAGGTTGAAGCTTCCTGTGCTGGCCGTTAGATTAGCAGTGCTACCTATTGCTACCTCACTGAATGTCTCTCTATACTAGAACTTTTAAAAAGTAACTTGGGGGGCTACAGTTTCCAGAAGGCTACAGACAGCATGAAAAGATATAGTTGTGGCGTCTTAAAAACTGACCTCTGTATTTCAGCATATCTTCCAAGGACTAAATCCAGGTGGGCTGTAATCCATCAAAGTTTACAATGAAATAATATGATTAGCTTTTAATGTTTCACAAGACTCCTCCTTTTTCTACTGAAACAGGCTAACATGGTTGTCTTTCTGAAAACATCATGGCCAGCAACCATACTGGCAGGGATATTCTGGGAGCTATAGTAGGAAAAATAACTTATCCACATTAATTTACATTTCGACTTTTTCCCGCTGCATCCATTTGTTTCTTCCTGGGTAGAAATTCATGCTTAAGTTTTAATTTTCTTTTTCCAAAATATGTGTTGTTTTTGGATGCATTTTTTCCCATCAGCCCAAATATGTTTGGATGCTGTTTTTCAATCACACATTTTTATTCATACATAGTTTCCTTCTGTACACATGGTTCTGAGTGTAGAACATACACTCTGCATATACATACACACAATATATATATATACACACATACATTATATATACTATAATGTATATATATGTATACACACACACACACACTATATGTACTATATACACACACACATACAAGCCTTAGAAACTTACTGGTGTCCGATGTAAGATCCTATTACAGATCTCAGGGGCTTTAAAATTAGTATTTTCATGGACAAATGTGAACCCAACTGATTTCTAGCCCTACTCATATAGTTACTCTAAATTCCTACCACCTAGTTATTCTAAATTCTTTTCTTCTTTCCTTCTTCCTTTGTTTTTTGTTTGAGATAAGTTTTATTTGAGGTTTGTTGACATGGAGATAGTAGATAGTTTTGGTCAATGGTGAACTCCTTGAGAATTTTTTTCCAGGGCATTAGATTCCAGAAATAACAACAACAACAACAACAACTATTATTATTACTACTACTACTGTTTCTTCTTCTTCCTCCTCTTTTTCCTCTTCTTCTTCTCCGTTACCCTGACCTCTGGGGGTCCCTGAGGGACACCTGGATTTGCTTCAAAAATGCAAAGGTTGGGGAAATTAGCAGAGCACTACTTAGCGAAAAGGAGGACAGGGCAACGCAGCAAGATCTTTTATCCTATGTCTGTGGGGTCAGACTGCACAATAGAGAGAGAAATCAAGTGTTCAATTAAAAGTATTTTGTTTAGCCAATTTGGCAGAATTTCCTCATATTCACACAGAGCAGTCACTCATATAAGCACACAAGGACTACTGAGTTTGAAAGGCTTAAGAGCAGGAAAAGTTAAAGGAAAGAGAGCAATTATACTACACCTGATCTTGAAGACTGCAGTTCAGGAAGAAGTGAAGATAGATCAGCAGACAAAGAAAAAGACTGACAGGATCCTTAGAACTAGAAGCATGACAGACACTAGTCAAGGTGGAAGTTCTCCCGAGAAAGAGAGCGAGCGAGTGACAGAGAGAGAGAAAGCAAAAAGCCAGAGAGTCCCAAAAATGGGATCTAATTATAGTGCAAAATATCCCTGGTGGGGGGCAGACCCTTTTCCTGGGAAAGGACAGAAACTGAGTTATGCAGATGGACCTCAGCTTTGTAGTTTCAGCAATTGTGATCGCTAACTTCATCCAGGAGACACTTAGTCTCTCAAGGTGTCAAAGTTGCAACCGGCCCATTTGATGTGTACATACATGCCTTTCTGAAGTTTTCCTGGGATACATGACTGGGGGTTATTTGGTCAGATCTAAGCCAGGGGGTTTCAGCCTTTAGACCTGGATATCTATGTTTCTGTCTGGAGAACCTCTGGCTCAATAAATATAAATAATTCTCTTCCCCAAGATAGGGTGTGTTAGCAGGTAATAAATATCTCACTCCCACTTTCAGCAAATCATAAATATTTTCTCTCCGCTAAGAACATGAGTTACTACTACTTCTCCTTCTCCTTCTTCCTGGACAGAAATTCTACCTTGCAACCCTATAAGGTAGATTTGCTGAAAGATAATGAAAGCCTAAGGTCATATGGTAAAGCCTATCATCAAACATCTCTTGCATCTCTTTCCTCCTAGTCCAGATTTGTAAATATTGGTTCTCTCAGAAACATTAGTACTATAAAAATGGTATCAAAGGTGAAACACAGTGGCAGGAATAAATGCAACAATTAATGTGTTTCATCTGCATAATTAGAATTACATAATAATTAGAATAACAGAATTATGATTTGCATAATATACAAATGTCTGATTTGAGATGTTGGAACAGGGCAATCCTGTTTCTATCCCAAACATGACAAATTTGCACAGTTCTGTAAATTCTTATTTCAAAAGTGAATTGAAACAAAATTCTCATACATCCATGCTTATTATCTTTTACTTATAATGACCCCTGTATCTACTGTTAGACAATAAATCATTTGCCTTTTCTAATCTTTCTGCTGTCCCTCATCTTCCCTGTTATGACACTTGGGAATGGACAGATAATAAATTTCAATTCTTTCTTCCTAGGTGTAATAAAGAGAAATTTGTTAATCCAACTGCTTTTCCTCCTCAAATAAAGGAACGGATTGAGAACTTCTCAAAAATACATCCTTCTTTGGAGACTGTCATAAAGAATTTCAAAGGTAAATTATTATTATTACTACTATCCTTTATTTATATAGTGCCATCCATGTACATAGTGCTTTACAAATTTAAAATACAACAGTTGCCCTAAATAAATACATAATAAAATGAAAATATACAACGAAAAGGATCCAGGGTATATGAAATTACAACCAGTACAACATAACATTACTATAATGTCAATAAAGATTACTATAATGCCAATAAAATACAATATCTAAATAGCAATAAAACTAGTCCAACATTCCAAAGATTTTGGAAAACAAGAAAGTTTTCAGTTTAGATTTAGTAAGAGAAGGGGCAGTTTGTAAGGTCACTGGAAGATGATTCCATGTATAAGGGGCAGCGAGAGAAAAAGGGTGTAACTGAGCTAAAGAGGAGGAGACTAGGCTGGGTAAGAAGGCAAGTATTCTCAGAGCATAGGTTTCCAGCTGGCTGGTAAGGACAGATAAGAGCAGCAAGATAAGGAGGAGCTAAATTATGTAAGACTTTAAAAGTCAAAACAAGAACCTTATAAAGGATCCTACAAGGGATAGGTAACCAATGAAGGGAAATCAGGAGAGGGGTAATGTGATCAAAATGGCAGGCTAAGAAAATGATTTTAGCAGCAGAATGAAAAACAGAAGGTTAATGTATGAGTTTTTAGAAGCGTGGTAAAAATATGGCAGACCTGATTAAGCTGATTTACTGTAATCAGCCATTCATCAGGCATAACATTGCCTGGATGCCAGTGAGTGTTGTCCATTTAAATATATATATATATATGTACTAGTTGCTTAGGAGCATGAGCTGTGCTGGGTAGAATCATAGAACTATAAAGTTGGAAGAGGCCTCATCAACCATCAAGTCCATAATGACCTTTGTGTCACCTGAAACCTGTGAGTTTACAAGGTGTTGCAGGGAAAGGGGAAATTGCTTCCTCCTGGTTCTGCTGATGAAAGAGACACAGTTCCTTAGGCTGGATACATCCTGCAAGACCTCCTAAACTGGCCCATAACCACTCAGATGCCCTCCTGCAATGCAATAAGGCTTTTAAAAAGTCTTGCACAAGTAAACAAGGCCATTCCTAGGTCTTCTAAAGATCACCAGCGGACTTCTCTCAAAATGGATGGCTTTTTGTTTCAGCAGCCTCCACTTTTCTTATTATTTTCATTTTCATTTTAGTCCCCCAACTTAGAGGGTTTTGGGGGGGGGGTTAAGAAAAATATGCTGGGAGTATCTGGTGAAACAGGCTTATTTGCCCTCCCTGTTTTTTTCTATTTTGCTTTTCATGCATGCTCAGAAAGAGATTTTGGATGTTGCTGCTATTTACTTTGCCTGTGGTAGGCAAGCATACACAGTTACATTAATATTAACTAGAGACAAATCCTGTTCCTTCTCAGGTGAAGCTATAGTGCATTGCTTACTGCAGACCTGCTGCTTCAACCCAGCCTCCAAAGTCTGTGTTTCTCAAGTTCTCCCCCACCATCTTCCTGATGATATTGCTGCTAAAAAACAATCCTTCTAGCTAGACATAGGACAAGGAGAGGAAGGGGGCTAGAAAGATGGAAAAGGACTTTGAAAAATAGAGTTTCTTCCTCATATATGAGGTATGGCTCTACTTCATCAGACTAAAGGCAAGATATGAGCACAGTAACATCCTCCCTTGATGCTTCTCAGCATACTGCCTCGGAACTGGTCATAAAAATGACTAGTAACTATTATTGTGTGTGTGTTTCCGTACACACATGCATGTACCCCTTCAAGTCATCCGTCAACTTATGGTTACACTATGAATTTCATGGGGTTTTAAAGGCAAGGAATACTCAGGCCCTTTTTGCATGGCATTTGTCATGCGAAAAGGCCTCTGGAGCATCGCACGATTGCAAGGAGCATTTCACATGATGTCCTCGCAATTGCACGATGCTACTGGGGCCAGCAGGCGCCGATTGCACAATATTTCATTTTCAGCTTTTAGCTGAAAATGATGGTGTGATCGTGCATTGCTCCGGGGCCCCACACGCACTTACCGTCCATGCGGGGCCTTTGGAGCCGCAGCCCTCGTGCTTCCTCCCCCAGCGCAGTCTAGGAAAATACCCGGCTGCACTGCGGAAGGAAGAGGCAGAGCCCTCATGCTGCCTGGCTGTGGAGACGGAGCAGAGAGGACGCAAGTGTCTCATGAAAGAGGCTGCTCGCGTGATCCCCACACGATCGTGCCAGATGGAGGTAAGCTGCAGAAAGGGCCTCAGATTTAATTTTGTCAGTTCTTTCCTCTGAAATATTGCCTACAGCACCAGGTATTCACCCATCCAAGTACTAACCAGGTCTGACCCAGCTTCTTTTCCAAGATCAGAAAGGATCTCATGCATTTAGGGCATTTAGGCCCAGCTAAACATTATTTTTATCCTCCATGAAATTGTGTAACACCATTTTTAATATTGCCTTCTGGTAGCAATCCCTCCATTATATGGTACAATTTCCACAACTTAATTATGTGCTGAATGAAGAAATGCTTCCTTTTCTTTGTCCTAAATCTCTCAGTATTCAGTTTTAGTGAGTGACTCAGATTCTAGTATGAGAAAGGTTTTACACATTGGGTAATTTTATATGCCTTCATCATGTCTCCTTTTATCTGCTTCTTTTAAAAAAAAAAAACAATAGCTGTAATAGTCCTAAATGTTGCAGCCTTTATTTCAGGGAGATTTGACCCAGTTATATGGTAATTTCAGTTGGTACGGGGGGGAGCATGCCTACAGAGAACTAAATTGCTGGGAAACAGTCCCAAGCTGAAAAAGGTTTTCCACCCCTGTTTTACAGTATAAAAACCTTGGGGTCTAAATACGCAATCCTACATCAGTTGACAAAGTAAAAAGCTCTACAAAGTATACCTCTGCTTCCTTCCCTGTTCAGGTACAGATAACTTTACAGCTCCCAAAATGTTCCTCTTCCAGCCACAGTTTAGCAGCTGGGAAAGTGGGTGTGGTGTGATATGTGTGTTGGACTATGGCATTGGAGACCTGAGTTCAAATTCCCACTCTTGACATGGAAACCTACTGGGTGACCTTAGGCAAGTCATACACTGTCAGAGGAAAGCAAAGGCAAAACCCACTCTGAACAAACCTTGAAAAAAAAAACCTCTGATAGGTTTGCCTTGGAAATTACTTGAAGGTATGTGACAACAAAAGAATGGGGTTCCCAGGCACCATCCGGCTGCATTTTAGCAGCCAAGAGCACAAAGAAACCATTGTTGTGCAAAACCTATAAGCAATCCAAGAGACAACATCCTTTTTGTGCTCTCAGCTGCAGGAACACAGCTGGATATTTCCCAGGTACCCCCTGTCCATCCCTAGCCACTAAATTGCTTGTGAGGGCACATCTGGCAGCAAACAGGTTGGTTGCAAATATTCATGGAGGGAATATTGTGGAAAGAGTTATTCAATGTTATCTCCTGCAACAAGCTTAAAATAACATACAATAGGCCCTTGCTATCTGCTGGGATTTGGTTCCAAGACCTCCCATGGATACTAAAATTCGTGGACACTCAAGTCCCATCATGTACTATGGTGCAGTAAAATAGCATCCTTTAGATACAACGGTAAATTAAAAGTGTGCTTTTTGGATTTTTTAACATATTTTTGAGCCATGATAGATTGAATCCATGGATGCAGAATCCGTGAATGTGGAGGAATGATGGTGCAGAGTTACAAAGGGTGTTTATGGCCCTGGTGGCACAGTGGTTAAATGCCAGTACTGCAACCACAAGGTTGTGAGTTCGATCCTGCCAGGCTCCAAGGTTGACTCAGCCTTCCATCCTTTCGTAGGTCGGTAAAATGAGTACCCAGCTTGTTGGGGGCAATTAGCTAAAAATACATTGTAAACCGCTTAGATAACACTTAGTTGATAGGCGGTATAGAAATAAATGCTATTGCTATTGCTATATATATGTCACCAATAGGATTCCTGTCTACAAGTGTCAATATTAATGTGTCCCTTCTGATTCTTTGTGTCCCTAGACTCAATGTTCTTTACACTTCAAGGAAATAAAGGTAAACTTCCACTTTTTTTTTTCTTTTACAAACTAGAGTAGGAAGGCAGAGGTCCTCAGGTGAACCTAGTGGAGCAGGCAGTATATCAGAAATCCTGTGAGCTCCTAGGGACATTGGGGGCGGGGGCACTTAGAGTTGCCAGACAGACAATTGGAGACATCTTTTGTACCTTTAATGGTTGGGTAGAGGAGGAAATTTCAGCAGGCAGTGCTTGTCATAAAACTAAGCAACAAGCAACAGCTGCTGAAATTTCCTCTTTTACACAATCACTAAAAAAGTAGGGATGGAAATGTTCAATTTTCCCACTTCCCAACAGATGTCAAAGAAAAAAGCATTGGTATTTTTTTTTTCCTTATAAAGGACAGAAAACTCACAGCAACATTTAAAAACTGTATTTTTAAGAAACTCACACAATTTTACTTGGAACTGTGCAACTTTCTGAAGAACAGTTGTAAGTCTGCCTCTAGTCATGACTGTTCCTTTTGTGCAACTTTTTGAGAAAGAAGGATGAGACAGCATAGGAATGGATGGATTACCATATTTGCCGGCATATAAGACCCACCTGTGTATAAGACACACCCCATTTAAACATTGGCAAATACTATTTGCTGGCATAGAAGACACACTGACGTATAAGACGCACCCCATTTTCAAACAATATATTTTGGGGGGGGGGAGTTAGTCTTATACACCAGCAATACAGTAGATACCAGGAATTAATAAATAAAGTTGTATTGTACACTGGAGGTTTGGGCCTGGATTTCTAGCCTTGCAAGAAAGGCTATGGCATTCAACAAAAATCAGCATTATCCTGTAGTCTAAGGAACCCCCCAGTCAGTGGACTCTCTGGACTCTGATTCTGCACTTGCCTTCTTTCTTGAGTTGCCTGACTAGTCTGATTCCCCAATTCCTTTTTATCCCTGCTGATTTTCTTCATCCTTGCCAAGGCTGCTCCTCTCCTACTGCCCAGTCCTCTGTCACACTTCCTCGGGAGTTCCCCCCCCCCGGTATTTCTTCACCTGCCAGCCTACTCCGATTCCTTCTAATCCCTGCTAATTTGCTTCATCTTAATCAAGGCTGCTCCTATCCTCTTCCCCCACCCCCATTTCTAATCTCGTATTTTCTGAAATTTCCTTCCTCAACATCCTGATCTTTGAGTCTGTTCTTTCCTTCTTTCTTGACCTGCCTGCCTACTTTGAATCTCAGTAGGCAGCTCAGATAAGGGATCTGTTCAGCTAAAATTTCCCATGTGGCTGATTTGCATAGGAAACAGTATTTTCTCCACAGAAAGTAGTATTTCTGCACTGAAATATTATCTTTCATACAGAAAATTATGTTGCCTGCTCAGAAAATATTGTTTCCTGTGCAAAACATCCACATGTGAATTTTGTACAGAATAAGTATTGAATTACAAATAGCCTTCGAAAACAGTGTGGTTTGCAAAGGCTTTCTTGCAGTGGGAAGGAAATTGCTGAAATTGCTCATTGCTACCTTCAAGAAGAAACTTCTGAAGAATTACATTCCTATTAGAGGATAGTGATGCATTAAATCACAAATATCCAATGGAAACCAGTAGGTTGGACTAGCTCTATTCAGATGGGCTTCCTCTTTGCAAAGCTTTCATGAAGATGCATGTGAGAAATGTAGAACTATCAGGTTCTTACTTTGCTTTTTGATTCTCCCTGTTCCTCAATTTCTCTCCTGGCTGAAACAGAGCTTCTCTCCATTAGTGCCTGTGTGACAAATTGAGATGCAACTTCTTGCTGCCTGGAGTGGAAGCCCCCAAAGATTGCTGTGGATGCCTATGAAATCAAAATAGAATCCAAGGTAACTAGATATCCTTTGGGAAGGACAATATGGGTGGAAAATATATCTGTATTAACCAGTTTTTAAAACAATTGTATCTAATTGGTGGATATTCCTGAAAGTAGGAATAAAAAGTATGAATGGAAAGAATAGCCATAAATTTTCAGGGGTTGGGGGAAGTCAGCTACCATGAGATTTCTTCTTCCTAGCCAGAGCAAAAAAAGATTATTGTTTTCCTCTTCCCATTTTTCATTTTTGGTTGTGTGTAAACATTTACTTTTTTTATTCTGGGCAAAAAAACCCAAACATTTTTACTGCAAAATCAATTTTTTGTGCAAACATCTTTTTTTTTTGTGCAAATAACTCTGATCCCTGAAGCAAAATAAGATAAAAATGCGCGTGTGCGCACACACTTGTAATTTTGCCAGACTGAAAGAAAACTTCAAAGATTTTCATTCTTATGTCTGCGAATGTCTATTTCAGATTGGGCTGGCCAACTCTTTTTTCTGATAGCCTCTTAAACTTTAACAGCTGCATGGCAGATGGCACCGCCTGGTTTTCTCCGTGCCAAAAATAACTATGCCTAGAATAGTTCACCAGTGCAGATGGGTGAGAATTTTATGTGGTTAATTTTTAATTGAACTGACTGAATTGTCAGATTTCTTCATTTGCGGAATAAAACAAAGCTGAGATTTAAAAAAAAATCAATGTGGAAGAATGCAAAAATTAGTCTCCTCCTAGCATATGGTCTACTAGCCCTTGATAGTGCTTTCCTTCCCCATATCTTTCATCCTATCACCCCTGAAAGCTATCTGAAGCTGTTGGTGGGAAAATGGAGGAAAACAGATATTTGGTGCACTGAGAGGAAGGTGAAGCTCATGGAGGGATTGGGTGTATATCTGACCCCATGCAGTTGCCCATCCTGGGTTACATAGTCAATTGCACCACAGTAAGATCAGGTGCTCCCCTATAGCTTCACAGGCATGAATTTATGTACACAACAGCTAAAAAGGATCCCGGCCTATGAACTTGCCATATTAATTGGCGGGGGGGGGGTGTTGCTCGTTGCTTTGTTGTTGTTTTTTAAAAAAAGCCTTAGGACTAATAAAACACTGGTATATACCGTGGAAAATTGCCCCTTTAAAATAACATAGTACACATAGTATCTAGAAAACATTACTTCTCGCACCAATGAACTAACCTCATTCCCTCAAAATAAATAAAATTAAATTCATTAAAATAAAGGATATGGTCTGATCTGTCCTGAATCTCTTGTCAACCTCTTCTATGATTCCTTTGGATAACTCATTTTTTCATTATTCTTTACTGTGTATTAAAACTAAGATTTTGTTTGGTTTTATTTTGTTTTGTTTTGACTGCTGCATATTCCCAGTCTGTGGAAAAGTATGAGAATTACTGTCCACTGAAATCTGCTTAGGAAGTGTCAAGGCCCTTTTTGCATGGCATTTGCCATGTGAAAGGGCCTCTGGAGCATTGCACAATTGCAAGGAGCATTTCAGATGACGTCCTCACAATTGCGCGACACTGCCGGGGCCAGCAGGTGCCAATCACGCACTATTTCATTTTTGGCTTGTAGCTGAAAATGGTGTGTGATCACGCATCGCTCCGGGGTTACGCATGCACTTACCTTGCGTGTGGAGTTCCAGAGCCGCGGCTGTCGCGCTTCCTCCCCCAGCGCTGCGCTGCGGAAGGAAGGAAGGAAGACGCAGAGCCCTCATGCTGTCGGCCGGCCAGCCGGCAGCTCTTGCAGAGCCAAAGCAGCAGGGATGGGAGAGCCTCTCGCAAGAGGCTGCTTGCATGATCCCCGCGCCCCCGTGCCAGAAAGAGGTAAGGTGCGAAAAGGGCCTAAGTCAAGAGCAATTAATCTTGCATAGACACAACAAATATCCCTTTCTCTGGCTGTATATTCTGGGTTTACAGGATCTGTTAGTTAATGACTCAGTCATTGTAAGTTAGTAACTTACTCAGTTAGTAAGTGGGTAAGGACCCATTCTGTATCTAATTCAGTTAGTTAATGACTTAGTTAATGACATCAGCTGCTTTCTTGCATGACCCCAGGACACTGATCTGGAACACCAGGGTTTAAGCAGACTGAACATACAATGATTTACCTGGCACTCATTGCTACATGTGTTGGCAATTTTCTGTTATACTGTGAATTCATTCTATAACTCCTGCTTTCTTCCCAACATGCAGAAGGATCGTGTGGTAAGTGATCGAATATGGTTGCCCAGCACACAGACGGCCTACCTGTGCAGAAGCCTGAAGCCTGCAGAGAATTATTTTGTCATCATCCGGGCAATAAAAGGAATGTTCTATGGACCTACTGCCTCTAAGTTCGTGCTCGCAAGTATGTAATCTGAAGCAGCAGGCATACATGTGTATGTGGCCACTTCCGCAGGATGATAGCATCCCAGCATGGGCATGCAAGAGGAGAGGAACTGCAATGGCACTTCTGCATGACATCATCATGGTCCAACACTTCTCCTGTCACCAGCCAGCATGACTGCAGGGTACATTATTAGACAGAGTTTCTCTGTCAATTACCTCAGATCATGTGATGCTCCTGTCCTTTCCAGCCATGCAGAAGGGCTAGAAACACAATGGAGGCACTTCCTGCCCCAGTGCAGCATGGGAAAGAGCCCATCTGTGCTGCAGAAGGAAGAGGCATGTCCCTCACACTCCCTTCCACGGGGGGCCAGTAGGGTGCGGAGGGGAGCATTCCCGTCATGCTCCCTTCCCACAACCAGAGAACAATAGGATCAGGTAAGCTGCGGAAATGGCCTATGTCTTCCTCTCTTTCTGTCTCTGCTTCTCTCTCTGTGGTCTCCAGGTTTTTATTCCTGTCCTGCTGAGCATGTCTGTAAATTCTTTTCCCACACTCTTTTGAACAAAGTTCTGCATTGACAGAGGGCTGAATCAAATTTGAGTAAAGATTGCATCTGGGACCAGAAGCATAGCTTGCCACATAACCATTATCTTTCTATATGAGCAAGCTGTATTGTTTGTATTCATATCATACAATCAGTATGCGTGAGAGACATTTTATAGAAGAAGAGACAAAAGGCCCAAAGGGATTTACAGTTTGGTTGCTTTCCTATCCACCTAAATAGGTTAAAATGCAGACCAGCACTACCTAGTGCTTTAACATGTACTCTCAATTGAGGCTTGATGTTTTCAGCAGCAGACCTGTGGGAAGGATTTTAGGTCAGTGGTAGAGCACCTGGCTTGCATGCAATCTCAGGCACTGTTGTGGCCAAGAAAAATGGAGACGACCAGGTTTCAGGGAAAAAATCAAAAAGCCATTTTTTATTGTTAACAATACCTTGCGCAAGGGCAACAGTTATCCCAGAACTGTTGTGTCAATTAATTGAGGTAGCATCACTATATACCTTTTGCCTTCTATGTCAGCAATCAATCATTTACTTAGCCCGCCCATCACTGGAGAAAAAGATCTTTAGTTAACTTTTCCATTACATCATTGACTGGCACACACGTGTACAGAAGAGAACAAAGAGTTAGTTTAGAAAATGATACAAAATAGTGGTAGGGAGTATAGTGCCTCCCTGTGAATTCCCAGACCTTCGAATGTTGCAAGGCCATTCTCTAAAATTTGAGATAAGACAGACATCTGCAATTTACTCAGAGGCACAATTCAATTCGCTTGTTTTTCCTATTCAAGTGGCATTGGATTTAACCCCTTCAGCACCTCCAAGGGGAGTTAGAAACAGAAATAATCGGATTTATCAGCTTTGCTCCCCCAGAGTTCAGATATTCTTATTATTATGGGTATGAGATTTCTTTACACCAGTACACAGTAAAACTAGGCTTTGACCACCATACAACAAACTTTAGACAGGAGAGAAGTGAGACATCCTCCCTCTCACTTCTTAACTTCTCTGGCTGAAATAGTCTTGACAAAAAATTACTTTCGGTTTGAAAGCAATTTATACTGGCAGATAAAAGGAGTGGCCCTGGGATGTCCTATAGTCCAAGCAGTGGCCAATTTAAACATGGAGGGGTTTAAAAGGAAATCACCTGTCCTGAAAGTGAGTTTAAAAAACAGATGGTGTTTTGGATCAGATTTTTTGATGATGTTTTTATATTTGGAGAGAGAATGCAATTGAATTCCAAAAGCGGATAAATTCTAGGAACAGCAACATACAGTTTGATATAGAAGTCAACAATACGGAAATCCACTTTTTGGATTTAAAAGTTAAAAGAAAGCAGGGGATCACCTCAAAACTTCCCAATATAGAAAACCTACAGATGCCACTGCTTATTTAAGATTTGACAGCTCACAATCCAGATCACTTAGATCAGTGGTTCTCAACCTGTGGGTCCCCAGATGTTTGTGGACTTCAGCTCCCAGAAGCCCCAGCCACTATGGTCAATGCTCAGGGCTTCTGGGAGCTGAAGTCCACAAACATCTGGGGACCCACAGGTTGAGAACCACTGACTTAGATGCAATCTCCCCCATGGGCACTTCCTTAGTCTGAAACAGAACTGCTCTAACAAAAGTGACTTCAGAAATGAACCCTATATATTGACCAGTCAATTAAGTGACAGAGGGTATCCACATGATTTTGGCCATTTCCGCGCTAGACTGTTATAGCACTATTATTCCACTTGCAACATCCTATGGAATCCTGGGGTTTGCAGTTTCAGAAGGAGCCAGCCGGCCCCTCCCTAAACTGCAAACCCCAGGATTCCATAGGATGTTGCAAGTGGAATAATAGCGCTATAACAGTCTAGTGCGGAAATGGCCATGGTCATTTAGGGTTTACAGAAGGCATCTCAGAAGTCACATTCTTAGTAAGATAGGCCACAATCCATTCATTTCAATTGCATTCTTTGGCCCTTTCTGCACCCTACTTGATCCCAGCAGCATCCTGCCAGAATCGCAAGAGAACCTGTCCCAGGAGGGGAGCGCAACTGCCTGCAGGAACAAGAAGCATGATGGCTCTACCTCAGTGGTTCTCAACCTGTGGGTCCCCAGATGTGTTTGGACTTCAGCTCCCAGAAGCCCTGAGCATTGACCATAGTGGCTGGGGCTTCTGGGAGCTGAAGTCCACAAACATCTGGGGACCCACAAGTTGAGAACCACTGCTCTACCTCTTCCTTCCACAGCGCAGCTAGGCACTGTCCCAGGCTGCACTGGAGCAGGAAGTGCAGTCATTGTCTTTTCAGGACCTTTGCACAGCAGGTAAGTGTGGGAGGGTGGCAGGAGGGCTGTGCAATTGCCAGTCATTGATGGGTATGTTACCCTGCTTGCTGGGGATTCCCAACGCCTGTCAAAATTGTCTCCTGTGTGAAAGATTAGCTGTGAGCACTGCGTTAGCAATGCAAAGAGGGCAGGGTAATTAAGGATCTTTAACCCAATGTTTACGGGGTCAGGCTCAGTCAGAAATCACACAAACTGTTCAAATTTAAGTAGTTTATTGACATAGATGCTAAAATCCATACAATCACTTAGCTGCACTCACTCCAACAAGCATACAAGACTATAGAAATTTAGAAAAAGGTGAAAAGAGAGAGAGAAGGGTTTTGGAATAATATTCTACCAATCCAGAAGTCTTCAGCTGGGAGAAAATGATCTCAGCCACGCCTTTTGAGGCTGAGGGGAGCTTACCAGCTTCATGGTTTACGGATCTGGGAGAACTCTGAAAAAAAATGAGTAAAAGGGCCTAGTTATAGAGCTGACCCATGTCCTGGGGAACAGATGGCTCCATTTTTATGAGGATGGATTTCAGCTTTGTAGTTCAAAGAAAATACAGCCAAACATCTTTGTAGTTTCCTGCAAGATGAGTTTCTCATCCGGGGATGCATACCTCAAGGTGTCACATTCCAGGCTGTTTACATTGTTTATTTGTTCCCAGAGATTTATTGTCTCCTGTTTGCTGCTGAAAATCCATTCAAGTGGCTTGTGAGCCATTTGCAAGAGTCACCTAGGATGCGTGACAAAAAACAGGCTACTCTTTTGATCTATCTCCATAGCTCCTCTGCCTATGTGTTCTTCCAGTAGATTTCTATGGCTCACTATGTTTGATATAAAATAATTAGGACCCTCAGGACATAGTTTTTAGGTGGGTTAGGGGGGTAACAGGTAAAACCCATCAATGATTTGCAGCCTGATTGCACCATCTGGGAATGGGAGAATGATGGGACCAGGACGACATTGTACATAAGCATTGTCCTGGTCGTGTCCTTCTCTCGTCCCCAATGCGGGATGGCAATGTCCTGCAGAAAGAGCCTTACTTTCAACCATATCACCAATGTTATACAGGGTTTCACAAAAAAAAAAAAAAAAAAATGGCCACAAAATTCAGAACATACCAGCTTGCCAAGAAAAGCTCCAGATTTCATTTAAAAAAACCATAAATATATCAGAGATATTTTAGTGAATAGCAATTTCAGGGAACAAAAACAGGCATGAACACTCTAGGCATTTCCGCACTATAATCTTATATCGCGGTTATTCCACTTTCAACATCCTACAGAATCTTGGGGTTTGCAGTTGCAGGAGGGGTCGACTGGCCCCTCCCGAAACTGCAAACCCCAGGATTCCATAGGACGTTGCAAGTGGAATAATTACGCTATAAGAATGTAGTACGGAAATGGCCTCTGATGAGGGCAGCAACACCCACAGGCCACCATCCCTGCAGCCATTGTGTCTATTGCAGATGTATTTTCAAATGACTGAATTTACAAACTGAACCAACAAACGGAGGTACACTTTTTGGCACACTTTGGCAACTGCAATAGCAAGTGTCTAACAATGCAAGTGTCTAAAAATATATTTGGGAAAAGCAACAAGATCTCTCAAAATACAGATAGTGGAAACCCTTTCAAAAAAAAGTGCTCCTTTGGTAAGTTGTGTCTTGGAATGCCGTCATCTTGCAACAGAGCTTGAATTTGGGGTTACAGGAAAAAAAATAATCTAACATTGGAAGTTATCATTTTTTAAATAATAATCTAACATTGAGAGTTATTATCATTTTTTAACTGGACATTAAAGAGACAAAAGAATGTATGGCTCACATCTTTAGAAGTGTTACAGGATATTTTAGATGTATTGAGGACTAAGTGTGAGAACTCACTGGAAATATTGCTGTGTGTATCCCACCAGACCTAAAAAGTTGAGAGGCATGGTGATTTTGACTTCCATAGATAGTAGCCACATTCACAGTTTTTGGAGTCAGCTCTACAATTTGAAGAAAGAAAAAAATTCATTTAATTGGGGCCTGCATACACAACCCTCAAAAACCAGCGCTATATTATATTTAAATCCTCATATCCGTAAGTTACACTTCTCCCTGTCGAAATTCATTTTGTTAGTTTTAGCCCAGCTCTCTAATCTGTTAAGATCATTTTGAATTCTCATAGAATCATAGAATCATAGAAATGTAGAGTTGGAAGAGACCACATGGGCCATCCAGTCCAACCCCCTGCCATGCAGGAACACCGTCAAAGCCCTCCCGACAGATGGCCATCCAGCCTCTGCTTAAAAATCTCCAAGGAAGGAGACTCCACTACACTCTGAGGCAGCATATTCCGCTGCCGGACAGCCCTGACCGTCAGGAAGTTCTTCCTGAGGTTCAGGTGGAATCTCCTTTCCTGCAGCTTGAATCCATTGCTCCTTGTCCTGGTCTCTGGAGCAGCAGAAAACAAGCCCTCTCCTTCCTCTACATGGCATCCCTTCAAATATTTAAACATGGCTATCATGTCCCCTCTTAACCTTCTCTTCTGCTGACTAAACATCCCCAGCTCTCTAAGTCTATCCTCACAGGGCATGGCTTCCAGGCCCCTCACCATTTTGGTCGCCCTCCTCTGGACTTGCTCCAGCTTGACCAGGTCCTTCTTGAATTGGGGTGCCCAGAACTGGACATAGTATTCAAGATGAGGTCTAACCAAAGCAGAGTAGAGTGGTACCTGTACCTCTCTCGATCTAGACACCATACTCCTGTTGATGCAGCCGAGAATTGCATTGGCTTTCTTGGCTGCCGCATCACACTGCTGACTCATGTTCAGCTTGTGGTCTATGAAGACTCCTAGATCACTTTCACACGTACTGCTATCCAGCCACGTGTCCCCCATCCTATATTTCTGTATTCCATTTTTTCTACCTAAGTGTAGGACCTTACACTTCTCTCTGTTGAATTTCATTTTGTTAGCCTTGGCTCAGCTCTCCAATCTATCCAGGTCATTTTGAATGTTGATCCTGTCCTCTGGCATATTAGCAACCCCTCCCAATTTGGTGTCATCTGCAGATTTGATGAGCATGCCCTCTATTCCTTCCTCCAAGTCGTTGATAAAAATATTGAACAGCACTGGGCCCAGGACAGAACCCTGTGGCACCCCACTAGTCACTTCTCTCCAGGATGAAAAGCAGCCGTTCGTGATCACTCTTTGCGTTCGGTCAGTCAACCAATTACAAATCCAACTAACAGTAGCTCTGTCCACCCCACATTTTACTAGTTTCTTTGCAAGAATGTCATGGGGAACTTTGTCAAAGGCCTTACTGAAATCGAGGTATGCTACATCCACAGTATTCCCTTCATCTATCAAGCTAGTAACTCTATCATAAAAAGAGATAAGATTAGTCTGACATGACTTATTTTTGAGAAATCCATGTTGACTTCTCGTGATTACCGCCTTGCTTTCTAAGTGATTAGAAACTGACTGCTTAACAATCTGCTCCAGGATCTTTCCGGGTACTGATGTCAGGCTGACTGGGTGATAATTATTTGGGTCCTCTTTTTTTCCCTTCTTGAAGATGGGGACAACATTTGCTCTCTTCCAGTCTGCTGGAACTTCTCCTGTCCTCCAAGATTTCTCAAAGATTATAGCAAGCGGTTCCAAAATGACCTCTGCCAGTTCTTTTAATATCCTAGGATGCAATTCATCTGGCCCTGGAGACTTGAATTCATCCAGTGTGGCCAGGTATTCCTGTACCACCTCTCTACCTATTACGTGCCTCATTTCCCCTGCTTCCTCACCTGCTCCCCAACCGCCAGGTTGAGTGCTTGTATCCTTCTGGGAATAAACTGAGGCAAAGAAAGTGTTAAGTAGGTCTGCCTTTTCTCTTCCCCCTGTGAGTAATTCACCATCTTCTCTGTGCAGTGACCCTATCGTCTCCTTCTTTTTCCTTTTTCTGCGGACGTATTTAAAAAAGCCCTTTTTATTGTTTTTAATGTCTCTGGCCAGCCTAAGTTCGTTCTGTGCTTTAGCCTTTCTGACCTCCTCCCTACATCTCCGGGCTACTTGCTTGAATTCTTCTCTGGTGGTTTCCCCCTTCTTCCATTTCCTATACATGTTTCTCTTAACACTTAGCTCAGCTGAGAGTTCTTTAGTCAACCATTCTGGTTTCTTCAGATGCCTTCCATTTTTCCTCCTTATTGGCACAGTTTTAGACTGTGCCTTCAGTATCTCCTTTTTAAGGAACTCCCATGCCTCCTGAACTCTTTTCTCTTTCACTATTCTTGACCACGGAATTTCAGCCAGCAGCTCCTTAAGTTTACAGAAGTCCGCTTTTTTAAAATCTAAGATGAGTGTCTGGCTACCCTTATCTTCTCCTTCCCACTGAATGCCAAATTCCAATAGGGCATGGTCACTCCCCCCTAAAGATCCAACCACTTCTACCTCATTAACAAGGTCATCCCTGTTGGTCAGGATCAGATCTAGAATATTTGATCCCCTTGTGGCCTCTTCCACCTTCTGGACCATGAAGTTGTCTGCAAGACAAGCAAGAAACTTGCTGGACCTTGCTGTCTTGGCAGAGTTTGACTGCCAGCATATATCCAGGTAATTGAAATCTCCTATTATTATTGTACCTCTCCTCCTTGAATGTGCAGTCATTTGGTTGAGGAAGGCGTCATCAAAGTCCTCAGCCTGGGTTGGAGGTCTGTAGTAAACCCCCACCAGAATATCCCTGTTGTTTCTCACTCCCTTAATTCTTACCCAAATGCTCTCGACCTGGCTTACTGAGTTTAAGTCATGGATCTCTTCACAGGTGAAGACATCCTTGACATACAAGGCTACTCCTCCTCCTTTCTTGTTTGGTCTATTTTTACAAAATAGGCTATACCCCTTATTCCTATATTCCAATCATGAGACTCATCCCACCAGGTCTCAGTGATGCCTATCAAATCGTATTTATTTTGTTGTACTAGGAGTTCAAGCTCATTGCTTGTTTCCCATACTCCGTGCATCTTGTTCCTTGGGGTTTTAACTACTCCACCTAATTTGGTGTCATCTGCAAATTTGATAAGAATGCCCTCTATTCCCTCATCCAAATATTATGATGCTTTATGTATATATTATGGTACAATTATGTGTTGTCCTTTTGATTTTTAATTTGATATTTCTATTTGCATTTGTTTTTAGGTAATTCCTGAAGAAGGCCATTGAACTATATACATAGGCTGACACATTGGGCTCATTCTAAAAAAAAAAAAAAGTACAAATAAAAACCCTCCACTGAGCACTTGGAGATCTATTTCCCCCTTTTTTGCTCAAATTCAGGGGAAATACTCCATAGAAGATAAAGATATTCAGAAGTTACCTCTCCTTGCCCCTGTTGGATTTATGAGATGCTCCGGAGCCCTCCTGGCTGGAACGATGCAAGGAAAGAAGGTCAAACTAAAGTCTTCTCTGCCAGATCCAGGACTTTGAGAAAAGAGGTTGCACTCACAAGATTCTCTGGCCAAAATCCTGAATTCTGGGACTCTGAAAAAATGATTTCAGCTCATCAGTGATTTTCAGCAAGGGGCTTCCAGAAGTAGGTGGGCCACTTCAGGGCTTGGCTTCAATAGACCCCAGAATGGAATGCTCTGAATTGGGAACTCTTTTTAAGGCATCTCAGGCTTAAACATGCCATCAGAATTTCTCTAAAACAAAAGGGAATTTATCAAGCAGTGTCTTCCTGGATTTCCTGAGACACAAGACCTCATATTTGCATAGTAATAGCTCAGACAAGCACTCACTTAAGAAAGATATTACAAAAGTGTTAAACCAATCAGCCTTTCCCAAAGGTGACATTTCCCATCAGTGTCATTTTCTGTCTGTAATACCATGTTTGCCAACTGGAGGAACGGAACCTTATCTGGAGGAGTATTGAATATTTCAGTGTTTTAATCAAGAAGCTTAAGCAGACTCAATGATGGTAGATAACGGAGTTCATCAGAGATGTGTACTGCAAGATTTGTCCAGGATCTTGGTCAATTTAATTAATGTAATTATTAAATTATAACAGGCAGACAACAACTTGTTGCATAACTAATAAAATAAACATCTAGCCTTAGGCTAGATTCATACATAGATGCTGTAACACTTCAATTTCAAACAAAAGTTAATATTTTTCAACTCTTCTTTTCCTAATTGGCTTTGTTTCTGTTTCATCCTGTCCTTCTCTTTTCCTTTTACAGACAAGCCTCAGAGCTATATCCATTTCCTCATAGGTCTGCCTGCACAGCATTTCAGGAGCTGTGATTTGCTGGCTCTACCAAGGCTTGCGAATGAAATAACAAATTTTGAGGAGAGTGTCACCCTGTTTTCTGGGGGTCCTGGGAGGGACTTCTAAATGTGCTCAAATCTTGGTGGGGAAAATTAGCTCAGAGCACTACTTTGCAAAACGAGAGGCAGGATAACTTAGCAGGATCTTGTAACCCAGTGTCTATGGGGTCAGGTCAGTCAAGAAGCAAAACAGTTTTGAAATTATCAATGAAATATGTATTGAATACAGACATACGGTGTATGCAACACACTCACACAGATAAATATAGAAAATAAAGGTTGGAGTGGGATAGAGGGATTTTTAGAGGGATAGTTGATTCGGGTGATACGACACCTGTCCTGAAGCTTGAGTTCGTTGGTCTGGAGCAGTAGTTCTCAACCTGTGGGTCTCCAGATGTTTGTGGACTTTAGCTCCCAGAAGCCCTGAGCATTGACCATAGTGGCTGGGGCTTCTGGGAGCTGAAGTCCACAAACATCTGGGGACCCACAGGTTGAGAACCACTGGTCTGGAGTCTCAGTACATGGGATTGAGGAGACAGTTCACCAAACAAAGCGGCAGCAAGGCTGGATGGAAGTCCTGAGCAATCCAAGCAAATCCAAAGAAGTTCTTAAAGTCAAGGGTTTTTATAGGGAGAAGTGTGACTGCAGGCTATGCCTTACTCGGGGACAACAATAGGATTTAGGGGTGAGACAATGTCTCTGAAAGGTCACAATTTAGCATGATGGAATCAGAGCCGAATTGTCAATAGAGTGGCCAGTATGCAAACGCTGAGTGCTTGACTCTTGAGTATTCCACTTGTCAAGCTGCCTGCTCGGGGCAGGGAGTTCTTTGTAAGTAGTGTGAATACATAATGAGGGAACTTGCCTTGAGGTCTCCTGAAGCGGCAGTTTGGCTATTTCTGGCCAGCCTGTATTGCTTGGAATATTACGGCGATTATCGGCCGAGCCTGTTTGCGTGCTTGTCCGGGGGCCTCGCAAGCACGTGGAGAGAGGTGGTTAAACAAGGCTGAATTGTGATATCAAAATGATATCTGGTGCCATCTTCAAATAGGCCTAAACTGCAGTAACAAGAGCATGATTTGGACTTGTGAGACCACATGAATAGAAAAGGTTTAATAGGACTTGGCTGAAAAGTGGTGTAATTAGACACTTTTTAAGAAAAGGAAAAAAAACAACAACCCCTTTCTGCCTGTCAACCAGAGGTGAATCTGGGGGGGCAACTGGGCTGTGTGCCATAGGTGCCAATGTCAGCTTGCCCCCTCCGACCGCTACTCGCACCTGCCCTTCCTGCCGCCATTCACCCTGCCCAATTCTGCTGCTTGCCCCACCCACTTCCACCACTCACTCCTTGCCCTGGTCACTGTTAAGCCTCAGTACACCACTGTTGTCAACGCAGCCATGCAAAGACACTAAACAGATTTGATCTTTTCAAAGACTGCAATCCCAGTAGCAGCAGTCAGCTCCAAAGTCAATGAGGCAGTAAATCTGGATTTTAGTCTGAACTTTAAAGGAGCTGTCTGAAGAACTGAAACTACTTTGGGGGTAGGGTTCTGGCATTTCAGATAGCTCCTTTAAAATTCAGATTAAATTATTCTTTTATTTATTTAATTTACACCCCACCTTTCTCCTAGCTCAGGATTCAAGGTGGCTCCCAACAACTCTAACAAAAAATAAAAATTCACCATGTGCAAAAGTTAAAAAATTAAGAAACTAGTAAGAAAAATTAAAATTAACACCAATGAAAATATAAAACATTTTTAAAAATCAAGAAAAAGGCAGCATATTATATATATCGCCTGCTATGTCTACAATAATAATTTCTCAAACGCTTGCCAGAATAGGAAGGTGTTCACCTGGGTGCTAAAATATTATAAGGAAAGCGTCAGTCTAACATCTCTGGGGAAGGAGTTCCAGACCCTGGGGACAGCCACCAAGAAGCCGCTGTCTTGTGTCCTCGCCAGGTGTACCTGTGGTGGTGGACTGACAGAACGACAGGTCTCCTTAGAAAATATGCGCTGGATGCAATAAAGGACTGGATGCAGGTAAATAGACTGAGGCTTAATACAGGCAAGACAGAAGTGCTGCTGGTCAGTAGGTAAACCAACCTGATTGGGATCTCAACCTGTTCTGGAGGGGGTTTCACTTCTTCTGAAAGATCAGGTTCATAGTTCAAGGGAGCTGTTGGATGCCGTGCTGCGCCTGAAAAGCCAGGTTGCTAGAAGCCAGGAGCACCTTTGCTCAGCTTCTGCTGCTGTACCAGCTACGCCCTTTCTTGGGGAAGGCAGATCCAGCCACAGTGTTCCATGCATTAGTAACCTCCTGATTAGACTGCTGTAATATGCTGTATGTGGGGCTGCCCTTGAAAGGTGTTTGGGAACTGCAGCTAGTGCAAAATCCAGCAGCCAGATGGGTGGCAGGCTTGCATTTTAGAGACCATATAATACCAGTCTTCCAAGAGCTGAGCTGCCTTCCAATTTGCTTTCAAGCTCGTTCAAGGTGTTAGTGTTGACCTACAAACCCCTATATGACTTGGGCCAAGATATCTGGAAGACTGCTTTCTCCTATATGAGCCTGCCAGGAATTTGAGATCTTCAGATCTCATGTCCCAACACATGTGGGTACACATAACAGGGCTTTCTCTGTAGCAGCCCCTCGACTGTAGAACTTGCCAGCCAAGAAAGTTAGGCAGGCCCGATCTCTTTTGAAGCTTCAGATGGGCAGCCAAAACGGTGCTGTTCTACATGTCATTGAATGCTTGAAATTGCTGTTTTGACTCTATAATGTGAGATTAGAACAGAAGTTTGAACAGAAACTGGACTTGTTAAAATTAGATATTACAAAATAAATAAATCATTTTAAAGCTTCTACTGAAAAAAGAGATGATGGCATCAGTTCAGAAACTCATAGTCACTGCACGTAAACAGGAATAGAAAATCTCTTATAACTCAATACATTAAACTCCAGACATTTCTGTATAAAGGTGTGTATATACATTTTATACGTGTATACCGTTTGGTTTGCAGAATTGTGTAATTTATATGCTTTTAGAGATTATAATTAATTCTCTGTTATTCTTCTTAATATATTAAATAGAATTGTATTTGTATTGTTTAGTACAGCCTCTGTGGAAGGCCAGCTATGACAGAGGCCAAAAGGAGCTGGGCTTTTTAAAACATAAACAAAGCAAGTGACCATCAATCAGCACGTGGAACTCTGTCTCCTGTTTACTTCCACAGCCATTATTGTTGCCAGGATTTCAGTTGTGTACAAAGCACAGATATATATAACATCCTCTATTGTATAAACATTGTAGGGAGTGAACAGTGTGTTACAAAAGCATAGAATTAAAGGATATAAACACAGCAGAACAGCAAACAAAATGTAATATAAGACTTTAAAATTATATCCTGTTTCCATATAACTAGCTATTCATTAATACTTTCTCCAGAGCTCTTGTTGAATTCCTTGGTGGGCAATATATAAAATTCATGTTCTCTGGCCTCAAGATTGCTGGGAAAAGTGGTGCTAAAGGTTTTTAACACGTTTGCTCAGGGCTGTTTCAGATAGAGAAAAAGAGAACACTATGGTCATAAGCAACAGTTCTCTCTTTTCCTCCTCCTGAACAAACGAAGGCGAGATTATGCAAATAGGATCCTGTGCTTTGCTTTTCACTGGCAAAGGAACGAAACTGAGTGCTTTTCCCCAGTCCCCTTTTCACAGAGAAAGAATAGGAAATTGAGGAACACTTGCAGCTTCCTTTTGGGGTAGGAGGGGACACATGATCACCAAAAAAAGGGGAAAAGAAGCTGGAATGAAGGATTGAAACAGAAAGGAAAAGCAAAACAGGCTTCTGACTCAGCCTAAGCCACTCAAAGGTCTCAGAGGGGCCTCACCCTTCTTGTTTGAAATCAAAAATGAA
Source organism: Iguana delicatissima (assembly GCA_948472985.1). Taxonomy (NCBI): domain Eukaryota; kingdom Metazoa; phylum Chordata; class Lepidosauria; order Squamata; family Iguanidae; genus Iguana; species Iguana delicatissima. Next base: position 667,959 of record CAOKZL010002203.1, on the reverse strand, counting down.
AGTGAGGCTTGCATTCGGGAGGAAGGAGGCAGCCGGAGCAGGCTGGAGTTTTTGCTGCCATGAAGCCCAGCCCCGAGTGGTTCTGTTCCCTCTGCCTGGAAACCTACAAGAATCCCGTGAGGATCAGCTGTGGGCACAACTTCTGCCAGGCCTGCCTCAGCCAGCGCTGGCAGGATTCGGACGAGTGCGCTCCTTGCCCTCAGTGCGGACAGATCGTGCCACGGAGGAACTTGAAGCCCAACCGGCAGCTGGCCCGCCTTGCAGAAGCAGCCAAGAAGCATGAAGCGGAGGGGAAGGAGGGGGGCTGTGCCGAGCAAGGGGCGCCCCCGGAGCCCTCCTGCGGCGGGGAGGAGGAGGCGCCCCTCTTCTCATCTGAACGATCCAGAGAGCATCATCACCCGCTTCCTGGGGAAGATGTAGACCCGGAGTACAAGGTAAGAAGGGACCCCACAGGCCGCGAGCGCCGGAGAGCTTTTAGTTTTCCTTTCAAGAGGTGTAGCCAAAGTGCAACATTTTTCCAGAGCTGGGACTCAGGGCAGGTTATAGAAGTTAAAGCAATGCTGAAAACTAGGGAGGAATCAGCTTCCTCCTAAAATCTCAAAACCCAGGCGAGCTTATGTGGCATGGTATGGTCATTTAGAGTTATTATATAGATATTTCTGTACACTAACTTCTAGGAATGAAAGCTGGATCTTTGTTCATTGCACTATGAATTTATCTGATCCATTCAGGTTGTGATGAATACTCTTAGGCTATTTCCACACTACATGGTTATAAGTGCTATTATTCCACTTTCAACCTCCTATGGAATCCTGGGGTTTGCAGTTTAGGGAGGGGCATTTAGATATCTTAGCCAGAGAGCTCTTTGACCTCAATAACTACAAACCCCAGAATTCCACAGGAAGTTGAAAGTGGAATAGTAGCACTATAACAGTGTAGGGCGGAAATGGCCTTAAACAGTAAAGGGTCCTGCCAGAACACAGATGATACATGATCTAAAGGGGTGTGTGTGTGTGTGTGTGTGTGTGTGTGTATGTGTGTGTGTAAAATTTTGGTAAAAGGTGTTCTAGCTCTAGGCTTGCCAAGTGAAATACACTATAGGACTCCTGTACCTTTGATGGTTTTATAGAAGAGGGAATTTCAGCAAGTCTGAATGGCATGACAACGCCAGCCGAAATTCCTTCCTTTATACAGCTCTTGATAGTACAAGAGTCTTTCTTTCCTTTCTTTCCTTTCTACCTCCTGCTCAAGCTGCCTGTCTCAGAGGACAGGAAGAACTCTGTGGGTTGAGTGATGTCTTACATCAGTGCTGTCATCAGCATTGATGCAAGACATCACTCAAACTGCAGAGTTCTAAGGAAACCACTTTTGCTTTTTTTTTAATCCTGTTGATAGTTTAAGAGTGTAATCACACTACACTAATATAGCACTACTATATTCATAGAATCCTAGAATGATAGAGTTGGAAGGGACCACAGTGGCAATCAAGTCAAACCCCCTGCCATGCGAGAACATAAGCTCAAAGCACCCCCCACAAATGGCCATCCAGCGTTGGTTTAAAAACCTCCAAAGAAGGTGACTCCACCACACTCCAAGGCAGTGCATGCCACTGTGTAATGGCTCTTACTGTCAGAAAGTTCTTCCTGATGTTTAGATGGAATCCCTTTCCTGAAGTTTGAAGCCATTGCTCCACGTCCTAGTCTCTGGAGCAGCAGAAAACAAGCTTGCTCTGTCTTCAACATGGCATCCCTTCAAATATTTAAACACGTCTATCGCGTCACCACTTAACCTTCTTTTTATCAGGCTAAACATACCTAGCTGCCTGAGCCACTTCTCAGGGGGCATGGTTGCCACTTTAACTGTTATTCCATTTTAACTACCATGGCAACATCCTGTGGAATCCTGGGATTTGCACCTTGGAAGGGCATTTAGACTTCTCAGCCAGAGAGCTCTTGGACCTCACTAAAACACAAACTCCAGAATCCCGCAGAATGTTATCATGGCAGTTAAAGTGGAATAAGAGCATTATAACAGTGTAGTGCGATAGGTCCCTAAATATATTGTGACTTTTGTGTGATGTGAACTTTTAGCTGTGTCTGTTTTAACTTTTATAACCTACCTTGGCTCCCAGGGCTGGGAAAAAGACAGGAGAAGGAGAAAAAAGATGATGGTGGTGATAATGATAATAGTAACAATAACAGCTACGACCAACTGGCAACAAAGGATAAATTCCCTCAGCAACAGCCTTTTCTGTTTGTACAGGAACAAATTGAGGCCATTCTGCAGTCTCTGGAGGAAAGAAGAAACCATCTTGCAAATTGGATATTGGCTGAGAACCACGAAAGCGAGGAGTGTTTAGTAAGTGTTTCTTGTTTTGTGACTTGCGTGTGCGAGATTCCTGTTGACTCATTTGCTGAGGCAACAGGTTAGTCATCCATGAGGACATTTATCCAGTTATCAACCTGTCCTGTTGCTAAGATCTTCAGGAGAATCCACTCAAGGATAGCATTACACACAGATGATAGCTTTCTCCTGTATTATCCTCAAATCTTGGAATGACCCCCTGTTATCTTAGTGATCATTCCCAGCTCTTGCTGCATATAGGAAAGGTGTGAAGCCATGTCTTTTTTTTTTTTAAGTATTATTCTAATAGTTTAATGTTTTCATTGTTTTAAATTGTTTTAATACATTGACCACCTTGAGTATATTTTTTAGAGGAAAGTTGGGATAAAACTTCACTCAGCCTCTCAATCTAGAATGATAGAATTAGAAGAGCCCAGAAGGGCTGTAGTGTCCAACCCCCTGCCATGTGGGAATTTACCATCAAAGCATTCCCAACAGATGGCCATCCAGCATCTGTTTAAAAACCTTCAAAGAAGAAGAGGGAGGGAGGGAGGGTATTCCATTGTCAAACTGCTCTTACCATCAGGAGGTTCTTCCTCATGTTTAGATGGAATCCCTTTTCCTGCAGTTTGAGGCCATTGCTCCATGTCTGGAGTGGAATAAAACAGGTTTGCTCCATCCTCCATATGACATTCCTTCAAATATTTAAACATCGCTATCATGTTGCCTCTTATCCTTTTCAGTGGTGTTCTGTAAGAATGCTTCTTCCTGTATCACATGGTACAAATTGATGACATGCCTGAAGGCAGCAAAGAGAAATCACAGGAAGAGCAGGCATAAAGAACTGAAGGGACTCAGCAGGGCAAAGCTTGTTGGCATCCCAGCTGGAGCCTGGAAGACAGAAAAACCCTGTGTGCCCGTTGGGGGCAGGGGCAGTACAGTCAGCCAAGCTAGAGGAGACCAGATGCAGTTCACCTACCTCTTGTCCTGAACATGGTCAGCAGCAGCATCTGGGAGAGTGTCTGATAGCAACAAGCAACCTGCTAAGAGCTGTCCCACAGGAAGGAGATTGAGTTAAAGAGGAAGGAGAAACAAACAGTGAGCCAAGAAGGAGGTATCTTGCAAACAGGCCAGGTAGGACTAATACCTGTCCAGCAACCTTCGCTGGGACCGCTATACCAAGAGCTACTTGAAGAAGCCAGATGGATATCTGAGAAAACTCACTAACTTCAGGAACCTTCTTTGGGCTAGGCAAACTTGGAGTTAGCAGGCTTCCTCTCACCCCCTCCTTTCAGGCTACAGTGAAAAGGACTTATTCAGAAGATTAGCTGAGAACTGATGGGAGTTTCCACCTTGTTTGTTCAGGCATTCCTCAGTCCCAGCAAGAGGGAAGTAAGCAGCATCTGAGGAAAGGTGGGTGTGGTTGTCTGAGGATCTTAAGACCCACAGATAGGGGCAGCCACAAAAATTCATTATCATGAGACTGGGAAAGACAGAAATATGACAAGTGTCATGAGACAAAAGGGCTTCCGGAAAGACAGTGCTTGGTCTGAGTGTTACAGTTAGCAACCTTTGCGTGCCTGCGCTCACTAAGTGCTATTTTCATTTTACTGTTTAGGCACAGTATGTATTTACTGTTGCTTCCAATTTGTTGGACTTTTTTTTCTCCACACCCTCTCTCTTCGTGCCTCATCCTAACATGCGACCATTTTCTTCTTTCTTCTATCTCCCCCATTAGACTATGTGTTTGATTATGCACACGTTTTTGTAAGTAAAGCTGTGTTTTATATATTTTACAAAGAAAACTAAGTTTAGCTTGCTTCTGTCTCTGCTAGAACCTGCGGGTGGAGGTGGGATTAGTGGTTGTTCAGCTTCTGCCTTGCCAGTTCAAAATTACTCTGCTTGAGATATCCATTATTGTCTCTCTTGTTTTCCAACATTGAATCCCAGACTGTAATTGTACAGGAGGAAACCATGCACTGAAGCTTCAAATACAGTGTTTGTAAGCTGGATGTGAGTTCATAGACTTTAAGGAGTGGAGGAATTCAACATACTGCTAACATTATGTTGGATTCAGAAAGAAGGAAAAAGGGAAAGATTTCCACTCTTAATGTTGTTGTTCAAAATGGATTTCCATAGCCTGAACTGCATCTGTTGTGGGTTTGTGAATACTGTGAGAGCGGTACTTCTGATAATATCTGATGTAGCAGACTGGCTATTTCTTTCCAGTGTGCCAGGAGCAGTACCATTTTTTGTCTTTGTTTCTTACCTGGGGAACTTGCCATGGACTAGTAGCCAATATCTCAGAGATCACCCCCCATCTACAGACCACCACCGTGAGTAGCAGTAGTGTAGAGAATTAAGCTTTAAGGGGCTTTTGAAAAGAACTTGACATTTATGTGCCAAATTCATTAAATATTTCAGTTATGGGCCAGTAGCTAATCTTTCTTGGTTGATCTTCCTCATCCAGTACAGCCTGGATTTCACTCTTTATTTCTCTGTGGATTCTCCCCTTAGAAACAGTTAGAAATGGTGAAACAGAAGATCAGTTCTGCTTTTGATGAAATGCAAAACTTCCTTAAAGAAAAAGAGTGCTTTTGGCTAGAGCAGCTGCAAGAACTCGAGAATAGCATCATGGAAAGGAAGAAAAGAAATGTATCAGAACTCTCAGAAGAGAAGTTGCATCTCAGCAACCTGATCATAAAGATGAATGAGGAGCTCCAGCAACCAGCAGATAAATTCCTGCAGGTAAGCCAAAACACAAAGCCTCCTTCCAGGATCCACAGAGAGAAGGGAGGGGTCCCTGGATCTATAAGGCACAATCCTAGGAATGATGACTTGAATTCAATATTGCAGTTACAGATTTGTAACCTAGGCCATTTCCACACTACACTGTTATAGTGCTGTTGTTCCACTTTCAACATCCTGTGGAACTCTGGGGTTTGTAGTTTACTGAGGCCAAAGAGCTCTCTGGCTGAGAATTCTAAATGCCCCTCCCCAAACTGCAAACCCCAGGATTCCATAGGATGTTGAAAGTGGAATATTAGCTCTGTAACAGTGTAATGCAGAAATAGCCCCAGAGTTATAGATCTGTAACCAATTTGTATTCACAAAGCCTGTGTATTCACAACTGTGGCCCTATTGCTGGGATCATAAAAGTGCCCCAGTCTTGCTGTACTAGGTATCAGGTACTGTGAGCAACAGAATTTCTCCTACCAATCAAGGCACAGAAGACTGACATTTCCATCTCCCTCCCACCACCAATCTCTGGTGCAAGGAGGAACTGCAACAGAGACCCTGCTTCTGATTGTGGCAATAGAGATCACTGGGAAGAGGAGGGTGAAAACAGTCTGCTGTGCCTTGATTGATGGGAGTACAGATCTTTGTTGCTCACCGCAGCTGATGCCCAGTGAAGCTGGATGGAGCGGGATGGGGCTTGGGCCAGGAGAGGTTGTTTAATTAAATATATATTAACTGTGTAAGTGATCCAAGTTCTTGGCTAATATCTTTTTTCCAGCAATGTAGCTTCTGTGCTAGGGATCCTTCACAGTGCTCAAACATTGCTTTTCTGCATTTGAGTGGAAACCCACTTCAAATGGTATTCCAGGCAGCATTTGTGCTACATAAATTTTATATGTGCACATGGCATTGCCTGTCCCCCTAGCCAAGATTCTCCTGCTATGTTTATTCAGAAACAAGTCCTTTTCATCAGGAGTACCTTGCAGTGTTAATTGAAAACTTTCTCCTATAGCTACTGCTTAATACATAAGAGAACAGAAATGGTGGAGTGTCTCTTAATTGCACCTTCATTAGCCAATTCCTATTTTCTGCTATTTTGTTTTCACATTTTTTTTATTGCAAGTTAGCTTTAGATGTGGAAGGAGAGGGAGGCCCTTTCTGCAGCTTACCTTCTTGTGAAGTCGTCCAGCGGGGATCCCCTCTGCACCAGCTGGCTCCATGCTGAAGGAAGCACAATGGCCATGCCTCTTCCTTCTGCAGCACAGTCGGGTACTTTCCCAGGCTGTGCTGGGACAGGAAGCGCAGCCATTGCACTTCCAGGCCTTCTGGAGGACAGGTAACTATGGGTTGGTGGTGCAATCGTGGGTCATTGAGGGGGAAAAACTGTCAATGATTTAACCAGCGATCGTGCCGCCTGGGCATGGGGGAGAAGCAGGACCGCAACAACATCATGCAGAAGTGTCGTCACGGTCCCATTCTTCTCCCGTCCCCATGGTGGTCTGAGAGGGTGCTGCGGAAAGGGCCAAAGAAAGAGAGAGGGGAAACTAGTGATTTAAACCTCTCTCCAAGGAAGAAGAAATTTATGAAGGAGAATTAAAAAGGCAGTTAGCAAGCAGTTCATCAGTAAGCTTATTCTATGCTGACCAGGAAACAAATAGAAATGGAAGCCACCAAGAAAGAAAGAGGTTCTCCTTGAAGTAAAGCACAGTAATTTTGAAAAGCGTCTGTGCTATTTTTCCAGTCTACCTTTGAAAGATAGACTCTCAATCTGTGTTTTAACTCTTTTTAAAAAATGCAACTTCATATCAGAAATGAGAACAAAAAGATGCGAAGATAACATATAAAATCCTGGAATGCACTAAGTTTTTCCATTTAAAACTAATGTAGGAAGGATAGCTCAGAAGGTTAGTTTGGAAACAATCACAGAAGAAGAAGGAAGGAGCAACATCATCCCATCTTGAAGAAGAAAATAGATAATATTTTCTGTCAGCACAGTTGTTTAGAGGCACCTGTCTTGTTTCTTTCAGGACATCAAAAGGAGCCAGAGAAGGTATGTAGCTCCACTCACCTCTTTCACTCTTCCAGAAAGAAAGACTTTGGTATTTTCAAAAAGAGGTTTTACAAAATAGGGATCAGTGACCCATGGTTGAAACAGAGGCAGGATATTGGGGACATGGTGGAAAGAAAGACCATTCTGTAATGTTGGGATGAAATACCTTAACCAGCCACCCATGTTCAAACTGCAGGCCAGCAATGATTGCTTTCTAACAAGTTCTGTCATGACCAATTACAGTTTGGAGGTAGTTTTCTCCAGAGTGATTACATACAGTGTAACTTAGTTGTTTTGAAAAGAGTTTGTGATCAGACACAGTGACAGCACATCAAATATTGTACATCACAATAATGTTCTCATGACAAAATACATAATTTTACAAACTTCCATCATGCTTCTTCCCAAGGGCCCACGCTGCCTGAGTCATGGAATAATGTTGTATATCTTAAGGGCAGCCATTACTGTTGCCAGGTTTTCAAAACAGCAATAAGGGATCATCAAAATTCATGACACTCAAGGTTGATAATCAGGAAGTAGCTGTTAACAAGTTTTCTGTGTACTTATTACCAGGGGAAAGTATTGCTTTCAATTTACTTAGTCGTGTGCTTCCCTCTTTAAAAATAAAACATGCTGTCCACATTCCAAATTACGTGGTGCCCCTATCTGTCTTTATATAGGGCCCCAAAATACCACGATAACACTAGAGGAGTGTAAAGCTCTATCAGCTTTACTACACTGGCCTTCATCATTTAATACCTATAGCTAGCTGCATGGACAGTTAATAGCCAAAAGGATGGAGGAAGCGACAAACACCATTGAGAAACAGGCAGCTGGGAAAAGGGAAAAGCCATTACTCTTCTGACTACCAAGATAATGCCAGACGTCTAGGAGTGGAAAGTCTGCCCATTTTTTTTCTGGACTGCTTAACTACAGCTGGGCAGCTTTCCATCCTCTTGGCCACTGAAAGGATATGATAGTGGGGTAAGGGTTACCTCCCTATGTAATGTCCAGCAACTTATATACAGTGGCATAAATGAAAGTTACAGTGGTGTATGTCATCAGTAGGCTAAGGGCACCTCTTTATGGCTTTGATGAAGGGCATCGGGAACCTTAGAAAGCTGTACCCACCTGAAAGAATTTTCTACCCCAATGCCACGCCCCCCCCCGAAAGTGTGAGAACTAATTCTACCACTTTCAAGTCACTTCTTGTTACAAGAGAGGTACCTCTTGGTACCCAGGATGGAGGAGTAGTTTGCAGAATAACCCAACTCCTTCCTTGGATTGTTATAGAGACATGTTTTTGTTTTGTTTTTACAAAAAAAGGGGGAGCAAATGGGCGGTGCTGTGTGGTGCCCTTGGGAACACAAAACTGAGGGTACATGTAGCATTCATTTTCAGGTCACTTCCTGTTACAAGATAGGTCTTTCTTGGGCCCGAAAGTTCCCAGGATGGGAAGGAGGAAAAACTTCCCAGTTCAGCCCCTAGATTTTTGGGGGGCATTTTTTTTAAGTCAAATGGGAAGAGTTGTGTGGTGCCCTAGGATTTCACACAGCGTTCATGACTCACTTTCCCCACTCCAGCTGTAATGTCTGGGGTGCATTTTTGTGAGAAGACTCCCTCTTAAGTATTTGCCCTTCATTCTTTCGTAGTCTTAGTCTGTTTGTGAGCATCACCATTACTGTTTCCAGGTTTCAGAAGAAGCAACCTGACCGTGCTCTGTCCCTTCTCCCTGGATTGGAAAAGAGACTTATAACTTTCTCCCAGAAAGCATCCACCCTAGAAAAGGCCATGAAAAAACATAAAGGTATTTTTGTTGTTGCTGTTGTTGTTCTTGTGTACCTGCATTTCCAACTTATGGCAGCCCTAAGGCAAACCACTCTCAGGGTTTTCTTGGGAAGATTTTTTTTCAAAGGGGATTTGTCCTTGTCTTTCTCTGAGGCTGAGAGAATGTGACTTGCCAAAGGTCACTCACTGAGTTTCCATTGCCAAGCAAAGATCTGAATCCTGATCTCCCAGAGTTCTAGTCCAGCACCCAAAAGCACTACATTATGCTGGGTCGTAAGGTATTTTTACATAAATGTGAGAGGAATGGGCTGCCCCAGTCATTAGGCAGAGTGAGGCATTTGCCCCAGATGTCAAGCTTTTGATATCACGAAGGGGCAGCATATCTTGTGCTAGTTGTATTTATTTTTCTGCAAGGCTTAAGGAGGGTTGCTTATCGGATTTTCTGCCTGATGTGCCCAAAATAACTTGGATGACTTTGGAGTCCAGTGCATTTTGGCATGTGTAGGTGCAGTTGGAGGGCTCCATTTGCTGTTCCCTCTCAGACAGCAAAATGTCTCGGGCCAGCCTTTGATAAGCGGATCCATGGAGTGTTCCACTTACAGTGTAGTGTCAGGGGAAGTCATTTCCTTCTTAAAAAATGGTCTGAAGTGATAAGCTGGGGAACATGGCCCCTTCAGTTCCCTGGTGGTAGATTAAGGCACTTGCAGCTAACACAAGCTGACATCCTTCCTCATAAGCAAACCTGTTGGAAAAAGTGCAGAGAGAGAATGAGGGCATCTCTGTTCATCTACCTTTCCTACAGCTGAACTTTGCTTAGGAAATAGGACTGTTCACTTCAGCACTTCTGTCTCATCAGTGCTTCCATGTCCCCCCTGAACTTGGGAAGAAGCTCTTCCTCACACATTTGGAGCAGCTTCTGCCTGTTGCTGGATTAGAATTTTTTGCCTTGATGATGCTTTAACAATAAATGGAGTCCATATCAATTCTGTTGGTAAGTCCAAGAATGAATGAAGGGATACCAGAAGGTCGAACACAGTGTCCTCCCAGCCCTGAACAAGTCTCAAAATACAAATGGTGAATTGAATAGCCTTTGCTTTTCCCACTCCCAAGTTCTTTTTTTTAAGGTTCATATTTGTTAACTTTACTGCTAGCAAGCTAATTCACAGCAACAGAGAAAAAAAGAGAAAAATACTATACATAACTAAATAACTAAATAAAACTAAGGCCATTTCCACACTAGACTGTTATAGTGCTATTATTCCACTTTCAACATCCTTTGAGGCCCGTCCCTAAACAGCAAACCCCAGGATTCCATAGGATGTTGAAAGTGGAATAATAGCACTGTAAAAGTCTAGCACAGAAATGGCCGAAGACACAGTACTAAAACACATTACTAAGAGTCTAATCTGTTACCATAAACACAACCTAACTATATTAACCAACCAAACCACAAAAAAATTCTGAGCCTGCCCACCATAAACTGTAATGAAAAAGAAAAACTGATTATTATACCATTACAGAGCTGACCAAATTAAATGTATTATAATTACTAATATCCTTAATCACAGATTGTTATGTCGTTGGTTTTCTTATTGCTCAAAAATATCCATAAACGGCTTCCAGTCTTTCAGAAAATCTTCAATTGGTTTATCTTTTAAAATCCATCTCAGTTTGCACCATGCTATATTATAAGAGATTCATAAAAGAATTGATGCGACCAATTCAAGCAACTTTGAAGGAAATAGAGAAATTTGGCAAACTAGAATCCTGGGGAGAATCAAATATAATACTGATACCTAAAGAGGGTAAAGACAAAAAAGAAGTTAAAAACTATAGGCCAATCTCCTTGTTGAACATAGACTACAAAATTTTTGCAGCTGTGTTGGCAAAACAACTGAGACAGATATTACAGGACAAGATTCAAGAAGGCCAAACAGGCTTTCTCCCTGGTAGATACATGAGAAACAATGTAAAAATAATCTTAGACATGATTGAATATTATGATAAAAACCCAGGGAAGAAAGCAACACTTATCTTTTTGGATGCAGAAAAGGCATTTGATAATGTTTCCTGGGATTTTATACATTGGGTATTGAGAGAATATGACCTGGGAGAAGACTTCTGTAAATGGATTGAGGCGATTTATCATGACCAATCTGCGAGGTAAATAATCAGCGGAGATATTACGACAAACTTTGTAATGAATAAGGGGGTACGGCAAGGGTGTCCACTATCACCATTACTATTTATAGTTTTGAAAGTATTGTTGACTATAATAAACGAGGACTCACAGATAAGAGGTTTGAAAATAAGGGGAAAGGAATTGAAATTAAAAGCTTTCGCAGATGATGTAATTATATTTTTGGAGGATCCACAAGAATCAATACCTACGTTGATTAAAATTTTACAAAGATATGGACAAGTGGCAGGATACAAGATAAACAAGGAAAAGACAATAAAGATGACATTAAACATGTCTAAAAAAGAGCAAGCCAACTAGGAGAGAAGATCTGGATGTCAACTAACTAAGGAAACAAAATATCTAGGAATTATTATAATGAAAAAGAATCAAGAATGATTTGATAACAACTATTTGAAGATATGAAAAGAGATAAAAAATGATATGGAAAAATGGAAAAATTTAAATCTATCTCTCCTGGGAAGAAAAAATGCTTTTAAAATGCCTTTATTACCTAGGCCCTTTTTGCACGCGGTTTCTTTTGCAAGAGGGCCCCTTGAGCGTCGTGTAAATGGGAGCAGCAGTCCGTACAACGCACTCCCATTTACGCGACGCTCATGAGCCTAATCCGAACTGCGCATGCATTTTTTATTTTCAGCTTCAAGCCGAAAATGCTGCGCAGTTGCACAAGGCTCCCGGGGCCCTTGCGCACTTACCTGCCCTGCCCTGCGGTGCGTCGGACAAGCGGGCCAGTCGCGCTTCCTCCCCCAGCACAGCCTACAGCTCCCAGGCTGCACTGTGGGAGGAAGGAGTGGGACGGTTGCGCGCCCAGGATGCCAGCTGCGGGATGAAGGAGCAGTGAAGAGAGCGCCTCGCGCAAGAACCTGCTTGCGTGAACAGCACCCCCCACCTCCGCAATAAGGTAACGTGCAGAAAAGGCCCTAAGCTCATGTTTGTTTTTCAGAATTTACCAAAAATAGGAAGAGAGAAGATATTTAAAGAATGAGAAAAGGACCTACAAAAATTCATTTGGCAAGGGAAAAAACCAAGAATAAGATTTAAAACACTTCAGGATGCAAAAGAGAGGAGAGGACTTGACCTACCATCATTGAAAATTTATTATTATGCATGTTGCTTAGACTGGATTAAAGATTGGATTCTGTCAAGGTCAGAGACCTGGGCGGCAAGCCAGCCCGGAAAAGAGAGTGGGAGAGCCAGCAAAGTCCAGCCGGGAGGAGACAAGCAAGCACTTCTACTCAAGGAAATTCGTTTACCAAAGCACCAAGCGAAGCCGTAGTCAGAGTTCCAAAGCCAAGGGTCAAGAGTCCAGAGATCAATTCAAGGTATCAGGAACCAGTGCTGGGAGCAAGGTACAGGCAAGAGGACAACTTGTAAGAAATTTGCCACAAGCAAAGGGAAGCTTCCAGGCAGGCAATCATATAGCCCCAGGCACAGGTGTGTCCGGTCACCGCTTCTTAAATTTAGCCAAGGAAGATTCCCTTTGCACAGCCCTCTTGAGTCTCCGCCTTGATTGGGGGCTTATTGAACCAAAGCCTCTTCAGAATCGGATTCCTGTTGCTCCAAAGGAACAGGCACAGAATTGGATCCCTGTTGCTCTAAAGGAGCAGGCAGAGGAATGTCCATGCCTGCTTGGTCCATGGCAGCAGGGGAGCTCCTGAGCTGCAGGACTTATCTCCAGCCAGAGCCACAGGGACCAACAGCTGCTGCTGGTGGTCATCATCTCCAACCTAAGCAACAGGGACCACATCAGCAGCAGCTCTGACAGGGGCTTCAGTTATCACAGATTCAATTAGAGAGAACAACTATAAAAGAATTGGAAGGAATAAACAACAGATTTGGATGGCATGGATATTCATGCTATGTTAGATTAATGGTGGACAAAGAGTTTAATAACCATTACATCCAGAAGACATTGCTAAAGGTTTGGCTACAAATAAAGCTGAAATATTATACAAAACTTCCAATATGGACTTCACCACAAGAAGCGTATAGAATTGCCCCAACAAAACAAGGAAATGTACTAACATACCAAGAAATATTGAAATGGGAGGGGGAGAAACCAAGAATGCGCACAGTAAAAGAATTAAAGGCTGAAGGATATGAGTTAAACTGGTTCCCATGGTGACAACTTAAAGAAAGATTTAAAATGGATCAAAAATTGTATGGATTTGAGGGAAAAGAAAATGAATTAGATTTACTGATGAAGGGAAACCAAAAGAAGAGAATCCCTAAATTTTATAAAATATAATTGAAAAGAGAAATGGAATCAGTTGTAGTTAAAGATACAATGGTCAGATCGGCTCAGAATGTGGGACATCCAATTGAATTAGAAGCTTGGAAGGGAGCATGGAAAACTGATACAAAATTTACACCGAAGTTAAATTTAAGAGAATTTTTTTATAAAGTGCTTCATAGATGGTATATGACCCCAGAAAGATTACAAAAAATAACTAAAACTGGGAGTGGGAAGTGTTGGAAGTGTGATGGAAAGATTGGATCCGTTTTTCCTATGTGGTGGATTTGTAGGAGGGCAAGAAAATTTTGGAAGGGGATACATGATGAAATTCAAAGAATTTGTAATCTGAATTTTGAAATGACACCAGAGTTTTATTTGTTAAATATGTTAGAGCAACACAGGGATATAAGAAGTCATCAGAAGATATTGTTATATTTGATAACAGCTGCAAGGTTGATGTATGCGGAATACTAGAAAGAAAAGAAAGATACAGATTTAGAAGAGTGGAAGCTAAAAGTTCTGGATATGGTAGAGATAGAAAAATTATCATTTTCTTTGAAAAACAAACCTATCCAGAACTTTGAAAGGGAATGGAAAGGAGTTTTGCATTGGATAAAGACATAAATGTACAAGAAATGAAAGAAAGAAACAAATGTAACTGTCTTTCTCTTGTTAATAGAAATGTAATTGTTCTTCTCTTGTATAAATGGAAACAAAGTAGATTCAGCTGGAGAATATAAGCTTGGAAGTGGGGGGAGTGGGATACATCCAATAATGGTGTATATCCACTTGTTTTTTAATTTTTGCAATCAAATCTTTAATAAAAATATTCCATAAAAATAAAATCCATCTCAGTTTGGCAATTCAGGCAAAGCCTGCAACTTTAAGAACCCACTCTGCCGTTGTCAGCGCTTCAGTCCATTTCCAAGTTTGGGCCAACAATGTTTTTGCATCTGTTATCATATCTGGCTTATCTTCAGATTGTATAATATCCCACCTTTTACCCTCTCCCAGGTTCTCAATTCCATATAACCTTTTTGAACTCATGTTTCAGCCTGAAAGAAACATTAGTTCAGGAAACACAACATTAATTAATATACTCAGTTTAACAAGGATCTCTCTGTGTATGAATAAGAGAATGGGGTTGTGGTTCTTTTATTTTTTTAAAAATGGCCAAATGAGATGTATTTTTATGCATGATAGTCTAATAAAAAATGCAACTCTTTTTTCTGTTTAACAGATTCTCTGGAGTGGAAGCTGACCAAAGGTAAAATGCTGAGTGGAATACAAAATGATATTATGATGGGGAGCAGTGTGTGTAAGAGAGGGTCAAAAAGAGACCACTTTGGTTACACCTGGGGGGTAGAGCCAGAGACAGAAGCCCTTTCCTCATAGATCCTGCCATGGGGATGCAAGAGAAGCAGGACCACGACAGTGCTTCTACAAGACCTTGGCCATTTCCGCACGAGACTGTTATAGCGCTATGATTCCACTTTCAACATCCTATGGAATCCTGGGGTTTGCAGTTTCGAGAGGCGCTAGCCGGCCCCTCCCAAAACTGCAAACCCCAGGATTCCATAGGATGTTGAAAGTGGAATCATAGCGCTATAACAGTCTCGTGCGGAAATGGCCGTTGTCGTTGTCCCGTCCTTCTCAGGATGTGAGATCCTGAGCGTAATCACAGGGTATATCATTGACAGATTTTTTCCATCAGTGACCCCCAATTGCACAATACTCCCACACTTACCTGCCATGTGGAAGGGCCAGAAGTGTGATGGAGGCACTCAGTCCCCAGCGCTGCATGGGAAAGAGCCTGGCTGCGCTGTGGAAGGAAGAGCCGTGTCCCTCACGCTCCCTTCCACAGGGAGCCAGTCCGGTGCGGCAGGGGAGTGTTCCCATCGTATTCCCTTGCCACCAAAGGTGCTGCCGGGGTCACAACTGCAGGGTGATGGGATAAGGTAACGTGCGGAAAGGTCCAAAGATAGGCAGCTTCAGTGGGGGAGGGGGCCATTCTTTTCCCTGCCCCTCTGACAGGCTGCAGTGGGACACTTTGGTGCAACGGATGTAATTTCCAGCTGCCATTTTGGCTGATTAATGGCTGCTGTTTCTGTTGGGAGTATTGGGAAGCTCTGGGTGGTAGCAAATGTACACTAACACATTTGTAGCTGTTTTTGAATGTTTTTGGTTAAGTTTTGGGGTGAAAATCTCTCCAATATGAGCACTTTTTTTAAAAAAAGGGGGGAGATCTTAGGGCTTCTGGGGGGGTTCAGGGGCCACACTTTGGGATCCCAAGTGCTATCTGTGGCCTATGGGCCACACTTTGCCCATTTTGCCACAGAACCTTCAAAATACTAAGTTACTCAGTCCAAGTTGGTGAGATTCAATGACAAGGGATATCACACTGAACCATCTCTTTTTTTTTCATCTGCCTGCCTTTTCAATTCAGGCAGATCTTTGGCAAATAAGCTGAATTGCTGTAGAAAGGGCTTTTAACATGGTGGGTACTGTTTCCCTCTTTTTTTTCCTTACTGATATATTTTAACTTTTCTCTGATTTATGTTAGGCTTCAGATTTTAATTTGTTCATTATATGCTGCTGCTTTTGTTATACATGTTTTGTTTGATTTTATTATCGGGGTTTTTTAAGTTCCATTTTTGCAGAGAAAAATGTAGTACGATTCTAATAAAATAAAGATTAACATAGAGCTACATTCCTCTGATGCTAACTGTTCCTTCTTCAATACTATTTAACTCTGGAAATGCAGAGAGTCCTGCCAGCATATTTACTTGAGATTTCAGGCTTGAAAGCTGCCAGAGAAAGACAATGGAGGTGGCCAGTCCAACATGGCAAAGCAGAACGTTCCAGAATCTGACTTCCCAAGACACCGTATGGCCCAATCAGCAACTATTTTGCCTCTTGGAGTGTGTGTGCAGAGTTGCACCTGGTTGCTAGACCAGCATTTACATCAGGCCATTGTAACTCTGGGAAAACACAAGGAATCACTTGTATAAGGACACAACTTGGAAAAAGTATGAAAGCTTGAGCAAGGCCTGAGTTACCCAAATTGGATCAAGGCCAAATAATTTAAACTGTGATTTTCATGAGTTCTTTTATATTAAAATCCTTTTTTTAAAACAACAAGAAGTCAAATGTTAAGTAGCACATTGAATGTTTGTAAAGCCTGACTTTAAATTTGTTGTTCTTCTCTCCCTGCAGCATGGTCTCCAAAACAAGTGGTGGGTAAAGGTAAGTATCTGTCTAGAAAGAACTGGGATAAAATCTGGTGTGAGATGTTTGCTCAGCATTTACACCATGTCCAGATAATTTATTAGGATGCATTAACAAGGCATTCAGCACTCTCCTGACACAGAAAAGTCATCACCAAACTAGATGTCTTGGCATGAGATTTCTCCCCACCCACACTTCACATACATAAATTCCATACAAAGAAGTAAAAATTGCTCAGTTTCAATCAGGTCATTGGCATGTAAATTGGTCTGCTGCGGGAATGCTAAATCTCAATTCTTCCAAGTCCCATCAAACATCAAGAATAGTGAAACAGTTTTATTCCTGTAGTTCTGGAGTGCCTAGGAATTTTTCTCCCCATGATGACAGGAAACTGAACAACTTTTCTAAGAAAAGTATACAGCTTGCCAAAAAACTGTACAACTTTCTCAAAACTGCAATTTTCAGAAGAAGTATACAATTTTTTTGTTTGAGAATCATGGGGTATGAGGCAAAAACATTGTTTCCAGGCAGCCAGAGGTGTACTTTGCACAAGATTGCTATTTTTCTATGTAAAAAATTGCAGCCTTTTACAACAAATGCACGCGCCTGATTTTTTTGCTTATTGTGCAAGAGTTCTGTGAAAGATGTCTGCTTTTGCATATAAAACAGCAGTCTTGCACACAAATGCCATGTGCATAGCAAAAATTGTGAACATAGGTTTTCATTGGAAAGCAACAGTTTCTCAAGCTCTTGCACAGTTCTCAAAAAGTATGGAGTTTATGTTCTGCTAGGAACAAAAAACAGAAAAAAGTTGGGAGAACTTTTGATGTGCCATTTTTCCTCCTGCATGTTTCTTTTTTTTTTAATTTATTTTATTAAAGAAAAAAATAATACAATACATAACAGAATAACACAAAAACACCACATCAATAACATAAATGTGAAAAAAAGAGAAATCACAACATAAATGGCTTACATTACTATTACTCTCCAAATCCTTTATCATCGTATACTTATTCCACATATTTTATATCACATTAATTATATATTCTTATTTCATGTATCTAAGTCTTTTTCTCCTTATACTCATTATTATTATAATATCATTCTTAAGTCTATTCTTTTCAACTATATATATCTTTTTAGGATTTTTTTATTTTTTTATTATGAAATAAACAATACAAATGCAAATAAACAAAACCCCACATAATAACAAAAAATAGTGAATAAACCCACCCCCCAGAGCCAACTTTTTGTTTACTCCACTTTCCAAAATTGCCATTCTTCTTGTGGAAGAGTAACTTTACCATCTCTTATCAAAGCTTTTTCCAAAAATGTTTTCCAAATTTCTTCAAAACTGCATGTTTCTTAAGGGGTCAGGAAATTCCACCCTACTCAAGAAATTTACCATTTCTGCTTCTATTCCTAGTCTGCTGTTGAAAGGAGATGCTAGCTATGTCCTTTCTGTTGTGTTTTTCATGGTATTTTAATTGAGTGCTGTGTTTCATCACAAATTCATTGAGTGCTTCTATCAGCTGGTGCTGTTTCCTTTCTTTTCTTTTCCTTGGCCCTTTCTGCATCCTTCCTTTTCTCAGCACTGGGGTGCGGAGCTCACATGAGCAGCCTCTTGTGAGGACCCTCGCGTCCAGGTTTCTTCAGTTCCACACAAGCTTCCTGCTTGCGCGAAAGCCCTGCCTCTTCCTTTCGCAATGCAGCCTGGGACCTTCCCAGGCTGCACTGAGACAAGAAGCGCGACCGGCCCGGCTCCCAAAACTCCACACGCATGGTAAGTGTGCGCGAGGCCTGGGACAATGTGCGGCCGCACACCATTTTCAGCTTAAAGCCGAAAATGAAAAAGTGCATGAGTGGTGCCTGCCAGGCCCTGGAGCGTCGCACAAATGTGAGTGTGTCGTGTGGACCACTCCTCACATTTGCGCAACGCTCGAGGGGTCCTTTCGCATGGAAAATGCCGTGTGAAAAGGGCCATAGGTTCTCCCTGTCCCATCCTTCCTTTTTTCTGCATCCACTTGAAAAAGTAAGGGTATGTTTTTTGCAGGGTTCTTAGTTTTATTCAGGTGAAGCTTGGAGAAAAGCAGTTTGTGTTTCACTTTCCAGCAGTTGATACTGATCCTCCTATTGACACCATCCACCATTCAGCCATTTTTTTCTCTCTCTCTTTTCTCTGCAGTGAATGTGACTCTGGATCCGGACACAGCAAATGCTTTCCTTGTTCTGTCTAAGAACCTGAAGGATGTTGTACTTGGAGAGGAAGAGCAGAACCTTCCCAATGTCCCCAAGAGATTTGATTGGGAGCCCTGTGTGTTGGGTCATGACAGATTTACTTCAGGAAATCCATGGTGGGAGGTGACAGTGAAGGAAGAAGGGGAAATGTGGGCCTTAGGAGTTGCCAGAGAGACCATTAATAGAAAGAGACACTTCATTCCTAGTCCTAGTGAGGGCATCTGGGCTATAGGAAAGCCATCAGGTGGCTCTTTCTCATCTTATGAGCTTTGGGCTCTTACTTCTCCCAAGCCGACACTTTTGACTCTGAAACATAGCCCCCGAAAAATCTTGGTGTCCCTCCTTTATGAAGAGTGTTGTGTGGAATTTTTTGATGCCGAGTCTGATGAACTGATCTTTACTTTCTCATCTGCTTCATTCTCTGGGGAGATAATCCGTCCCTTTTTCCGGGTGGCTCCAGGAGTCCGGCTGAAGTGTTGAGTCTTAGATTCCCCGCCACAGTTTCCATCTTAAAAGAAGCTAGAATTCTCTGCTCCCTTTCAAGTAGCTAGATTATTGACAGGAGTATCTTAGAAACGCTAGTTTCTGGTTTTAAACTAGAGGTAATATGTTTTGATGAAATTACAGCACCTGCCAATACATTTTTAGCTTAAATTCAAGGTGCCAGTGATGGTATTTGAAATCCTAAATAGCCCTGGACCTCAGTACTGGAAGGAGAATCTCTTTCTATATGCTCCTGTCCAAAGATTCTAGCTCTGCTGGAGAGGCCCTTCTCCGTGTCTCCATGGGAGGCAATATATCATGTGAAGGTGGGAGGAGAATTCCCCTGCTGTGGCACTCCAATAGTGGAATGTCCTGTCACTGGAGGCACTGAGATTCCTTCATTCCCACACCAAGTTAAAAAAATATTATTATTTTTAATGAAACCACTTGGGGCATAACAATTTTATGAGGGTTTGGTGGTTTTAAACTGTTTTAAATTGTTAAGTTGTTTAAATGCTTCCAGTCTTTTGAGATTATTCCTCACCATTTTAAATGTTTCATTTGTTTTAGACTGGTGTTACTGGTATGCTACCCTGTTAAGTTTTGATATAGGGTGATGTGTCAATATCTCCAGATAAATAAATAACCGTAAGCCTGCTTTTGTCTAATTGACCTTTATTCCAGATTTATTTGCTCACTTTTGTTTCAGAGCAACTTTCAGTGAAATGGTAGAATGGTAGAATGGTAGAATATAAACCGACAATACAAATTTCAGTTCTGTAACAGAATAAGAAATTTGCTTTGGAAATTTGTTTGCACAACATCTAGACAGGACCATAGGACAGCAGATATCTGTGTTTAATTCAGATTTGGGATGAGTGTTTTTGCGTTTTTTTAAGTGAGGGTAACTGAGGAAAGCAGCAGCAACTTCATTAAATTTAACTCTGTTTCAGCTTACTGTTTTGTCTGGGGCCTGGTTCGCTTTAAGTATAGTTATTCTTAATTTGAAATGATTTGTTTAAATACCTATAGCTCAGGGTCAAAGCAGAGACAGGATCTTCATTCCACCTTTTCAGGGTAAGACAGCTCCTCTGCTCAGACTATAGGCTGCCTATCCCCAAATTCACTATTCTGTAATTTATACTTTATTTATGTAATTTGAGGAGGGGCATAAAACTGAGGCCATTCAGGATATGTGGATGCTGGTAGCTATAATTAAAAAAAAAAGGAAGTAAGTAATTTTTACAAACCCTGGAAAAAAAATTAGTTCTGGGGTGGGAGGAACACCTTAATGTCCATAGAGCAGAGCCAGGTGAAATGATTCAGTATGGAACTTTGGATTTATTTACTACATCTGTAGCATTATAACAGTTTATTACTATTACTCATTAACTATTCACAGAACTGTTTATTGTCAGGGGTGATGAGAGAGAAGAATTCAAAATATATATTGAAGTGCTATGAGTTTTGAGGGCCAGCATGGTATTGTGGTTATTGAGTGGTGGACTCTGACTCTGGAGAACAAGGTTCGGATCCCTGCTCAGCCATGGAAACCCACTGCATGAACCTGAATATGTTGCACTCTCTCAGCCTCAGACAAAGGCAAAGGCAACCCCCTTGCCCAAACAAATCTCGCCAAGAAAACCCTGTGATAGATTTGCCTTCGGGTCACCATAGGTCAGAAACAACTTGACAACAACAAAGATCATCAGTTTTAGAGAATTCATAAGTAAGGACCATGAGAACACACACCCACACACAATGGTAAAAAGGAGACAATTGCACTATGGTTAAATCTAATTATTGACAAAGGCAGTGCCTTTAAAACATTTGTCTCCCTTTATTTTGTAGGCAAAAAGATACATCAGATCTATTGACCGTTTGAAGGTTTCTGCACAATTCTTTATAAGCACAATTATATTTAGTTTCTTTGGTATAATCCAGAAAGTACTTTAATAAATCTTCCTGATTTGGATATAAGCAGAAATCAGGTCATGTTGTGTAAAAATCATTATATCTGTATGTACACAAACAGAGAGAGAGAGAGATTTGCTGCCATGACTGTGTACAACAACCCCAAAGGTTTAGTATTAATTGTGCTTCATTTTTTTTAAGACAGAAGAGTTATAAATAGTAATAGGATGTTGCATAGCTAAAGCAGTGAGATCTTCTAACCCTTGAATGGCAGATGGTGAATGTTTTTTTTTCCCAACCTTGGAATATAAATCTTTGCAACAATAAAATCATGCAGGATTGACTCATCAGTTTGATTCTACATTGCAAGAGTATCATTAAAAAAAACACAGCCATCAACAAATGCCAAAGAGTTTCCTAATACAAAATTAATACGCTCTAATGCATGCAATCTAAAAGGGGTAACAGCATTGCTCAGTCTTTTGTTTCCTCTACTTCACAAAGCAAACGACGTTGGATTTATAAACCCATGAGCTCTGGACTCATTAACTTTTGAACTCCTTCCAGAAATACTGTTAGATAAAAATCATTGCTAATTTACTGATATATGGATCCCTTAACCACAGTGAAGTATAAATTTTAGAAGAATGTTTATACCATCACAAAGACAGTGAAACAAACTGCCTTAGAAAGTAGAACCATGTTCTTAGTGGTCCCATGTGGAAGAATTTACAACAAGGAATGGGAAGAATATTCCATCATGGCTAAGCACTGGCCACATTTTATGGAATGACTCATGCCTTGTGTTTCACTGCATTGGTCTCATGGTATTTTAGGAGCAATAGAACTGACATTTTTATTTTAAAAAGAGTTTTAAAAGTAAGAAAAAATAGCAATAGTTCAAGCTTCTTTGTAAAGTGAAGCTGCGACCTCCTCCATGCCAACAAACAAATTTAAATGGCATTGCTCTTTCCCAATCATCAGAAAATAGATCCCTATTTTTCTTCAGGAGGTGGGGTACTCTCAGAAAACTTGGAAGGGAGATTTCAGCTCAGCCTTATCTTAGTATAATGCTTGCTCCAGTGACACTCCTATGCGGAGAAAAGATACATATACATAAAGACAGATCTTCATAGAGGTAGCAAATGGCTTTTTTATGGCGTAAAGAATTCTCACAAAAAATTCCTCCTTAAGGCCAGCATTTAAACAGATAGCAAATTTCGTGGATTAATTTTATGTTAGTCTCAAAGTACTGAGGACTAACTGAGGAAAATATGACCCCAGAGAAGCTGCGACTGACAGATTAACTTGTCTCCTGAAGTGAGTGCTTTGTGGTATTTGTCTATATATCTAAATAATATGGTGCCATCCTCTTGAAAAATATTTATGTATTATTTACTAGTCATGCCAGATTAACCTTATATCTTTTTTTAATAGGGTTACAAACTTGGAAGACTAAGGGAATGCTGTGGATATAGCATATCTTGATATAGCATATCTTAATTTCACTAAGGTCTTTGACAAGGTCTCTTATGATATTCTTGCAAATAAGCTAGTAAAATCTTGGGTAAACAATGCTAATATTAGGTGGCTTTGTAAATGGTTGACCAGATGAATCCAAAGGTATTACCTCAAAAGGTGGAGGACTCTGGGGTCCAGCTGCAGTGCCAGCACCCCCTTGGAATCTGGGGTAAAAAGGAGGCTGCAAGAATGGGTAATGGCAGGATCTTTTCATCTGTGGATGCTGACTGTAGAGAGGACTTCAGCTGAAAGTTAAACAGAGTTTTTATTAGAAATTTTTATTGGAAATTAGCAGACACATACAAGAAGTCAAGTAATTCTCACAAACTATGCAAGGCTATTGAAAAATAAGGTAGGAAATGTTGGATAGCCATTTTGGGTGGAAGGGTGAGTTTTACTGATGTTCAAGAAAGAAAGTTGGAGCAGAGTGGCTCGGATAGTGGTCTGAGAGTAGCATACAGAACAGGAATCTGGGGGCCCACCTGCAGTATAACATGCCCAATGTACTACAACTAGCCAGGATCAGAGCTACAGTTTTATATCCTATTTCCTACTCTAAAGGAGTATAGTAAACAAAGTTATAATTGCATTTCCACTGGGTGGACAAAGGAGTCTTGAATGGGCTAATGTTCTTTACTTAAGATGTCAAAGCATTCGTGGGAGTCATGACAGCCTCTTATGTTTGGACAGATAAGGGGACAAAAGGGAGGTTTCCGTAGGGAAGAATCACAGGAAGTTGGTCCTTGGTTGCTTCACTTGGGCAGTTACATCTTCTATTGTCTTTGGAAGTCAAACTATTGAGAGGATTATCTCAAACCCATCAGTGCCAGGCTTTCCATCTAATCCTCTTGAATTTATAACCTGGCCATGTCTGAGGTCATCCTGACCTAGCACCTGCATCCAGCCAGTGAACTTTCAGACATGTCTATAGTCATAAATATCCAGGTTATATAAAAATGATAATTTCCACCTATCTTGCTATCCCACAGGATGGGGGTGCAAGGTATGGTAACAATGGGTGCTCACCAATGGCTCCTCTTCATCCTAGAAGAAGTGACTAGTGGGATGCCACAGGGTTCAGTCCCAGGCCCACTGACATTTAACATCTTTATAAATGACTTGGATGATGGCATGGAGGACATGTTTATCACATTTGCAAATGACACCAAATTAGGACAGGTAGCTAATACCCCAGAGGAAAGCATAGGAATTCAAAACCATCTTAACAGGATTAGAGAATTAGGTCAAAATTAATGAAATGAATTTCAACAGGGAGAAATGTAAGGTATTACACTTAAGCAAAAAAAAGTGAATTGCACAGATATAAGGTGGGTGATACCTGACTTGACCGCTGTACATGTGAAAAGGATCTAGGAGTCCTGATAGCCCACAAGCTGGACATGAGTCAACAATGTGATATGGCAGTTAAAAAAAAAAAAAGCCAAAGTGATTCAATAGGAATACAGGATCTATTATTACTATCATCATCATCATCATCATCATCATCATCATTTATACCCTGTTTTCTGTCCCAGGTTGGAACTCAAAGCAGCTTACAACAATTAAAAAGACATAGTTAAAAACCATGGAACACAAAAGTTAAAACACAAATGTGTGGAACATGGCCAGAGGAGAGTGAAAAAAAATGATAGAAGGCCTGGAAACCTTAGTCTGGATAGCAAGAGAACCTCCTTCCCACAAGAAATTTTCAGCAGTTTCCAGTTTATCATGACAGAACTCAGGTGTCTAAACACAGTATAGTCAAAGTTTGAAAAGGTTACCTTTTGGACTGCAATGCCCCTTCTGGCTGGAAGATTCTGGGAATTATAGTCCAATAAAGTTATTTACCCATATTGAATATAGTCAGTGCTTTGAACTCCAATGTTTAATGAATTCATAGATGGCAATCTGGCATAAAATCTGGCATCTTTCATCAGTAGGCATTTGTGGATATTGTCTTGTTATTTTTGTTTACCCTTCTTTCTACTGCTATCAGTAGTGCCTGCTATCAGCTTCGGCTGATACACCAGCTGCGCCCCTTCCTGGACTTGGAACACCTAAAAACAGTGGTACATGCGCTGGTAACTTCACGGCTTGACTTCTGCAATGCGCTCTACATAGGGCTACCCATGTGCTTAGTCCAGAAACTTCAATTAATTCAGAATATGGCAGCCAGGTTGGTCACCGGAAGATCTAAAACTGACCACATAACACCTATTCTGAAGTCTTTACACTGGCTGCCTATTAGTTGCCGGGCACAGTACAAGGTGTTGGTTTTTACCTTTAAAGCCCTTCATGGCTTGGGGCCAGCCTACCTGCGGGATCGCCTTCTCCCATATAATCCGCCCCGCACACTAAGGTTCTCTGGGAGGAATTTACTGCAGCCGGTCAGAACTAGGTTGGCTGCGGTTACCCAGAGGACCTTCTCTTCAGTAGCTCCCAGGTTATGGAATGGCCTGCCGGAGGAGACCCGGCACATTACCAGTCTTGACTGCTTTAAAAAAGCAGTCAAGACTGTTCTCTTCCGACAGGCCTTCCCAGACTAGTGTTCCACTGCCTCTCATCAATTGTCCCTTTGTTTTTAATTTTGTTTTTAATTTGTTTTTAATAGTTAATGTGTTTTAGGGGGATAGAAGGGTTGGTGGGTGCGGAGGATGGGCTACATTTTAATGTTTAATGTATTTATATGTTCTTAATGCCGCCTCGATCCACTGGGAGAGGCGGGATAAAAATAAATTTTATTATTATTATTATTACTGTGCCCACACTGGGCTGAATCAAGCAGGTAAGACCCCTGAATCCATTGTTGAAAGGTGAGTCAACACATAAGCACATCTTATGGGTGCAATGGATTTACTCCACTTGAAACTCACCAAAAAGGATTCAGCACAATATTTCCACAATGTTGTATGCTTGTATTTAGGGGTTTTTTTCTACACTGTGGTTTATTCTTTTTATAAAGAACTAGCATATATACCCAGTGTTACCCAGGAGTTTTTCTTATGGGTAATGCTTGTTAAAAAGATTTGAGATCTGGTGTCTCTAATTCCTCAAACTATCTTGTCCAGTACCTGTAGCTTTTTCCCATATTCTTCAATCCAATCTGTATTCAGAGTTATTAACATATAGAAGTTGAGTCCCTGAGGGAATACACTACCCTCCTCCTTGCTGCTAGGCTTCATCTCCATAGCAACAGGCCAGGCCCAAGAGTTCTCTGACTGAGAATTCCAAAGGCCCCTTCCTAAACTATAAACCCCAGGATTCCATAGAATCTTCTCAGGCAGCCAATCATGTGAGGTCTTCGCCTGACACAGACAAACAAACTTTGACTTTTATATATTAGATGAATTGGAAAGAACCAGATAGCTGCTCGTGGTATTTTTGATGTACTCATAGAGAGAAACAGGTCTTTAATAACAGCCAGAAACATGTTATGATTTTCCTTGTTCTCATGAGTTTTATATCCCTTCTCTCCACAAGATCTTACCTTGTGCCAGCAGCCCTTCCTACTTCTCTGCAAATGAATGAGTCAGACTGACAGAGAGACACACCCATCCTAAGCTTTTAAGCAGAGAAAGGAAAGGAAAAATTTTACAACACTCTGTAGGCAGAAGCAGTAATGACAGAGGAGACTACTGTCCAGAATCTCTGTGAGGAAACTTCATGTCCCATTTGCCTGGAGTACTTCAAAGATCCAGTGACCATTGACTGTGGGCACAATTTCTGCCAAGCCTGCCTCACCCAATGCTGGGGGGACCCAGAGAAAGATGCTTCTTGCCCTCAGTGCAGAGAACTGTGCCAGCAGAGGAACTTCAAGCCAAACCGACAACTGGGTAATATTGTGGAAATAGCCAAGCAGTTCAGCCTCCAAGTGGGCAAAGGGGCAGAAGCACAGAGCGGAGTTTGCAAGAGACACCAGGAGCCCCTGAAGTTTTTCTGTGAAGACGACCAAGCTCCCATCTGTTTGGTGTGTGACAGATCCAAAGAGCACAGGGAACACAAAGTGATTCCAAAGGAAGAAGCGTTTGAGGAGTATAAGGTAGGACAGACTGTGGTAAAGGAAGATTAGAAATTCACAAGACATCGCATCTCTCCCCTCAGAAGGGATGGAGCTTTGTCCTTCCTTCTTCAGCTCTTGGTCTGGGAGGCCCCCAAATAACATCCTCTCTTTCTCTAAGCAGACCAATTTGCTGTTCTCAGGAGCTTCTGGGAGCACTGACTCTCAGGCTCTGGAACTCCCTTCCTAGACAGGTTAGACTGGTGTCCTCTGTAGCCCCTTTCCAGTGTCAGGCAAAGATGTTTTTGTTTCCATGGGCTTTGGGAACTGCCTGCTCATGAGGAAAGGGCTTTTAATAATGTACTCTACTATACATGTTTCTTTGTTCTTTAAGTGTATGCTTTCAAATTGGATTTAATTCAGTTGGTAGTTAAACTACATCTTAATGTTTGTATGTTTTAGTGATGTGAACGTTGATGTCTAACTGTTTTGACTTTTGGTTAAGTGAGTTACACTATTATTCAGAAATGACAGGATGATAATGATGATGATGACAATTGGCTGGGAGTGAGAAGAATGAGAGTGATGGGAGGATGTCTGTGTTGTTTTCCAGCACTGATTGTGTTGGCTCTTACAGGAACTTCCAGCATCCTGCTCACTGAGTAGGTTGCAGACCTGTAAAGGAAATTCTGAATCTGGCTAGAAAAGGAGAGCATGCCACACAGAGCGGACACTGTCTGAAGTCCCCCCAGCCCCAGCTACACAGCCAGGGGTTGGCTAACACAGATTTATTGAACACATAGGCTCCTTACATATTCGGTTCAAAACAGAGAAAGCAAACTTCTATGGAATTCTACTGCCAATGCTTATCTCCACTACTTTGCATAACTGAGCTAAGTTAGCATGTTCGCTACTTCATGAACTGGGTGAAACCAGCTCAGGCCAGCCTTGCAGTCATCTAGTGCCTTTCTCTGAGTTTTACAAGTACATTTTTATGTCAAGGGAAAAAACACAAAGACCTGAAAGTGTAGAAAAGTGTACTAAAATGGAAGCACTTTGGTTCAGTATTTTAGAGCTTACAACTGGAGACACCACAGGAATCCTCTCCCCTCCTGTGCCCCTCTTTATTTATTTTTTAAAGAGGTTTCACAAAATAGGTACAAGTGACCCATGGGTAGAGGGTGACTTCTTCAGGGGCTAGAGCTTAATGAAGGAGCTTTTTTAAAAAAAAAAAAATTGGTTAGACCTCATTTGGAACACTGTGTCCAGTTCTGGGCACCACAGTTCAAGAAGGATATCAACAAGCTAGCACATGTCCAGAGAAGGGCGACCAAAATGGTGAAGGGTCTGGAAGCCGTGCCCTATGAGGAGTGGCTTAGGGAGCTGGGGATGTTTAGTCTGCAGGAAAACAGGTTAAGAGGAAAATACGAAGGAATGGGAGGGGGAGTACTGGAGTGCACAAGGAAGGTATGCACATGCCTCCCCCAACATTTGCTTGCTTTTTGACTTGGCGCAAATTCTCAGTGCCAGGACCAGAGCGAGGAATGAGAGGTGGGGAGCTCCAGAGGGGAGAACGCATGTATGTGCCCCCCATTGCCTTGCTTTTTGCCCAGGTGTGTTTGCCTTCTTTCTCGATGGTCGGCAGAATGAGAGGGGAATGGGAGGTGGAGAATGGAAGGGAACATGCATATCCCTCACAAATAATCAGATTTGTGAAGGTCAAATCCACAAACGTGGAGAGAGGACCATCTCTCCTTCTCTGCTGTGCCCTTCCCAGTCAAAAAATATTTTGAGCAAAAATGCTGATTATGCCCTTTAAAGAGCATGATAGATCATTTCCAACCCTCCTTTGGCCTCTTTTAGGCCCGTGGCAGCATTCTTTCTAAACTAGAAATGACTGGATGGTCATGTATATATATAAAAAACTTCTCTGAGCCTAAAATAGGCTGGGGGCCAAATTGGGAAAAGTGTCTTATCAAGTCCACCTAGAGAACATGACTGGCTTTCACCCAGTGGAGTTGCCTACTGGGTTGGAGGGTGTCTGAAGGCCATAGCATGAGTTCTGAGACCACAAGTGGTCCATAGACCATGGCTTTGCCTATGGTATTTAGGACAACACTACACACATCTAGATCCATTAGTCTTTCCCTTCCTCTTTAGTGATTTTCACAGCAAAGAATGGAGAAATTTAACCTGAAAACTCAGCAGGGCTTATTCTTCAGTAAATATGTGTCTGTTATAAATGGATAGCCAATGGTTT
Source organism: Iguana delicatissima (assembly GCA_948472985.1). Classification (NCBI taxonomy): domain Eukaryota; kingdom Metazoa; phylum Chordata; class Lepidosauria; order Squamata; family Iguanidae; genus Iguana; species Iguana delicatissima. The sequence continues at coordinate 638,959 of CAOKZL010002203.1, read as the reverse complement.
TTGAGAAATTAAAGGATATAGAGAGGCCTCAGAGGACAACAGATCAAACAAATCAGACAACAACATTAAAATAAGACAAAGATGAACAAGCCTCTTCAGTGGGAGATGTACTTAGTAAAGGATCACCAGAAGAGTTAAACAAAGACATAGAAGATATTGATCAGGAGACAGAAGAAGAAGCTACTGAAGAAGACCTTGAATAATGGTTTAGTACCCCTCTATTAGATGGCAATAAGGTTTTTGTCTTGGAACGTTAAAGGAATAAACAATGTAGTCAAGAGAAAAAATGTGTTTCATTATTAGGAAAGATGGAATCTGGACATAATTTGTTTACAAGAAACTCATATAAAAGATAGAGATGTAAATTTCTTACGAAATCCCAGGTTAGGTAGACGCTATGTTGCAACCTATCACAAGAAAAAGAGAGAGGTAGTAGTGTATGTTAATTCTAGATACAAGGCTGAAGTGATATTTAGTGACCTGGAGGGTTATTATATAGGAATAGAGGTCAGTCTTATAGATTATAAACTATTAGTAGTGGGAATTTATTCCTCCATAGATGGGAAAGATAAATTTTTTGAAAAAAATTATGAAAAACTTATTGGAATATAATTGTAAAAGAAACCAAGAAAATTTATTAATTTTAGGGGATATGAATGGAGTGAACAATTCACTGTCTAAAAAATGCATACAGAAATCTAAAAAAATGGAAATATTATCGAAGGTGACATCAGATCATAATCCGATAGAATTGGAACTGAACATGAGAAGGCGGGAGTTTAATTGGAAATTAAGTGAGTATCTATTAAGGAATGACAAATATGTTAACAAAGCTAAGGAAATATTAAAGTATTATTTTAAAGAGAATACTACAGAGGACTCCCTTACGAAGATGATCTGGGATGCTGGGAAAGCACTGATGGGAGACTATTTTATTAAATGGGGGGCAGAAATTAAAAGAAATAAAATGGAGTGGACACAAGAAATTCTAGAAAAGATTAAGATCAAAGAGAATGAAATAAAAGAACCCCCAGATGACAAAAGAATAAATGATGAGATTAAAAGATTACAAACAAGTCTGGAAAGAAAACATATTCAAGAAAAAGAAAAGAAATTAAAAACCTGTAGGATGAGAAATTTTGACCATGCCAATAAATGGGGGAAATGGCTAGCTTATAAGTTAAGGAAAGAAAAGGAAAAGAAACAGATTCTAGAAGTACAATACAATGGTGAAAAAAAATGTTGATCAGACAAAAATTTAAAAAATCTTTTACAGATATTATTCAGAATTATATCAGGACTTAATCATACTCAGATAAAAGATATAAAGTCATATCTGTAGGGACAAAATATTCTTCAAATTACAGATGATAATAAAAAAATAGTCAACGCTCCTATTACCCCATTTGAAGTATCACGTGCAATTAGAAAGTTGAAAGTTTCTAAGTCTCCAGATGGTTTTACTGCATTATACTATAAAATATTTGAAGAGGAACTGTTGTTACCTCTTAAGAAAACTTTTAGTCTTGTACAAAAGGAAGGAATTCTGGAATCATGGAAGTGTGCTAATATAACATTGATCCCCAAAGAAAGGAAGGATTTATTACAGCCCAGCAACTATAGACCAATCTCTTTGTTGAACACGAATTATAATTTTTTTTCTTCAATTTTGGCTGATAGACTTAAAAACATTTTACAGGAAATTATACATGAAGACCAAAATGGATTTATTCTGAAAAGGCATTTAAAAAACAATATTAGAACAGTGTTAAATGTTGGAATATTTTGAAAGACACAATGAGAAGAAACTGGCTATGCTTTTCTTAGACGCAGAAAAGGTCTTTGATAAGGTAAATTGGGTATTTATGATTGAGCTATTAAAAAATGAATTTTGGAGAAAATTATATTAAATGGATTGAAAAAATATATACTGAACAAAAGGCCCAGGTAATTGTTAATGGTGAGAAAACAAAGTGTTTAGATATTAAGAAAGGCACACACCAGGAGTGTCCCCTCTCCCCATTATTGTTTATTACTGTGTTAGAGGTGTTAAATAGATGTATAAGATCAGATTCAGGGATAGAGGGGGTGAAAATTAAAAATCAAACGTATAAGCTTAATGCTTTCGCGGATGACTTGGTAATACTTATAGGAAACCCAAAAGAAAATATAGATAGGTTACTGAATATATTGAAAGAACTCGGTGAAGTTGCTGGGTTTAAAATTAATAAGGGAAAAGCTCAGATTCTAACTAAAAATTTAAGGAGTGAGGAAGAAAAGGATCTTGTGGACAAATCAGGTTTTAAAGTGGCAAAGAAGGTTAAATATTTGGGAATATGGATAAAAAAACAGAACACTAATCTTTTTGAAAATAGCTACACAAAGACTTGGAAACAAATTAAGCAGGACCTAGATAGGTACTCTAGATTACAGCTAACTTTATTCAGTAGGATGGCGGTGGTGAAAATGAATATTCTACCTAAGATGAATTTTCTGTTTCAAAGTTTACCAATTATAATTAATGATAAATCTTTTGTAAGCTGGCATAAGGAGTTGAGAGAATTTTTATGGGAAAAGAAAAAACCAAGAATAAGATCGAACAACCTGATAGATCTGAAAAAGGGAGGAGGTTGTAACCTTCCAGATTTAAAACTATACTACCATGCAAACGCCATGACTTGGTTGACAGAGTGGATAACTTTGAAGAATGAAAGAATTTTGACATTAGAAGGAGCCAACATAAGATTTGGTTGGCACGGTTATGTGTGGTATAACAAAGCAAATATTGACAAAGAATTTTTAAATCATTATGTCAGGAGATCAATTCTCAAAATTTGGCTAAATTATAAAAATAAGATTTTTAACAAGATTCCGTTGTGGATCTCTCCACAGGAAGGCTTTCTGGGGGGAAAATTGGAGGGCAATAATAATTAGTTAATGTATAAAACTCTCCTTACCCAAGAAAAGCAGGGAAAAATACGAATAAAATCAAGGGAAGAACTCTTACAGTTGGGTTTTAAGGGTAATTGTTTTCCACACATGCAATTAACAGAAAGATTTAGAAAGGACTATAAATTAGAGGGATTTAACTTTGCTCAACAATATCATGAGTTTGAAAAAATCGTATTTGGAAACCCCCAACATATGGCTTCAAAAATATATAAACTTTTAATTCAATTGTATCTGTGGGAGGAGGAAAGAAAAGAGATTATGATTAAAAGGGCAAAGAGTGTTGGACATGAAATCTCATTGGAAAGTTGGGAAGATTCATGGAAAAAAACTAATTTATTTATGTCCTCTCAGGATTTAAAAGAAAACTATTACAAAATGATTTATCAATGGCATTTAAGCCCTGCAAAATTAGAAAAAATTATAGGACAGGTAACAATAAATGTTGGAAATGTCAGCAAGAAGTTGGATCCTTTTACAGTGTTTGGTGGCTATGGCCACACATTAAAGATTTTTGGAATAAGGTAACGATAGCAATATCAGAAATGTTATCAACCATAATACTTATGAAGCCCAAAATATTTCTTTTAAATATTACAAAAGAATTAAAAGCAAGAGTAATAAAGGACCATTGGAGAATTGTATTATACACGGTTACAGCAGCAAAGATAGCAATAGCAAAATTTCGGAAAAGTCCGGAATCCCCAGATTTGGAGACATGGTTGTATAAAATGTTAGAAATGATGATGATGGATGAACTTTCTCAACATATCAGGGGGAAGTCAGAAAAGATATTAAAAGAATGGCGACCTATCAAAACTTTCCTCAAACAGAAATGGAGCAATATTATAGTGGAATAATTGGAATATAAGATTGTTTGGTATGTGCTGTTCTTTATCTTCTGGTATTTTTTAGATCCTTTTTTTGCTGATAGGTTATTATCTTCTTTTGTATTTTATTGTATTTTATTTTATTTTTTATTTTATTTTTTTCTTTACATGAGGAAGTTAAGATAGAAATAGAGTATATTGCATTAATAGACTAAGGCCTTTTCCTCACAGGGGAATTAAAACGGTGCAGTACATCCTCTACAGAGGTCATCTGCACCTCGGAGCAGACTAAGTTCGGACTACTTACTGGAGATCCACACCTCAGTCTGCTCCAAAACACCCCCAACTGGTCCTCCAGCGTGCTTTTTAAAGACTGGAAAAAAAAGGTTTCTCTTTGTTCCAGAGCGCGCCATTGCGTACCTGCTCCCTTGTGCAAATTCTCAGGCTCGCACCAATGCGAGCCTGAGATCTGCAGAGGGCGGGCTTTAGGCATGGCGAGCTTCGCGGTTGGTTGGGACCCACGACCGACCGGAAGGCGCCATTTTGGAAGCCGAAGCAGTGTGGATCTAAGACCTCGCACTGCTTCGATTCACCCTAGACCAGACCAAGGAGCCAGAAGATCCTGTGAGTAATGGCATGGAGCTATTCTCTCACTTCGTGCAGAAATGGCCTAAAGGTTTGAGATGTATGGGATGAAATTTGCAATACTAAGATAATAGCTAGGAACAGGGAAGAAGTTTGTTGATGCTGATGTTGATGTCATGTCCGTCTAGGATTGTTGATGTTCACATTTTTGCATAAATCTTCATTTCATGTACATTTATGTAAGTAATATCATTTGTTTTTGTTTTTTGTTCTTTTTTTCCAATTTTCTCTCTTATTTCTTTTACTTATTACTGGACACTCACTTTTTCATATCTTTGTTTCTTTTCTTTCTTTATTTGTACATTGACATATGATGTTATTTGTTTTGATATGTTTTGCTGTGTTTTTCTGTTACAGTTAAATAAAATTTACAATAAAATAAAATAAAATAAAATAAAATAAAAGGATATCCAGTAAGGCAAAGTAACAGAAGCAACATCCATCCCACCCAGTCTATCTTTGAGGAAGAATAGAAGCTTTCCTTTCATATAGCCCCCTCCTTACCATAAGACTGACCACAGGAAAACATCCCAATTTTGGATGTATTACTTTTCATCTTCATTCTTCCTCACCATTTGATCTTCATTACTAAAAGGTCTACTGTTAAGCTAAATGCTTACTTCGAATTTAATCCCATGTTTTGAGAGTTGGGCTAGAAATATTCTAAATAATTACATTTTTCATTAAAATTCCCTCACTTTCCATTTTGTTTCCCAATTATATTATACTAGGCCTTCGGTATCCACTGGGGTTTGGTTCCAGGATCCCCCATGCATACCAAAATCCTTGGATGCTTAAGTCCCATTATATACAATGATATAGCAAAATGACATATAAAATGGCGAACAACTCAGACGAGTAGTGGAAAAAGCCTGTGGATCTGTGAAACAGCAGGAGGCTACAGCAGAGTATGCCTACATATCAACATAGTGCTTGATGCATGGGAAAATCAAGATTTGGTTTGTTTGTTTGTTTTTTATTTATGTTGGGATATTTTTGAGTGGTGGATGGTTATATCGGTGGAAGCAGAACCCGTGGATATGGAGGCCAACTGTTTCAGACTTTCCTTATAATGAAGACAACAGTTGCAAACAGACAACATTAATTTAGGCAATTCAGTGTTAATTTGATGGTGCTGGTGGTGAGGAACTATCTTAGTCTGTTCTAGCAAAAATAACAATGAGTCACGGGGCACCTGAAAGTCTAAGGAATATAATTTGCCATAAGATTTCATGGATTGCAGTGCACTTCATCTGATGAATGATGAAGCAAATGCCACTCCATCAAAGCTTATGCCAAATAAAATTTCATAGTCTTTAAAGTGACAAAGAATCTCCATAGTCTTAATGATAATCTTAGTGGTGAATCTGTAACTCCACTGATCTGATAGTCTAATTGGCAAAATATATATTAATTGGCAGATATGTTTAATTGGCATAAATCATATAAATGAAGATCATGTGGAGGAGGAAGTCTGACTGAAAAAGAAAAGTAAAAAAGAACAGGTCAGAGATGATCCCCAGAGCATGGCTGAGTTCAACTTAATGGCTCTTGCAAGGAGAATAAGAAGAGCAAAACCCCATGTGATTTGCATATCCTATGGAGGCCAAAGCCACAAAACTTGCTATTAACTTAAGCTGACACCCATTTGCTGGAAAATTCAAAGAGCTTTTGCTTATTTGATAACAGGAATATATCAAACAAATCCATAATTGCACCACCCTCACACCTAAAATCCTTTTCCTGATCTCTGATCACACTGCCATCAAAATCTTTTGTTACCCACATGTTAAAAATCATCACCAAACATCAACAACTTTTAATCCATCCTGTCTCTTTTGTCCACCCTGGAAATCCTTTGCTGTTCAACTGGAAAGTCTTAGCGCACGAGCCTACCTTCTTTGCGCTGGGGCCAGAGGCAAGGGGACGGGAGGGGGGAGGTCCAGATGGCAGAAGGAACTCACACCAGGGTAAATGGTAAGAAGATTTGGGGGGAGGAAGGCAGCATATGCTTTCCTTCTGCCCTCCAGAGCTCCCCCTCCCCATCCCTTTATCTCTGGTCTCAGAGCTGAGAACTCACACTGAGGCAAAAGGTAAAGGGATGGAGGAGGAGAATGGGAGGGAGAGGCAACGGCACCTCACAATAAGCAATTTTGTGGTCAAACTCGCAAATGTGGAGGGATGGCTGTAGTGCCAGATGCCAGATTCTGGGGACTGACTGTTCCACATGCGCCTGTGTGGGGAAAAAAGTAGGGAGGCTGGTTTTGGTAGTGCTGCTACCAAACCTTTCCTGGAGATCCAATCTCCCTTTCTTTCCCTGGGTAATGGAGAACGTAAGGGCTCAACACTCTCGTCCTCTCCCTTATGTTTTCTGGAAGAAAAGGAAAAAAAATACAGTTTCCCTCTGTTCCCTTCAGGAACAGAGCAGGCTTGTTACACAGGCAAAATAATAGTAGTAGTAGTAGTAATAAGAGGAAAACAGTGTACTAAGAATTAGGAAGAGATAGATCAAGCAACTTGACTAGAAACACTGGCTCTCTGCGTACCTTCTCTATGGTTGCAAGGCCTCATATCCATTTCAAAGGCAAGAGATGAAAGCGGTACAGTACACTACTAAAAGTCTTCCCCGAACACCAATCCCCCAAAGCCTATCAGAATAAAAGCTTCTTAGCTTGACCAGTGGAAGGATAGCAAAGAAGGAGCCAGCTTAGCCTTCCTGAGATGGGAGTTCCAGAGCCACTGAGAAGGCCCTCTCTGGTGTCCCCACTAGATGTCCCCACGAGGGTGGTGGGATTGGAGGAAGGACCACCCCCAAAGCCAGTCAAGCTTGTTTGGAAAGGAGTGGTTGTTCAGATTTATTTTAAGAGATATTTCTGTGCACTAAAATCTAGGAATTCTTGAGGAACTGGATCTTTGTTCATTACACTAGGAATTTATCTGATCCATGTAGGTTGTAATTAATAATCTTTAAACAGTAAAGGGTTGTGTCTCAGAACATAGATGATAACATGATCTAAATGGGAGGGGGATGAAATTTAGGTAGAAGGTGCTCTACCTGTACGGTTGCCAAATGAAATACAGTGCAGGACTCCTGTGCCTTTAATAGCTTTGTAGAAGAGTGAATTTCAGCAAGAGTTACTGGCATAACAAACAACACTAACTGAAATTCCTTCTTTTACATAGCTCATAATGCTACAGGAGCCCTCTCTTGTATTTTTCTTGGCAATCTCAGCAACCTCCTGCTCAGACTTCAAGTTACCTGTCTCAGGGGAAGCCAGAACAACATTGATTAATACATCAATCAACCCACAGTGTTCTGAGGAAACCACTTTTGCTTTTATTTGTTGATATTTCAAGAGCGCTATCACACTACATTGATATAACACTATTATTCCGCTCTAACTGCCATGATAACATCCTATGGAACCTTGAGATTTGCAGTTTAAGGGAAAGGCAATTAAAATTCTCAGCCTCAGAGCTCTTTGGCCTAAGCTACAAATCCTCAAAATTCCACAGAATCTTATCATGGCAGTTAAGTGAAACAATAGTACTATAACAGTGTTGTGTGATATATTGTAACTTTTGTATGATGTGAACTTTCAGCTGTGTCCTTTTTAACTTTAGTAATGTGCCTTGAGTACTAGGGCTGGGAAAAAGGCAAGAGGAAGAAGATTATAACAACAATGATAATGACAACCACAACAATAGCTATGACCAACTGGCCTCAGAGGATAAACTCCTGCCTCAGCAACAGCCTTTTCTGTTTGTGCAGGAACAAATTGAGGCCAATCTGAAGTCTCTGGAGGAAAGAAGAAACCATCTTGCAAATTGGATATTGTCTGAGAACCATGACAGCGAAGAGTGTCTAGTAGGTGTCTTGCGTTTTTATGACTTGTGTGTGCATACTGGTTGCAAGATTCCTGTTGACTCATTCAATGAGGCAGCAGGCTAGTTATCCACAGGAACATTTGTCCAGTTATCAACCTGTCCTGTTGCTAAGATCTTCAGGAGAAACCATCTTGAGGATAGCATTACATGTGGAGAGGCATATAGATGATGGTTTTCTTCTGTATTATCCTCAAGTCTTGGAATGCCCTCCGTTTGTCTTGCTGATCGGTTCCATCTTGCCCTGCTTTTAGGAATAGTGTGAAACCATATTTGTTGAATGGTGCCTTTTTAAAAACAAAAAAGTATAATTCTAATATTTTAAATGGTTTTCGTTGGCCACCTTGACTTGACTTTTAGAGGAAAATCAGGATAAAACTTCACTCAACCTCTCAGTCAATGATGTTCTGTAAGAATTCATTCATCTTGCTGTCTCACATGGTGTAAATTGATGCCATACCTGAAGGCAGCAAAGAGAAATCACAGCAAGGGCAGGCATAAGGAACTGAAGGGTCTCAGCAGATCAAAGCTAGCCTGGAAGATAGGAAAATCTTGTGTGCCCGTGAGGAGGGACCTCTCAGCATCTGGGAGAGGGTATGACAGCAACAAACAACAACAAACAAACAATAAATTACCACAGGAAGGAGATTGAGTTAAAGAGGAAGAAGGAGCAGTGGGCCAAGGAGGAGATAGCTAGCAAACAGGCCAGGAAAGACCAGCGCCTTCCCAGCAACCTTCTCTGGAACATAGCTGTTCCAGAGAGCTACGTCAGGCAGCCAGATGGCTATCTGAGGTAATTTACCAGTCTCAGGAACCCTTTTTGGGCTAGGCAAACCTGGAGCTAGCAAGCTGCCTCTCATCCCCTCCTTTCAGCTACAGTGAAGAGGACTTATTCAGAGGATGAGCTGGAAACTTGTGGGAGTTGCCACCTTGTTTGTTCAGGCATTCCTCAGCCCCAGCAATAGAAAAGTAAGTAAGTAGGATCTGAGGATAGGTGGGTGTAATTGTCAAAGGATCTTAAAATTCACAGATAGGGGCAGCCACAAAGGCTCATTATCATGAAACTGAGAAAGACAGAAACATGACCAGTGTGTTACTGCAGTTTAGGCCTATTTGGTGATAGCACCCGATATCACTTTGATATCATAATTCAGCCTCATTCTACCACCCTTCTCCACGTGTTTGTGAGGCCCCTGGACAAGCACGAAACTAGGCTCGGCACTTAACTGCTGAAATATTCTCAAACAATACAGGCACACCAGAAATAGCCAGATCGCAGCTTCACAGACCTCCCCGGCAAACACCATATTATGTAGGCGCACTACCTACAAAAGGCTCTCTGCCCCGAGCAGGCAACTTGACAAAGGCTGAACCATCCACTGTCAAGCGTTGCACATTTACATACTGGCTACACCATTGTTAATTCGGCTCTGATTCCATCATGCTAAATTGTGACCTTTTAGAGACATTGTCTCGCACCCAAAACTCATTGTTGTCCTCGAGTAAGGCATAGCCTGCAGTCACACTTCTCCCTATAAAAACCCCTGATTCAGAGACCTTCCTCGGATCACTCCCAAGTTCCATACCGCCTTGCTGCCGCATCGCTTAGCAAGCGTCCCCTCAGCTCCACGTGCTGAGCCACACCGAACCCCAGCATCGCTCTCTACCTTCTTCTGGGCTTCAGGAACAGCTTTCGTATCACCTGAACCAACTATCCCTCTGAAAATTCCGCTATCTTACTCACACCTACATTTTCCTTAGTTATCTGTGTGCGTGTGTTGCTTACATTGTGTGCCTGTATTTAATAAAGATCATTCATTATTTTCAAACCAGTCTGCTTCTTGACTTGGCCTGACCCCATAAACACTGGGTTACAAGATCCTGCTAAGTTACCCTGCCTCTCGTAACTCCAAAGCAGTGCTCAGAGCTAAATTTCCCCACCTATAGTTGAGCACATTTTGGTGTCCCTCATGGGACCCCCAGTAAACAGGGTAACAAGTGTTCTGAAATACTGATCTCTAAGATGATATAAAGAACAGTGCTTCTCATAGTATCTGATATGGCAGACTGGCCATTTTTTTCCAGTGTGCCAGGACCAGGACCGTTTTTATGCCATTGGCTATGACTGTTTGTTTCTTTCCTGATCAAATTTGCAAACGATACCAAATTAGGAGGGGTTGCTAGTACCCCAAGTACAGGATCAAAATTCAAAATGATCTTGACAGATTAGACAGCTGGGCCAAAGCTAACAAAATGAGTTTCAACAGAGCGAAATGTAAAGTCCTACACCTAGGCAGAAAAAACAAAATGCACAAATATAGGATGGGGGACACATGGCTGGACAACAGTACATGTGAAAGGGATCTAGGAGTCTTAGTAGATCACAAGTTGAACATGAGTCAGTAGTGTGATGCAGTAGTCAAGGAAGCCACCACAATTCTTGCTTGCATCAATAGGAGTATGATGTCCAGATTGAAGAAAGTAATAGTACCACTCTATTCTGCTTTGGTCAGACCTCATCTGGGATACTGTGTCCAGTTCTGGACACATCATTTCAAGAAGGATATTGACAAGCTGGAGCATGTCCAGAGGAGGGCAACCAAAACGGTGGAGGGTCTGGAAGCCATGGCCTATGAGGAGCGGCTTAGGGAACTGGGCATGTTTAGTCTGCAGAAGAGAAGGTTAAGAGGGGACATGATAACCATGTTCAAATGTTTGAAATGCTGTCATATCGAAGAGGGAACAGGCTTGTTTTCTGCTGCTTCAGAAACTAGGACAAGGAGCAATGGATTCAAACTACAGGAAAAAAGATTCCACCTGAACCTCAGGAAGAACTTCCTGATGGTCAGAGCTGTCTGGCAGTGGAATATACTGCCTCAGAGTGTGGTGGGGTCTCCTTATTTGGAGATTTTTAAACCTCCATTGCCATCTGTTAGGAGTGCTTTGATGTGTGTTCCTGCATGACAGGGGGTTGGACAGGATAACCCCTGTGGTCTCTTCCAACTCTAGTATTCCATGATTCTACAATTCCTGGAGAATTGTCCTGGACCAGTAGCCAAAGTCTCATAGATCAGCCCCACCACCATCTGAAGATCCCCCACTGTGAGTAGAAATAGTGTAGAGGATTAAGCTTTAAGGGGCTTTTGAAAAGAGCTTGACATTATTATAATTAATTATTATTAATTATTTCAGTTATGGGCCAATAGCTAATCTCTCTTGATTGATCTTCTTTATCCAATATTGTGCACAATCCAATTTCACTGTGTATTTCTCTCTGGATTCTCTTCTTAGAAACAATTAGAAATAGTAAATCAGAAGATTAGTTCTGTTTTTGATGAAATGCAGAACTTCCTTAAAGAAAAAAAGTACCTCTGGCTAGGTCAGCTACAAGGCCTGGAGAGCAGCATCAAGGAAAGGCAGGAAAGAAATGTCTCAAAACTCTCAGAAGGGATTTTGGATCTCAGCAACCTGATCACAGAGATGAATGGGAATCTCCAGCAACCAGCAGATGAATTCTTGCAGGTAACCCAAAAGACAAAGCCTATTTCCAAGTTCCACAGAGGGAAGGGAGAATTCCTTGAATTTACAAATAGGCATCGATAAGGCACAGTCCTAGGAATGATGGCTGGAATCCGATGTTGCAGTTGCAGATTTGTAACCTAGAGTTATGAATCTGTAACAGATATATATTCACAAAGCCTGTGTATTCATGATCATGGTACTATAGCCAGGATCCTAAAAGTCCCCCAGTCTTGCTTTACTGGGTAGAAGTTGCTTTAAGCAACAGAGGCTCTCCTACCAATCAAGGTACAGCAGACTAACATTACCATCCCGCTCCCACCACTGATCTCTGGAGCAAGGAGGAATTGCAACAAGGATCCTGCTTCTTCTTGTCATAACGAGATCACTGGCAGGAGGTGAATGGAAACCATTTACTGTGCCTCAATTGACATGAGAACAGACCTCTGTTGTTCACAGGAGCTGATGCCCAGTAAAGCAGGATGGAGCTGGAGTGGGGTTGGGCCAGGAGAGGCTATTTTGTTAAGTATACTTAACTAAGACCCTTTCTGCAGAATATTGTCATTCTGCACTGGGGACAAAAGAAGGATGGGACCCAGATGACAGTTCTGCATGACATCGTCCAGGTCCTGTCCTTCTACTGTCCCCACCGCAAATCATTGACAGATTTTCCCCACCAGTGACCGGCGATCACACAGCCCTCCCACTACCCACCTGCACTTACCTGGTGTGCAGAGGTCATGGAAGTGCAATGGAACACAGGACGTGTTATTTGTATTTTTTCCATATTTGCGAGGGTTCTGTGCCCCAAACCCTTGCAAAAGTGGAGGGACCACTGTAATTTTGAAAAGTCTTTGTGCTGTTTTTCCAATCTACCTTGAAAGACTGACTCTCACATTATGTCTTAACCTTTTTTTAAAAAAAATGCAACTTCATGTCAGAAATGAGGGGGAAAAAACATGGGAAGACAACATAAAAATCCTGGAAAGCACTAAGGTCATTTCTGCCCTGCACTGTTATAGTGCTACCATTCCACTTTCAACGTCCTATAGAGTCCTGGGGTTTGCCGTTTAGCGGGGACATTTAGAAATCTCATCCAGAGGGCTCTTTGGCCTCAGGAAACTGCAATGCCCAGAATTCCACAGGGTATTGAAAGTGGAACAATAGTGCTATAACAGCATAGGGCAAAAATGGCTTAAGTTTTCCTATTTAAAACAAATAAAGGATAACTGAAAAGCCTCTTTTGGAAGCAACTGTACAGGAGAAAGGAAGGAACAACTTCACTCCTTCTTGAAGGGGAAAGTCAGTCATGTTTTTGGTCTGCATAGGTATTTAGACCTGCCTCTCTTGTTTCTTTCAGGACATCAAAAACACTTTGAAAAGGTATGTAGTTCAGCTTCACTCACTTATTCCCAAAGGGCTCTGATATTTTACAAAATAGGGATGAGCGACCCATGGTTGAAGGAAGTGGGGAAGAGAACTTATTCTGAAATGATGGGATGAGATACCTTACCCAGCCACTCTTGCTCAGGCTACAGACCATCAGTAAGTACCTTGTAATAATTTCTGTTAAGCCAATTAAAGTGTGAATTACTTTTCTTCTGAGAGTCGGTATGTACACAAATGATTAAGTGCAATGTACATTAGTTGTTTTAAAAGTAGATTATGCTCCAACAAATATACAGTAGCGGTATACTACATATTATACAGTACAATTAATATTTACAATATTTGTAAATTATGCAATTTTACAAATATCTGTCATGTTCCTTCACAAGGGCCACGCTACCATAATTTTGTAGTTCTTCAGGGCAGCCAACAGCATTGTTAGGTTTTCAAAACAGCAGTAAGGAATAATCAAAATTCATGACACTCAAGGTGACAATCAGGAAGCAACTATTAACAAATTTTCTGTGTAACTACTAACAAGTGACATATTGATTTCAATCACTTAGCCATGCATTTCTCTGTAAAATTAACATACTGTCCACATTCCAAATTTCATGATGCTCACATTTCTGTCCTTGTTAAGGGTTCACACCCAAGAATAACAAGGATTTTTCCCCCATCTTCTTCAGTCTATACAAAAAGAAAAGCTTTCCAACCCTCAAATAAGGAATATTCCCTGTAATAAGAGAAACCCGTCAGTCCTATAAGGGGCAAGCTTTCTGGCCCGCAAATAAAGGACACTGTATTAGTATTAGACATCTGATAACCCTAGCAGCCATGGACAGGGGGTAAGAGAGATTGACTCACAAAATTAGCATAGGGTAAGGGTTACTTTAAACCTTCCCCCCATTCTGTTTTCTTCTTAGAAGTTGCCCCCCTGGGCATACTAATGCAACTTGGAGAATGATAGGTGGAGGAACAGATAACCATTTTCCATTTTACTAGAATGCAAGCTGTAAGTAAGGGTGAGACCCAGCTTTCAAATGTCAACTTAGGCCAAGATCCAATGGTAACACCATCATCATTCACAGCTACGCATACCACTTTTCTGGCATGAGGGTGCAGCTCCATAGCCAATTAGTGGCCAAAGGAATGGTGGAAAGTGGCAAACACCATCCAGCAGCAGTTAGCCAGCCAGAGAAAGGGAAAAACCACTGCCCTTCTGACCACCAGCGTAACACTAGAGGTCTAGGAAGACAATTTCTGTCCTCTTCTCCCGGCTGCTTAACTGCAGTTGAATGGTGTCTGGGCACCTCCTCATTCTCTTGGCTACTAATGGGCTGTGATAGTGGGCTGTGTTGCAGAAGGAGGTTGGGGTTACTTCCCTATATAATGTCCAGCAGACTACATACACTGACATACATGAAAGTTACACTGGCTGATGTATGTCATCAGTAGGCAAAGGGCATCTCTCTGTGGTTTTAATGAAGGGCACCAGGGATGTTTGGAAGGGTGTGGCCACCTGAAAGAATTTTCTATTCCAGGGTCCCCCTGAAGGCGTGGGAATTATTTCTGCTACATTTTTTTCTGGCCATTCTTGGGCCATTTTAGGTACAGGAAAGACCTTTTATCCAACAAGATGTGATGTGGAAGTCAACTTTCAGGTCACTTCCTGTTATAAGATAGGTTTGTCTTGAGCCTAAAAGTGCCCAGGATTGGCGGGGTGGGGTGGTTGCAAAATTCCCCAGTTGCAAAATTCCCCTGAGTTGTTTGGGGGCATTTTTTTTACAAAAAAAAGGCAAATGGGAGGGCTTGTGTGGTGCCCTTCAATCTACATAAATGGTTTTAGAGGGTGCATCCAACCTTCAGGCTTCACATTCCCTACTCCATCTTTAAGGGTCGGGGCACATATTTGTGAGAAGAATCACTCTTTTGTTTTGACCTTCAGTCTTGCAGAGTCTTCAGTATATTTGTGAACTTCACCATTACTATTTCAGGTCTCAGAAGAAGCAACTAGACCATACTCTGTACTTCATTCCTGGATTGGAAGAGAGACTCATAAGTTTCTCACAGAAAGCATCCAATCTAGAAATGGCCATGAAAAAGCATAAAGGTATTGTTGTGTTGTTGGTGTTGGCGTACCTTCATTTCCAAGTTATGATAGGCTAAAGGCAAACCACTCACAGGGTTTTCTTGGCAAGACTTTTTCAAAGCTTCTCTCTAAGGCTGAGAGAGTGTGACTTGCACAAGTTCACCCTGTGCGTTTTTATGGCCAAGCGAGGATTTGAATCCTGATCTCCCAGAGTCCTTGTCCAATTTTCAAAAACCACTACACCATGGTGGCTCATAAGGTATTATATAAAGTTTGATATAAATTTCTCTAGGAGAGAAATAGATAGCAGCAGGGCCAGCCCATCCATTAGGCAGAGTGAAGCATTTGCCCCAGGCATCAGATTTTTGATGACATGAAGGGACAGCATATGCCAGTTATTCAATTTGTTCTTGTTTTTTTTCCCCCTACAAGGCATGAGGACAAATGTTTATGAGACTTTCTGCTTCATATGCCCACAATAATTTGGCTGACTTTGGGGTCCTGTGCATTTTGATTTGTGTGGGAGGGCATCCATTTGCTGCTCCCTTTCAGACAGCAAAATGTCTTTGACCAGATCCACAGGATGTTCCACTTACAGCGTAGTTTCAGGAAAAATAATTTTCTTGTTAAAAGAAGTGACTAAAGTGGCAAACTGAGGAACATACCCCCTTCAGTTCTCTGCTGGTGGATTTTCAAGGGGAAAGACACTCTCAGTGAACACAAGCTGACATCCTTCCTCATAAGCAGACCTGTTGGAAAAAGCGCAGAGAGAGAACAAGGGCACCACTCCTCACTCACCTTTCCCACACCTGAACTTTGCTTGAGAAATAGGCTTGCTCATTTCAGCACCGGTCCTGTCTCATCCGTCCTTCCATGCATTCCCTTCTGAACTTGGGAAAAAGCTCTTCCTCACACATTTGCAGCCACTTATGCCTATTGTTGGATTAGGACTTTTTTTTGCCCTGATGACATTGTAATAATAAATGGAGTCCATATCAATTATAGGTCCTTTTCACATGGGGCAATTAAAACGGTGTAGTGCAACCTCTAACGGAAGTCTTCCACACCGTAGAGTGCACAGGGTCACCCTGAAGCGGCCAGAAGTGGTGGCGCTGCGTGTTTTTTAAAAAACTTTTTTTTTTAAGGTTTTAAATCTACACCCCCGTGTAGATTTGCAGGTGTGCGCAAGTGTGTGCCTGCAGATCTGCCAGGGGGCGGGCTTCCAACTGACAAGCTTCTCCAGTTGGTGGAGAGTCTCCGCCAGCTGGAAGCCGCCATTTTGGACGCTGCGGACACCGCAGGAGCGTGGAGCAGCGAACGCGCGCTGCTCTTCGTGGCAACGGACTTACCCGGCTGCCGGTAAGCTCCATTTCTGCGTGGCTTGCCCCGTTTCTCCCTCCGCGTGTGGAAAGGGCCTTAGTGTTAAGTCCAAGAATGAATGAAGGTATACAACACCAGAAGGTCAAACACAGTCCCAGCCCTGAACAAGTCTCAAAATGCAAATGGTGAATTGAGTAGCCTTTGCTTTTCCCACTCTCAAGTTATCTTTTTTTAAGGTTCATATTTGTTAACTTTACTACTAGCAACCTAATTCACAGCAACAGAGAAAAAAGAGAAAAATTCTATACATAACTAAATAACTAAATACAGTAAATGGTGAATTGGGTAGCATTTACTTTTCCCACTCCCAAGTTCATATTTTTTAATTTTACTACAAGCAAACTAATTTGCAACAGAACAGAAAAAAAAATACTATAAACAATAAAGTAAATAAAACTAAAACTAAGAACCATACTAAAATACAATATTAAGACACTAATCTATACCATATACTAACCTATACCATAAAAAAATCTAAGTACATTAATTAACCAAAACACAAGAGCACAGTGATACCACCTTCTACAAACTGTAATGAAAAAGAAAAAAAAATCATACTATTACCGATCTGAAATTCAACTGATTAAAATTACTAATAACCATAATCACAGACTGTTACTTCATTATGGATTTTTTGAGCAATGAGAAACCTAAACAGTTTCCAGTCTTTCCCAAAATCTTCAATTGGTTTATATTTTAAAATCTATGTCAATTTGGCAACTTGGCAAAGTCCACAACTTTAAGAACCCATTCTTCTGTCGTTGATGCTTCAGTCTGTTTCCAGTTTTAGGCGAATAGCATTCTTGCAGCTGTTATCATATCTGGCTTCCTTTCAGATCATATAAATCTTTCATCTCTTTTAAAAACTTTTCTTTAACTTTATTTTTAAGCTTTTACTATCTTGATCATTTTGTTTTCTACATTATGTAAATCTTTCACCTTTTATCCTCTCCCAAATTCTCAATTCCATATACTCTGATTGCCCTTTTATAACCCACACTCCAGTCTGAAAGAAACATTAGTTCATGAAACACAACGTTAATATGCTCAACTCGATAAGGTTGTTTCTGTGTATGCACAAGGGGGGAGGGTTTGTGGTTCTGTTTTTAAAAATGACCACCAAATGAGATGAGTTTTTACGTATGAGAGTCTGAGTAAATATGCAATTCTTTTCTCTGTGTAACAGATTCCCTAGAGCGGGCACTGACAAAAGGTAATATTTCGTGGGGGGAGTACAAAGTGATATGTTGACAGGGAGAAGTATGTGTAAACAGGAGAGGGTCAAAGACGGACCGCTTTGGTTATGCCTGGAGATTGGAGCCAAGGACACAGATGGGCAGCTTCGGGGGGGGATTCTTTTCCTTGCCCCTCTCACAGGATGCAATGTGGCACTTTGGTGCAACAGATGTAGTTCCCAGCTGTCATTTTTAGCTGGCTAATGGGTGCTCCTTGTATTGGGAGGCTCTGGGAAGTAGGAGAGGTACACTAACATATTTGTGGCTGTTTTTGAATATTTTTTGCTTAGTTTTGGGTTGAAGAATCTCCCTCAAATAAGCACTTTTGAAAAGGGGGAGAGAGTCTTGGTGCTTATTGGGGTTTTCAAGGGCCACATTTTGGGGTCCCAAGTGCTGTCTGCGGCCTGTGGGCCACACTTTGCCCACCTGGCCACAGAAGCTTCAAAATACTAAATTACTTAAAATAGTACTAATTTGTGAGAGTCCCTGACAAGGGACACTAGGCTGGACCATTTCCTGTTTTCCATCTGCCTATCTTTTTATTCAGGCAGGCCTTTGGCATGTAAGCTGGGTTGCTATAGAAAGAGCTTTCAACAATGTGGATGGTGTTTCCCTGTTTTTTCCTTATTGACATATTTTGATTGCTCTCTGATTTATGGTAGGCTTCAGATTTTAATTAGTTCATTATATGCTGCTTCTCTTTGTTGCACCTTTGTGTTTGATTTTTATTGACTTTTTTTAAAGTGCCATTTTTGCAGAGAAAAATGTGATATATGAAATAAAACAAAGGTTAGGACTGAGCTGCATTCCTCTAATGCTGACTGTGCTGGGGAGCATTCATTCTTCGGTACAGTTTAACTGGTGAAGCAGAAAGCCCTGCCAGCAAATTGACATGGGATGATGGAGGTGAACAGTCCAGCCATGGTAAAGCAGGAAGTTCTAGAATCTAGCTTCCCAGGAAACCCTGTGGACCAATCAGTAGCCATTTTGCCTCTTGGAATGTGAGTGCAAAGTTGCATGTGGTTGCTAGACCAGCATGTACATTAGGCCATTGTAACTCTGGGAAAACACTGGAAATCACTTGTATAAGGACATTGTCAATGCTTCCTTATACAACTTGGAAAAAGTATGAAAGCTTGAACAACCAAAAGCTGCATGAGTCTAGTCACCCAAACTAAATCATGGCCAAATAATTTGAACTCCAGCCTTTATAAATTCCTTTGCATTATAATGTTTATTAAAACAAGAACAAATCAAATGTTATGTATGTAAAGCTTGACTTTAACTTTGTCATTCTTCCCTCCGTACAGCATGGTCTCCAAAACAAGTGGTGAATAAAGGTAAGTATCTGTCTAGAAAGAATTTGGAAAAAAATCTGATGTGAGATGCTGACTCAGCACTTCCACCATGTTCAAATAATTTACTAGGATGTATACAGGCCACTCAACACTCTCCTGACTCAGAAACGTTAGCACTCCTTGGCATGAGATTTCTCCCCACCCACACTTCACATACATACATTCTGTATAAAGAAGTGAAAATTTCTCAGTTTCTTTTGGAACTTTCTGACATTGTTTCCCCAACCCCCACCTTGTTCTAGGGCAAGTGGGACTTAGCTAGCATAGAGTTTCTTTTTCCTTTGCTTGTCAAAGGGCCTTTCTGCACTATTCCACTTTCAACATCCTGTGGAATTCTGGGGTTTGTAGTTTACTGAGGCCAAAGAGCTCTCTGGCTGAGAATTCTAAATGCCTCTCTCTAAACTACAAACCCCAGAATTCCACAGGATGTTGAAAGTGGAATAATAGCACCAGAACAATGTAGTGCAGAAAGGCCCAAAGCCTTCTGCCTTCTCACCTAAAGCTTCACTCTTGCTCTTTGTGTTATTGAAATGAATGGCTATGGTAACCAGATATCCAGACCATGTGACCTGGGATAGACCCTGAGGTCATTAGCCCAATATGAAAGACCCCACTTCTCAGACCTCTTTGCTCTCTTTGACATTTTTGCTTCTACTTCCCTCCCTCTGACCATGCTTTGCCTCTCCACTAAGAAGATGGTAACTTAAGAATGAAACTACGATCTTACCTGATCTTTTTGTTAGCTAGTTAGGATCTAGGCTCTCCAATACATATATAATTGTAAAATTCGTTAGTAAACTTTTCATAAGTTTGTAACCTGAAACTGCCTGTCTTGCTTTGCTTTCTAAGTCAGTCTCAGTTCAAGGAAGCCACACAGAGATTGAGATATGCTTTTTTTTTTTTTTTTTTTGCTACTCTGCTAAAAGAAGGATGATTCCTAACAATTTTAGCTTTCAGCAGAATTTTCCCCAAAGGGCTAACACCCTGGGAAAGTCTAACTCCCAACAGTTTCAATCAGGCCTTTGGCATGCAAATTCTTCTCCTGTAGAAATGAAAAATCTGAATTCTTCCAAGTCACATCAAATGTCAAAAACAGTGAAACTTTTTTTTTTGTCCCATAGTTTTGGGGTGCTCAGGATTTTTTTTCCCACAATGACAGGAAATTGAACAATTTTTCTATGAAAGGTATACAGCTTACCAGAAAACTGTACATCTTTCTGGAAACTGCACAGCTTTCAGCAGAAATATACAATTTTTTTGTATGTTTGCTTGAAAATTACAGGGTATGAAGGAAAAAACACTGTTCCCAGACAGCCACAGGTGTATCTTGTGCAAGATTGTTGTTTTTCAATGTAATAAATCGTAATCTTGTACAACAAATGCATGCACCTAATTTGCTTGTTGTACAAGACTTCTGTGAAAGATTGCTGCTTTTGCATGGAAAACAGCAATCTTGCACACAGTAACCATGTGCATAGCAAAAAGACTTTGATAATAGGTTTTTACAGGAAAGCCATACAGTTTTTCAAGTCTTTACACAGTTCTCAGAAAGTATGCAGTTTATGTTGTGCTAGGAACAACAAACAAAAAAAGTCCTTCAAAGCTGTGGGAACTTTTGATGTGCTGTTTTTCCACCTGCAGGGCCTCTTCAAGAGGTCAAGGAATTCAAATCTAGTCGAGAAATTCACTAATTTTTTCTTCCATTCCTAGTCTGCTTTTGAAAGAAGGTGCTAGCTATGTTCTTTCTGTTGTGTTTTTAATGTAATTTGAGTGCTCTGTTTCATTGCAAACTTATTAAGTATTTCTATCAACCAGTGCTGTTTCCTTGCCTTGCCTTGCCTTGCCTTGCCTTGCCTTGCCTTGCCTTTCCTTCCTTTTGTAGCGGCCAAGAAAGTGGCGAAAACCAGGTTTCAGGGAAATGTAAAAGCCAGCTTTATTACAATACTCTGCGCAAGGGGCAACAGTTAATTCAGAGCTGTTGTGTCGATTAATTGAGGTAGCATCACTATATACCTTTTGCATTCTATGTCAGCAATCAATCATTTACTTAGCCCGCCCATCACTGGGAGAATACTTTGGTTAACTTTCCATTTCATCATTGACTGCATACACGTGTACAGAGTAATAACAAAGCCAACTTGCAAAGTTACTCAAGAGTGATACAAATTAATGGTTACAGCCAAAATGAGGGAGTATGCTTACTCCCATTTAGTTCCCAGACCTCTGGATGTTGCAAGGCTATTTCTAAAATTTGAGATAAGACAGACATCTGCTATTTACTCAGAAGCACAATTCAATTCGCTTATTTTTCCTATTCAAGTGGCATTGGACTTAACCCCTTCATTCCCCCCTTCATGCTAAATTCAAATCTTTGCAATTTCAAGCATGTACTATTCCCTATTTCGTTATAGCAAGTGATACATAGCAGCAGCATACATAGCAGCATTAGGATTCACTTACAACATTACACACTTACGCTGTTTCCAAATACCGGAGGGGTCCATTTGTGCGTAGAGAGGTCAGCGTCCAGCAAGCCCCCATAATCTAGCCCCAATCTTCAACTCCACAGCAGTTGCTGGTATTGACTACGCTGCCTGGCAGCTCTCCCGGTGCCAGTTGGTACCTGAGCCCAGAATCTTCTCCCCAGGAGTTGCTGGGTCTGGTGTACACTTTGGTGGCTTCCTAGTGGCGAAAGGCATCCACCTAGCTCAGAATTCTTCTGACTCCCCTTTCTGCAACCACCAGTTAGGCATACACATCAACTTCCTTCTTCCATTGACTTGAGCATTACGGATTAAAAAACAACACTTTTAACATGCAGAGTAAAGACTGGGATATTTTAGGATTATCATGCTAGGGAAAGTACTTCTGCATACAGTGCTTTTACCCACTCTACTTAAGGAACCCAATAATCTTGTCCACATGCCTGGCAGACCACTAGAATGTTGAATGTCCTTCCTATATTGCATACTTCAAACACATTTTCCCTCTTTGCATTCAACTTATTTACAATGACAACAGGTTATATTTTACCAAAATACTGAGTACCCCTTCACAACTGAAGAGATAGTTTCATGCTCTGAGCTGACAGCCAGACTACACCTGCTTTACATGAAAACCAATTCCACCTGACCAGTGTACTGTTATGTCCTGCTGCTTTTTATTTGCTAATCCTTTTCATTTTTGGCCAGCCAAATTATATCAGTTTGTGCACCAAAGTG
This sequence comes from Iguana delicatissima, assembly GCA_948472985.1. NCBI lineage: Eukaryota > Metazoa > Chordata > Lepidosauria > Squamata > Iguanidae > Iguana > Iguana delicatissima. The sequence continues at coordinate 616,456 of CAOKZL010002203.1, read as the reverse complement.
AAAATTGATTCCCTCAGTGGCCAAATCATTTCATCCTAGGAAGTTTACCATATACCCATTTGCCATTGTAAGAACTGGTTGCTTTCCAGCACTGACTATGGAGGACCAGCCCTTTTTCCACACAACTCAGTAAAGCCTATGCTGTAAGTGGAAAAGAAGTTACATTTAAACATTCCCCTGCAAGCGCATTTGCCATATACACAGCTTCCAATCCCTAGTGATAAAATAGGTAAACCAAACTTCCTGCCCTTCCTATACCTGTCTCAATCTATTGTTTTCCACATTCAATATTAAATCACGCATGTGTCCCTGAGTTTAGCAAATCCTCTAGCAGTTTTTCCCACAGTGGGGGTTCTCACTACTACCCAGAGGTTCCAACCCATGTCTCCTGGTTTTTAAGTGTGTGCCTGTGCTGAGGCAGAGCAAGCCCCATTTTCACATTTTCCTGTTGTACTCAGAAGCTTCCCACACACTAACCCTTTTCTGTAGAGTTATGTTCCCTTAATCCATCCAAAAGGACTTTTGCTGAAAGGTGACAACTTCATGATTCTGTGAAATAGATATCGCATCTTCTTCCCCATCATGATGGGGCTCTGGGGAAAAACAAAAAACACTCCTGGGTTTCTTGTTGTGGGCTGCACATGGAATGAGAATGAAAGGTTTCTATAAATGGGCTCAGAAGATTAATGTGGTATCATGCCGCTTGTCCTGTGCTGCAGCATCCAGTCCAAAAACATAGCCAGGGCTGTTATTTGGACCAGCACACGTTGAACTACCGAGTCTCCAGGATTTTGTTTCATCTTCTCCAGTTTCCTTAAATCTAGGTCTTGCAGGTACAATGTGATCTTCCTGGGTACTCCTAGCAGAGGAATCAGTGCTTTTGATGATCTGGTGGACAAGTGTGCAGGTCTGTTGTTTGAGCCTGTATGATGCGTGGGCTTTTTCAAGGCTGTTGTCGGTCTGTTAGCTGTCTCACGGCGTGCATCTCTTTCCTCCTCTGCCTTCTTCAGCCAGAGTCCCTTACTGCAACTCCACTTCACTTGTAAGAGCGCTGATCGCCTCTCAGAATGTCTCCTTGTTCCCTCCCAACTCACGAGGTCCGCGACCCTCTTCCAGCCGGCCGAGTGTGACCTTGGTGTGGAGTTCGAACCCACAATCCCCAGCTTAGGGGTGCTCCATCACCTCCACCGCCTGGGACTCCACCAGGGAGCCTTTCCAGTTCGTTGACCCCACCGGAATGTGAGGGCTGCTACTTTGCAGTTCTGACTCGGCCCTTTCCCGGATTCTCCACATCTTCTGCTGCCAACGTTTCTCACCAGAGTATGCTACAACTCCGAGCCCTTGCCCTTTGCAGTTTATGGGGCGAGAACAAAACTTTTCCCTTAAACTGCTGACCAATGCCATTATTCATGGAGTTCTGCTGTCCTCTTCCACAAAAGGATTCCCACCATACATCACCTCTCACTTGGTCCCTGCTGTCTTCTTCCACATATCCACCACTTATCCACATCCTTCTCTGACTGTCTTCACCATCTGTCCAGATTTTTCTCATCTATGCCTCTCTGCTCCACTGGGCACACTGCACGTTCCCAGAGACCCTCTTTCCCCTTGGGTTTCCTACCACCTTCTCATCTTCCAACCTCTACTCATTTTGGATTTTTACAAAAACTTACAACTCCCAGCATTCATAAGCGTCTCCCATCCAAGTACTAACCAGGCCCGACCCTGCTTAGCTTCCGAAGATTAGACGAGATTCGGGCGTGTTCAGGGTGGTATGGCCTTGTAGGCAGCGGCCACCCTCCTCTCCTCGTCAGCCCCTTGCAGCTCCTGAACTTTTGGCTGCATTTTATTTCCTTTTTCTTGGCTCTAAATTCAACATTATACGAACTAGGAAGGGAGGGGGTGAACCCCCTCCCTTCTGAGTCACTCCTCTGTTCCTGCTACTGTCATTGTCCTGCTCATCCTCCAGCCTCCTGACCGCCGCTTCCACTCGCCCCCCCGCCATCTGCCCTCCCTCCTTGACTGGCACCTCAGCTGGGGGGGCTTGTTTCACATTGTCCTCCTCCAGGAAGCCTCTCTATGCTGGCAGCTGCTCTCACTTCTCATTGCCCTGGTATCATTGCTCCCCCATCTGTCCCCTCAGGGAGGACAGGGAACAGGCATGCAGACAGGATCCGGTGGGGGTGGAGCGTGGTTGTCTCCTAAAGAGCTGCCGTCCTCAAGGCCTCTGTGGGGGCTCTACCTCTCTGTTCTTTTGCATTGGAATTCCCAAGGGTCTGGGTAGTTTGTCCACACTATGTTGATCATTCCTGAACTTTCCCAATCTAGGCCTCTGTCTTCTTTCTCTTCACTTGCCTCTTCCTCCTGCCTGCTTGGAGTCTCAACACTCCTCCATCCCTTTTATCACTGTTTCCACCAACTTGATAGTCAGTGTAACATATTCATCTGGTCAAGATTATTTGGATCCCACCCTGGGATCAGCTAGAGGGAACTCTGCCTCTTCTCTGTAGCTTCTGGCTGTGTGGCCTGTGCACTTCCCTCATGCTCTGATTTATTCTCCTCCACTCCTCAGTAGTGAACAAGGTCAAAAGCAACTATTGACAGTCCTGCCAGTTAGAGACATGTGAGGCCATGATTCTGGCAGGAGCCTCTCACTCAGGTAGGTTGGACACACTGTGAAGGGTGTGTATTGATAACTCTGAACTCACTGGTAGCAGCACCAGTGCCTCTGTTAGAGCAGTTCCATTCTGTGACTGTCACTGCTTTAATCTCTTAAGTCCACTACTGCACACAGGTTCAGAGCTGTATGTGAGTTAATGTAATTTTAACTGAATAGTCATTATATTCAAGTGTAATTCTGCTCCTTTCCATAGGTATTACATTATAGGTAAAGATAGTTTCTTTTTCTATTATTATAGTGGTACAGCCTGTTTCTCCTTCTGTTGTTATTCTTTAAAAGAGCTTTAGAGTGAACTGCCAGCTTTCTCATAGAGGGTGGTTTATTTTTGTTTTTTGTTTTTTTCCTTTCCTTTCCTCTTTTCAAAAGGAGGGGCAAGGGGGAAATTCCTGGTGTGTGCAGAGTTCCTTCCTTTTTTTCCTTCTTTCCTTTTCAAATGCAGCTTCTTTTTTTTTTAAACAATAGACTCTGCGCTGAGCTCTGCTAGAGGAGAATCTTTTCCAACTCCTGGCATGTCTCCATGCAACACCTTAAGGGCTTATTATTTTCTTTTCCATTAACTCTCTATAACTTTATTTCTGCTATTCCAAAACCTCTGTCTGCCGGCCCATTAAATCTCCATCATGGGGGTCAGACTTGATCCTAGAAAAACCCCTTATTTCCTGTCATGCCGAGAGTTGCTCCCACTGCCTCTTGGCATGGAACAAAAGGATCCCTTTCCAGTTAATTGTAACATTAACATAGTAATGGCTCTCTGAAGCCCCTTTGGATCCAACCTCAAAATTCCTCCTGCCTGAATTGCAAAATCAGGCTTTTCTTACACCTAAGAGAAAACAATGAGACTCTGCATTGCTTCCTCACTATCCTGAGGTTTTTCTTTTGCACTGACTTTTATTTCTGCCATTTCCCAGCCTCTGGCTGAGTTAACTTCTCTGGCTTAAAACAACAGAGAGCCCAAGAAGGAGGGGCTTCAGGAAATGGCTTCGAACATTGAGAGAGGAAACAAACCATTTTTTTTTCTCTTTACACTTTACACTACAATGGCAATAGTAAGTTTCCACTGAATCCTCCTTTAAATTCTTTTTGAAATTCTTTTATCGTACACTCTAAGGGAGTTGCCGATTTCTCCCCCTCCCATTTCCTCCCAAATTCCAGACAAGACACAATAGGAATGGATTTGACGCACGAGTAAGGGGTCTCATGCGCCCACACACAAAGGGTTTTCACTCCAGTCACTCCAGCACTGACTTGGCCACCCAGACGGTCATGGCATGATGCAAGAACTGCAATGCTGCAAGCATTTCACACACACATCTTTCATTCAGACAAACAACCTCCCATCTGGCCCATTAAACCACAACTGAGACGTCTCATTTATTATTCCGCCATACCAAAAGTTTTCGGGGTTTCCCTCTTCACCGCTAAGAGGTACTCAGCCGAAACCTCGAGGAGTGATCAGTTCCCCCTTCCCCCTCCCAAACACGAGGGGGGTCTACTACTCACCAAAGGGCCATGGATGGGAGGCTTGGTTTCCAGCTGTAACCCGAGGTCCTTTGACTGGATCGCTGTCGCCAGGGATGCCACTGCTCCCCTAACCAAACCTCTTCGACAAAAGGTCGAGGGCGCCCTGGGTTTTGTCAAGGGGGGCCGCAATCCCGACGTCCAAACGTCCGTCAAGGGGGACAGAATAGTCCCTTCCCCCCGTTTCCCGGCCAACGCACCAGAAATGTAGCGGCCAAGAAAATGGCGAAAACCAGGTTTCAGGGAAAAATCAAAAAGCCAGCTTTATTACAATACCTTGCGCAAGGGGCAACAGTTAATTCAGAGCTGTTGTGTCGATTAATTGAGGTAGCATCACTATATACCTTTTGCATTCTATGTCAGCAATCAATCATTTACTTAGCCCGCCCATCACTGGAAAAAAAGATCTTTGGTTAACTTTCCATTTCATCATTGACTGGCATACATGTGTACAGAAGAGAACAAAAGGGTTAGTTTACAAGGTTACTTAGAGTGATACAAATTAATGGTTACAGCCAAAATGAGGGAGTATGCTTACTCCCATTTAGTTCCCAGACCTCTGGATGTTGCAAGGCTATTTCTAAAATTTGAGATAAGACAGACATCTGCTATTTACTCAGAAGCACAATTCAATTCGCTTATTTTTCCTATTCAAGTGGCATTGGACTTAACCCCTTCACTTTGGCTCTCCCTGTCCCATCCTTCCTTCTTCTGCATCCACTTGAAAAAGTAAGGATATGTTTTTTGCAGGGCTCTAAGTCTTATTCAGGTGAAGCTTGGACAAAAGCAGTTTGTGTTTCACTTTCCAGTAGTTGATACTGATCCTCCCATTGACACCATCCACCATTCAGCCATTTTCTCTCTCTCTCTTTCCCTGCAGTGAATGTGACTCTGGATCCAGATACAGCAAATGCTTTCCTTGTTCTGTTTAAGAACCTTAAAAATGTTGTATGTGGAGAGGAAGAGCAGAACCTTCCCAATGTCCCCGAGAGATTTGATTGGGAGCCCTGTGTGTTGGGCCATGACAGATTTACTTCAGGAAATCCATGGTGGGAGGTGACGGTGAAGAAAGAAGGGAAATGTGGGCCTTGGGAGTTGCCAGAGAAACCATCAGAAGGAAGAGATGTTTCATCCCTAGTCCTAGTGAGGGCATCTGGGCTATAGGAAAGCCATCAGGTGGTTCTTTCTCATCTTATGAGCTCTGGGCATTCACTTCCCCCAAGCCGACACTTGTGACTCTGAAACATAACCCCTGCAAAATCTTGGTGTCCCTCCTTTATGAAGAAGGTTGCGTGGAATTTTTTAATGCAGATTCAGAGGAATTGATCTTTACTTTCTCATCTGCTTCATTCTCTGGGGAGATAATCCGTCCCTTTTTCTGGGTGGCTCCAGGAGTCTGGCTGAAGTGTTGAGTCTTAAAGGAGATTCCCCACGGCTATCAGCACCACAGCTTCCATCTTAAAAGAAGCTAGAATTCTGTGCTCCCTTTCAAGTAGCCAAATCATTGACAGAAGTATCTTAACAGAAACCACTTGTTTCTGATTTTAAACCAGAAGCTGCTTGTTTTAATTACATTACAGCTCCTGCCAGTATATTTCTAGCTTAAGTTCAAGGTGCCAGTGGTGATATTTGAAGTCCTAAAGAGTCCTGGATACTGGAAGGAGTATACTCAATACTGGAAGGAGAACCACTGTTGTATATGCTTCTGTCCAAAGATTCTAGCTCTGCTGGAGAGCCCCATCTCTGTATCTCCAGGGTGGCCAATATATTGTGTGAAAATGGGAGAGGGCTTCCTCTACCATGGCACCTCAGTAATGGAATATCCTACCACTCAAGGCACTGTGATTTTTTTCATTCCCACACCAGGTTAAAACGTGCTTCCTTTCTTTAATCAAACTGCATGGGATCTAACAATTTTGTAGGGACCTGTGGTTTTAAACTCTTTTAAATTGTTAAGTTGTTTAAATACTTCCAGTCTTTGGAGATTATTCCTCACCATTTTAAATCTTTGAATTGTTTTAGACGGGTTTTACTGGTGTGCCCCCCAATATACTTTTGATATAGGGTGATGTGTAAATACCCTTAAATAAAGAAATACGAGTAAGCATGCTTTTCTTTAATTGACCTTTAATATTTCTGATTATTTTGCTCACTTTTCTTTTGTTTCAGGGCAACTTTTAATGGCCCTCATCATCAAATAGCAAAGTATGAATCAGCAATGTCAATTTCAGATCTGTAACAGAATACGAAATTTGGTTTGGAAACTCTTTTGCACAACATCTGGATAGGAGCAAAAGATTGCAGATACCTGTTCAAATTTCAGCTCACATTTGGGATAATTTTCTCTTTCCTCTTCTGGAAACTAGGGAAAGAAGGAGCAATTTCATTAGATTTAATTCAGCTACAACCTGACTTATGTTTTGTGTGGGCCCTATTCTGCTTTAAGTGTAATTATATCTTTACTTAAAATGATTTGTTTAAACACCTATAGCTCATGGTCAGAGCAGAGTTGGAATCCTTACTCCACTTTTTTCAGAGCAAAACAGTTCCTCTGCTCAGACCACAGGCTCCCTACTCCCCAATTCTCTGTTCTGTAATTTCCATTTTCATTTGGGCAGAGGGCAGTAAAACTGAGGCCATACAGGCTGGGTGGATGCTGGGAGTTACAGTAAAAAAAGGTTACAGTTCCGAGGCATGGGGAACACATTAAAGTTCAGTTAAAGGATCACCTATACAATATCTGCTGGACTTAATCCCCTCCCATGTTGCCATCTCCTCTTGCTTTTGTGTTGTGTCTGAGGCCCTTTCCACACCATACCCCATTAGTGCATTCTTCCATTACAATCCCAACATTGCCATTCACACAATGGTAGCAAATTAGAAACACTCTCTTCCCCACCCTTCCACTTTAAGTTAATGAGTAGCAGTATTGCCACTGGTGTTCCTTCCACACGACAGCATCCTTGGGCACTCCCTTTCTCCACCTTCACCTCACCCCACTGCCCCTAAGTGGCTGGGTTTGTGTGTGTGTTTGGAAGCTGTACTGGTACAGCAATGTTGTAACAGCATGACATGCCAGTATACTATTGCACTTTTATGCTATAATGCTTAAAATTATCTTTTAAAAATATACAAAGTTTTAACTCAAAGGAGACATTTAAAATAAACACAGAGAGATGATGGATTTCGAAGTTACCATGCCTTGGGAATAGCTGAGGGAGGGACAGGCTGGGCCCACCCCTGGATCTGGGAGGACAGGAAGTGCTATCAAGCGCTATTACGGGAAACGCACTGAGCTGGCTGACTGAATTGAAGCACTAAAGGAGGCTCAACAGATTTTTTTTTCTGGAAATGGTATAAGCAGTTTTGTAACACCTGGGGATGGAGTAGCAGCTGGATAGTGACGACGATGTGTGGTAGTATGACTCCTGGACCAGAAACAACCTGCTGCTGTTGCAGGATAGTGACATCGTGCAGAAATGACCTTAATTAGACTGTAAGCCTGAGGGCAGGGAACTATTTTGTTTTTCTGTTACTTGTAAAGCACCATGAACAGTGATGGTGCTATATAAATTGATGATGACGATGATGATGATGAAGTCCATAGACAGTGCTAGGTGAAAACTGACATGTTTGTTGGCAGGGGGAGAAAAGAGAGAAGCATTTAAAATACATATTCCAGTATTATCAATTTTGACATCCAGCATGGTATAGCAGTTTGAGTAATGGACTGTGACTTTGGAGACTGGGATTCAAATCCCTGCTCGGCCATGGAAACCCTCTGGGTGATCCTGAAGGCAGCAGAATAGATTAAATAATACAGAAGAAATCATATGTGGCAGAAGCAGCTTTAATGAATTCATACTTCTGAACATCTGCCACCTGAAGCAGCTGCCTCACTTTCCCTAATGGAAAACGAGCCCTGGTCATCACTACAACCTCCACTTCCACAAGCAGAAGATGATACAAGGTAAAGCTGCATGATATTGGAATCCTCCTCCCTTTGTGGTGCAAGAGGTTAAAAGCAACAACGGGAGACTTGTAACAAAATAATACACTGTGTTCTCATCTTCTAGCAGAACTCTTCTTGTTTGAAGTGCCAGCTAGCCAGCCATTCCATTCCGTGCTATGCCATTCCAATCCTGCCATACAGTTTGTCCCTTTGTCATTTCCCATGAATGGTCCACATTGCATAGATTACACTAGGTAGGATGGAGTGGTGGTATCATGGCTGTAATAGACTGTTGCTGCTGCTCATGAACTGTGGGGAATAGGCAGAAGGGTAAGGTAATTAAGACATGGAGATGTGGCTGCTCTAGACTCAGAGGAGGGAAGGAACAAAGGTTTGTTTGTAAATCTAAAGCAGCCTCCATTTCCTTCCCCTCAGAGCACAGAGCAAATTTTCAGAAACCATAAAAAGACATCCCACTACCAAGCAGGTCCTGTGCTGGCAGCCTGCCAAGGCTTCCCAGCTGTGTAATCAGGCAGATAGCAGTAACTAGCAAACAGTGTTTGTTAAAGCAGTTCTAGTTTATAGCAAGCTTAGAACAACTGAGTCCAAATTTACCAATAGTCCAGATAGGTAGTGTTCAATAGCAGAATCTATAGTCCAGGCAAAGGCCCAAAGTCCTGAAAACATGAGCAAAGCATGCAGAAGTCAGCAAGGCTGTCACTACCAATGGGCTCAGTAGGTTCCAGCAGCTTTCCTGCCTTCCTGACCTCTGGTAATATAGTCTCAGTGTCCTAGCCAGCTGTGGCTTAATTAACAAGCTCTTGCACAAACACTACCAGTAGCCTGTGGTCCCCATTTTTCACCTGTTTCACCTGCACTGGCTGCTGTAAATACTGTCCCTCTCATGTCTCTAGGGTGTGGCTGGTAGAAAGAGTCCTTTCTGACTCCGGGGCAGTGACATGACAAGTATATAGATGACACTCAATTCAGCTACTCCTTTCCAGCACAATCCAAGAAATCTGCTTCTGTCCTAAACTGGTCCCTGTCCTCAATATGGACTGAGTGAGGGCAAACAAATTGAAATTTAATTCAGACTAGAAGGCAGTGCTCCTGGTTAGTTGAAAGGCAGGTCAGAGATTAGAGATTCAGCCTGAGTGTGCTCCTGGATTCACCCCAGGGCCAGGAAGCTCAGGTTTTAGTGATGGCACAGTTGAGGCTTATGTACCAGTTGCACCCGTCCCTTAAAATGTCCGATCTGGCCACAGTGGCACGTCTTTGTTAAATCCCAGTTGGAGACTGTAACACACTCTGTGTGAGGCTCTCTTTAAAGAGTGTTTAGAAACTCTAGCTAGTCCAAAGAGCTGCAGCCACAGGACTGCAGGGATCACAGAACTCTCTGTTGCACCAGCTGATGGGAGGATGTAGACCAGAGTGTGCAGAGCTACATACACGTAGAAGATCCTGGTCAAAGTCCTCTTCATGGATTAATACATATATTTGTTTTCATTTCTCCCTCTTTCATTTAAAAAAAAAAAACTTTGCACCCCAAACATGAATAAATTTGTGGATTTTGATAAATTCTTAATTAAAAAAAACAAACTAATATGAAATTCCTATGCATCCCTATCCCAGGCTATCTGGCAACAATGCCCCAGAACATCCAGAGAAAGGTGTAGATCTGAGATGTTCCATCAACAATGAAATAAAAAGGATCTGGAGATATGCTTGGCAAAGGGAAGAAAAGAACAACTTTATCTGGAGAATGTGGGCATTGATCCCACTACCTCTCGCATGCTAAGCTCTACCATTTGAGCTAATTCCCCATCTGCCTGGCTGCACTGTTCTGTAAGAGCCTGAGAAGAGCTTGACTCAAGCCTTCATGCAGAAAGAGACCTAAAAATGTTCTATTCTGTGAATGGCAAAAGAAAGTAAAAGCCTAGTTGAAGAATGTGAGCATCAATCCCTCTACCTCTTGAGCTTAAGTAAGTGCTTTGCCACTTGAGCTAATTCTTCCTTATTCAAGTCCTTATGAAGCAAACTTATGACAGACACACACTGGAAGCCACCAGCAAGGATCTCTCTGATACATGGCTGTTGCTCACTTTTCCAGCCCTGACTCTTTTGTCTAGTGCAGAGTTGGGAACTATGTGGCCCTCCAGAAATTGTTGGACTGACTCTCCCAGCCCTCTTCACCATTGGCTATGTTAGCTGAGGCTGATGGAAATTGCATCCAACAGAATATGGAGGCCCAGAAAATTTTTCTCCCTAGGCTATGGTGTATGATTCATCTTTGGTCTGCAGGACTTCATTTCCCAGCAAGTCCAGGGAACTGTGGCTAGGGAACATTTGTATGTATTTTTTTCTCAGTCTGTTCTGGAAAAATGTTACATGTTTGCCCCCAAGTGTCTTCTCATTGGTGGAAGAGGAGATGGGCCAGCTCATCCTCAGTAGCCCAGAAAGCTCAGAGAGTGGTACCAAGTGGTACTAAGTGTGAATAACACAAAGACGTGATGATGATGATGATGATGATGATGATGATGATGATGATGATGATGATGGGAGTTTCATATCTGTTTTTGGAACTTCCCTCTGTTGCTTCTGTGACGAGTCTACCCTTCTCAACACTGTCCAAGATGCCAAATAAACAGTGAAATAAGAAGGGTTTGCTGTAAGTTGTAACATGGGGTGGCAACTGCATATGTGGCAGAGTGCCCCTTTCCAGAGGTTGTACTGTCACATCAACAATGCAATAAGGCTGCCTGGCTTTGGCACATGGTAAAAAGATGAAATGACATCTTTATCTGGAGAATGTAGCCTTGATAAGCAAGCGCTCTACCACTTCAGCTAATTCTCCAGCCGCCTGGCAACACTGCTCCACAGTATCTGGAAAAGATGCCATACAGAAAGTGACCTCAAAAGATTTTGCTTTGTGCAGGGCAAAGAGAAGATCATAAAAACCAAGTCTGAGAATGTGGGCATTGATCCCACTACTTCCTGCGTACTGAGCAAGCCCTCTGCCACTGGAGCTTATTCTTCACCTGCCTGGCCAAACTGTTCTGCAATATCTTGAAAAGGGGCTGACTCAAAATGTCATGTGGAAAGTTACATCAAAAAAGCTTTGCATGGCAAAAGGAAGAGCATAAAAGCCTGGATTGGAAATGTGGGCTTCAGTCCCACTGCCTCTTGTGTGTCTATTCAGTTCTAACCTCTCATACAACCATTTCCACATATACAAAGTATAGGTTCCAGGTTTTGGAGATCAGGATATTTAAAGTTTGAACACACTTAATGTCCTTATCTCCAGTCACAGATACTCTAAGAGATAATAAGTTTCTTTGCTTAAGGTTGAATCTAGTCATGGAACTGCCCTAGAGGGGAAAGTGGGAAGGCAAGGGAGAAGTCAAAGTTAATGGTTACATGCTTAAAAGAATGGATTGGGGTTTTGTATGTCTGTATTTGTGAAAGGTAAAAGGCAAATCTTTGGCCCTTTCCACATGGGGGAAAAACACAAGGTAACAAGGGGTAGGACGACCTCACCTGGAGGTCGTCTACACTGCGGAGTATGCTAGGGCGGTTAGAAATGTGGAGTTTCCCCACCTCAAACCGACCTCGTGCGGCTGCGGGGGTGGCGCCACGTGTTTTATAAAGACCACATTTCATATGGTCTTTATGAAACACGTGTGCGCTAGCCCGTCGCAGTGCCCTGTGGGGAATTGCAGGGGCACGCAAGCGCGTCCCTGCAGAGCTTCCCAGGGGCGGGCTTCCGGCTGGCGCGCTTCTCCGATTGGCGGAGAGCCGCCGGAAGCCGCCAGGTGCCATTTTGGGTGCCGCCGGGCGCTGCCGGATGCCGCCGGATGCCACTGCCGTGTAGAGCGGCAAACGCGCGCTGCTCCCCGCAGTGACAGAGCTACCCGGATTAAGGTAAGCTCCGTTTCCGTGTGCGCTGCCCCGTTTCCCCGTGTTTCACACACCCCTGTGTGGAAAGGGCCTTTGAGCTGAAGTGTTGCAGATTTTGGTACATCAGGACATCATGTCTGGTCCAGGGTTTTGTCAGGGCTATAATGTAGAATGAGAAGGCAGGATTTGCCAAAAAACCAAAGGCAAAGGAAATGTCACACCTAACTATGATGGGGCTTCCATCCTCATTAGGTATGTGCGTTATTAGCATTTAAGAGCCACTCTTTGAACAACTGAACTTGCTGGCCCAAAGAGGAAGAGAAGGGCTGTATCTTCTTCAATCTGAGGGCCCATGGGGAGAAATATGTGACCTACCAGCACCAAACTCTCAGTCCAGGTCTTTTCCTAGAAGGGATGGGGAAAATATTGTAAGTTTTTGTAAGTCATTATAAGTTTCTGTAAGTTATTTTAAGTTTTATAAGTTATTGTAAGTTTTATAATTTTATATTTTTTTAATATTTTTAATAGTTTAAATGCTTTTAATACTTTTTTAACTTTCTGGAAGCTGCCTTGGGTCCCGCTTGGGAGAAAAGGTAACATATAAATTCAATAAAATAAATAGATAAATAGATAAATAAATAAATATCCACAAAGACACATGCCTTTTCCTCTGTTGCATGGGCTTGTCTGGGAATTGAACCCAGGACCTCTTGTACCCAAGGCAAGAATCATACCACTAGACCAACAAGCCAGTGCTTGGAAAGGAAAGAAGAGTCCATGACTCAGAAAAGTTTTATAGCCATCCTAGGAGCGAATGTGTTTTCTCCAGACACCTACTCAGCAATATCAGTAACCACGGTCTGCACAACCAATACAATGCTATTAACACCACACTTGTGATTTCTCTTTCTTTATCTTAATTAGCACTTGTTGCAGCAGTGGCAACAGTGGGCATGTATATTGTGGTCCCTCTGGCTAGGCCACTAATAGAATGTGTTGTGCCATTGCACTTACAGTTCCTATCTACAGAAAAAAAAAATCTTTTTTCTTTTTTGAGATTTGAAATTCACACCAAAGGCAATTAACTCTATCACAAAATTGCCATACTTGGCCCACAATCTGTGCATTCAAGCTTCATTCTCTCAGCAATATTTTGTGCCTGCTGAGAAAATCAACTTCCAAATTCACTTTTCCTTTGAGATACACTGCTAAGAGCAGGGCTAGATTTTTTTAAAAAAAACAATATTTTCTATCCATTTCTGCTTTTTATAATTGGTGCAAGAGTGCCAGCTTCAGTGCCCTCATCTCTAGAAGGTTGATACTGTTCCCCTCTCTGCAACTGACCAATCTCCTTTGACTGTTTGCCCATTGCTATGGGTGCCCCATCCATGTAGTCTGGCATCATTTTTAGTTTGCTCTGTGGAATGAATGAACTGCCATTGTGTAAGGACTGCTCTGTGATCCACCACCTGAGACATTTCAGCACCTGGTGTGGCAATTTTAAATTGTAATGCGTTCTCCTTATCATCGCTTTCTGGTGCAGCCTGATAAACCACTGCAGAGGCCTGGCATGAAACCTGGCCCATGGTACAATTTCAGAATTCAAAATGCCTAATAATCTGGCTGGGAACATCAAGTCTGTCTCTTTCTTCAGTATCAGCTGTGATACTATCTGCCTTATTTCCTTCCTCCTGTCCTCTAACAGAAACACAATCCTTTCTCTGTGTCTATTTGTGTCCCCAAATGAGTTAATCTTCTTGATGTTACCAACTGACTCTTCTGTAGTTCACAACAAACCCACATTGTTTTAGACTCTGTAAAATCATCTTCACATCCACTCTGCTATCTCTCTGCTGTCTGCCTTCACCAAGAGGTAGCCTGAATATGGAAATAAGCATATTCCTTCCTTTCTCAGATGGGCTACTAATAGAATTAGCATCTTGGTGAAGACTTGGTGAGGCAGTCAGTTCAAAGGTAGAGCCCTGATAGTGTTGGTTGTTGAATTCAGATCTCAGGAACTCCCTGCACTGATTACTCATGAATATGTGCAAGTATGTTTCTTGCAAACATGTCAACTGCAGAGAACCTCCCATTTCCAGTTTATCCAAAATTGTTTACAGAGTCTCCCTTTTGAATTTCTTGTTCTGTATGAACCCAATCAGGAATTTCAGATCCAGACAGGTCTGGAATCCACATTGTGCTCAGGTCCCACAAATAACAGGGAGTGGTTTCCTTAAGTTTCTATCTCTGGGGCACCTCCTCTGACACTGCAATTTCAAATAAATAAATTATTCTTTGTTTGTACTATGTGTCTTTTCTCTATATTCTTTGGTACAAGGAACTGAAGAAATCTCATTTTTGGTCACCTGTGAAACTGAATGTTGTAACCAGTCATTACATCCTCCAGGACCCAACTGTCTGACATCATCAAGTTCCATGTATGACCAAAATGAAGCAGTCTTCCTCCACCGATATTCCCCCCATGTTAATATTGACCTTCCTTCCTTCCTTCCTTCCTTCCTTCCTTCCTTCCTTCCTTCCTTCCTTCCTTCCTTTCTTTCTTTCTTTCTCCTTTCCTTCCAGTAATACTTTTTTCTAATAGTTTTCCTCAAATAGCAGTTTGCCGTTAAATGGTGTATTGACCAGATATGCCTAAGATTTTTGAACTGCCTCCCAATGCTTGAGCCATAAGGCCATGCACGAATATGTAAACTGACATACTTTTGTAATTCTTGTAGTGCAGTGGTTCTCAACCTGTGGGTCCCCAGATGTTCGTGGACTTCAGCTCCCAGAAGCCCTGAGCATTGACCATAGTGGCTGAGGCTTCTGGGAGCTGAAGTCCACGAACATCTGGGGACCCACAGGTTGAGAACCACTGTTGTAGTGCTTTATGTAACGTGCGAGCACTTATAATCGTCAGAATGCAGAACCTGCTGAAGCCATAACACGCCCACCCCTACAAATATCGAGAATGCCACAGATGCTCTGATGGCTAAGGCAGATGACTCATGGGCTTCCTTGAGCACTGAATCTATCCTTTTCTTCTCGACATCTTTAATAATGTGCCCTCTTCTTTAGGCAGGCCTGAATGAAATATTAGGGCTGAGGATGACAGAAAAGAGTTCCATTGTGTCTTTTCATATATGCATAGCTTTTGTCTGTAATTTGTAAGCCACATATTGTTCCGTGGACTTTCCCATTCAGTAATAACTAGATCTCTAAACATTTCAGGTAGTGATACTACATTGTTTTGTTTTGCTACCTGCCACAACACTGCTGCCACCTTACTAGCTTTGTGCTGTTCCTTCTCTTCACCTTGACCCCTATCATCAGCTGTATCTAACTCTAAAGTCATTAGCACCTTCTTCAATAACCTTTTGAAAATTTCCACTTAAACAGCCTATTTCTACTGGACTCCTTTTTCCTCTCCATCTCTGAACCTGTCTCATTGATACAGTCTGACTCACTTGATTCAACATCCATATAAGAATCTACATCTTGGTTTTCCCCAAGGAAGAGAGTAGAATGGGATGGGCAAGTACTAAGATGAAATCTTGAAGGGCTGCCCCTTGCCACAGTCCAACATAGGCTCTATCCCCGGGATTTGGGGACTGGTGTTTTGTTTTGATTTTTTCTTCTTTTTACTTTTTAATCAGTAGGAAATATTCATCATGCCAAGTAGGAAAATGGGGGCAACTGTAGCATGGAGAAGAAGAGAGAAGGATAAGCCACGGAAGACTGTTTCGAGATAGTTTTCCTCTGGACATAGGGGGCAACTCTGTGTATCTTCACAGTGTTGCCATGAACTCATTGAACTCATGTTCCACCTATACTCATTGCCATGTGCTAGGTGAGAGAATAAATGGGAAATGCACATCTGTTTATAAGTACCTGAACAGAACTGTTCCTATTGATGTTCTCATAGGCCATTTCTGCACGGGCTTAAAGAAACAGTGAAGAGTGTCCTCCAGGGAGGACGCCTGCACCTGGGAGCGGACTGGGTCAGACCTACTTAGTGTAGTTCCGCACCTCAGCCCGCTCTGGAACGACCCGAAGTGGTCGTCCAGCATGCTTTTGAAAGACCACTAAAAACAGGTCTTTCAAAAGCACGGAGCATGCCACTCCATGCCCACGCTCCAGTGCAGATTTGCAGGTTCGCACCAGTGCAAGCCTGCAATCTGCCGGGGGTGGGCTTTAGGCTGGCGAACTTCAGCGGTTGGTGGAGAGCCTCGACCAACCAGAAGCCGCCATTTTCATCCCTGGAGCAGTGCGGAGTGGTGGCCACATTCTGTTCCAGATCAGCCTGGACCCAAGCGTGGAGCCAAGAAGTCCAGTAAGTACCAGCACGGGGCGATTCCCTCACCCCGTGCAGAAATGGCCATAGTCTTTGTCCACAAAAATGTGAGGGAGGAGAGGTAAGAGTGGTTGACCCTGCAAAGGTATTCCAGTTAAACCAAGAAATTTTTTAAAATCTTTTTTAAAAAAATGTATAGAAGCATAACACAACCTCCCCTGGAACATTCATTGGTCATAAACAGAGTACTATGCCAGAAAATGTCCCTCAGATCAAACTAAAGTGTACATTTTAGGTGAGCATTATGCCCATTGATTTCCAATTCTAGTCAACAGGAGGCTGCTTAAAGCACTAGAGTTCTGGCAAGACACTAGCTTTAGATCTGTGAGAGAGAGCCAAGAGACCCACTGCAAGGGAGCGAGCTGAGAAGAGGAAGAGTGAATGGGAAATTCAGGCTTTGAAATGCTTTCCTTCGAGGCTGGGGTGGCTCCTTCCATGCTCCCCAACTGACAAGGGAAAACTTTCAAATTCTGAGAGTTTTTTAAGAAGAAACTGCGTTGCTTCTTGGCCTTTTGGCTAAGATCAAGTGTGTAGTAAGAAGAGACTGCAAGGAGTTTTAACAGTGTGCAGGTTTACTGACTTCATCTTTTTTCTTTCAATGGATTTGTTTTAAATGTTTTTAATTCAGTGGATGGTTAATGACCTGGAAGGTCCCAGGCTGCACTGCAAAAGGAAGAGACAGGGCTCTCTTGTGAGCAGGAAGCTTGTGCAGAGCCGAAGAAGCAGGGAAGCGAGAGCCTCTCTCCAGAGGCTGGTCACGTGAGCACTGCACCCCAGCGCCGAAAATAGGTGAGTTGCGGAAAGTCATGATTGTGACACTGTTGCCACAATTGTAATTTCCAGTCAGCCATGAAAACCCACTGGATGACTGTGGTTGCATCACACACTCTCAGCTTCAGAAAACCCATGATAGGGTCATCATAAGTTGGAAACAATTTGAAGACGCACAACAAGAACAATAATTTGGACAACTCTGTGTACTTTCCCACTATTGCCATGTTCTTGCTCTTCACTTATACTTGCTGTTCCCAAGCCTCAGAATGAATTAATAGGGAATGCATATCTGTCTAGAGCAGGGGTGGGCAAAGTGTAGCCTGTGAGCTTCATGCCGCCGTCAGGACTGTTTTTGTGGCCCTCAAGGCCCCCCAGGGGTCAAAAAATTTTTAAAAAGTGCTCCAAAATCACCCAGACATTTCAATCATGTTTGAGATCCTCGGGGGTCAAAACAAAATTTTGTGCAATTTTTCAAACACAAACATTGCCTCAAAATCCCCCAAAGTGCCACACAGGGTCAAAGAAGTCACTAAAACATGCCCTCATGTCACCTATTGGTCTTTGAGGGCAAGATATTTTATTTATTTATTTTGCAAGAGCAGGTACAGTTGGGAGTGTGGCCCTCCAAAGTATCCAGGAGGGCTAACATGGGTTCCTAGTCTTCCACTGTAGCCACTTCTGGTCTCAAGCAGACGTGGGGAGGATTATTGGCCAGTGTTGGGCCTCCTCTCCCCCCAACCCAGGTTTCTTCTGTTTATGAGAAAACAATTATATCTGTCATCACTCCTTTCCCAAAAGATTACCATACCGAGACACTAATTGCACAAGACACATTTGCACAATTCTGTGTATCTTTTCTAAAGATGATGTGTCACTTTTTCATGCATCCCTGTTTCTCCTATTGGTGGATCCTGAGGCTCACAGGGAATAAATGGGAGGCAATTGTCTTCTGCTGTCACTTTCCTAGAAGTGAAAAAATTGATCCAGAATGAAGATTCTTCTCTGTATTTTCTTTGCCCTTCTTGTCTTTGCTGTAGGTAAGCAGGTGATGAGAGGAGATGGCAATGCAGGAAACTGAGTGGAGTCCCATGTGTGAGAAATAGCTGAAAAGACTCATAAAACAATTTAGCACAGGATCGGCTGAAGCATTAATGTTTATTAAAAGTACATTTCTGCAGAAGCGGGTGTTCCCCAGAAAGGAGGACACACCCCAATAGCATTTTTTTTTCTATACCGCTTATCAACTGAGTGTTATCTAAGCGGTTTACAATGTATTTTTAGCTAATTGCCCCCAACAAGCTGGGTACTCATTTTACCGACCTGCGAAAGGATGGAAGGCTGAGTCAACCTTGGAAACTGGCAGGATCGAACTCATAACCTTGTGGTTGCAGTACTGGCATTTAACCACTGCACCACCAGGGCTCCCCAGTACTGAATACCTCATGTTTTATTACCTGTCCCCGTCGCAGGTGTTCCCTCCCCTGGGATCCCACTGGATAGGACCCCAAAGGTTACAACCTATCAGGTTTGCCTAAGAAGTCCTGCCTCAGTTTACATTTTCCCCTCCCCACTATTTAGTGCCCACTACTCTTATTTACAATTTTCCTTAAAAGGAATGATAACAAGCTGCCCGTGTCTTCCCCTCGTGTAGCTTTGTTTCTCATGTTACATTCAAATTGTCTTATTAGCAGCTTCAGAGTACCCCTTTGTGTTCTAGCATGTCCCTATCAATCAGTTTACTCCTTACAGATAGTCTTGTCCTGTGTGGTATGTTGTTATCAACAAGGTCTGAAACACACCAGTCATCCTAAAGATCAAGGTCTTTGAGGCCATCTTTTGTTCAGAAGCCAATTTTAGAAAGCTGTTTTTTTAGACTTAGTGTATTACAGAAGCTCAAATATAAAAATACTGAAATATATGTGTAAATATACCTAAAATATGTGTTATACATATAAGCTAATATATATGCTTCTAACACATGTTATTAATACTGTATACCCAGTGCAGAAGCTAAAATATATTTTATTTCTCTCACCATAGCACAAAGATTCTCCACTCTGGCCAAGATGGGGGAGAACTTAATGTTAGATCATTTTTTAATATATGTAATACTTGTCCAAAATGCACATAATACTTCATTTTCAAAACAGAAAGTATTTGAGAGAAAAGGAAGGAAGGAAGGAAGTGGGTAGGACAAATTGAAAGTGAAAGCTACATCCATTCAGACCAAAGACTTCAAATGATTAACCTTTAAAAGCCTGGGTTTGAATCCCTGTGTCTTCGGCTACCTTAGTGCCAGCTTACACCGCTCCCCTCATTTTCTGAGAGGCTTCCAACTTCCAACACACGTAACAGGCAGATATGGCATGGGTTTTTTCATGCATTGAAGAGTTATACCTCTTAAATCTGAACAGATTAGACCAGTACAATTTAAATTCATTTCCTTTTTGCAGAATTTACCAACATTTGCAAATCACATCTTTGGGGAGTAATGAACTTTAAAGTTTTAAAACATTTGAACAGATTTGTCATTTCCCAGTCCAGATCCCAGTTACTTGCCCTCTTAAGGAAACAAGCTTAAGGGAGGACAAGAGTCCAGTTCTGTGGGGCAGGTGGGTTAATTTTAACATTCTGAGTCCTAGATGTAAGTATGAAATAAGAAAGCTTTCAGAGGTATCCCTTAATGCTGCAAAAAGTGTGTATAATATCTTTGCAAAATTCCAGACAAATGTGAATATCAAATAATCTTTTTATCCTTACCAAATTAGAACCAAACTTCACAAATACATGAACTGAACAATATTCACCCTAGTCGTAACTAGAATTTGGATCATGCAATGAAACTAAACAGTAGGAGATTGACAAAAGAGAAGGAAGTCTTACTTCAGCCTCTGACTACTTCAAAATATAGGGGGGAAAATACACTTTCCACACCATACCTGTCTCCAGAATTGTCCCAGTGTTGTGCCAGCAACAGCTTTGCCGGGATGAGAGCATGGATGCCAACACTCTCCTCCACACTGGCTGGCTCACTACCAGAGGATGCGCAATGGACACACCTCTTCCTTCCACAGTGCAGCCGGGCTTTTTCCCAGGCTGGGCTGGGACAGGATGTACCTCCATTGAGCTTCTGGCACTTCTTCAGGCCACGTAAGTGTGGGATGGTGGTGCGAATGCAGGTCATTGATGGGGAAAACTAATCAATGATTTAACCCACAATCACACTGCCTGGGGATGGAGAAGGACAGGAGTGCGACAATGTCATACAGAAGCTATGGGGTGGGCGGATACTGCAGAAAAGGCCATTGTTAGCACAAAATGTAATGATAGCCACCAACCTCAAAAGTTTTTAAATAAAACTAAATAAATATGAGGAGAATAATGTTATCAATGCCCAGTTTTTACCATGCTTGCTTATCTTCCAACTGTCCCAATTTGGAATGGGGCAGTCCCAATTATTCCAGTCATCCCTCTTTTTTCAGCTGCTTTTAAAATGTCCCAGTTCCTCTCTCTACCTCTCACTTTACTGCTTTGTCCTCGTTTATCTGTAGTCTGTTCTTCCTCACTAACTTTCCCATCTTGACCACTCTCTGATTTTGTTTGCCTGCTGTTTCTCAGCTGTGAAATGCTGGGGGGTATGTGATAGCTATCTATTTTCTCCAGAGTAACAAAATATATGCACCTGAATACTAGTTGCTGGGAAAGACAAGGAGCATGGCGTGATCATGCTCATATCCTGCATTTGGTTGGCCACTCTTCTAAACAGAAGTCCGGGTGAGATATGATTTTGCTCTGATGACCCTTGGTTCTTCTTGAATTTTTATTCCTCATGTTTAACATCTGATTTTTTTTAATGGCTAATGGAGTGTGAATATTCCTTTCAAGACTTCTTTTTCCTCCCATAGCCCAGGAACCCATGTGTAATGTATGTGATTTCCTGGATCATGAAGCCCGTCAAACACACACTAGAATATGTGAGTCCAAGTTTGGGAAGTGTAGGGCAACAACCATCTACAGAGAAGATAAGGTCCATTCATGGGAAATTAGTAAGATATTAGATATATTTGATCCACAATCCCCTGTTGGATACATATGTCATAGAACTTCCCAGTTCAAATTTCTGCAGAAGTAACTCTATTTATCAAGACGTAAGTCCTTCAACAAAATTCCAGCCTATATTACTTAAATGTTGCTGAACTGGTTTGATTGTATGCTGCCCTGAGATCTTTGGATAGAGGAGCGGGGTATAAATACAGGAAGGAAGGAAGGAAGGAAGGAAGGAAGGAAGGAAGGAAGGAAGGAAGGGAGTTACAAAAGTCAAATGATCAGAACCATAGATCTATTTAGAAGGAGAAAAAGATACTGGTGTGAGTGTGGATCTGGCAAATTGCCTCCACACACACCCTAGGGGCCATTTAGGAGGCAATGTTTGTTTAAAAAGAGGGGGAACAGCAGTGGAGAGCAGCCATTCAAGGTTTCCTGGGGAGCCAATATACCCCCATGATTTGTTGGAGATCCAGGGAAGTCACTTGATTCCTTTTTCCCTCAGCTGCAGCCAGAAGCTGGTGGTCACCTCCTCCCCGGCTAGAAACAGCTGCTGCCACAGCTCCCAGGACCTGACAGCTGCCTGAGGGGGTTCCCTTTGAATATTGTACAAAGGGCTTATGAATAGCTCCTTTGCAACATCCAGAAAGGACAGACCTGCTTGTAACCCCAAGTTACACATGCATGGGTCATCCACAGAATTCCAACCATGAAATTTTTAAGAATGTACGCCAACTGGGCCCCAATTTGGCAGTCCGGAAAATGTTCTGATTTATTTCAGACTGATTCATAGTCCGGCTGACTGCAATCAGGTACTGAATCCAACTTGAGATTTCAAAATCCTGTGTTGGTGCCTCCCATGTACTATCACTTGAAAGCAAAAGATGATCTTATTGTTACCCTGCTTGCTGGGATCCCTTAGGGGAATTCCCAACGTTTGTCAAAATTATCACTTGTGGAGAAAATTAGCTATGAACACTGCTGTAGCAATGCAAAGAGGGCAGGGTAATGAAGGATCTTTTGCCCAATGTTTACGGAGTTGGATCACAGAGAATCAGGCTAACTGTTCAAATTTAAGTATTTTATTGACATAGATGTTAAAATCCATACAAGCACTCACACACAAAAAACATATAAGGCTATAGAAATTTAAAAAGAGGTGAAAATTAAGAGAGAGAGAGACATAGGGGTTTGGGGTAATACTGTACCAATCGAGAAGATTTGTTGTTATTTTGTAAGCCTTCAAGTTCTTTCTGACCGGGCAACACTAGAATGAACCTATTATGAGGTTTTCTTGGCATATTTGTGCAAAAGGGGTTTGCCTTTGTCTTCCTCTAAGGCTGAGAGAGAGTGACTTCCCCAAGGTCACCCAGTGGGTTTGGGTGACTCAGGGGTCCACCCATCATGTCAGTACCAATATGTGACAATGGGGAATTAGTTCCAATTAGGAGGCCTGTGAAAACGAGTTAAGCTAACAGACCTGTCATATTTCTCCATTAGTCCATTCGTCATTGCCTCTTCTTAAAAAATATCTAATGGGATGGTGTCCAAGTCAACAGACTACTTGCAGTGTTACAGTTGTGGCAGCAAATGGTGACCTCTTCGCTCTCAATACGTTTGTAAGGAAATAGTAGTATATCCCAGGGTGGTAGTCCGTTTAGAGAAAAATATGAAGGCTAGAACTGTTAGGACGCAGCCTCCTTCAGAAGAGCTTAGCATAGAAATGTGCCTCAGTCGTCAGTGCTTCCCTGGCTGAAACTGACTTAAGTGAAAATCAAGCAGACAGCATCACTTTACTAATTGCTTTTAAAATGTACATACCTTGAAGTGCCTACTTCCTGACTCACTAATGAAAAGATTAGGTAAAAGAAAGAACACCACCAACCTTTTGACTCACCATCTTATCCAACTGGGAATCAAAAAGGAGGGATGGAGGTAGAAAAGGAATGAATTTTTATATGACCAGAGGTTTCTCAAGTCACATGGTCTGGTTGCTTAGACACACAATTTATGACCATGGATTGCAATACATAGATGAGCAAATGGAGAAACTTGAGGTAAACAACTCAAAAGGAGTATAGGCATGCAGAGGGGTCTATACTGTCTAAAATCCCCAATTGCTCTAACAGAAATGGGGGCGCAGAGGAGAGACTACTTGATTTCCCAACATCTATTGAGCATTATGATTTGTGTTTAGTCGCCTCTTACCTCCTCCAGGTGCGTCTAGCTGCCAAGCATGACAGCCTGCCTTCTGGGTGGGAAAGATTAGCAGTGGAAAAGGGGAGCACCATTCCCCTTGGAGAGGAGCCATAATATCAACCAGGAAATATGGCAGCAGAGCAATAGAAGAGAAGGAATGGAGATAAGTACGGCCCACTGATTTGGGGGACTCTGGAACTTACAAGCATAAAATGTATTCAGCTATCACTGCTGCTTCTAGAAGTATAGCAAGTTGTCAGGCTATTGTAAACATATAAGCCAACACAATTCTTGGTTGCATCTATAGGAGTATGGTGTCTAGAGCGAGGGAGGTATTGGTACCACTTTATTCTGCTTTGGTTAGACCTCATCTTGAATACTGCGTCCAATTCTGGGCACCCCAATTCAAGAAGGCTATGGATAAGCTGGAGCAGGTCCAGAGGAGGGCAACCAAAATGGTGAGGGGCCTGGAAGCCATGCCCTATGAGGACAGACTTAGAGAGCTGGGTATGTTTAGTCTGCAGAAGAGAAGGTTGAGAGGGGACATGATAGCCATGTTTAAATATTTGAAGGGATGTCATGTCGAGGAGGGAGTGGGCTTGTTTTCTCCTGCTTTTGAGACCAGGACAAGGACCAATGGATACAAGCTGCAGGAGGGGAGATTCCACCTGAACCTCAGGAAGAATTTCCTGACGGTCAGGGCTGTCCAGCAGTGGAATGTGCTGCCACGGAGTGTGGTGGAGTCTCCTTCGTTGGAGGTTTTTAAGCAGAGGCTGGATGGCCACTTGTCGGGAGTGCTTTGAGGGTTTTCTTGCATGGCAGGGGGTTGGACTGGATGGCCCTTGTGGTCTCTTCCATCTCTACATTTCTATGATTCTATGATTCTATAAGTCAGGCCTGACATGGCATCAAAGGCTCTGAGCTGAAAAGAAGAGGAATATTACTGCACGTGCTATGGTCAGGAAAGAACTAAGAAAGGCATCTGTAATATCTAGGTTGGGATCAGGTTGGGACAGATTTGTTACAGGTGTTTAGATATATCCCCTGATTCCTGTATAGCTTTCTCATTTGCAGATATTTGTCACAGAAACTTTCCATGGAGGAAAAGAAGGAAAATACACTCCTCAATGCTCTTTTGTGCTCTCCCCTTTCTTTTGTGCTTTCTACTGCCACCAAATGGTTGTCATTATATGGCTTTATTTATGCAGATGAGAGAGAGATGGTTTAGCTGTGAAGAAAACATTTTTTTTTTTTTGCACAAATATGCATGGCTATGTGCAGAAAACATTTTCTATGCAGAAATTCACATAGTTTTTGTCACAATGTAGGGGAGTATTGTGGACTCCTTGCTTCACTTTTCCCACTGCCAGTGTGTGAGAAAGCAAAACTGCTTGCAGAATTTGTTTAGGCTAGCAGGGTAAAGAGGTTCCCATGAGAATGTTGTGCTGTATGTTATCAGGCCTTCTGGAACATGCAGCTATGGTCGTGTGTTATGTCTCTGCTTATTTTGCATCCTGGGTGTCTCGTGTTATAGTTTATGTATACTTAAACACGGTTACTGAATAGGCTGTGTCTGTATTCTATTTTCTGTTCCGTTAGAGATGGCTCGCATTGCTGTGACTTAGCCAGCTTGATTTATTACCCACAATAAAGACTGTTAGATTGCTGGCTGGTTTCAGATGTGAGTCTTTTTTCGTACTGATGGCAAGAATGCCTCTGGCGGGTTTTTGACAGTTTTCTCTGTGTAAAAAAAATTCTGTGCAGAAAAACAACTTTTATTCCCACAGATATGAATAGTTTTGGAAGTGCAAAGAATCTCACAACAATCTTGTGGCTGCCCCTGTTCTTCTTTGCTTTCCCATCTGGGAAAGGAATAACAAACAAGTATTCTTTTTATTCCTTACAGGGCATTTGACACCACCAGCAGGTTTCTGCCTTTCCACCCATCCAAGAAGGTTAGGAAGGCAACTGTAGAAAATATGAAGTGAGATGGGTATGAGATGGAAATTTTCAGTGCTTGCTCAGATCACCACACTGGCCCTACTTGAGATTATGGGGGGCATCCATCCCTCTGTTTCACTTTATCATGCCCTCCAAAGTTGGTTATTAATATTCTTTTTAATATTTGAGGAAAAGAAAATGCTCTCCATACTCCCCAGAGGGGTGGAGAAAATCTCACCATATTGGGGGAGCTTGGCTGTTTAAGCCCAGGGGCATTTTTTTATTTTTTTTTACACAAGAAGTCAACCAAAGCTTAATTCCTGGTTCACTTCCTTCTTTTCAAAAATATTTCTCCTAAGCCTAAAAGGCCCTGGGGAGATGCAAAATTATAAAATTGCCCCATGCTCATAGTTGGTGTGTAGTACATTTGGGCCAAATTATTTCAAGAAACGTTTTTAGAAAACGTTTTTGGGGGTTGCTGCAAGACCCTGAGAGTCTACCCACCAATTGTCTCAAACTGCCAGGGACAATTACATTTAATCCTTTGTTGTTCCTTTTTTTTCAGCTGCTTTGAAAATGCCCTGGTTTCGCTTTCCTTCATCCACTTTCCCCTTTTGCTTCTTTCAGTTGCTGCAATCTGATATATAAAAGTAGGTTGCACTCGACGCAGTGCAAACAGAAAGGAGAGGGGCAGAATCGCCCTTCCCAGTAGGCTCAGGCAAAAGCAAACCACTGCAGTCTCTCTTGGCTTATCTGTTCTTCCTCATTAATAATTTTTGCTATTTTGACCACACTTTCATGTTGTCTGGCCAGATGAGTCTGTGAAATGTTGCTGCATATGTTAGGATGCTTTAAAAACAGTCTTGGGAGGTGGCATGTGCTCCAGAAGGTTCAGACTTCCTATTCCTGGAACAGATTTTTACAAGCAAGCAGTTATACATCTTGATCTAATTCCCCACATGCTTGAAAGTATAGCCTGAGAAAGAAACAAACCCGAGATAGCATGTACAAAGAAACTTAGGAAGCTTTTTTTTTGGAAAAAATGGAAAGGAAGGGAACAGATGTGTGCATCAACTGCTGCTACTTTCCACATGCAAGATCAGTGCTCTACCATTTGAGTCAATTCCCCAAGTGTCTCTCTACCACTGAAGAAAGGAACTGTGAATAAATTGACCTGAGGAGGCTTTCATATATGTGGCAAAAGGAAGACAGAAGTGCCTTAGCTGCAGAATACAAACATTGATCTTGCTTCAGTTCACATGCTGAGTGGGCACACTAGTATCTGAGCTAATATCCTACTGCCTGGCAACACTGGCCCATAGTAGTGCAACTGGAAAAAATGTAAGATGTGGCACAGATTAAAGTGACACAAAAGCTCTATGCACAGCAGAAAGAGGAAAATATGAATTTGGAATAAGAACTTTTTTATATAAATGCAGCTATTATTCTTCCGTTTGAGTGCTCAGCATTGTTATTCCAAGGCATGCACAGAAAGATGCAGATATGAGGCTTCACCCACAGAGTAACCTAAGGTTGCTGAGTTACCAGTATGGGTCATGGCTTCATTGTCATGGGGCAATGAATTTGCTCTCAGTTTTAGACTGTGCTTTATAGTAGCCATTTGAGGAAGGGATCAGCAGCTGGATAGTTTTTTTACAGTCTGGACTAAAATCCAGGTTAGATTCACCATCGTACCAGCCACCACTAAAGGGAAAGCGTTGATGCTTGACTGGAGAATGTGGGCATTGATCCCACTACTTCTCGCATGCTAAGTGAGTGCTCTAGGTGAGGACAAAGGGGGAAAGTGTGAGAAGGAGAGAAACTGGGACATTTTTAAAAGTAGCTTTAAAAGTGAGATGACAAAGTATTAATCAGGACTGTCTCTGCCAAATTGTGAGAGTTACAAGTAATGCCACCTAAGGCCCTCCTGATATCTAGGATTACAGCTGCCACAGCCCTTTCTCACTGTCTGTGCTGGACTGGCTTATAAGAGTTATAGGCCTCAAGTAGAGTAGAACCATTCAGTCAGTGGAACTTCCCTAAATGTTGACTTACCACATTATTATTGGTTCATTGAATCTCTTCCATTTAGGACTAAGATTTTGGTCAAAGTCTAAAGCTTCTGGGGGGCCTTGGGTTGCACCTTTGCCTTAAATTGTGAACACACCTATTAAAAATCTTCCATGAAATTGATTTATTAAAAATGTTAAGAAAATATATATTTCTCCAACAAGAGGGCAGGAATACTTCCCTGCAAAACCACCCAGTCATGATAACATACTGAATACATTAGCAAAAACAGGAAGAAAGGTTTGCATTTCAGTATATTATTTTTATTTTTTTTAAAAACCTCCACATTTTCAAAAACAAGCAAGGAGCTCCATGGTGATCTGAAAAGGTGGATTCAGTACAAGCTCTGCTATAGGTAACATTTTCTGGTATATCAAAGATGATACCCAAGAGCCAGACTTTATGGGGTACCAAAGATTTCATTCATATCAGCAAGGGCATCATATCCATTACATCGGTCCGTGTCACAGCATCTCACAACATATGTGTTGTTTAGATCCGTAAAGGGTTCCCAGCTGAGGCAGGGTGTAAAGTAAGCACAGCCATAACGAACATGTTTTGTCAGAGCTGGAGAAAGATTAGAAGAAAGCAATAGGATGAGTTAGGAAACTAGAATGAAGGGTTTTATAGGGCCAGTAGGAGACAGGATATCTCACAGGGGTGAGGAATCTGTGTTGATGGATTGCACCTTCCATCAACCCCAGCATGCTGCATGGGGCCAGCAGCAAGCATTTGAGATGGACTTGGACAAACAGAATCAAATGCATGAGGGAAGAAAAAAGAAATCACCTAAAGAACATAAAATATTTTGAATACTGTAAGAATTCACCTGTATAGATTGCCCTTGTGTAGCAGAAAGGGTTACTATCCTTGGCAACGCAGGTTGCATTTCTATCCAGACATGGAACGTTGTAACATAGATTGCACACCAAACCTTGAGCTGCAAGAAAGAAAGAGAGAGCAGCAAAACAAACATGTGAATTCTCATCACTCCTCTGAATTCTGGCCTCAGGTGGGCTGGTTTTCATGGATGACACTGAAAGTTTAACATCAGTGGAGGATGAGTGTGCATAGTGGGGGAGAAAAGACTGTTTTCCTGGGTGAGGGAAAACAAAGAAGACCACACTAGCTCCACCATCCCAGTGGAATTTGGTGGTTGCCATGTTGGTGGGGTAGCAAATCTGCTTTGGGATTTTGTCTACATTGTAAAGGCACTATCCATATTGTTGAAACCTAACACTGAAATAGGTTCAGCACCTTCAGTGTCTGAACTAAAACTGAACGACGTGCAATCTTGTTGCACTAGAAACCATCATCCACCTCTGCCCCCTTCATGAGTCTGAAGCAATGACTTGAGTCTTTTACCAGAATTCTGAATCATGCAGGAAATCTAGAAGACTAGAGAAAGAAGGCATCCAACTTCAGACCTCAAGGATAGATAAGACTATTGAAGGTTCTCCAAAGGTTCTCTAAAACCAGCTGGAGCTTATCTAAAAACACCTGAGGGGAGCATATCTTTCCCAGATGCCTCCCATCTATGTAGGTTTGAAAATAAGTGTTTCACTTATGTAGCTGTCACATCTTGCTATCTATCAGTTTCAGTAATATCACTGTTATTTGTGTCTTCAAGGTGTTTCCAACTTATGGCACCCCTAAATCAACCTTATCATAGGCTTATCTTGGCAGGATTTAAAATCAGAAGAGCTTTACCATTGCCTCCCTCTGAGGCTGAGAAAGTGTGACTTGCCCAAGGTCACTCAGCAGATTTCCATGGCTGAATAGAGATTTGAACCCTGGTTTCCTAGAGTCCTAGTCCAACACTCAAACTGATAGACCATGCGGGCACTCACTCATTCAGCTGTATTAGGGGGCCATAATGATGGCGACTGAGGCCTTTTCCGCATTTTGTTTTTACAATGGGGCAGTGCGTGCTCCAGTCAGGACATTTGCACTCGGGGGTGGACTGGGTCCGGACTACTTTCTGTAGTTTCGGACTTCAGCCCGCTCCAGAACGACCTGAACTGGTGATTCACTGTGCTATTGAAAGACCGCTTAAAACAGGTCTTTCAATAGCCTGGCGCACCCCACTCCATCACTGCGCTCCTGTGTAGATCTGCCGGCTCGCACCAGTGCGAGGCTGCAGATCTTCCAGGGGCAGGCTTCTGGCTGGCGAGCTTCTCCGGTTGGTGGAGAGCCTCCACCAACCGGAAGCCGCCATTTTTGTCCCCGGAGCAGTGTGTAGCGCGGCCATGCACTGCTCCGGATCAGCGTGGATCGTAGGAGGGAGCATGCCAGTCCGGTGAGTAACAGAATGCCCCGTTTTCTTCCCAAAGTGCAAAAATGCCCTGAATCACAGCCAAATCTGTGCCTACACTAAAGTTAAAAGTTCACTCAAAATATGTCTCCCATATTGAGGGCATAATATGTGCCTCTAAGGCCATTTCCACACGGGGATATTGCCCACGCTGGGACGACCTCACCAGGAGGTTGTCTACACCACGGGGTGTGCTAGGGCGGTTAGAAAAGGTGAGGTTCTAAACCTCAAAGCGTTCTCGCGCGGCTGCGGGGGTGGCGCCCTGTGTTTTATAAAGACCACCTTTCAAGTGGTCTTTTTAAAACAAGATCGCGCTAGCCTGTCACAGCGCCCCGTGAAGAACTGCACGGGCGCCCAAGCACATCCCTGCAGAGCTGCCCGGGGGCAGGCTTCCGGCTGGCACGCTGCCCCGATTGGAGGAGCACCGCCGGAAGCCACCGGCCGCCATTTTGGGCGCCACCAGACGCCTCCGGATGGTGGCGGCGTGTAGAGCGGCAACCGTGCACTGCTCCCCGTGGGGACGGGGCAACCTGGATTAAGGTAAACTCCGTCCTCGCGTGCGCCACCCCGTTCCGCCGCGTTTCGGGCCCCCCCATGTGGAAATGGCCTAAGCCATATTTTGTTTCAGTTTAGAGGACTGTTGTTGTAGTGTGCCTTCAAGACATTTCTGAGGGCCTTTCTGCACCACACTGTTATTGTGCTATTATTCTACTTTCAACTTCCTGTGGAATTCTGGCCTTTGTAGTTTACTGAGGTCAAAGAGCCCTCTGGCTGAGAATTCTGAAGGCCCCTCCCTAAACTACAAACCTCAGGATTCCATAGGATGTTGAAAGTGGAATAATAGCACTACAACAGTGTAGTGCGGAAAGGCCCTGACTTATGGTGACCCTAAGGCGAACCTATCATGGAATTTTCAGGGGTTGAGTGTGTGTGACACACCCAAGGTCACCCAGCAGGTTTCCATGGCCAAGCAGGGAATCAAACCCTGGTCTCCAGGGCCCTAGTCCAATGCTCAAACCACTACACTACACTGGCTCTTGTTTGGACAGTACTGATTGCCCAATAATATTTTTATTTTTTATATTTTTATTTTTTGCATCTCAGGACAAATATTTGCAGCTTGTTCTGCATCTAACCAAAACCATGAGTAATAGAAGGTTTGCTTTTCCTCCAGCATTTTTCTATGCAAGCACCATGTCACCATCAGCTTCC
The DNA here is from genome assembly GCA_948472985.1 of Iguana delicatissima. Classification (NCBI taxonomy): domain Eukaryota; kingdom Metazoa; phylum Chordata; class Lepidosauria; order Squamata; family Iguanidae; genus Iguana; species Iguana delicatissima. The sequence goes on along the minus strand of CAOKZL010002203.1, from coordinate 585,501 downwards.
TTAACAGAGAGGTTCATGTTTGTTTCAGGCACTATTTTCTTAAACACAAGACAGCATATCTTTCTTGCCTATATTCCTAGTCAACACAATCCTCAGGATGATGCCTTGGCTTAGAGATCAGATTAGTTGAACAAACGGTACCCAAATATTTCACTATAGCTTCAAAAGCTTGCAGTATGCATTTTGTGCTTTTGTGGGGGTGCTCAATAAGGGTATCCCTGTTTAGTAGATTTTGGATTTTGTTGCATTTTGCTGCACGGCCAACACAGCTATTCCCAAATATGTTTCCTCCCTTTCCAATACAGACTCAAGAGTAACCTATATATCATGATCATAACAAAGGTAGCAAAGGTACTCAGTCCTTAAACAGAGTCTATAGTAGCAGCCACAGTTGAGGTTTACAGAACTTTATCATTCAATTACTGCTCTTGTTTCAGCAGTCCAACTCAGCAATACATTCAGAGGGAGTGTCAGTCCAAGAGAGCCTCCAGCAGCAGGGTCAGCACACAAAGTGAGGGTTAAGCTTTTACAAGAGCACAAACCAAGAATCAAGAGGACAATGCATTGCTGCCACCACAAATGGCAGTTCTCTGCAAAGGACCTCTCCCCAGCCCGGCTCTGGTATTTATTGGCCAGCAGCCTCCTCCAGCTGTTTGCTTAATTGATGAGTCTTCCCTATGTAAGTGCTCTGAGTTTCATGGGCTCTTCTATCTCACCTATGCCAGGCTCAGTAAGCATTGTCCTATTCATATCTCTATGTGTGGCTATTGGGAAGGATCCTGTCTGTGTTTGCACTGCGTTGTGGGACTAGGACATGGCAATTCATAATAAATTTACCCTTCTTGCTATTGTTTGCTGGCAGTTTGCAAGCCTAATGAGTCAGATCAAGTCTCTGAATCTCAACAGTCAGACACCAGATAGCAACCCCAAAACAAGGCCACCTCTGCTTCTCCTCTGCTTCTGACTGCTTTTAACAGGCACTGAAAGTACTTGAAAACCTTGTAGCTCAATCTTTAGAGCCCAATTTTCTTGTAAACAAAGTATGTGAAACTGAGACAGGTATTGATTTTTTTTAAAAAAAAAACCTGATTCTTTCATTTTCCCTCCTGAGATATTCCAAAATAGTACCTTCAGTGGCCAAAATACTATCGTTATTACTCACAAGCACTGAATCATTGGCCATTTCCACACTAGACTGTTACAGGGCTATTATTCCACTTTCGACATCCTAAGGAATCCTGTGGCTTGCGGTTCAGGGAGGCCTCAAAGGAAAGTGGAATAATAGCGCTGTAACAGTCTAGTGGGGAAATGCCATTGAATCAGTTAGATGTACTTATGTGTTGACTCACCAATCAACAGCTGATTCAGTGGGTCAGCTATAACTCAGCTTAATCAGCAGGATTCTGATGACTGTATTTTATAGAAATAATACGTTAATGTAGGATCTCCCAGAATAACTTTATATTTAAATTTGTGATTTTGCTCTGAAGTGTCCTTAAAACCAAAGCCCAGTTCAGATTTTCATATTATGGATGAATAGGGAAGATATGAAACAAACCCTCAGTGTATTTAGATACACTTCCTCCCTCCCTCCCTCCATCTCTTGTATGCCAGAATCAACCATGGAAGTCTTTGCCTAATCATTTTTTTAAAAAAACAAGATAATGCAATTTTCTTGTTCAGAAGAATCCAAAAAATTGTTTTCTGAAACAATTTTCAATTAAGTTTGCCTTTACTGTCCTGCTATGCTACAAAATTTGTAATTGTTATCTGCCCAAGTCAGAAAAAATTGGGGCGGGGGGATGAAAAATGGAAAACTTCCTTTCAGTATGCTACAAATGGGAAAAAAGAAGTGATGGTATCGTATGAAGACAGAGCACACAGAAGAAAAAGGGTTTGCCGGTGTCCCACTTTATTAAGTTCCAATATGATTGTCTAGGAGAGAGCCACGTGGTATAGTGGTCTGAATATTGGACTACAACTCTGGAGACCAGGATTTGAATCCCTGCTTGGCCATGGAAACCCCGTGAGTGACAACGATTGTCTAAATTGGGACTATGACTCTCCTATGAATGCACTCTGAATTCTCTCAGGATTGAGCTGGGATGCATCCCCAACTCAGCTCTACCTAGCAGTCTGCAAGAACTTCATTTTGATGTGCTATCTGTAAAAAGACTCACCAAGTGTGCAGCAGAGCAGAAAAATCAAATGTCTCAGAAGAATCTTGTCCATTTCTTGATCAATTTCACAAGTGGTGATGAGAAGAATCAAACTGGCTGTGATCAGCAACCTTTTCTTAAGCGCACAGGCAGAGAATATATCTATGACACCACCATAAGAACAGCCTATGGGAAGAAAACCTAGGTGAGTGGAAATGCCTAGTTTACAGGAAAGTGGAAACCTGATTCTCTGGAACACCGGGTCCCTAAGGGTGAAGCACAGCTTTGTTTATGAATTTTCTGGAAGCCTTTTTGAAAATCAGCTATTCCAGTAATTTGTCTCATGATTACTTGGCTGAATGATTTCTTAACTTCTGCCAGCATGCACTAACAGGTCTCTCTCATCACAACCACCTCGCATTCAGACTAGAAGTGTATTAACAACCAGTGCAATTCTTTTTATGACTGACACTATATAATGTCTATGGGCTTTTCCATCCTACACTGTTATAGTGCTATTATTCCACTTTCAGCATCCTGTGGAATTCTGGGGTTTGTGGTTTACTAAGGCCAAAGAGCTCTCTGGCTGAGACTTCTAAATGGCCCTCCCTAAACTGCAAACCCCAGGATTCCATAGGATGTTGAAAGTGGAGTAATAGCACTATAGTAGTGTAGTGCAGAAAGACCCTATATCAGTGGTTCTCAACCTGTGGGTCCCGAGATGTTTCTGGACTTCAGCTCCCAGAAGCCCCAGCCACTATGGTCAATGCTCAGGGCTTCTGGGAGCGGAAGTCCAAAAACATCTGGGGACCCACAGGTTGAGAACCACTGCCCTATATGGTCTTCAAGTCAGCAATTGATCCACTGCTTTTTGCACAAGCTGCAGCTTCCAAGTCATCTTCAAAGGCAATCCTAAGATGGTGCATTACAGTAATCTAATATGAAGGCTACTAATGCAGGAACTACTGTGGCTAGGTTATCTCTGTCCAGGAAACACTGTAGCTGGTTCACCAAATGAAGCTGGCACCAAACACTCCAAGAGCAGGAAAAAGTACTGGAAAGCACATGCAATAAATCAGCACTGGATGGTCCAAGTTTATTCTTTAAAAAGCCAGTACATTTTGGTCTGTTTATAAATTAATTGGCCTTCTTCAGGGGCATACATCCAATCTATAACAGAAATTTTGCTGCTGCACTTTCTTTAAGAATCGGACTGATATGCAATAAAGAAGCAAATGCATGAAGGAATGAATGAAGAATGCGTGTATGAAGAAGCACACGCATTATCACATAACATATTAGCCTGAAGAAGGCCTATTAATGTACAAACAGGCCAAAATGCAGTGGGCTTTTTAAAGAATAAATTTGGACCATGCATAAGCATGTGGAGCCTAGTCTCCTTTTTTCTTACCATACACCCTAAACCAGTGGTTCTCAACCTGTGGGTCCCCAGATGTTTGTGGACTTCAGCTCCCAGAAGCCCCAGCCACTATGGTCAATGCTCAGGGCTTCTGGGAGCTGAAGTCCAAAAACATCTGGAGACCCACAGGTTGAGAACCACTGCTCTAAACCATGGAACCCATGTGAGCCTCCAGTGACAAAGATGGATGCAGAAGCACTCCCAAGCTACACACCTGTTTCTTCAGGAGAGTTCAGTTCCACCCTGGGAAGACTGTTTACCCAATCTCAGAACCCAAGAACTTATCAATCCATTGCAGCCTTTGTTTTAGCAGGATTCCGCTTCCATTTTTTGACCCTCATCCAGCCTCTAACAGCATCCAGGTACTGCTCTAGCACCTGCACAGCCAAAGCTGACTCTTGTGATGAGAAGAAATAGAGCTGAATGCCATCATCATACCAATGGCAGTCTACTCTAACACTCCTAATGAACTCATCCACTGGCTTCATACAGATGTTGAACAGCATGGGGGCCAAGGTAGAATCCTACGGTGCCCCACAGCTTCATACCCATAAGGCTGAACAGGAATTCTGCAATGTCATTCTTTGGAACCAGCCCTCTAGATAGGAGTGGAATACTGTAAGATGGTGCTTCCTACCCCCATAAGGCACTTTTTTCTTTTTTTTTTGGACCAGTGTGCAACAATGGAGAGAGGGTGGAAATGACAGCCATCTCCATCACCAGAGACAGCTGGTGCGAGCTCCAAAACCATTTGGAGAAGCTTCCTGTCCTTATGCAGCTATTGCCTTGTTGCCATGACAGCCATGACCATTTTACACCTGACACTGCCCAAATGCTACTGACCCTGACACTTGTGTAGCGTATACACTCGTGCATAAGTAGACCTCATATATAAGTCAATCAATCAATCAGCCTTTATTACGATTAACAAATTCTCCGGCAAATAAAAGGATTAGACACCATACAATATTGTACATACAATGTTGTAGATATAGTCCCGCTTAAAACTGTGTGTGTATAGATTGTATTAAAAAATATTTTAAAATACCATTAGTCCCGTACCTATTCTACCCAACAACACATCTCTTCCTTTGACTAACAGCTTTATGACCCTCAGGCTACTAAATTTTGCATGCTCTAGAGAACTACAAATTCCTGGATGAATTTTCTAGCCATCCTAACCGATGGGGCCTGTGGTATTATAGGTTTTGTAGAATAGCTTTATGGGTATTTATCGCAGAGACAAGGAATTTAGCTACTAACTCAGTAACCTTTTTATATTTATTTGTATAAGTCAGGGGCAGGTTTAGGGACCAAAATTATGGATTTTGAGATGACCTGTGGATAAATCAAGGGCCATTCCACAGAGAGGGGAAAGCACCAGCACTGCCTCAAGAGCTAACCGCCCTTGGCCACCACTGCTGCCATTTTCACACCCAGGCACTTAAAAAGGTCTTTCATGACTGGTTCATTTTTTTGATAGAAGTTAAGTGACAGTATTAATCTCTCTGTGTGTGCGTGTGTGTGTGCGTGTGTGTGTGTATGTAGGAGCCATCCTCTTCTCTTAGTGGAGTGGTGAAAGGTGAGAGCTTCATCTGTCCAAGAAGACAACAGTGAAGATAAACAACCAACCAAAGGGAATGTGTTTTTACCATACATCAAAGGGGTCACTGACCGTACAGGGAAACTGATGAAGAAACATAACCTCCAAACAATCTACAGATGAACCAAGAAAATTCAACAAATGCTACATTCAGCAAAGGACAAGAGGGATCCTCTAACTTCTGCAGGGTTTTTACCGCATACTTTGCAGCCATGGGCAGGTCTACATAGGGACTACAAAACACAGTTTCTAAGCATGAATCAAAGAACATGAAAGACACTGCAGACTGACCCACCCAGAAAAATCAGCAGCAGCAGAATATGTTATAAACCAACTTGGACACAGAATGCTTTTTGAAAGCACAGAAATTCTGAACCATCCTGACAACACATGGACAATTTAAACAGGAAAGAAGAAACTCGGAAAGTAAACAAGATTTGGCTACCAGTACTGAAGAACACTAAAATCAAGACTCAAAAATATGCCAATGAACACCACCAAGACTGTGGAGGTCCCTCTACAGGGAACAATACAATGGGTTGCTAATGTACTTAATGCACTGTTATACATATCCCCTGACTAACAATACACCCCGGGGGATATCCCACTCAACAATAGGCCATCACACAGGCCAACTGTAACACACGCAAATTGCTCCCACCCACCCGGGGACTACACAAGTATATATACTGTGTCTCACTTCCATGCCACCGGATCCTCTGAAGATGCCAGCCACAGATGCAGGCAAAACGTCAGGAGAAAATACTAATAGAACACGGCTACAAAGCCCGCAAAACTCACAACAACCTATGGATTCTGGCCGTGAAAGCCTTTACACCTGGGAAGAATATTGAAGGAATTTACCAGAACAAGAAACCATAGTTTGGATTAGTTTGTTCACTTAGCTTCTGAGAGAGAAGGAATTAGGGCTTCCAGGAATGGCTAGAGAACCAGTACTAGCTTGTGAAGTGCCTGTTCCCAATGTTTTCTGTGGCTACTGCTGGCACACATTTCCCAAAAGGGGTATGTTGAGTCCCGCCATGTTCCCCCAGCGACCGCAGTACTACTCCTTGCTGCCAGTACAGAAAGGCCACAATGTTAACTTTCTGTTACCAGAAGTGCTTGCCAGCAAGTAGTAACAGGAGCGAAACACATATTCCAAGCAATCAGGGAGCATAGCTGGGGATGGAAGATCACCCAGTGCCTTTCTCCCTTCTACTGCTATTGCTGCTGCTGTCGTAAAATTTTCTAAGGCACAGCAGTAAAATTGTTCCTATTAGCTAGTAAAGATGATGTGTATGGAGGTTGTATCTTTTCCTTTGGGTAGACCATGCTCTTAAAAACCTTGAGATGCACCTCTAAAATACATGCAGACAAATCAGAACAAAATCACTGGTAAAGTGAGTTCTTTTGAGTTTGACCCTAAAGTTAACATTCAAAGTACCTGAAATCTCATTCTTCTGAAAACTTGCAGGTTTTCTCTTAGGATATTGCTGTCATATAAACTAAACACCAAAAACCTAGAGTCAGAATGAGAGTATCCTATTTTGGAAAATACATAAACTGTGTAGGTGGCACTTGCACAAACTCACACCTCAGGATGGGAACTGCCAATGAAAATTCCATTCAGTTCTGCCAAGAAATAAATGTTACTTTTACAAATAGGATATTTATTATTAAATATAAAGGCTACTTGCCCAAACAGCAACCAGGCCTGTGAAATCTTTGATAAACGGGTACACAGGAAATTGTTCCCACATTCTTGCCTTTTGCCAGGATGAAGATGGGCAGGTGTGAGGCAACATTGCTTTCCTGTCATAGTATTGTATGATGTTGTACGTAGAAGAGCGCCTGGTTTCATATATATGCTTAGGTTACATATCATCTATTCTGCTGGATTCTTTCAGCCATGAATGCTAGCTGCCTTACGTAAGATTCCACCTGGAAATTACTTCTGGGCATTGGATTGCTGTGTATAATCAGACAAGTAGAATGGGGCCGGAGAGTAAAAGCAGAGAATGAAATGTCTTATGAGAATGAAGTCCTGTTGACATAACAGGATTAGAAGAGAGTCAACAGCCACAGAAGGTCAGGAAAGTCTGGGAAAAGAACCAGCCTGGGAATGGAAATAAGATACTATACTAACCAATGAAAGCTTAACACATGTAAACTTGTAATGGATTGCTAATAAGAAAATTTAATGTTGCTGTACAGTTCAGTTCTGGCAACTTTTGTGGAAGTGCTCAGTTGGTACATGTAACTATCCTTTGAGTAAACTACTATGCATTTCAGAGTGTGTTCTTTGTGTTGGGAGTGGCAACCTTTGCATGCCTAATTGAATACTTAGTTTATTTGTATGTCTGTTGTTAAGCATAGAGAGATAGCCTACAGAGAAAACTTCCTGTTTGTTGGTTAACACCTCTTCCTCCAGCATTCCTTGTTCTTTTGAAAAAGGTTCTCCGGCCATTTTGTCTCCTCCTTTTTGTCTTTGCCTTTTGGCCTGAAAGCATGCTCTGAGTCTCCTAACAGAGATTATTGTCAGCAAGCATATAAGTGCTTTATTTTCTTCCTACCTTCCTAAAGAATTGAACCTGTGTAGACTATGCACAAGCTTTTGTGAGTAGACTCTCCTATATTTTTAACCAAACTGTTTTTGTGCTTATTTTGAGCTAGATTAAGTGTGTTTGGAGTATAGAGTTAAAGAAGTGGGACTGGTGATCTGTTCAACTTCCATTTTCTGCAATTACTAAAATACTCTGCTAATTGAGAGTCTCATTACCAAGGTCTCTTAATATTCAAAAATATATTTTTTTTAATTTCCCCAACAGGTTATGGGGTCCCAGAACAGAACAGTTACAGATTTTTCGGGTTTTAGTTATTTTTGGCTTTGTGTCTTTCTTGTGAAAGTGGCTGGTTTTTTCCCCTTCTTCCCTTTTTGGAAACACACAAATAGCTAGAGAATTTTTACCTTTTTGGGAGCTGATTTCTTTTGTTTGTTGGAATTGCTAACTAAAGCAAAAATGCTGCAAGCAGATTTAGCAGATTTAAACCTAGCTTCCAAACCCAGACTTGTGCGACTCAGCAATGAGAGCTATACAGAATGGAGACAAAAATTAAATTTAGCCTTTAATTACCATAATGTTCGGGATGCAATTGAAAAAGAAAAACCAAGTGGTGAAGCTGCAGAACAATGGTTGAGAAAAGATGCAACTGCACAGTATCTGATTGGTAACGCACTGGAGGCTAATCAGCTACTCTGTGTAAGAGATTGCAAATCTGCAAATGAAATGCTAACTAAAAGAGGTGTATGGTCTTTCATCTGAAAAATCTCAGTCAATTTGGATGAGGGAACTCGTACAGCTTCGCCTTCATACTAAAGCAGGCTGTGAAGCTTATATCAGCAAACTGATTATAATTTTTGATAAGTTGAATTCCTGTGGATTCCAGTTTTCTAATAGACAAAAGGTTTGCTTCCTGACTGGAACTCTGGGAGCACAGTTCAATCCCTTCATCTCTCTCTTACAAAACTTAAAAGGGCTAACCTTTAATGAAGCTTTGTCTAAACTAGGAGAATGCATTGACCAAGGGGCCTCCCCTTTTGATCATACACAGAGACCAAATGGATCAAATTACGTGGCCACTAAGAAGGGCAAACCCAAAGCTCCGCCTAGGGACCAATCAGAGCTCAATTTCTATAACTGCAACAAAAAGGGTCACATTGGAAGAAACTGTACTTTTTCAAAAAAGCCCTCAACCAATGGTAGCTCTCCAACTAAGAAATTTACAAGAGGAAGGCAGCATGAAGTGGGTGAACCAAGCAAACAGTCTTACAGAGGAAATAATTTTCTTTTAATGGGGCAGACTCTGGCAGTTAATGACTACAAGCAGAATAAGAATAGTTGGATTATAGATTCTGGCTGTACCAATCACAGCACATTTTCTGATGCATATTTTGATAAAATGGATCCAGATGCAACAGGAAAGATTCAAGCTGCAAATGGTGAATCCATGCAGATCCTGGGATCAGGAAGCTGCACTTTAAACTGTCTATTGCCTAATGGCAAAGTTGCACAGAATGTAGCAAGTGATGTCTTGTTTGTTCCTGAATTACACTGCAACATGCTCGGTGTGTCTGCTTTAGATAAGAAAGGATTTAAAATACTTTTCAAGCAAGGGAAATGCACAGTTACCAAAGATAATGTCCTTTTTGCAGAAGCATTTGAGAATAATGGTGTCTATGAGTTACATCTTTCAGCTCAACAAGCTAATGTTGCTAGAGCACAGATGAATGAGGACAGCCTTGACCTATGGCACAGACGTCTTGGACATCGCGATCCAAAGGCAGTTCTTGAACTACAGAACCAGAACTTGGCTACAGGAATCAAGGTGAATCAACAACACAATGAGAATGCTACCAGGCGCGTAACTTGTGTTGAACAAAAGTCAGTCAGACCCTCATTTCATCCAAGGACTGAGATATTTGCTGCAGAAAGCAAGCTAAAGACAGAGAGCAGTACACTAAGAGAAGGGGATGCAGATGGCTCTGACCTGAGCACTGGACCAGAGGATGCTGCAGAGACAGACCAGGTTCCAGACCAGGTTCCCAGACGCTCAACGCAACCCAACAAAGGTGTACGAGCTCCACGCTTGTCCTACCTTGCAACATCAGCGTTACCAAATGAACCATCAAGCTTTGAAGAAATTGAGCAGATGCCTCCTGTTGTCAAACACAGTACCATAAGACTGCTTCTCAGTCTAGCTGCTTCCAAACAAATGGATGTCAGACACCTTGATGTGAAAACTGCTTTCTTACATGGAGAAATAACAGAGGAACTGTACATGCAACAACCTACAGGCTTTGTAGACCAGAAGCAACCACATCTGGTTTGCAAGCTGAACAAAGGTTTGTATGGACTTAAACAGGCTGCTAGAGCTTGGAATGAGAAACTAGACACAATGTTGAAACAATTAGGCTTTAAGCAAGGAGAAGCGGATCAGTGTCTGTACACCAGAACCAAAGAAGGTTATTCAACCTTTATCCTGACCTATGTTGATGATTTGATTATAGCCACCAACAGAAATAAAGACTACTCAGAAGCTGTACATCACTTGAACAAAGAAGTGGAATTGAAAGAGTTAGGAGATGCAAGATTCTATTTGAGGCTGGAGATTCAAAGAGAACAAGATGGATCTTTTCTACTGAATCAAAAACAAAAGATTGCTGAACTTTTAGAAAGCTTGGGACTCCAAGATGCCTATACTGTAGCAACGCCCATGACCACAGATTTTCTTAAAAATACTGAAGAAAGTGATGCTTTACCAGATAATAGTCTCTACAGAACAGCAATAGGAAAACTTTTGTACCTATCTACCAACACAAGACCTGATATTGCATCTGCTGTAGGGATTCTGAGCAGGAAAGTTAGCTCACCCACAAAGAAAGATTGGACTGGAGTAAAAAAGGGTGGCTAGATACTTAAAAGGGACTATCAACTTTAAATTGAAGCTACCAGCTAGTAGCAATCCAAAGTTAGTATGCTACACTGATGCAGATTGGGCTGGTGATACTGCAGATTATCACTCAGTCAGTGGTTTCCTATTTTTGTATGGAGATGGACCTATTTCATGGGGCAGCCACAAGCAGAGTGTGGTGGCTCTATCCTCTACAGAAGCAGAGTATATTTCAGCATCAGAAGCATGTAGAGAATTACTATGGCTTGATCAATTGTTGTCTGATTTTGGAATAAATGAAGAAAAACCAATTCAAGTTATGGAAGACAACCAGAGCTGTATTAAACTTTCTCAAACAGAGAAGATGACACCACGCAGCAAGCACATAGGAACAAGATACCACAAAGTACGAGAGCTCACAGAGAATGGAATGATCAAGATGATCTACTGTCCAACCACTGAGATGGTAGCAGATATCCTGACCAAACCTCTACCAAGAGACGGCTTTGAGAACCTGCGAGTCAAGATGGGACTTCAGGGGTTCATGCATGGTTGAGAAGGGGTGTTGGGAGTGGCAACCTTTGCATGCCTAATTGAATACTTAGTTTATTTGTATGTCTGTTGTTAAGCATAGAGAGATAGCCTAGAGAGAAAACTTCCTGTTTGTTGGTTAACACCTCTTCCTCCAGCATTCCTTGTTCTTTTGAAAAAGGTTCTCCGGCCATTTTGTCTCTCCCCTTTTGTCTTTGCATTTTGTCCTGAAAGCATGCTCTGAGTCTCCTAACAGAGATACTTTTGTCAGTAAGCATGTGAGTGTTTATTTTCTTCCTACCTTCCTAAAGAATTGAACCTGTGTAGACTATGCACAAGCTTTTGTGAGTAAACTCTTTTGTATTTTTAACCAAACTGTTTTTGTGCTTGTTTTGAGCTAGATTAAGTGTGTTTGGGGTATAGAGTTAAAGAAGTGGGACTGGTGATCTGTTCAACTTCCGTTTTGTGCAATCACTAAAATACTCTGCTAATTGAGAGTCTCATTACCAAGGTCTCTCAATATTCAAATATATACTTTTTTTTTTAATTTTCCCCAACACTTTGGAGAAGGGGTTATCCTGTACGTGACATTTTGACAGAACTCCTCAATATTTTGACCAGGACTTTGAGACACCCCCTTACAGCTGCACAGTGCAGTCTGAGAGGGAATCAGGGAATATGAACAACCATTGGAGGAGGGGGGGGAACCTTGGGGATGATTTGGAAAATGACTAGAGAACAGCAGGGCCAGCTGTTAGCACCTGCTCCAAAAGTAGGGAACCAAAGTTGCTGGCCAATGTGTCACTAGCAGCAGCACTGTAAGCAGCCACAGGTGCTTACCAAATCCCAGGCGGGGATTGGTGGAGTGACGTGGTGCTGAATGCTCACCCAAAGGAGGTGGCGGCCAGTGCCAATGGCAGCAGAGCAGTGGTGCCTATCCTGTCATGGGCAGTGAGTGATTCTTGGTTCCCAAGTGGGGAACTGATGGAGCAACATTGACGTAGAGCAGGCCAGCTATCAGAATGGGATGTCCAGATTGGAGGCACCTTCCATCAAGCCATTGCAATCTGGACCAGCTAAGGGACCAAACAAGCACTGGGCAGCATGGATAGAATCTGAATAAAATCAGCCAGTAGAGTAATATGGCAGCACTATCTGTAATGTAAATATCTTGTTCTGTTCTTGATTAAGCCACATGACACCAAACAGCTGCCTCAAATATATAGGCCTGCCCCATGCAGGCACTTCCATGAGACTACAGAGATCCTGCAACATCTTACGTGATTTTTGCATCACTAAGCCCTAAATATCCCAAAGGCACCAAATCCTATCTGATTTTGGGAGCTAAGCAGGTTCATCTCTGGTTAGTACTTCAGTGGGAGATTGTCAATGAATACCATGTGCTATCTTCTAATATATAAAAGTCAAAGTTTGTGTGTTTGTCTGTGTCAGGCAAAGACCTCATACGATTGGCTGCCTGAGAAGATTCTATGGAATCCTGGGGTTTGCAGTTTAGGGAGGAGCCTTAAGAATTCTCAAGCAGAGAGCTCTCTGGCCTCAGTCTCTTGAATAGGCCAGTTGCTATGGAGACAAGGCCTAGCAGCAAGGAGGAGGGCAGCATGCTCCCTCAGGAACCCAACCTCTGAATGTTGATAACTCTGAATACAGATTGGATTGGGGAATATGGGGAAAAGTTACAGGTATTGGACAAGACAGTTTGGGTAATTAGAGACATAGGATCTCAAATCTTTTTAACAAGTATTACATATGAGAAAAACCCGGGCAACACCAGGTATATACGTTAGCAGGCTATATTTCAGAGGAAGAAACTGGCAAAACCACCTCTGATTATTCCTTGCCTATGAAAACTCTGTGAAAAATCATGAGGTCATTATAAGTCAAGAGGTAATTTGTTGGTACATACACACATACAAACCCTGAAATGTTCAAGAATCCTGATCACTGCAAAACTAGTCTCCCCAGCTCCCTGGCTTACAAAATGCATCTCTGGAAGTAGCAAGAAGACTTTGTGGTCAGGAAGGGACATCCTCAGGATTCTCCAGAAGGGTGCATTTTGGTGGACTGAGTAAGAAATGTGATGTTCAAAAATTCATTGAGTTGCTTCCTTTTCTCCAATGTTCAAAACAGAAACCACCAGTGGGGAGGAGGAGTATAATGGTGGATGGGGTTACCATTTGGGAACATCTTCAGTGTTGTAAGGTAACATTAATTTAAAAGCCACATTCAGGGGGAAAACAGACGTAGGAAATGTTCATGCTTGTTGCTCTATCTGTTGCTCAAGTTTTCAGGTTTTTCTTAAAAAAAAAAAAGACCATGGCCATTTCTGCATGATGATGCTCTTCTGCATCATCGCACTGCAATCCCGGGTCTGGAAGCATGTCAGCAGTGCTCCCTTCTGCACCTGCTCGCTCCATGTGAAAGGGAGCACAGTGATGCCACCTCTTCCTAATGCAGCGTACCAAAGCACTTTCCATTGCTGTGCTATGGAAGGAAGCATCGCCAATACGCTTCCATGGTTTCCGCATGGCTGAGAGCAACGAGAGCACTGCGTGATCACAGGTTCAAAATGGATTTTTTGTGAAAACCGTGTGAGTGTGATGCTTGAGGACAGGATGGTAGCAGGCTGGCGACAACATTGTGCAGAAGCACAACCTTCCAACTGCTGCCATCCTGTCCCAGAAGCAGCTCAGCCCCATTATGTGGAAATTGCATGTTTTCCTTTTAATAGGTTACCCAGAACAGTTCCAAGAAAAAAATGAAACTATTTTATCCCTATCTCAAAATTGAGTTCTTTTTATTTCAGAATAGATTGCAACAAAAATCTCAATTCTTTTCAGAAGATGCGGTTGGCTAGGCCAGCATATGCCACAAACAAGATACCAGTCTCTGTGCGTAATGTCATCACACAACAACAAAGACTGCAGATTGTCACCAAAAAAGGAAGAGGGATATTGTGAAAACACTCCATTCCATTTTATTGCACGAAGCACTCCCCTTACAATGTGTTTTGTGCGTGCAATGCCATTACCAAACAACGAAGATGATAAATTGTCACAAAAATGAGGGAAAGAGAGAGGGGTTTTTTTTGCCAACAACACTCCCAGCTTTAGAGCAGTGATGGCAAAGTGTGACCTACTGGCTTGCAGGTCTATTTTTGTGAGCTGCTGCTATTTCCAGAGATCCCTGATTCCTCTCACCTCCTTTTTCTCCCTAAAGTGGGGATTGTGTTAGTGGCATGAGGGTTTTGGGAGGAATGGAAGGGTCTCCAACTACCACAAGCATGAATATTAAAGAAAACAGATACCAGATGTGGATTTTCCACTAAGGAGTGACTTAGGCTCTTTCCACAAGAGGTGTGTAAAGCAGTTCATGCTGTTTCTTACCACGTCTTATCAGATCCAAATAACGCAGGCTTTCCCTCGTTTGCTTCCACACAGCTCCTCTGTATGGCCCTTTCCTCACGGGGCGGGGCCGGAACGGGGCGCCGCACGCAGAGGCAGAGCTTACCCTGTAGCGGGTTGCTCCGTCCCTGCGGGGAGCGCGGATTCGTTTTTCTAAACGGCGCCGAATTTTGGCGGCGTTCAGTGGTGTTCGGCGGCGCTCGGCAACGCCCAAAATGGCGGCCGCTGGCTTCCGGCGGCGCTCCGCCAATCAGGGCAGTGCCTCAGCCGGAAGCCCGCCCCCGGGCAGATCTGCAGGGACGCGCTACCGCATCTCTGCAGTTCTTCACCGGGGGCTGCCACGGAGCAGCGCAGGTGAGTTTTATAAAAACCACTTGCAAAGGTGGTTTTTATAAAACTCGCAGCGCCTCCCCCGCGGCTGTGCTAGAGCAGTTTGAGGTGTAGAGCCTCACTTTTTCAATCTGCTCTAGCGCACCCCACGGTGAAGAAGACCTCCTGGAGAGGTCACCCTAGCGTGGGCAATATGCCTGTGTGGAAGGGGCCTATGTTTCTTTTTGATTCGGAGGAGTGCAAGTTCATGCATCCGCACTACTTCAGCAGTGACTACTCTCACTACTTCCCTCATCCCGCTCCGGCAGCTGTGACTGGCTTTTTTTCTCTTTTGGCTTGGTACATTGGTATGTACATATGTACCTATGTAGTATGCATTTGCCACTGTATGAGAGGCACTCCCCTCCCCTGCAAATGCCTTCTGAAAATGGGATGCGAATATGGTAACTCCTCCCACCCAGGCAGATCACCTGGCAGAGCAAAGTTGGGAAAGTGATCTTGCGCTCCCCGCTCATCTCCACCCTGCTGCCCACACAATCCTGCCCCAGAGACGAATGGGGGAAGGAGCATCTTTTACACACACACACACACACACACACACTCTCTCCCCTTCCAACCTTGGCAGGAAAATTTCCTTGTGAGGAGGAGAGGAATGGGGGGAAGGAGCTTCTTACATACATACACACACACACACACACACACACACACACACACAGCGCCTCTTCTTTCTGCCTGGACAGAGAGGTCCCGCTCCCACCCAAGCAGATAGGACAGGAACCAGGAACAAAGTACTAAAATATTTTTTCCTAAATAATATATTCCGAAAATAGGATGCTCTTATAGGGCAGTGTGTCTAATGCCGGCAAATATGGTAAAACATTTGCAAAATAGAAAACAGCTCTCTCCTTCTAACATGCCTGTGTCATGTTTTCTCTGGTTACTCCATTTTCTAAAGTTTGCTGAACAAAACAAAAAATGGTGCCTGCCTGTCCTTTGGTGAGCGGAGACAGCTGGAGAAGGGGAGTACGCCCACAGCCCGCCCTCCGCTGCCCACCAATTTGCATCGGTGTGAATGTATGTACCTGCATCGTTGCGAAATTCTCTCACTGGTGTGTAACCTTTGGCTGCATTGCATTCCAAGAAAAACCTGCCTATTGTCACTAACAAGCTTACATCCTGCTAGTGGGTTTCCTCTAGGCAATTGGTGGGTCATCGTGTGAGTCAAATGCTGGAATAATCAGCTTTTGGTCTGATCCAGCCTCGGTTTTTCTATGTGCTTATGCTCTTATAAAATTTGTTTCCCTCGCTGCTTTATAGTAAGACTGTGTACAGACCTGCTGAATATGATTAAGCAGTGCCAGGAGGACAACATCAATGCAACAGCATGCTTTCAGGAAATGTTCTATGATGTAAATACCATCCGTGATCCCAGTCACGTTGGGATGTGAGGGCGGGGGGGCGATTTGTCCTGGGCGGGAATGTTCCTGGGGCATCCCAGCCCATAGCCATGCACCCTGGCCATGCCCCTGTGCACAATGACTACACCCCATCGTACCATAGCCCCACCCCTTCCCACCCCCCTTCACACACTCCAAGCTCCACCACTGCATGATCCCCTCCATCTATGTTTGAGGTTTCAAGAAAAGGAACAACTGCATAAATTTTTTTATCACATCATTTCTCATCCACCCCACACAAAGCATTTCTCTTATTTTCCCTTTCTCCCTTACAACCTTGTCTCCTTATGCTCTCCCTTTCTGAAGTACTCAGATTGCCAGAAACAATGAAAAACTTGGTTGAAGTAATATATTCCCTTCTTATTTTTTTAGAAACAGGATGTATTTGGGGGTGAATCAGCTAATGGCACTGCTAAATTCAAACATTTCATAACTCTGTATTTCTAGAGCTACTTTTCTGAAAGTGGTTGTGAGCTAAAGAGTAAAAAGTGGCAGATTGAGGTGCACTTCAGTAACGGTTATTTTCCAAACAAGACTTCCGTTTCCTACATTTATATAGAAGAACTTCATTCATCCTCTATCTACCATCCCATCTGGCTGCTCATTTTCATCCAAACTATGGGTGATAAGTTTTAAGCCACATAATAGAATACCTTCAGGAAATGTTCTAAAGGTTTTATGATACCAAGAAATATCCAGGGGGAGAAAAAGACAAAAGAAAGGCTATTTTTTATAATCTTGCTGAACTGAGCAGACTGATACCCAGTTAAGGTGGGGCACCAGATTAGGCCATCAGAGATTCAGTTAATCTCAGAAGCTCCCATTGCCACAGATCTGCCAGGAACACCACAGCCCACCTCTGCGTTCCAAAATTCTCATTTGTCTTGAAGACACTGAGTTTGTTTCTCCTTTTGCCTCTCAGCCCCGTGCAGCCTTCAGACTAACCTCAAAGTAGCTTGTACTTCATTAGCTCAGCAGGATGGAACCTGCCCTCCTGCGTTTGCCAAGACAAGAAGAAAAGATAAATCAGGTCCAGAGTAAAAGAGGAGTACTCCATCCTTTTAGGTCTGTCATGTTTATACAGATAGTTTCTCAAGATGAGCAAAAAAAAAAAAAAATGACCCACAGTGCACATATGGAGAACCCTGTCAACATCCTTGAAAGGATCCCCTTTGAACTGTGGCACTTTCAGTTCTATGCACCAGGATCTCTCTCAGTCTCTCTCATATAGACACACAATTTCCTTTTTTAATGGATTTTAGGCCATTTCCACACTAGACTCTTAGAATGCTATTATTCTACTTTTCAACATCCTGTAGAATCCTGGGGTTTGCAGTTTAGGGAGGGCCCTTTAGGGGCCCAGAATTCCATAGGATGCTGAAAGTGGAATAACAGCATTATAACAGTCTAGTGTGGAAATGGCCTTGGATTCCACCCCCCTTCTTTGATTTCCCTAAAATAGGATCAATGTTGCGTACAACCCTGACTGATTTGAAAATATTTTCTTCTCCTCTTCAGTTCTGAATGTTTCTGTATGCTTTTGAAATTTGAATAAATCTTACATTTTACTGGTTTCTTCTCTCCACCCCTTTCCTTTTGATTTACTAACCCCATGTGTATATGTGTCCATGCGTGTGTGTGTGTGTACATGAATGTCCATGTACATGCACTCATGCATGCCAGGGCTGCAGAGTGTCATAAGGAAAGAAATTAATTTGTAGAAGTTCAGCTTTGAGAGAGCTTTGCTGGCGATTCTGCAGAACAGAAGTATTCTCTTATTCAAAGCAGAACTATCTTCTACACTGTAATATTTAATCCACTTTGACATTGCAATCATGCGCCTATTTACTGAGAAGAAAGCCACAGTGTGGGACTTACACCTAGTAAATGTGTACGTGATTGTATTCTAAGTGAGACATTCAAAAGGCCATTGTTCTGCATGATTTCTTTATGGCAATCATATTTCATTTTTCCAACTGTATCCTTGTTACCTAATTTAATCCCATTACTTTCCTGAGGGTAAAAGTATTGTATTCTACTCTCCAACCTTTATCCTAACAACACTCTTGTAAAGCAGATTAGGCTAAGTTTGTTTCAAGGTGACCACATGACTGTTATGGGGAAGTTGCAGTTTGACCTGATCTATTATGTGCATGGCATAGAGAGGGTAGGGATAAACACAAAGAGCTCGGGCAGTGACCATAGATCTGAGGAAAATCTGTAAGTTTGAGCAGGATCTGTTAAAAGCATAATTATATAATTACTAATATATAAAAGTCAAAGTTTATTTGTTTGTCTGTGTCAGGCAGGTGAAGACCTCTTATGATTGGCTGTGTCAAGCAAAGACCTCATATGGTTGGCTGCCTAAGAAGATTCTGTGGAATCCTGGGGTTTGCAGTTTAGGGAGGGGCCTTTAGAATTCTCAGCCAGAGAGCTCTTGGGCCTCAGTCTACTGAACAGGCCAGTTGCTATGGAGACAAGGCCTAGCAGCAAGGAGGAGGGCAGCATATTCCCTCAGGAACCCAACCTCTGTATGTTAATAACTCTGAATACAGAGTGGATTGGGGAATACGGAGAAAAGCTACAGGTACTGGACAAGACAGTTTGGGGAATTAGAGACACAGGATCTCAAATCTAACAAATATTACCTATGAGAAAATAAAATCCCGGACAATGCCAGGTGTATGCGCTAGTAATTATATAACATCACATGTATTGTTAATCATGCCTCTTGCACATACAGAAATAGACAATATGGTATTTATTGGGGGGGTTTTTTCTCAGGTTTTCCTAAACTCAGTACACAAATTGCAGGGTTTCTCCACTTTGAACAGTAGTTTTGTGTGTTCTTCCTCATTCAAAACATCTGCCCTCTTGCTGTCTGGCTGCACACTTTTGACCCCCCCTCTAATGCTGCTCAACCACACCTGCCCCCTTTTTTTTTAGTTGTGATGAGTTGGAGAGTATGTTGTATCAGGATTTCACTGCAGCCAGGAATATCACATGCTTGCACCAGTATTACATCCATCAGTTGTACAGCAGATAGAAGTACTTCTTCCAGATTTTAAGTCATCGATCACATTGCATTTTTCAATCAAGTCTGTGTACGAAGCAGTTATAATTTTTGTAACCACTCCTGTAAAAAAAAGAAGAGAATCACAAACAGGCTGATTTGCACTGGAAGACACATTATGTAGAGAAGGTGGCACTCAGAGAGTGGAGTTATAGTAAAATACAATAAAAAGTTGTCCTGAGGGTAAATTCTAACTATTCACAAACATGTTAGGGCTCAATTTATGTGAAGCCTTAGCCTTTGTGCCAGTTTGCCAGGATCCTAGTATTCAGTTCATGAGAAGAGCTGCGGTGCTGGAAAGTTTCCCCTGTGTAATCAATGCACTGAATTGCTACGGCGATTGTCTTAACCCCTGGATCGTATCAGCAGTAAGAAGGAGGCTGCATAATAATCATGGACATAATTGGCCCATACAACTGACTGGGTCTATGTGAAATTAATTAAATTGGGGGGGTGAAACCCAATATTGTGTGAGTGGAGGGCAGCCTATGCACTAGATTTCTCCCTTCTACTTTTCTCCCAGAGCCCCTGAAAACCCACACCAGAGGCTGCCAGGGAGACCAACAGTCAAGTGGGGAATTGGGAGAGTACACCAGGCTGAGAGATCTTGCAGCTCCTATGCAACGTTTGGGATTTGAGCCACTTCCCTCCTCCTGTGTAGCTGAGTGGTGCTTCAGCAGGGGTTGGGGCTGCCATCCTCTTGGTGAATTATGATGGTGTAATGTTAAGCAGGGCCTAATACCCTAAGGGCACCAGATCCCATCTGATAGAATCATAGAATCATAGCGTTGGAAGAGACCACAGGGGCCATCCAGTCCAACCTCCTGCTATGCAGGAGCACCCATCAAAGCACTCACAACAAATGGCCATCCAACCTCTGCTTAAAAACCTCCAAAGAAAGAGACTCTACCACACTCTGAGGCAGCATATTCCACTGCCGGACAGCTCTGACCGTCAGGAATTTCTTCCTGAGGTTCAAATGGAATCTCCTTCAAATGCAGTTGGAATCTATTGCTCTTTGTCCTAGTCTCTGAAGCAGTGGAAAACAAGCCCGCTCCCTCCTCAACATGACAGCCCTTCAAATATTTAAACATGGCTATCATGTCCTCTCTTAACCTTCTCTTCTACAGACTAAACATACCCAGCTCCCTCAGCCACTCCTCATAGGGCATGGCTTCCAGACCCTTCACCATTTTGGTCGCCCTCCTCTGGACACGTTCCAGCTTGTCAATATCCTTCTTGAAATGAGGTGCCCAGAACTGGACACAGTATTCCAGATGAGGTCTGACCAGTGCAGAATAGAGTGGTACCATTCTTGGAAGCTTGATCTTGGAAGCTAAGCAGGTTTAGCCCTGGTTAGTACTTGGGTGGGAAACCACCAATGAATACCAGTTTCTGTAAGAGCAAGGAATGGCCAAAACCTCTTCTGAGTATTTCTTGACTAAGAAAACCCTATGAAATTCATGGGCTCTTCATAAAAACAGGCAACTTGAAGGCACATACACACACAACATTAATTGATGCCTCATGTGAATATGGTATTGTAGCAGGTTGTTGAAAACAATGAAGGCACACAACAACAACAACAACAACAACAAGCTGATGAATAGGAGCCAGTATTGTTGGGAGTGGCAACCTTTGCATGCCTAATAGAATAGCTAGTTTGTTTGTATGTCTATTGTTAAGCATAGAGAGATAGCCTAGAGAGAAAACTTCCTGTTTGTTGGTTAACACCTCTTCCTCCAGCATTCCTTGTTCTTTTGAAAAAAAGGTTCTCCGGTAGTTTTGTCTCTCCCCTTTTGTCTTTGCCTTTTGACCTGAAAGCATGCTCTGAGTCTCCTAACAGGGATTATTGTCAGCAAGCATATAAGTGCTTTATTTTCTTCCTACTTTCCTAAAGAATTGAACCTGTGTAGACTATGCACAAGCTTTTGTGAGTAAACTCTTTTATATTTTTAACCAAACTGTTTTTGTGCTTATTTTGAACTAGATTAAGTGTGTTTGGGGTGTAGAGTTAAAGAAGTGGGACTGGTGATCTGTTCAACTTCCGTTTTGTGCATTTACTAAAATACTCTGCTAATTGAGAGTCTCATTACCAAGGTCTCTCAATATTCAAAAAAAAATTTTAATTTCCCCAACAAGTACGATGTCATGATTTGCACATTGGACCAGTGTTCAAATCCCTGAATAGCCATGGAAACCCACTGGATGACATTAAGCAAGTCATAACACTCTCAACCTCAGGGGACTGAAAAGGCAACCCTCTCTGAACAGATTCTGCCAAGAAAACTCCATGATGGCTTTGTCTTAGGGTTGGAAAAGACAGCAGAAGCAAATTGCCAGTGATGTATTTAAGTCTTTTACTCCAAGTCTCAAGTTGAGTCTCAAGTCCTTGCAACATACTTTCAAGTCAAGTCTCAAGTCCGAGAGCCAACTTTATACCCCAACCTCTATTCCAGAATTTCTGGGCAGAGTCAAATAGAGTCAGTTTTAACAATTTAAGCAGAGTTGGTCCTTCACATTTGTGATTTTGCCATCTACAGCTTCAGAAGTGGGGAATAGGATCTTTCTTACTCCCCATTAGTGTAGCTCCAAAACCTTTAGAAGGAAAGATCCTTCCTCCTCGAGACCATTGCCTAACATATTTTCTGTTCCCCTCTGAGATACACACCCTGCACTGTGGGCATGAATCTTGCCTTTTGCTCTTAGGAAAAGTTTTAGAAAACTCCTCCTACATGAAGCGGGGACAGACTACTGAGCAGACCTCAGCCCCACCTCAAGCCTACTGCCTAACCCATTTGCTGTTCCCTCTGAGAAATGTGTCCACACCTCAGGCTTGAGACAAATTGTCATGTGACCAGCAAGTCGTAAGGTTTCTGGATGAATGTGTTATGTTACTGAACCAAGAGCAGCAAGTCACTCATTAACAACATGCAAGTCTCAAATTGAGTCAAGTCAGTGTGTAATTTTTGCCAAGTCGAGTCACTGAAGTGACTTAAGTCTGACTTGAGTACGAGTCAATCGACTTGAGTCTACATTGCTACAAATTCTATATATAAATATATATAAATATACATATACTTTCAGTTATGGAGAAATCCAGCTTAACACTCACCGTTATGATATACCTCAAAAAACTGTACAACACATACATAATTTTCAGCAACTGGGTTTGTATCATTTCCAAATACCACTGTGATAAATTTCGTGTGGCATTTTAGACCTTCACCTGGGAGAAGGAAACGAAAAACATGAATACAGAAGGTTTTATTGCTTCTAACTCCTGTGTATTCACAAGAGGTTAAAGGTTAAAGACTAATGCAGAAGACAGGTGCATTTAAGACCAAGAATCAATTTTATTGGCAGCTTCATCTTACTGGGGTGGAAATTATGTGGTTAAAAAGCATTAAAACACAATGCATCTATGGTACAAAATATAATATAAAAGATAAACAATATTAAGCAGACAGAACAAGTAACAATTCAGCCATTACTTAAGAGCTTAAAACATATAAACAGTGGCTGGAATTCAGTTGGGGACTGAACATTTTCATGGATGGACTTAATATCTGCATTAATAGAATTGAGCCATTCCATAACATCTATCCTCAGGAAGGAACTGTGGTCCCCCAAATTCTCATTCCTCCGTACTACCCTCAAACTCTTGTTTGAGCCACTCTGCTAACTCTTCTGCTTCGGGGCTGGTAAATATCACTCTTTCCACCCCAAACATCCCTCTGTCCAAACTTTCTTACCTTTCCCTTCAATAGCGTTGTACGGTTTGTAAGATTGCTTCATTTCTTGTGTGTGTCTATTAATTTCCAATAAAATACTCTGTTAACTTTTGACTGGAGTCCTCTCTACAGCTAGTAGTGGTAGACACAGGTGAAAAGATCCTGCCATTACCCAAGTCTAGCAGGCCTCTTTTGACCTATAATTCCCCAAATTCTAAGAAGACACTGGTGTTGAGGGTGGACCTCAAAATCCCCCACCTTTTAGGGTAACACCAGGGCCAGACTCACTTATGCTGCAGGCTGCATGGCCTGATCAGAGGCGCCAAGAGGGAAGGTTCCCCCAGAAAAGAAGTGCCTGAGGTGGGGAGGGGGCAGGGATTGAAGAAACTTGCAAATAATCAAATCAAATATGCAAGTGTGGAAGGCTGACTATCTTTGCAGCTGTTTCTCTGTAGCACCCTGTAGCACTCTATTATATCTCCTTATGTAACCCTTCAAAAGTCCTTTTTGAACACATAAGGAATGGAATTTCTTCCTGGGGTGCAGATCCCATGAGGAGTGGCTGGCTCAGGGGTCACTGCTGGATATGCATGAAATGATGGTCCCAAATAAAAATTCTGCTGCCCCATGGGAAAATTTCCTTTAGTCTGCACAATTTCCAGCTCTGGAGAGAGTGAGACATTGAGAATCATTTTCACATTTGGTGTTTTCACATTACAGTCATCCCTCTGCATCTGCTAGGGTTAGGGGCACAGGACCTCCTGTGAAAGTGGAAAAACCATGAATAACTCTAGGTCCTCCCAAACCACATTTAACACATACACAAAAAGTACGATCACCATATTCAATCTACCATGGATTCCTTTGAGGCATCAGGGTTCCTTCACAAGGCAGAAGTGGCTGGCTGGTGGGGCTTAGTGCCACCTCCCCTGCTGCCCCACACCATTTTTCATAGGGATATTATTATTTCTTACCCACCTGTCCCTAAGACTCCCAAAGTAAAGTAAGTTTTAAATTACTCTCAGGCAATTCCAAAAAAATCTTCATACCCAAGAGATAAAAGTCATCACATGAAAAAAAAATTAATTGAGCTCATCTGGCTGCAGGCAAGAGATGTGTAACTTCTGTCTACCTTCAGATGCTAGGGGAGCAAATGAAGGAAACTTTAATGGCCCTTTCTTAAGAATCTGAGTGTGCTTACAAAACAAAAGAAGATTTTTTTGGAAAATAGAAGAATGTATGATCTTCCCTGCCTTAGAAGTCCCTCTGTCAAAGCCTAGACCTTCTTCATCTTGACAGGACTTACCCTCTGGAAAAAAGAGCAGAAGGAAAACCAGCAGAAGAATCATCTTCAACTTGGTAAGGTGTGTCAGTCTAACTGGCAACATCAATGAGAATAAGCAGAATTGCCCTTGGACTCTCAAGCATTTATAGAGGTTCAGTATGTCTAGTCAAAAATATGAAGATCAGGAACAGGAACACCCCTTACTGGAAACAGAGAGAGAGAGGCTGACAGATTTTCATGAGTACTGCCTCCTACATCATGATTAGTTAAGATGTTTTTAAATACTATTATCCTATTTTCAAGAAGTGAAATTTTGGAGTGTTGTGATGTCCCTGTTTCTCATTCCAGTTAGTCAGTCAGTTATGCCTTCTTCCAAGATAATCCTAGAAGAAAGCAAAACTGACTGACTAACTGGAATGAGAAACAGGGACATCACAACACTCTAAAATTTTATAGTTGTGATTATGTGCCTTCAAGTTATTTCTGACTTATGACAACCCTAAGGCAAAGCTATCACAAGTTTTAGAGGGCTAAGAACATGTGACGCACCCAAGGGCACCCATGGCCAAGCAGGGAATCAAACTCTGGTTTGCAGGGTCCTAGTCCAATGCTCAAACCACTACATAACCCTGGAAGAATATATTTTCTACCCTCCACCCCAAAGGAAAGCATTTTATGTCTCCTATCATATAGACTCAGCGTGTTGTAGTGGATTGTATATCACACACACTCTCAACCCCAGAAATCCCTGTGATAGGTTGGTGCTAGAGTTGCCATAAGCCCAAAATTACTTGAAAACACACAATAATAACTATCATATGACCCACATAAGGCTTTGATGAAGTAATCCTGATGAATTCTGTACCGGTTTTGAGCTTTCAGGACATTCACATTCCTGAAAGGATGACTCTATCCTTGCCTAGGAAAAGTCACAGTTGAAAATAACATCAACTATAGCTAAATGGTTGGAGATCCAGGACAGATCAAAAGAGGTGCTTCTTCACATAGCATGCAATTAAACAATGAAGTTGCTACCTTGGGATGTAGTGAGCTCATCCAGTCTGGGTGGTTTAGAAGCGAATTGGACAAGTGCTTGTACTGTTCTTCAGATTCAAAGAAAAAAGTTCAAATTCAGTGGCTGCTAAGCACAAGCAGCTCAATATTGCCTCCAGTTCTAGAAGCAGTGTCCTGGGAACCATGAACTGGAGGGTTTGGTTGGGCTCATGTCCTGCTTGTGAATTTAGCCTAAACTGCTGGCTGGCGCTATGCAAACAGATGAGATACGACTTTAGTCTGATCCACTACAGTTCTCTGAATATATTTATGTTTCATATTTTAGCACAAGACTAAGCACCTTTCCACACTACACTGTTATAGTGCTATTATTCCACTTTCAACATCCTGTGGAATTCCGGGTTTGCAGTTTACTGAGGTCCAAGAGCTCTCTGGCTGAGAATTTTAAAGGCCCCTCCCTACAGTGCAAACCCAAGATTCCACAGGAAGTTCAAAGTGGAATAATCACACTCTCACAGTGTAGTGTGGAAAGGCCCTAAGTCTTCTCAGCCTCTCTTTCTTCACAACTCTGTGGAAAAATTTGTGTTTGTGTTTTTCACGAAATAATTTGTCTGCAGTCAGGGGATAGGACTCAAGCACAATCTAGTCTGATGTTGCAGGACGGATTTTGGTTAGTATTGCCTGGGGACATGAACGTGACTTTTTAACACATAAGTCACTCAGTAGATACTTTGCTGAAGGTTGGCACAGAAAAAAATTTTAAAATGTGTGTGTGTGTGTGTGTGTGTGTGTGTGTGCATGCGTGTGTGCATGTGCACATGTGCATACACATGCACACACCTTCAAGTTGCCTGTCAACTTATGGCAAATCCAATGAATTTCAAAGAGTGTTCTTAAGGAAAGAATGGTCAGAGGTAGTTTTGCCAGTTCCTTCTTCTGAAATATAGCCTACGGTACCTGGTATTCATTGGTGGACTTCCATCCAAGTACTAACCAAGGCGGACCTTGCTTAGAATACAAAACAATAATATAAACAAAAAATAATAATGAATATACTGAGTAGGAGAATTAATTGTGGAACTTTAGTTTTCCCTTTTAAGATATTTGCTGTACATTTCTAAATCTTCAGTTTTGTTACACAAGGTAATGTATTCTGCATGCCAACATTGCATTTTCCACAAAATTCCATTTTGATGGGGGGAAAAATAGATTTTAAACAAAAAAAATTCATCAAAAAAGTGGGGAAAATCAAAGGAATTGATTCATTGATTATTTATTTAATTAATTAATTTGCAATGGGGTATCTTGATATGTTAAGACACTTTTCTCATCAAATATGAATACATTTTATACCCCTGGTCAAGAAAGCACTGTTGCCACTGCATAAGCTCTGGTCTCTACACATGAGAGGGAGAGAACCCTAGCCAAGGGCTGGTCAAGCAAGAAAATATATTTCCCTGATTGCTAGGAGTCCTTACTGTCACAGGACTAAAATCCTGATGCAACCTAGAAAGGTTCTCCAAGAAGGTATCAGGAATAGGGCAGCTCCTGCCTGTTTTTCTGGAGCTCAGTAAAAACAAGATGGAGTAGAAAGGAGAAGGGAAGAAGCTGCTTTCCCTTCTATCCAAGCAATATAATTCTTCAAAAACAAATCAAGGTGAAAATGAGTCTACTGACTACATAGAGGTATTGATTCAAACATCTCTTTCCTAGAACAGGAAGATGGAGTTTGGGTGGGAATGAACATATGAAATGAAATCCTGTCAATTATGCCAAGTAGAGTAAATCCATTGTTGGATTTGCATAGGTAAATCCAATTGATTCAGTGGTTCTATGCTAATAAGGACTAATAGTAGTATTTAGAATATGGTCTGGGAGATTGGTAAGGCATTGCTTATGCCCAGGTGGAAAGAAGTCAATCCTAAAAAGCAAGAGGGACTGTAATGGCAGGGATCACTTACATGTTTCCCAACATGATCCTTGCTTTCAAAGACCTCCTGCCCCCTCTCTGGCTCCTCCCTGGCCCCAGAGAGTCTCTGTCCATTCCAGCCCTGCAGAAAGTAGCCCTAAGACGAAGCATTGTGTTGGTTACCCAAGCCACCAACCTGATTTTTCCATCTAAAGGGACTCTCCTTGCTGAGAAGAGAAGGAGAAGCATTATGCACATTTTACAAGCAATGCATAAAAATCAGTCACAGAAATGAAATGCATATTTTCTCCTGAACCACCCCTCCAAAAAGAATGTCGTCTTGCAAAGTCTTGAGCTGAGAAGTTGCCACACTTAACTCTGTGAGAATGAGTTGTGTCACACTTGCGTTTCATTAAGCAATGGAAAGTAGGGGCAGGAGAGGTTCCAGAAACCAGTTCTTTCCTACTACTCAGTATGTTCCTTGTATGCCTGGAATTTACCTGTGGACCTTTTGCTGGCAGGTACAATCTGCCCTGTCCTCTCAGCTACTGGCAACCAGAACAAATGTGCCAGGAGAGAGCTGGATTCAGGTTATGGAGACTTATAAGAAATCAAAGCATATCTGTAAGTTTATGAAAACAGAGACCAAGCCCCAAATTGCCAAAAACAAATGTTTTAGTTGTGATAGGCAGGAGTAAATCTGATCCATCTTGGCTCAAAATATACTTCGGGTCCTTTCTCATGAGAAGAACAGTTGTACACAGAAATCTCTCAAAACTGGTGAGTAGTCACTGAGTTAGAACCATCAAGTTAGAAACTGTCACAATAAGTCCCAGACATCATTTTGGAAACTACTTGCTGGAACTTTGAGTTTGACAGGAACTGTTGTGGAATCTTTCAGAAAAAGATGCCACATTTGCAGCTGAACCTCCAGCCTGAAGCAAACATCATAGTGCACTACGCCATCTAGACCTTGTCTTTTACAAACTCTTACCTGCCATCTGATTCTGGACTCTCAAAGTTTAAACCAGTGGAATGCAAACTCTGACAGGTTCTACCCAGGTGGTAGGGCCTTAAGTACCCCAATAGCAGGCTGCATGTCTGCCATGTAAAGATGAGTGTAGCCAATTAAATAAGAATAAGAATAAGGGTTTTTTTATTTCTTACCCGCCACTCTCTAAGGCTTGAGGTGGGGTATAACATAAATTAAGATACAGTTAAAAACACACTTCAGATTATAATACACTAAAAACACATAAAACCATTCAAAACACATCAGTTTAGAATTCATAATCAAAAATAGACTGGGTAGGTGTTACCCTGACTTCTGGGGGTCCCGTGGGGGACAATTTTCTCCAAGTTATAAAGGTTGGAGAAATTAGCAGAGCATTGGCCTTAACAAAATGGGGGGAAGGGTAACCCAATGGAATCTTTTACCCAACTTTTACGGGGTCAGGTCAAACCAATAAGCCAGACAAACGTATCAACTAAATGGATATTGAATGAAAATGTTCTCACACACCAACACAGTACAATTGTCACAGCAAAGGAAACAATTTCCAACAAAAGCAACTTGGTTTGCATGATGGATTTATGATGGGTTACCAATGTTTCAGGATCTTCAGTTGCAACGAGTTATAGTGTAAATTTATGTAGATGAGCCCTGCCTTGTAGGATTTTCCCAGAGTCACAGGTGCTCAACCTGGGAAAAACATGCTAATCCCCTCAAGTTGGGCCCTCTTTGGCTGAGCACCCTTTGTTTTTCATGGATGTGCACAGCTTGAGGTCTCCCTGGGCTCCATGACTGGAGATTTTTCTGGCCTGACCTAGTTCTCGATTGTTCAACCATTTTACCTACATGCCTCCCTGGCATGGTGAGCATATTTGATATCAAAATTGTAGTCCCCAGGATAGGGACTGCCAGTGGGGTAACATAGATCTGCTGGAAGAGATAGATCTTTATAACTTTTTAAAATCCAGACAGTGTATTTTGCTGTCAAATTTCTTCTAGCAGGTCATTACACAGTATCCGCAGCCAACAAGAAGGTCCTCTGGGTGACTGTTGCCAATCCAGCCTTGACTGGTTTAAGTAAATGGCCCCCAGAAGACCTGAGTGTACAGGGCAGATTGTATGGAAGGAAGCGATCCTGCAGCTAACTTGGACCAAAAGTATGTAGGGCTTTAAAGGTAATAATCAACACTTTGTACTTTAAAAAGAGGCTTGTCACAGGAAGGTTGGCCCCAATGTGATGAACACAGCAAGTACGAACAGAGTGAGAGTAGGAAGTGTTTGCTACCTCAGTTGAAGGACTAGCTTCATTACTGAAATCATGAATCTTCAGAGTATTCATGAGTAAGTATTCAGAGTATTCTGGATGAGTGAGAGAGAGAAAGAAGAGAATTAGGGCTGTGTATGAAGCACTACAGGGAGAGAATCCATTCATTGGAAATGTGGTTCTGGAAGATATTTCCTTTGAGGCCCCTCCCTAAACTGCAAACCCCAGGATTTCACAGGATGTTGAAAGTGGAATAATAGCACTATGGCCCTTTTCACATGGCGTTTCTTAAGCGAAAGGGCCCTTGAGCGGTCTGCATGACACACTCACATTTACGCGATGCTCAAGGCCGGACGCAGAGCAGACACGCACCTTTTCATTTTCGGCTTAAAGACGAAAATGGTGCACAGTTGCACAATGCTCCCGGGCCCCGCGCACACTTACCTGGCGTGCGGTGCATCGGGAGCTGGGCCAGTCGCACATCCTCTCCCCAGTGCAGCCGCCAACTCCCAGGCTGCACTGCGAAAGGAAGAGGCAGGCTGCCCACGCAACCAGGAAGGAACTGCAGAGCCCAGGCAGCAGGGAAGCAGCAGCGTTCTTCCCAAGGCTTCTGGCGCGAGCCAAGCAGCAGTAAAAGGTAAGGTGCGAAAAGGGCCTATAACAGGCTAGTGTGGAAATGGCCAGGGAGAGAGAAGAGAACATTTGTAGTTATTCTTGGCTCTCCATTTCACTTCTCCTTCTGTCTTTCCAGGCACTACTTAGCATCAATATTCTACTTACATGGTAGCATAAAATGAGTCTGTTGATGAAACTGTTGTCTTTTCTCTCTACAGGGAAAAGACAATATTTTGAGTAGCTGAGAAGACTGAACAATGCAATGCAACTGTGTGCAGAGTGTTTGGTGAAAGATTTCATATGTGCTGTATGTATAACTGATTAGTGTAGTGCTGGGCAACTGTGTTCCTAGCTTCCAGAAAGAACAACTTCAGTGTAGCGTTTTTCAGCCTTTGGTGCCTTCAGGACAACTTGTCACATATCATTTGGGAATTAGGTGGCAGAATGATCCCAAGATAAAAACAATACAGAAGCACAAATGCATAGTGTTCCTGCTTTTGTCTCAGTGTTCATGTTATGGGATCTGACAACAAAGAATTATAGAGCTGGAAGAGAACCAAAGGGCCGTCTTGTCCAACATTCTGAGCACAGAGTGGCCAATCAATTGCCCACAGGAAAGCTACCAGCAAAGCACACATGCAACTGCAGCCTTCATTATATGCCCCACAGGACCTGATATTCTAAGGCCATTTCCGCACTACCCTCTTATAGCGTGATTATTCCACTTTCAACATCCTATGGAATCCTGGGGTTTGCAGTTTTGGGAGGGGCCAGTGGCCCCTAACAAAACTGCAAACCCAAGGATTCCATAGGATGTTGAAAGTGGAATAATCACGCTCTAAGAAGGTAGTGCGGAAATGGCCTAAGGCACAGTCGGGAGTAGCCATGTTGACCATGCAGCAAAACACAACAAAATACAAAATCCAGTAAAGGGCAACACAAAAGAGCCTGTGACTCTCATTTCATCACTTTTCTTCCCCTATACAATTTTTAACATCTTTGCCAGTGAAGCTTCGAAAGCTTTCGTGATGCATTTTGTGCATTTTGGTTAGCCAATAAAGACATCACTCTTTTGTGGATTTGGTTGTATCCAAAGGCATGCTGCCTCTGACACAAAAGGTGCCATATAGCCGTTGTGATTAGTAGCCATAGTTAGTCCCATCTTCCACAAATTGTTCCAATCCCTTTTTAGAGCCATCAAGCTGCCACCCATTCCTACATCTTATGGCAATGATCTCCACAGCTGACATCTCTCAACCTCCTCTGACACGCTTAGCAATGGAAACATGCAAACTAAAGATTCTTTGCCAGTTCCATTTGCTACAAAAATATTAAGGCATGTCTTTTATTGATCCTGGTTTGACAGAGGCAGTTCTGACTTATCCTCTTGATGGGGAAGCCCGGAAGCCTAAGAATGATGGGACTTAAAATAGCATAGAATAGTATAAAGAATCAATTAACCAGGGCTCTGCAGGCCTCCCCCCACTTTGAGTTACTAGCTTGCTTTGTTATTAACAAGTGGTGAAGGCTTGCACCTGGGAATTAAGATATCAGCTTTCAGAAGCAGCAGCTTGACCTGCGAGACATAGAGGCATGGAGAATGGAATATATATTACTAATAACAAAGGAGACAGCAATGGCAGCCTCCCAAAGTACAGAATGTTAGCAGACTCCAGTTTGGATAAATATCAGATAGGTGCTAGGTGACTGATATACTAGGGGGCTATTATGTGACAGGGCCAAGGTGCATGGCCTGACACCTGAAGCCCAACAGATCTTATGTAGATGTGCTATAACTTAGTCTCCTGATTCATTTTCTTATGGAAAGTATAAATGTGTATACCTTTCTTTGTTCTGGTACATCTGATTTCTGGAAATATCACCAGACATCAAATCGTTCTTTTGGCCCCTTTTTTCCTAATCTTAAATGGCCCACTAGTGTGTGAATCATTGGCTTCTTTGTACTCCAGGGAAAACCTGCCCATTGTCACTATCGCTCTGTTGTTCCACTTTTCTAGTTGCTTTTAAAATGTCCCAGTTTTAATCTTCTCACACCTTCCCTCTTTGTCCTCAGCTTACTTCAATTGCTGCAAACTGAGTTCAAAGTGCAAAAGTAGCTTGCACTCATTTAACTGAGAAGGGTGGAGAGGAGGGACAGCCGCTTGCCCTTCTCAGTAGGCTCAGGCAAACTCATGCAGCCTCATTAATTTTCTCTCTCCTCTTCCTCCTTTCTTCCTCATTAATAACTTTTGCCATCTTCACCACACTGTTGTCATGAGCCAGGAGTCAGCTTCTCCAAGTAACGAGCAGCCTCAACTGAAGACAAGCAAACACAAATGCACCTGGAACAAGTTAAGCTGTAAGGGCAGCAGGCTGGGATGAGAGCCAGCTGGCTCCAGCCTTTTTAAGGAAGGCAGAGCGCAGTGATCTGACATCAGAAACAACTTGTGAGTTTGCCAGCTGTTTCCTGTGTCTGCTACAGAATCCCTCCTTTGCTGTCTCCCAGGATTCTCTGATGCTTAGACGGTCCAACCTTGCTGCTTGCTGGATTCCTGACTCCTGTACTGACTTTTTGACTATGCAACTGTTCAACCCTAAACAGGCAAGCTCCGCTGGACTGTTAAGCTGTCTGTTTGTCTACCGAAACAACATTCTGCTAGCTCTGCACTCCTTTACCTGACAATGAGCAGCCAGCAGCTATGACAGCTGTGATGTTGCTTAGGCACATGTGTCTCAGTTTTTATCTGTGAAACAGTGGAGGGTATGGTAAGACCATTCAGGACTGCTTCTTGCAAAAGACATCTGGTCTCCAAACATCAGTATGACCTGTACAGATGTGCTGATGGCATGCCACTCCACCTTCCTTTGGGCCCATCAACAAATAGATCCCCATCAGGAATGTATCAGGCAAGGTGGGAAATGAAAAATCCCACATGAACCTACCTAAGAATTTAGTATCTGCTTTGGAGCTCATGTTCTTCGTCTCTTGGTATCCAGAGTAGGGTTGCCAGTTCAGAATTGTCCCAAGCCTTGCATTTTCCTGGCCAAAACTGAGACCTAGGGATGCCCCAAGTGATTTCATTGAGCATTATGCAGTAAGCACTAACCACAGTCGCTCAAGCTTGTCATTCAAATATGACAGGGGAAGGGTGATATATTTTCCTATTTGGAGCCTAAGACAAATGTCTTAGTTAAAGTGGTTGCTTCCAAATCAAGGTGAAACATGGGGAATTTCTTTCTTACTTAGCTGGGGCAAAGACATTTAACCTCCCCTACTTGCTTCAAGCCAGAAGATGAACACAGAACAGAGCAGAGGATGAACTCTGGTGCAAAAATGACTAGGAGGGAAGGAAGAAGCTAACTAAATATACAGACCTGCATGGGAGTCTTTGGGAGTTGCAGTAATAAGTTTCCAGGCCAAAAACTTGCTGGTGGTTTTGTAAAGAAAACTGCAACCTTGCAATAAGTGCATGTGGGTGTCCAGAAAACTGTTTTTGTACAAAAACCCACAATAATTTTGTGAGGAAAAAAGTGTATTTCTGAATGGAATAATTTCCCAGAACATTTCAGAATATGTGAATACCAGATAAAAAATGTATAGAAATGCAGAAGTTTTCACAACAGCAGAAAACTGGGGGAGCTTTTCATCTTCACTTGTGGCCCTTTCTCAGCTTACCTCCATCCGGCGCGGTCGTGTGGGAATCACGCAAGCAGCTTCTTCCGTGAAGCACTCGTGTCCCCTCTGCTCCGTTTCCGCAGCAGCTGTCTGCCAGCCAGCAGGCAGAATGAGGGCTCTGCCTCTCCCTTCCGCAGTGCAGCCAGGTATTTCCCCAAGCTGCGCTGGGGGAGGAAGCACAAGGGCCGCGGCTCCGGAGCTCTGCAAGGACGGTAAGTACATGTGGGGCCCCGGAGCAATTTTCAGCCAGAAGCTGAAAATGAAATATTGCGCCATCAGTGCCTGCTGGCCCCGGCAGCATCACGCTATTGTAAGGACGTCGTGTGAAACACTCCTCGCAATCGCGCTACGCTCTGGAGCCCTTTCGCATGACAAATGCCATGCGAAAAGGGCCTATGATTCACCCACGGTCATCCTGTGGGTTTCCATGGCCAAATGGAGATTCAAACCCTGCTTTCCAGAGTCGTAGTCCAACACTGAAATGACTACACCACACTGGCTGTCTTAGGGAAGCTTATGCCTGTGTAAAACACCAGCAGAATTCTAGGCACACCTGTGTTGTACAGATCTGTATTCTGGGCAAGTCTGTTTCTACAGAACCATTTCCAGAGAAGATGTAAGGAGTTCTCAGTTGTATTGCCAGGAGAAGATTTCTGAACTAGTAATATTGATGAGAAAAGGTTTATAATACACGTCAGCTTTGCCCTGCCCTTCTGCTATTCCCAGAAAAGTGATTACAAAACTATAGAATTCACTGTCTATGGTATCCCATATACAGAACTCAGAAGCTTTCCAGTTTATGTGGTGTTGCACCACACCCCTAACTCAGCATGTGTTCTAAGTCTCCCAAAGGCTATAAAGTGGGGAAACGCCACCTCAAAATCTGTCAGACATCTGGCTGCCTTCTCCTTGCCCTTG
This sequence comes from Iguana delicatissima, assembly GCA_948472985.1. Taxonomy (NCBI): domain Eukaryota; kingdom Metazoa; phylum Chordata; class Lepidosauria; order Squamata; family Iguanidae; genus Iguana; species Iguana delicatissima. The sequence continues at coordinate 550,628 of CAOKZL010002203.1, read as the reverse complement.
TGAGCTGCTATTCAGAAAGGAAACCAAATGAAACAGATTCTTCTTTTTAGCTTTTCTGCTCTGCTGATTCTCTCCTCCTTTGGTAAGTCTTTGCTAGGACACCTGCTGTTAAAACTGAGTTATGACACGTGGGTGGTCTTTTGGTACAAAAGTACACCAGGCTAGATGATTTTCAGAGAATGTCAAATAGAACATGGCCCAGTGCAACATTTCCCAAGCTCTAGTCTTCCAGGTGTTTTGGACTTCAGCTCCCAAATCCCTGACCACTGGCCATGGCAGCTGGAAGTTCTGGGAGCTGAAATCCAAAGCAACTGGAAGACTAGCATTGGGAATCACTGGTCTAGTGTTTTAAGTGTTGGACTAGGACTCTGGGAGATGAACATTCAAATCCCTGTTCAGCCATGGAAATCCACTGGGTCACCCTGGGCATGTTCCACTCCCTCAGCTCCAGAGGAAGGCAATGACAAACCTCTGAATAAATCTTGTCAAGAAAATCCAATGAAGTTTGCCACAAGTCACTTTCAATTTGACGACCTATAACAACAACACACAATAGAGAATCCTCTAAAACAGGGATGGGCAACTGTGGGAGACGTTAGGGGGGCATTCCCACCCTGATTTAGGGCCTTCCTGTGATTCTAGTGAGCATTTGAGTGGTATTTGCAAAATTTTGCAAAAAAACTTTTTTTACCCCTAGGGCAGTGGTTCTCAACCTGTGGGTCCCCAGATGTTTCTAGACTTCAGCTCCCAGAAGCCCTGAGCATTGACCATAGTGGCTGGGGCTTCTGGGAGCTGAAATCCACAAACATCTGGGGACCCACAGGTTGAGAACCACTGCCCTAGGGGGATCCAAGCCATAGTGGAAATGCCATCCACACTCCCAGAAGTCTTTGGGGACATTTTGGAGCAATGCTCTGGGGCCCACAAAAACAGCCCTGTGGGACCATGGGCCACACTTTGCCCACCCCAATCTAAGGATAGCCTCCAGATTGACTGCAGACTTATGTTGGCTCCTCAGGGGAAAATCCAGAATTGCATGTTAAATTCTGATATGTTTAAGGTCATTTCTGCAAAGCAAACAAATTTACCTTAGACATTTAAAACACTGGGAATCTCTGCTCTCAATCATTCATGGAAAAGATTACACTGCAGAGCAGAGGAAAACATGGCAAATTTCAAAAGGTGATTTTCTGCTCCCTAGCAATCCACGTTGGCATGCATGGTTTAATGAAAGAGGGTATGATTCCTTCCCTTGCTTGCCCATAGAGCATCTCACAATGGGGCAGCCAGCCTTTCTGCAACCTCCAGTTTAACCAGAGCAAAAGGGTCCCTAAATCTCCTATTTTTACCCTTTGTCTTTCTCCAGCAGCTCATAAGCGGAAGCCTAAAAAGCTAAAATGCTTTTATTGCCCACCCGGACTGCTCAACAGATGTTTCTTTGTTAATGGCCAATGTACACCTGCTGAGGGTGAGATATGCCAAATAACCACAGTCTACAGAGGTAAGATTTGGGAACCTTTAAAAAGATATGGGAGTGCTTTTTCAGTTTCTCTTGTATACTTTTATGCCACTTGATAAACCTGAGTAGATCTCAGAAGGGCTTGAAAAAGATTCTTAAAGTAAAAATATTCACACTCAAATCTAGAATGGCCATGTACACATTAGCAAAAAAGAAACTAGACGTCACTTGAGAAGAAAAAGAAAAAATGGGGAGAAAACCCCTTTCAATTTGTATATGGCAAACTATGGATATAGATGAAAATGTAGAAGTATTTACTCTGATTTAAAGAGAAATACAATACATCTCACCATCCTGAAAAGTAGAACTGAGAGCTATGGAGAAAAACAACAGATTAATCCAGCATGAAACAGCCAGATTGCATAAAAGTTTAAAGAAAAAATGGAAAATGGGTTTCTCTAGTTCCTCATAGGCAAAAAAGATACAAGAACAATTGACAAACTAGCAAAATATAACACACACACACACTAAAATTCTTCAGAGCCTGGGATAGGACTATCAGTTTCACAGTCTTTCAAATTCAGGTTTTTTAAATCATAAATTCTTTTTAATCTCAAATATGAAGAAATTTGCAAATTTTGGTAAATTATGCAAAAAAGCTGGACACACCACACTGAATGTAGTGCGGAATGAAACAAAACAGAGACATAATAGTCCACTCCTTTCTTTTTTAACAAAAAACTAAGGTTGGAAAAACGTTCAGTTTCTTTTTTTTTTAAAAGCCAAAATTGTTTCTCATGCTCTTTTGCGGGGGGCGGGGGCACCAATTCGGGTTCCTCACTTTAAGAGTTCTCTTGAAAGAATTCAGTCTTATTTCCTAAGGTTAATATTTGATATTCTTAGGTATGGTATTGCAGCTGGTTCCAATCTGGAGCAGTTGCATAAGGACAAGGGGGCCATGGAGGTAGTTCACCCCAAGCAGCAATGTTTTTGGGGAGTCCCACTTGTAGCCATGGCCATGCAGCTACGCACCGCGGCCATGCCCCCAAGCTCCACGGCCCCGCCCCACACACCATGGCCCAGACCCTTCCCGACCCTGCCTGATCCCCGTCCACGCACTCTAAGCTCTGCTGTCCATCTGGAGACAGACTTAAAAATTCACAAAGGGCACATCCAGACTGATTGAAAAGACCAGAAAGCCCCAGAGTTTGGTTTGTTCCTGTTCTTTTCCATTTCATTTTAGAGATCCATACACATTTTGTTCATCCCAGAATATTTTCTGCCAGTTGCTAGTATGATCAGACCCTTTTTATACCAACTCCCCAGCAGTATTTATTTTAACCCAATACAAACTTGGAAAGAATCGAAACAAAATCAGGGACTTTTCAATCAGTCCAGATGTACCCTAAACTTTTGTCCCCAAATACCTCCAACGTTGTAGGGCACAAGAGGGGCATTTCTGCCATGTTTGCAGCCTCTCCTGGGTGGCTTCAGGCCCTGGAGAGGCCCTCTATTTCCAACAAGGAGTAACTCAGAGACCTTCTGCACTACACTGTTATAGCGCTATTACTCCACTTTCAACATCCTGTGGAATTCTGGGGTTTGTAGTTTCCTGAGGCCAAAGAGCTCTCTGGCTGAGAATTCTGAAGGTCCCTCCCTGAACTGCAACCCCCAGGATTCCATAGGATGTTGAAAGTGGAATCATAGCACTATAACAGTGTAGTGCAGAAAGCCTCTCAGAAGTGACTTTTTTTCCCGGGGGGGGGTTCTTGGGGCCATTAAAACAGCTGGAGCCCATAGTTTACCACCCCTGTTTTAAGGGATAAGGTCTCAAAGCCATAGGCCTGGGTTCTGAGTCTGATTTTTCCTATATCTTTTTTTTTTAAAAAAAATCTCAACTTATTAAAAATCACATAAAATGAAAATCTTCCCCATTTCTCCTCAAAACTAGACACACAGCCAAAGTGGAATAGTTTTTTTTAAGTTTAGTTTAGTTTTACTCATGAAGGAAACAAATCACATTTTGCCTATATATTGGACAGAAATATTCCTTATCTCACAACTGAGTTGATTTTTGAATTAAAACCTCATGTAAAGGGCACAAGCAGGACACAAACACAGCAGCATTTGACATCTATCCCTCCTTCTTTCTTTTTCTTTTTTTTTAAAAAGGCCACTCTTGATAAGAAAAATTAGAAATATTGTATAGAAAATCATACACTTCAGCTTGACCAATCTGGCAGAGACAGTTCCTAGTCATCTTCTGTCATCCCACTTTTCAGCCGCTTGAGAATGTTCTCTCTCCTCCTTCCACCTTTCCCTTTTGTCTTCCACTTAGCTCAGTTGCTGCAAATTGAATTCAGAGTGCAAAAGTAACATGGATTCAATTAAACTCAGAGGAGAGGAGGGACAGAGTCTTGTGTGTTCTTCGTCATTAATAACGTTTGCCATCTTGACCACACTCTGATATTGCTTGGCTATGCCTGTCTTGGTTTTCATCTGTGAAATGTTGGAGGATATGAAAAACATTTATCCCCTGTTGCTATAAAATTTTCTGCTACGTCTTAGTTTACTACCCTCCTCCCTTTGCTTTTAAACCTAGCGCCATTTCCACACTAATGTATTATAGTGCTGGAGCTTGTAATGTGGGAGGGGGGTGAGGGCGACAGTGCATGGGCATGTGGGGGCATGGCCAGGGCACACCGGGGCATGGCTATGGGCCGGGACACCCCAAAAATATTGCCGCCCAGGGCAAACTACCTCCCTCCCTACACGACTGTATAGTGCTATTGTTCCACTTTCAACATCCTATGGAATCCTGGGCTTTGCAGTTGAGGGAGGGGCATCTAGAATTCTCAGCCAGAGAACTCTTTGGCCTCAGTAAACTACAAACTCCAGAACTCCACAGGATCTTCAAAGTGGAATTATAGCACTATAACAGGCTAGTGCAGAAATAGCCTAGGACTTTAATTCCCTCTTCACGATAGTCATTTTTCTCCGCTCAGGTAATGAAGTACATGACGTATCTCGGAATTGCACTGATGCCACTCAGCGTGAGAAGTGTGACACAACGACACAGGACCCTGCATCTAACATGACAACCATCACAAACTGCTGTTCAACATTTCTTTGCAACCGGATACCTGCAGCTCTCCGCTGATTCCATCTCTCCCAGAGGAAAGAAAAGACCAAAATTCCATTTTTCTTACTCTCTCTTTTTCTTTTACCTCTTCTTCTGGTTGCACTTCTGATCTTCTTGCTTTTTATGCATTTCTGTTTCCTTGTATCATCTTCAGTGGAGGAGATCCAAAATAAAAATGGGTATGGAAACAAATACATGCTACCTATTCTTATCACTGTGCTTGCAGAGCATCTCTCTGTTATTAGCTCAGTTAAGGAGCAAAAACTCTTGTAATTTATCTGTTCATCATTCCGTCTTTTTTAGTAGTTAGTGCTAGTTCTTCTTTCTCCAGGCAGGGGAAAGTTCAGAGGAGGCATTTCAAGGGAATTATGCTGTCCAAAATTGCAATTAAGAGCTTAAGATCAAAGCAGAGAATATGTTTAGCATGTTTTTAGAAGATGTGCCTGTGAGGTTTTCCATCCTTTATGTGAGGGCTCCACATCAAATGTGAAAACTTCCATGGTCCTCAGTGCGGTTACTAAGGGTCTTTCTATACAACACTGCCATAGTGCTATGACTCCACTATCAACATCCTGTGGAATTCTGGGGTTTGTAGTTTACTGAGGCCCAAGAGCTCTCTGGCTGAGAATTCTAAAGGCCCTTCCCTAAACAGCAAACCCCAGGATTCCATAGGAGGTTGAAAGTGGAATAATAGCACTACAACAATATAGTGCGGAAATGGCCTTAGCGCCTTAGTTCTGCTCAGTTTTAGCTTTTTTTTTTCTGTTTCCTGAGGAGGCTTGTTCAGTCACCTTTTTTACCTCATCCTGCCTTCCACTCATCCCACCAGTCTCAATTTTCCTGTTAGTTCTTGCTATTTAATTCCACTATTTGGACAGACATGAGCCCTGGGAGGTGATGTAGAAACAAATGCACGCCTGTTGAAGCCAGGCCAGTAAGAAAGACAGAAAGAAATCTGACAGGAAGAGCCTCCTCTGGCCTGCGGTCTGTGCTACCTTCCCACCGGTAGGCCTCACTCTTCGGCCATGTCTCAGAGGCGCAGCCACGGCCAGCGCCAGAGCCCAGCTTTCGTCTTCTGGAACATCGACGGGCCCGCTGAGGCCACGCCCGAAGCCTAGATGACGTCAGACACTGTGGCTTAGCTAGGCGTGAGTGGGGTAGGGGCGGGGGCGGGGGCGCGGGGGCGGGGCTACAAGGCACGGGGGGAGGAGCTACGGCGCACGAGGGAGGAGCCGCGGCGCGTGGGGGAGGGGCTACGGCACGCAGGGCGGCAGGTGAGGAGCGGCGGTGGCGCCAAAAAGTGCCGCCGAGAGTGCAGTGCCCCCTCGCCCCTGACAGGAGGGAAGGCCAACGCGAAAAGACAGCAGCCCTTCCTGGGGAGCGGGGTCTTTGGCCTTCGCAAAGGCAGCCCCCGGCTGGTTGGCGGGAGAGCCCATCCCGGGTGAAGTTGGTGCGCCTGCGCGTTCGCACGTGAAGGGCACAGACCCGCCTCCGTCTCTGCATGGAGGAGGGGGCTTCCCTCCCCGCCCCGGGGTGCCTTCTCCTCTCGCTCCCCTCGTCCCCTTGGGAGGGGCGACGAGGAGTCCCTCGGATGGTCCTTGCGGGACCGGAAGGCGTAGGGTCGCCTCCCTCGCCTCCCAATCTGGGCGCCCACCCGGGCCCGGGCCCTCCGCCCGGTTCCTGGCTTTCTCGGCTGCCCCCCGTCTCCTCTCCGCGTCCCCTGGCCCTCCCCAGGCAGAAAGCGTCGAGGGGGCCGTGGAAATCGTTGAAGAAGCCACATGGATTTTTAAAAATTCAGCCCACGACCGACATCAAGAGCTGGGAAGCGAAGGGCGCGGGGAGGGGCCGGGCAGCGAGGCGGCAGCTGGAGAAATTCTGTTTTTTAAATGGTCTCAGTTCGGAGACGAGAAACCTTTGAACTGGCAGGCGCTTTCTCTGAACCCGCCGGCGGCGCCGCCGCCGCCGCCCCCCCCCCCCCGTTGAACTCCCGGCCATTTCGACGTTTTCATTCCCTGTTCCCACCCCGTAAGACATCGCTCCATAGTCGCTTTCCTCCATCCCCGCCTCCTGTGCGCCCTGACTGCGCCATTTCCGCACGGGACTGTTACAGCGCTATGATTCCACTTGCAACATCCTATGGAATCCTGCGGTTTGCAGTTTCGGGAGGGGCCGCCGGCAAACCGCAGGATTCCATAGGATGTTGCAAGTGGAATCATAGCGCTGTAACAGTCCCGTGCGGATGTGAGGCTGTTCTGGACTTGAGGTGCTCCGTGTAGCAGCCGAGGTCGAGCACCACTGCTGCAAAAAAGGGGGTCCCGCGAGCCCAGCGCCAGAGCGCCCCCGCTTGGGGCTCAGGGAAGGAGCCAGACTCGAGGAACGACTGTCGGCCATCCCCCCCACCCACCCCCAATATAGAGCAGCTGGACCGGAGGGCCAAGGTCGAGGAGGAAGCCCGCCGGCCAACGCCAGCAGCTGAGGAGTCTCTGGACAACAGGCAGCCCCCCTTGAGAGGGCACTTGGGGTGGGGGCTCTCACACTGACCTCGGGGCCCTGCTGTGGCTGGTGGACCAGATTTCACCACTCCCCTGATCAAGTTGTACCCATGCTTGGGAAGCAGACATGGGAGGGTTATAACAAATAAATAAATGGTGATGATGATCAAGCCAAGCCAAGGGGAGCTTTGGGGGGAGAAACCCCCCATTAGGGTGGGAGGCAGGGGGCCCTGGCGGCAAATGCTAGAGTTACCCCACTGCATCTTTATTTATATTCCACCGTTTCCCCAAAACTGGGACTTAGGGTGGCTTACAAATTAAAATGATTACAGTATAATTAAAAGCATACAAGTTGACGTTATCGAACCAAATGGTTAACCATATTAAAACAATTTTTAAAATACACTTTTAAAAAGTTGTGGATTCAAAACAGTACAGTTTAAAAGAATACAGCACCCTCTTCTAGCTGAAAGAAAGGCTTGGGGGGGGAAAGGGTGGAGGATAGTGACAAGGTTGTGAGAATAGTTACTGCAGAAGGAGGGAGCAGAAAAAGCCACTTTGAAGAGACAAGTTGGCAACAATCCCACTTCTTGGAGCATTAGGGTTGCTAGATCTTGGGGCCTAGCCCTGAATCTCCAGGTTTTCTGAGTCTCTCCACGTGGGAGAAAAGGGTGCAAATTCTGAAGTTTTGGAGGAAAGAGCTGTGTGCAAGTCTACAGCTTTTAGGAGAGCAACAACTTCCAACAATTTGCAAAAATTAATTCATTTACTGATGCAACTTGCAAAGATTCTCCAGAGGGGTCTATATACAGTATTTATTTAATTAGCTTCCTCTTACCTTCCCTGCTATTATGTTACTCTGTTCTGCATCCAACTTCTATCTAGAAGTAAATAGTTGTTGTTGTTGTTGTTGTTGTGTGCCTTCAAGTTGTTTTCAGCTTATGGTGACCCTAAGGTAAAACTATCATGGGGTTTTCTGGCGCTGTGTGTGTGTGTTTGAGAGACATGCCCAAGGTCATTCAGTGGGTTTCCACAGCCAAGCAGGGAATCAAACCCTGCTCTCCAGGGTTGCAATCCAATGCTCAAACCAGTACACCACTCCGGCTCTTCTGGAAGCGAATAGGATCCATTAGATGTCCCATATCTGGTCTCCTCAAAGTTTCAGTTAATGCATAACGCATAATCGCATCACTGGAGGGTGGCCCTAGCTCTCAAAACTCAGGGCCTGGGACAATCCTGAACTGACAACCTTACCTCTTATTTGATATTTTATTTATTTTATTTTATACCCCATCTTTCTTCCAGTATCAGATTTCTTCCAGTCCTCCCTACCCACATAGGTGCTTGAAAGTATTGAGTCTTTTTGCAGTAACAGGTCTCATTAAGCCACATGGCAGGAATGGGCAGCTGCTGAGGGTTGGAAAACTAAATTGGCCTTGCAGGAAACCATCTTCACCATGTTCATGAATTTGTAAAAGCATTTTGTGGGGAGGACACTAAAAGCCCCTAAGGGGTGTGGGAGGCATTCCGCTGTGAGTTTTTTGGCTTCCTGGGGCTGTTTTATACTCAGGAGAGGCCTTTTTTCAACCAGGAAATAAAATGCATGAGGGAGAGCAAAGCATGGGGGAGGGCAAAGCATGGAGAAATTGCACCCTTCCCTCCAAGGGAAATGGAGGCGATTTTTAGCAAAGCAAGCCAAGAATCATCATTACTTTTTTGGGGAAAAAACTTTTTTGAGGGGTGCTGCAGAATTACATATGGCCTTGTGACATAGCGTGAAGTCCTTGGGCGGCCAGTTTCCCCGCCCTTGCCATATAGATAAAGATGGAAAAGGTTTTGTTGTATAACAGGCTATAAATCCAGAATTGCAGACTGCAGAGGAAAACAAGAACAGCCTCCAAGACCATTTCTGCACTAGACTGTTATAGTGATATAATTCCACTTTCAATATCCTATGGAATCCTGGGCTTTGCAGTTTAGGGAGGTGCCTCAGAGGCCCCTCCCTAAACTGCAAACGACAGGATTCCATAGGATGTTGAAAGTGGAATAATAGTGCTGTGACAGTCTAGCACAGAAGTGGGCATCTGCATTTTGTATCCTCCTAATATAAACTAGGAGCCAACAGAAATGAAAGGGCACATGCAGAAAGATTTTGAGTTCATGGGGCTGGTGGGGATTTTGACGGGAGATGATTCACAGCACCAGCACAAAATTATCTCTGGAACTGCTGCTCTCTGGACACAGTGTCTCAGAGGCAAGCATAAACATAGCAGAGTTTCCAAACAGCAAAAAGCATGTGCAGCAGAGTACAACTACAGCATCAGCTCTGACCCCTCTACCCACTGGTTAGTTAACTCACGGACACAGAGTTTGTCATCCAAAATACCTGGAGGCTTTAATCTTCAAAGTTGCAATATGTACATCTGTAGACAGGATGTGCAGATCCACAGGCAGAGATTCAGCGTCAGAGTTTCAGGATCAGAGAGTCAGGATCAGAGATTTGGAGTCACCGCTCCTCTTTCATACACTCTTTTATACCTGCTTGCTGGTCAGCAGTCAGGGCCATTAGCATGATGCAACCCCTTGCCATGATTTCAGTATCATCACTCAGCCCTTACTACATGTCCCCTAGGGAATGTGTCATCACTTGCTAAGTCATTCCCCAGGTGTTCCACATGCCCATCAAATGTATTTTCCACTGGGGCAAATGTCACCGCATTTTTATCCAACAGATTTGTGGGGAGAGGACAGGGAATTTCATCTACCGTTTGTTATAAACACCCTACACTGCAGAGTCCTAACACCCTGTTGCTCAGTAACAAACAACAGTTAGTTGAAACCCACACTTCAAAAAAGTCACACTATTTTCCAGAAAAGGACACATTTTTTTCTTTAACTATTAATCTGTCACTTCACAGCTGATTATGCTTTCTTTGAATGGGTATTTTTATTACTTGCTTCTGAGATTTGTTTCTATTGAAGCCAAAGGACTGATGCCAGATCTGAACTGGACCCTGAAGAGATATATTTTTAAAAAAAATGGCATTTATATGTCACTTTTTCTCCAAGGAGCTCAGGTTTTTCTACCCATCCTGAGTTTTATCCTCACAACAACCTTGCAAAGAAAGTTATGCTAAGAAATGACTGTATGCCCTAGTCTGACACTCTAACTCTCGTTACCTTACCTCTCTAGCCACATCACGATGATCAGTGACACCATGCTTAATGAAACATTGGCTTCAGTTTTTATTGGATCCAGGCTCTGCCTTCGGTGGACAGGAGGACTTTAAGAGATTCATAAAGCACTCTACCCTTCCTCATGCCACCCAGTTGTTTCAGGTAGCAATTCTGTGGTAGCTCTACCCTTTTAAATTTTTCCTTTAAAAAAAAAACTGGAACCCTGGTGAAAACAGTAATAGCTCAAGAATGCTCTGTTGGCTCTCTTTTCTTCTGTTTTTGTGGGGAAATAGAAGGTATGGTTTGGTACTTGTGGGTTTTTCAGGCTTTGAGACCGTGTTCTGGTTGTATTTTCTCCTGACGTTTCGCCTGCCTCTGTGGCTGGCATCTTCAGAGGTATGGTAGTAAGAAGGTGTAGTTGTTTTAAGGCACATTAATGAAAAGAATCTTCCGTACTCGTCTGTTCTTGATTTGTTTTTTTCTTTTTTACTTTTATTGTATTGACTACATACATACATCCTTGTCTTCCAAAAGAAGGAGCCTGATCTGTGACCAAAAAGGATAAAAATTCTGCTTGAAAAATCATTATGATTAGTGTTGGTGCCTAGATCTCAGCATTGTACCGTATAGAGAATGCACTGACTAGAGTGTCATCTTCACTCAGAATAATAGTGGTAAGAGTCTTAAATTTCAGCATTTCATTTTGACTCCTGAATTTAACCAGAAATAGGGACGGATGACTTCTCCCAAAAAAGATTCTGAAGCAAAGCTGAAGATTAAGCAATCTGAATCGAAATCATAAAAATTCACTTGACCATTTTCATAATCCAGGAGGACTCGGATCTTGTGGAGCCCACTGTGCACAGCCAAAGGGGTCCATCCAGGGGAAGTATATGCCCAGAACTGACAAGATGAGAAAGAATCACTCACAGGCTTCCCCACAGCCCAAATCCCCTCACTGGGATAATGATTGAGCTTTCTCTTCCTTTCGACAGACTCACATGCAACCCCCACAGCCCACATTGCCTCAGCAGCCACAACACTAGACCAGGTTTCCCATATTCTCCCTTCCACCTCCACCTCCCAGCTGTGTTTTCCTGAGGTAAATCTCTCGCAGCCCAGCACAGACCACATCACGTTAAATCTTTCAGGGTTATCAGGCAAGTCCTGCCCTATGCCTTCCCACCGCACATTCTTCAGATCTTCTGACAAAATGAGATCAGGATGTGCTGTGGCTGGATCCAGAGTCACATTCACTGAAGCAGGACCAAAAGAGAGAGAAAGAGAGAGAGATGGTGAATAGTGTCCGGGAAAGGATCAGTATCAGCATCTGTATACAATGATGCAAAACCTACTTTCCCCAACCTTCAATGGAATATGGACAGGAAGTCCAAAAGAAAAACAGAAGAAAGAGCTAAATTGTATGATTAGATCTTGGAAGCCATCTGGTTTCACTTTAAACAAAAATGGCAATTTAATTCATGCAGTCGTGTTAGTGAGAAGTGCTCTACCATTTTATCAGTTTCGGATTCTGTTGGAAATCTATGACAGTTAAAATGGTATTTATACACTTACAGCTGTATAGTGCAGAAGACCTCACTAGTGTAATGCAAGGTGTTCTGGTGTTACTCATTCTTGAACTGGCAATAGGACACATTAGCTTTACAAAATTTCTGGCAGATATGAAAATTGCACTCCACAATTCCCTGCTACATTACTGGCTAGATTATCCGTTATTGCTCAAGTCTTCGGCAAAGGACTTTACGGATTTTAATTTCATTGATAGTTCTGTTATATTTTTAACGCTGCATATGATGTTATTTTTTTTAGCTATATCTGTTTTAACTTTTGTAAACCACTTTGAGTCCTAGACTTGGAAAAAGGCTGGACTTATTTAATAGGAATTAAAAACAAAACAAAACATCATTACCAGAAAAAGCATGTGTTGCATCATGTGGCAAATATAACTTGATGAAGGCCTGAATAAAGGGCTACTTTTACGCCTCTGTCAAATGTTTGTCATCTTTTTTTTAGTTTCATGCAGATATTTACCTTTATGTACCCCTTGCTCAAGACATTCTGTATGTAAAAGAAGAGAGGACGACAAATGTGAAGTCAGTTGAGTCAACACATTTCAATGTATTATTTCACTGAAAGCAAAACTCTTACACCAACTGCATCATAGGAAACAGCTGCCTTATACCAGATCAGAATCTTTGCTCATCTAGTCTACTAGAGTCTATTCTGATTGGCAATGGCTCTCCAGGGTCTCAAGAGGCAGTCTTTCCCACCACCTCCTGCTGTTCTGTGCCTTCAAGTCATTTCTGACTTATGGTGACCCTAAGGTGAATCTATCGCAGGGTTTTCTGGGGTCTGAGAGTGTCCAATGTGCCCAAGGCCACTAAGTTGGTTTCCATGGCCTAGCAGGGAATCAAACCCTGGTCTCCACTACACTATCTATGCTAACCACTACGCCATGCTAGTTCCTACCAAATTCCTTTAATATAGGCATGGGAACCTCTAACTTTTCTGTGGATCTAAATTAGGCCCCGTCTTTCTTTCAGACACCTTCCTTTGGTAGTTTCCCAGGTCTCCTCCTCCGCCCACCATCTTCCATCCCATTCTATAAGGTTTTCTCCTGAGTGTTAGTCACAGTAAGAGTTTTAAACTAAAATATGCTCAGATATTTGTCCCTCCCTTTTGGCCAGCACATGCACTGATGGTGATCTACCACAGAATGATGGCAAGATAGCCCTTTAAATGGGGCTTATAATTCACAAATGAGTTTGGAATATTGTTGGATTTGACCTCCAAGCATTAGCTAATCTATGCAGGCCCCTTTTTTTAGAAAAAAAAATCTAATTCAGTCTGAGGAAAATTACCTGCATCCAGTGCTTGTTCCACAGTCCCTGTTATTTGGGGAAAAGGACATATTTACTCAAGTCATCTCTGATATGACAGTGTGACAAGGTATGTAAAAAATTAAATCTGATGGTGTAGATATGACAGGAGAGACATGATTGAATCAGTTAGGTTTTTTTAAAAAAAGACTATGGCTGACATCCTGCTCAGCAGTTATAAGATCACAAAGTGGATTTATGATATCATAAATCCTGGGGATTCACATTAATGGTCATAAATGACTAAGGGCCTTTCCACACTACGGTGTTATAGTGCTATTATTCCAATTTCAACACCCTGTGGAATTCCAAAGAGCTCTCTGGCTGAGAATTCTAAACATCCCTCTTTAAACTGCAAACCCCAGGATTCCACAGGATGTTGGAAATGGAATAATAGCACTATAACAGTGTACTGTGGAAAGGCCCTGAATGTCATCCCGAAAAACCTGCCTTTGAGGACTTGCAGTACTCCAAATGAAGCATTTCTGAGGCCATGGAGATTAGGGCACTGGACAGTGATTGCAGTGGTCTCACAGTCATGGGGAGCTCTCAGACAAGCAGATGTGGCAGGACCCACAGGGATCTCTCTAGCTTGATGTACCTCATGACCAGGAGAATGCTGCAGGTTCATTTCCCAGCACCCTCCTCTCCAGAGTTTCAGAAACATGTACGTTGGAGTACCGCCAGGCTGCAAAAGTTAGGTTTTTGTGGGTGGCATCATCAGATGTAACTGACAGAGCTCCATCATTTTAGCTATGTTGATGATGTAGGATTGTGCCCAATATGCCAGTGTATTTCGAAAGTAAATGCCAGTGCTGGGCTAACACCACTCTACCCCCTGTGTCTCTCACAGTCACTTTCATGGAATATATGGGTCTCAGAAGTTTTTCTCATTCTTTTCTTCAAGAGTTTTTTCATCAAAATTTTGGTTAAGGTCTGTCTGTCTGTTTTGGAGGTGGGGAGAGGAGGAGGCTTTGAAGCCACAGCAACACTGTGGTTCCCCATGGTCTCCTGATCATGAAAATATACAAATGGGAAGGATGCTACATCCTGATAAAGCACTGTTCCTCTAGGTGTTTTCTGGCCTCAAGAAATACATCCAGGCTACTGTGGAGAGCCTTGCTGTTATAACAACATTTATCTATAATGCCCTTTCTACTAAAGAGCAGGAACATTAAACATATATAGTCAGAGACAAAAACAATAATACATAACACTATTAAACATGTTTAAAAACCTCACCAGCCACTCCCGGTAATCTCAAGCACAACTCAGCAGCTCTTGGGGGTCACACAACTAGTTTTTAAAGAGTGGACTGAAAGTGCTGTATTGTTTTAGACTGAACTGTTTTAATTGCTTCTTTTTCTTTTAATGATATTTTATCCTTTTAAGTGTAGTATTAAATCATTTTAATATTGTTAACAGTTTAATCCCATTTTAATGTTGCACTTCTTTGTATGTTTTTAGCTGTACTGTGTTTTTAAATTGTAAGCCACTTTGAGGCCTAATTTATTACAAGCAACCATGGAGCTTTTTGTAAAGCAGAATTCAGTCACTTGGACAATTCAGTCTTTCCAATCATCAAAGCGCATCCATTTTCCCATGAAATCCCCTCAAGGGTCTCCTAGTTTTATGTCTGTTTCTCACTCTGTTTACCATTTTTTAGAGTAAATTTTATTTTAAAGGCACTAGATCATGTCTGATCTTGGAAGCTAAGCAGGGCCAACCCTGGTTAGTACTTTGATGGGAGACCACAAATGAATACCAAGTGCTGTAGGCTACATTTCAGAGGAAGGAATTAGCAAAACCATCTCTGAGTGTTTATGGGGTTGCCATAAGTCAACAGGCAACCTGAAGGCATACATATACACACATATGCATGATAACCAAAAAAGCAAAAAAAAGAAGACAGGAAATAAACAACAAAATCTGTAATACCAAAAACATTTCATAGTCAGTATAGTACCATCCTCTGTATCAATTTAATGTTTATCTTGCCTCTCCAGCCATATTAGGAATGACAAGAGGAAGAAGGAGGTCCACTTGCCTTGGTCTCTCCTTCTATGTGATGGTGGGGATTGACCCTAGCCACAGAGAGCATGAGAGTGGCATCAAAGAATGGGCGGGAATTTCATTTGGTTCTTTTTCAAACATAAGGAATTTCCAACATTTACCAATTTTTTTTTCTTATATGCACTTTCTTATTGAACTTGAGAAGACAAATTTGTCCACCAAGGCAAAGAACCCACGATGCACTGTGCTTTAATGCCCTATCTAGAAAGGCCTTGAGGACATATTATAGTTTGCACCTTCTGGCTGTGTTTCCTCTAGTGCTTCTGAGGAGAAGAAAGGGTATATTGCATATTACTCCTCTCACCTCCTCTTCTCTAACAATGAACTGACTTTCCTTGCAACCAACCCAGAAGTGGATCTGCATCTTTTTCACTTCATCTGCTTACCTATAAATTTTTCTATACTGTTCTCTACAGCAGAACTTTTCTTCAGATGTATTTTGAGTTTCTCTTCCAACCAAGGGGATTGGTGAATTACGTGGTTCGTTGGTTCCTTTTCATACCTGGAACAGAAAAAGTAAGAATGTACATTTTAAACATGACGAATAATTTAAGAACACTATTCATCTTGAAAAGTGGTACCCTGAAATGAAACACTGAGTACTTTTCAAGAGTAAGTCCACTCTTGAAGAGATGTCTCTGCCATTTCAAAGATGAGTCCCTGCTCTAATCAATGTTAGTCTTAAGGAGGGTAGGGGAAAGATAACCTGGAAACAGTTGTTGCCAAAAAATTAAAACCAGGGGAGTACCACATACCTGTCCAACATGTTTTTGATGTCCTGTAAAAGGTGAAAGAGAGAAAGAAGCATCAGCTACACAAACAGAATACACACTGGCCTGCTTCTTGTTCATGTGTTGATTCACTTCCTTTTTTTATGACTGGGAAAAATCAGTGGTCACATCTAGGACCATGTCCTCTCATTCCCATGCATCTGGAAAGAAGTCTCTGATCATTCTTACCTGTAAGAATTCACTTTCTGGCTGCTGACACTTCTCCTCCATCTCACTGATCCAATTACTTAGACGCAAAATCTCCACAGAGAGTCTGTCAGTGTTTTCCACTTTCCTTTTCTCCATTGAGCTCTTCAGATCAACCAGCCGGGCCAGCAGAAGAAACTCTGTTTTCTTGAGAAACCCATGTACCTTTTCAAAAGCAGACTTGATCTTCTGCTCATCCACATCCAACAGTTTCTGGGAGGAGAAGATAAACAGATTTGTGAGAGGGAACATAAGAGGGAACAAAAGTAAGTAGCTTAAAAGCCCATCATTGCCAATAAATTTGGTTTCAAATGCTTGCCTGTGTCCTGTCATAATAGTTCTTTCCATGATACACATGATGTATACGAAGTTTCCTGTTGGATATATTACTTGAAAAATTGCAAATAGAAGTTAGTGCATTGCTAAATGAACATGCACTCATGCCAGACAAAGGTATTTCTCTTGCCTCTGTGACAGTGGCAGCTCTGAGTTTCAGTCTGAACTTTAAAGAGGGTATCCATAGTGCTGAATCCTATCCCCAAAATGAAATAAAAACCTTGGCTAATTTCCTTTAAAGTTTGGACTAAAGCCCTGAGTGGATTCGCTGTGCCACTGACACAGATCAAGTGAGTCATTAGGCATCTACCAGTCATCCCCCAAAGATGAGCCATAACAATGAACACCTACCTGCCATTTTTGATTCTGCTGTTCTTCAGACAATTTCTGATTCTCCAGATTTTCCTTCTCTTTCTGCAAAGATTTCTGCTGGTCCTGGATTTTTGCCTGAACAACCAGCAAAAGCTTTTGTTATGGAAGGAGCTCATTAGTATCTGAAGGAGTGTGTGTTCCCAAACAGGCCTGCCTAGGTTTTGAAATCTTCAAGGGAGACCCTTCTCTCCATCTCACCACCTTCACAGTTGTGTTGCGTGGAACTGCAGGAGAGGCTCTGTGGCTGCTCTCAGACTCTGAAACTCCCTTCCTAGAGAGGTTAGATTGCTCCCTTCACACTATCTTTCCAGTGGCCAATGAAAACTTTTTTTGTGTTAACAAGCCTTTGGGGAAATGGCTGCTATGGAAACAGGGATTTTTATAATTGTCTTCTACATTGCTTCTGGATACTTTTAACTGTTTTCAACATTATTGATAGTTTAACTTTTTAAAATTTAATTGCATGTGTTACTGTTGCTTTGAATAGTATCTGTTTTCTTTAGTAAGTTGCCTTGAGTGCCAGGATAGGGAAAAGGTGGGACACAAACAAGTAAGGTAACAGTAAAAACAAAAATAGTACCATACTGGTTGATTGACTGATTAGATTTATACCTTGCCTTTTTACCAAGAATGCATTCAGTGTGGCCTATGATGCCAAGCAGTAAGTCTGTTTAAAGGGTAATTCCTCCCCTTTTTGTTGTATCCCAATGAAGTCTTATTTTGTTATCCTTAAGCCAGCCATTCTCTCTCTCTTTCCCAGCCTGAACTACCTTGCAGGGCTGTTCTGAGGACAAAAGTATTTGTCTTTTTAGTTACTTTAAAAAAAATCCCACACATCTGAATACAGCAGCATGAAGTGTGGCATCAGTCAGCAACCATGCAACCAAGTGGTCCTCCACCACTTAGAAGGCCTCTGCTGCCTAAGTCGAAAGCTAATGAAAAAATTTACAGTGGGAAAAGCAAAGTTGTCCCTAAATGACAGTTGTAGTATAATGTAGTTATACTTAACTGGGAAAAAAAATAAAGGATTATGTGTTATTAAATTTTTGTAACTAATTCCAAGCTTTGCTTTTGATGTGTACATTTTTTAGAAAAATGCACAAAAGAAAACCAAACAGCTTCACTTTCCAATCTGGTTCCCTCCAGATATGTCAAGACACTATTCCTGTCATCCCCAGCTAATTACTAAATTGAGGAAGGTAAAAGGTGTAGTCTGAAGGGTACTCTGTTTGGGAAGCCCAGCCTTTAGGTTGAAATCTACTGAGACCACTCCAAAAAATATTTCCTATCCCCTTCCTATGTGATAGCTTCTTACCTTGTACTCTGCAACTGCCTCTTCTGCCGGAACAACGTTATGGTCTTTATGCTCCTTGGACCTGTCACACACCACACAGATGGAGGCTTCGTCATCCATGCAGAAGAGCTTCAGGGGCTCCTGATGACTCTGGCACACATTCCTTTTCTCTTCTTCTACTTCTTTTTCTGCCTCAAGTTTCTTGATTATTTCTATCATGTTTGCCAATTGTCGGTTTCGCCTCAAACTCCTCTTTTCCTTAACCCTTTCTTGACAATAAGGGCAGGAGGCTTCTGTATCTGATTCATCCCAGAGCTGGTTAAGGCAGGCATGGCAGAAATTGTGCCCACAGTCAAGAATCATCGGATCTTCAAGACACTCCAGGCAAATGGGGCAAATCACTTCACTACAGAGCTCCTTGAAAATATCTGCAGCTGCCATGGTCGAGCGTGTCTTCCTGGTGTGGAACAAAAGCTGCAGTTTCACTTTTAAGGCCCAATAAACACTGGGGAATTCCTTTTGCTGGAACTTCCTCAAGATGCGAGGAGTGACGTCGCCAAGAAGGCTGCAATAGTGCAAGTAAGGAGAGGAAAGGAAAAACAGAACAAACAAATCAAGAGTGGATCGAGTCGGCAGTTTTCAGTTCCCCTACCCCCTTTATCTTTACAACTGTTTCTTATGAAATTTCCCCACATTCACTCTTTGATTCTTGTTAGAGCCAATATGTCCATTTTTTTTTTTAGAAATAATTGGAGATATAGGTCGATCCTGTTCTACTGTTGTGTGCCTTCAAGTCATTTCTGACTTATGGTGACCCCAAGGCGAACCTAGCACGTGGTTTTCTTGGCAAGATTTATTCAGAAGGGGGTTGCTTTTGCCTTCCTCTGAGGCTGAAAGATTATGTTACCCAAATGGGGATTCAAACTTGGGTCTCCAGAGTTGTAGTCCAATGTTCAAACCACACTGGCTCTCAGTGATCTGTTATGCTACCCTTTCTTTCTATGAGGGAGGAACTGGGAAAACCATCTGGCCTCTTATTTTTCCAACACACCAGAGGGGTATGATCCACTCCCTCAATTTGGTGGCAACTCAAGGCATGCAAACCCTAACTACTACTACTACTACTACTACTACTTCTGCTTCTGCTGCTGCTTCTGCTTCATTATTATTATTATTATTATTATTATACAGACAAAGTGATTCACAACAAGATAATCAGCATACAAAAAAAGAAAGAAAAGAACTGTACATAAAAAATATATATGTATAGCTAAAGTTAAAACTAAGGTAAACCAAAACTATGGCACATTACCGAAACATTAATCAGTTACCATAAACACAATCTGACTAATCCCTGACTAAATAGGATACAAAAGAACTCTGTCCCCTCTACAAACTGTAGTAAAAAAGACAAAAAAGGTTTCCAGAAAGCTTAGTATTCTACCATTACAGATCTAACTAAATTCAACTTACTAGAATTGCTTTCAAAGTAGCAAAAAATCCAGAGGAAGCAGGTATGAAAATTAGGATAAGGAATAGCAACACTCTCAGATGTGGTGATGGTACCATATTGCTTGCAGAGAATAGCAAAGGCTTGGGATGACCACTGATGAAAGTAAAGGGAAGAAATGTAAAAGCAGGCTACATCTGAACATTAAGAAAGCAAAAGCAATGACAGACGATTTCCATAGCTTGAAAGTGTGCAACAAAGACACTGAAATATTCAAAGATTGCCTGTACCTTAGGTCAGTCATGGATCAAAATGGAGACTGCAATCAAGAAACCAAAAGAAGACCAGGACTTGGAATGAGATCCTTAAGCGTAAAGACATATATATACATATATATTTCTATTATGATCTACTGCCCTAAGTTGTAATTAAAGATATAATTCAGTTAACAAAGCCTGTGACAAAGGAGTTCCTTTTATCAACATCTTTTTACATCATTTTATCTCCTTGTCCTCTTCTGGCTGAAAGCTGTTCAGCAGCATCAGCACTGGGATATCATAGAATCATAGAGTTGGAAGAGACCACAGGGGCCATCGAGTCCAACCCCCTGCTATGCAGGAACATCAAAGCACTCCCAACAGATGGCCATCTAGCCTCTGCTTAAAAACATCCAAGGAAGGAGACTCCACTACACTCCGAGGCAGCATATTCCACTGCCTGACAGCTCTGACCGTCAGGAATTTCTTCCTGAAGTTCAGGTGGAATCTCCTTTCCTGCAGCTTGAATCCATTGCTCCTTGTCCTGGTCTCTGGAGCAGCAGAACACAAGCCCTCTCCTTCCTCTACATGGCATCCCTTCAGATATTTAAACATGGCTATCATGTCCCCTCTCAACCTTCTCTTCTGCAGACTAAACATACCCAGCTCCCTAAGCCATTCCTCATAGGGCATGGCTTCCAGACTCGTCAAACCATCACTCATCCTATTCATCAGGTGTCGACTTGTGTGTAGCATTTTTGGAGATGTGGATAGACTATTGGAGCAGGGGAAAGGGCAGAGGAGCCTACTTCTGGCAGTTCTAAATCTGCACATATTTATGTCTGGATCGAAGTCACTGAACTACATGGCAATTGCTACTTTGTCACTGCGTGCCTTTAAGTCATTTCTGACTTATGGCAACCCTAAGGCAAACCTATCATGGTGTTTTCTTGGCAATATCTGTTCAAAAGTTTGCCATTGCCTTCTTCCAAGGTAGACAGCATGACTTGCCCTAGGTCATCCAGTGGATTTCCACAGCCAAGACAAGATTCAACCCATGGCCTCCAGAGTTGTACTCCAATGCTCAAACCACTACACCATACAGACTCTCCTGTCTTAGACACCTTTAAAAGGTAAAATTTATGGATCAATAAACAATTAGAAGTAGCTCTCTCCATAATGTAAAGAAAATATAATGCAAAGGAATTCATATGTGGTGGACCTGCAAAACAGCAAAAAAGTTTTGGAAAGAAATACATGATGAAATTCAAAGAATGTATGGGTTTAATTTTGAAATGAAGCCAGAACTTTATTTGTTGAATATGTTAGGGCAACAAAGAGAAATAAGACTTCATCAAAAGACATTGTTATATATAATAACTGCAACAAGACTGACTTATGCTCAACATTGGAAAGAAGGAAAATATATTGATATAAGAGAATGGAAATTCAAAGTCCTGGATATGGTAGCGACAGAAAAACTAACTTTTTCACTTAAAACTAAGCCAATCCAGGGCTTTGAAAGAGAATGGCAAGAGGTATTGAACTGGATAAAAGAATGAAATGGGGGAAAAGAAAGAAGGCTGTAAGAAAGAAGGGAGACAAAATGAGGTGTAAATAGTAAAATATAAGCTAAAAGTAATAGTTTATGATTGTTGTAAAATAGAGATAATGTATGGAACTGATAATGTATGGAATGAAATGTTAAACTCAGATTCAGCTGGGAAAATTGATGTCTGGAAGCGGGGAGGGGGCCTTTTTATTGTTTTTTCATTGAAAATTTTAATAAAGAATTTAATAAAAAAAAATAGAAGTAGCTCTCTCCAACCAGAAAATAAAAAGGCACCATAGCTCCCTTAATTAGTGGTGACTTAAGAATAAGAGCAGGAGACCAGATTGTGTTCATGTCCTGCTTGTAAGTTTCACAGAAACATCAGATTGGCCATTCTTCAAAACAAGATGGAGGACTAGAAGTATCCATGATCTGACCCAGCAGAGCTCTTTTGGTGGCTTAGCACAGTGGGATGTGTGGAAGGAGAAAGAGAAGAAAACTCAGCATGTCGCTGCCTCTCTGGCCTAAAACACACACAAGCTTGAACTACTCTTGAAGAGTTCCCACTGAGCACCCACTTTTCCAACATTCAGTGCAGTTCTGAGGTAACTATGTCATGACAACTTTATCAAAACAATTTTCTTGGCCACAGTGTAAGTAGAGTCACCCTTCCATTCTCCATTGATGGGATTTTCATCCCCATTCAATATCCACCTCAAGGCCTTCTCTGCTGAACCTCCAGAGGAGTTCCTCAAACTCTACCCCGTGGATCCCTGTGTTTATCAATGCCAGGTGGCTTAGCTCATTGTCAGAAGATAACAGCCTGTGGATGGTGCCAACAGTTACACAGTCTTCAGTTAATGTGAGCCTGCGGTGGTGCAAGAGGGCAGTGCCAGAGGGTTCTAGGACATTCACAAACACCTCATCCAGGCTGAAAGGCAGAAACACCAGCTCCACATCTTGCAGGCATGGGGAATATTTGAGCAGGGATTCAAGGCACTCTCTCAACTGCACCTTATGCTGGGTAGGCAAGAGAGTGTTTCTGTCAGCATAAGTCAAGGTAAAGTCACAAAGCTGAGGGAGGTCAAGGGGAGGCAGGCTGAAGTACCAGAACAAGGTTTCAACATTTGTCCTACCACCATAGCCACAAATCAGTGGAGAGCAGAAGTGAATATTTAATTTCTGGAGATTCAGGCATTGCCCCAGAAGAGCATGGAAAGAGAACTCATCTGTGGAAAAAAAAAACATAGACTGAGAGGGATTGAAGCTGGGGCCAACACTTGCTACCACTGGCAAGAGCTCCCTCATGTCCATGCTGTCCATGCAGCTGATGGTCATGTGGACAAGATGGTGGTCCAAGCCAGTCCTTCTTGTTAGGATCACAGACATCTCCACAATGTATGGACACACTGCATTGGCTATAGGCCAGGTATACTCATCCACATTAGATACTTCCTGAAAGGCCAGTGTGAGTCTGTTCCTCTTATCACTTGGGAAGGTGATCATCCTGAACCATGCCAGATCCATCAGAAGTGGAAAGCCAGGAGGCACCTCAACAGCATCAAACTGTTGGTCATGGACCATACAAAGAGCTTCTGTGAGTAAGTTGTGAGAAAACCATTTCAAGTTTGGCAATGCCAAGAGCACAAAGACCATGGCCCAAAGCAAATGTCGCCTGTTCTTGCCAGGGCCCCATGGACAAACTTCAAGGATCTCTAACATCTGGCAGTGGAAGGAGTGTGAAATGGGGTCACAGGCCAAATGGAGGAGGGACTCTGCAGAAAGTCTCTTACATCCCAAAATTCCCAAGTCACGAAGCTACCAGCAATAGGAACCCACAGTTGACAATACTTGTGTACTGCACTGAGTCTTTGAGAGGTTAAGTTTTGAGAGGCCTGGCAAAGCTATCACTCAGGCAACCAGAGTGTCTGCAGAGATCTGGAAACAGCCACAGAGATCCACCAAAGCCAAAGTCTGCAAGAAAAATACAGAAAGCGCCCCAGTGAGCAAATGCCAGGTTGATATGGGTTTTCACATTGCTCATGCGTGAAAGTGATCTAGTCCTCTCTGCATCATTGCTGCTAGCTAAGAGGAGGAAATATGTATGGCCCCTCACATTTTCATACTATTTTCTTAAATTATTTACCCCATAGGCTCTTCTCTCACAAGTACAGTATGTTTGGGTTGTTGGGAAAAACTGAATTTTGTGGATGAGAGGCAAATGATGGAGTGGGGCAGAATGCAGACTCAATTTTTGAAGGCTGCACAAAAGAATACTCACACCAACCTTAACCAACCAAGGCTTACCATCTTAATGACTCACAAGTTTTTGTTAATTACAGGCGACTAGAAATGTGAAGTCCTACTGGAGATAACACCTTTGTGCATTACATGAAATGGGCTCCGGCCTGTTGTCATTAAAGTCTTGGGCTGGCATCCAACACTCTGCAGCCCCTCAATCACCAGCAAAACAGACCACATTACTTAGTGTGGCTGCTAGCTGTTAAGGTAGGATTGGGGAGCCATGTCAGAAGACCATATGTAGTTACACATTTATAACTGCATTGCTGATGCAGGAGCATGACACCCTTTGTAAATCACAATCACAAGCTGAATACTATGCACATTAGTGTGTTGATGTAAAGTACACATTTGTCATATGTAATATGGTAATGTTAATTTTTGTTAAAAATCTGTATAGTGCAGGAACAAAAATCATTCAGCCCTCCAAATGATGGAAACCAGCTTCCAGCACCCCTCACCACTAGCTATGCTGGTTAAGGCTGCTCAGAGCTGCAGTCCACCATCATCATTATTATCATCGTCCCTGTTTGTTTATATAGCATCATGCATGTACATGGTGGTGCTTTACAAGAAAAACAACCAAAGCCACAGAGTACTACCAAAGGTATACAGTCTAAAATATATCACAGAATCATAGAGCTGGAAGAGACCACAAGAACCATTGAGTCCAACCCCCTGCCATGCACAAATACACAATCAAAGCAATCTCAACAGAGGGCTGTCCAACTTCTGGTTAAAAACCTCCAAAGGAGCAGATTCCATCACACTCCACGGCAGTGTTGTGCATGTGTGCGTATATATACATTATTTATATATACACACATACATATATATATACATACACACACTCATATATACACATATACACACACACATGTACACGGGGGGGAGAGGGGGAAGGAAGGACTCTGGGGGACTACATGATTGCTGCCCAAATAATATAGTAGTCAGTCCCCACATTTGCTGAAGCTCGCTAGCCTAAAGCTCGCCCCTGGCAGATTGCAGGCTTGCACCAATGCGAGCCTGCAAATCTGCATAAGGGAGCAGGCTTGCAGTGGCGTGCTCCGTGCTTTTGAAAGACCTGTTTTTAGCAGTCTTTCAAAAGCACGCTGGACTACCACTTGGAGTCATTCTGGAGTGGGCTGGGGTGCAGATCTATGTTAAGTAGGTCCAACCCAGTCCGCTCCAAGGTGCAGACGTCCTCCCTGGAGGACGCTCTGCCCCATGTTAAAAAACCCATGTGGAAACGGCCGCAGTGTCTCCTGACTGAAGTCAGCAATCACAAATCGCAGGAACTACAAAGCTGAGGTTCATCTGCATAACCCAGGTTCTATCCTTTCCCAGGAAAAGGGTCTGCCCCCACCCAGGGATGTTCTGCCCTATAATTGGGTTCCGTTTTAAGGTTTTGGCGCACTTTTTCTCACTCTCTCTCAGGCCCATCCGTTTGTTCTCTCGCTCTGTCTCTGTTTGACAAGCTGTCCCATGTTTTCCCAAAACAGCAGCCTTCAGGATCAGGTGCAGCATATTCGCTCTGTCCCCTCGATCTTTCCCTTTCTTAAGTCTCTCAAACTCAGTAGCCCTTGTGTGCTTGTGTGAGTGAATGCTTTGTGGGTGTGAGTGAGAATATTTTCCCAATTCTGTCAAATAAAAGACCATTTAAACAGACACTTGACTTTGCTCTCTCTCATGCAGTCTCGGTCAGCATAAACATAGGATAAAAGATCTTGCTGCGTTGCGCTACCCTCCATTCTGCCAAGTATGCTCTGCTCATTTCCCCAACCTTTGTAAACATCAGATGTCTCCCAGAGATCCCCCAAAAGCCAGGGTAACACTAGGACCACTGGACATGCAACCTGAGGCTGGTGGGAGTTGGACAAACCACAAGGCAGGTTGGCAGAGGCTGCTCTGACCACTGTCAGAGGCTCTGAGAGGAGCAAGCCACTCCCTCACTTGTGAGGATACAGTGGGGGAAAGATGGGAACTGCCTTTCAATCCACAGTGACTGTGAAACAACTTAAGTCAAGAGCATGCAGCTAACAAGAGAGGTCTTGCTTGTCCATTCACCTACCCAATGGGAAACCAATGACAATTTACAGGACACAGCAGGGCAGGGCATGGTTATCCCATGTGCATATGAAATGCATATGAAAGAGCTTGCGAATACAAACGGCAACTGACCAATAATTCTCCAGCATTCTTTGTGCTGTTAAGACTTTTTTAAAAAAAAAATCTAAATATCCCAGAGATTTTCTAGCAAACTGATCCGCCTGTTGTAGGTTAGCGGTTAAAACAAAGATTAGAAACATGTGGCTCTGCAGATGTTACTGAAATGCATCTCCCAGAAATCCTCACCGATGTATATACTTGATGGCAGTAACAGTCCAACACCACCAACACCACCCCTCCACTTCCTTCAAGCTTTTGTGTTAGACATAGAAACAGCAAATGTGAACTTTCTTGGCTTTAAAGGGGGAAAGAAGGAGAAAAAACCAGCACAAGGCTCTACAGAAGCAACTCAAATGCACCCGCCGGCAGTCAGTTCTCGTATCACACAAAAGTTATTTTTAAATATCAGGTTCCTCCTCCTTCATGCTGCAAATGTAGCGTGTTCAAATGTAATACCGAAGGAAGAAGCTGTTCCAGCCCCACACATGCAACTTGCTTTCAGTGCTCCCCATATGTTTCCATAGCCCTTGACTGTACGCTCTAGTTTTCCAAAACGCAGATGCTAACAGGCAGCCTTTTCTCTAGAACTTTCTTAATGCATTTATATCTCGCTTTTTTGCCCTAAACTGGCACAGTACTGCATGTCAATTCATAAGACTATCTTCTTGCTAAATACATCATAAGGATTGCTATGGTTAACTGCTTACTGCATTTTCTTTTGCCTCTTTCCTAGGAACTATCAAGCACCAGTTCAGACACTGTGTGTGCAGGCATTTATTCATTCATTTAATACCCTTTCCTTCTCCTAGCATACAACCCAAGGCAACTTACAACAAATTAAAACAAGGTACAGCTAAGCTCTTAAATCAACAATTGCTATAAAAGCACATAGGAAAATACAACATAATGTAAAAAAGTAAAAACATAGCACACTACATTAACACACCCTTCAGCCACATGCATTAAGAAGCAAAAACCTACTTAAATAAAAGTTCTTTACCTGGCAGTAGAAAGAAAGCAGAGAAGGGGACAACCCAGCCCTTCCTCCTGTGTCCTCACTAAATGTATTGTTGGGACGATGCAAACAAGAAAAAACTCTCCTAAGATCTTAACACTCATGCAGGTTCACACGGAGTGCTACTAGGAAATTTAGGGATGCATGCTGAAAATTGATATATGATGAACTGGCCACTCACTGGATTCAATATTTGCCTAAAGAGCATTTCAGATGTGTTAGAGGACTGCTTTGTCCTTGATGACTGCAACACAAACCCACCATTAATTTGAACCTTTTTTTTTCTATGAGTCTCTTCCACCCCCCCTTGTCTTCTGCCTCTCACCGAGCATGCTGAAGGGTTATAGTGCCACCACGTTGAGACAGTGGTACTCATCCTGGTTCTTGTCCACGTAATCCTTGGTCCAGATGTGCTCCATGTTTCCAGCCACATATTCCAAGGACAATTTTTTCAGAGAGTATACAGTCTTTCGCTTGGGCATGGAACTCCTGGAGCTGAAAGTATGAAAGAGGCAGCTGTGTAAAAGCAGAACAGAACAGGCCTGAACAGAACAGATCTGACAACTAAAAGGCATGCTTCCAATACTGGGATGTATTAGATGAAATGGAAAAATATTTCAGAACTGAAACCCTTCCAAAATTATAATTTTGATTAACTCCTGAATGCCTACAGGCTATATGAAGAGACGTTGTTGGCCCAAAACTCTAATATCTGAGGAAGTTACAACTGTCAAATTCAGCACTCACACACGTTGTTGCTGTGTATCTTCCACAGTGACCCTATTACAGGTATTCTTGGCAAGATTTGTGCTGTGAGGCTGGTCATTGCCTTCCCCTGAGGCTGAGAGAGGCGCGACTTAGCCACCCAGTAGATTTCCATGGATTTGAACTCTGGTCTCCCAAATTCCTAGTCTGGCACTCAAACCACTACACCATGCCATCTCTAGTCACACATGATACACATGCAATAAGTCCCAAAACTACTGCAGAACCCACGTTCCATTCTCTGCTTTCGGGAGGAAGCATAACTGTGGGAGAAACTAGGAATATCAACCTCTACACATCCAAACAAGCCAAATCAACACCACACAATACGTAATCATTGCTTAGCCGAAGAAAGACGCTGGTTATTTTTAAATGTGACTTGCTAGCTGTTTTTAATTTGTCTTTCAACTTTAAGTATCGTTTAGTCTGCATTTTAGCTTTTGTACTTTATGTTTTCTTTAACTATGTTTTCTTTTTAAAAATACTGTAAGCTGCTTTGAGTCCTTTTGAGGAAAAAAAGTGGGATATAATAAATAATAATCAAAATAATAATAATAATATAGCAGCTGTGTGGGGCCAGCTAAACAGCTGCACAGAGATACACCTGCAAAGATCAACTACCCCGTCTCTTCCCTCAGGTCTTACTATGAGGGCTCCAGCCATGCCAAGTACATTGGTATAGCAGAGATGTGGCCTGGTAGGGTACAGTCCCAGGAGGTAGGTATAGGATTCCTTGGCTTTCCAGGGTAAATGGGAAGCGCCAGCTGAAAGGCTTGGTCTGGTAGGGTACAGTCCCAGGAGGTGGGCATAGGATTCCTTGGCTTTCCAGGGTAAATGGGAAGCGCCAGCTGAAAGGCTTGGTCTGGTAGGGTACAGTCCCAGGAGGTGGACATAGGATTCCCTGGCTTTCCAGGGTAAATGGGAAGCACCAGCTGAAAGGCTTGGTCTGGTAGGGTACAGTCCCAGGAGGTGGGCATAGGATTCCTTGGCTTTCCAGGGTAAATGGGAAGCGCCAGCTGAAAGGCTTGGTCTGGTAGGGTACAGTCCCAGGAGGTGGGCGTAGGATTCCTTGGCTTTCCAGGGTAAATGGGAAGCGCCAGCTGAAAGGTTTGGTCTGGTAGGGTACAGTCCCAGGAGGTGGGCATAGGATTCCTTGGCTTTCCAGGGTAAATGGGAAGCGCCAGCTGAAAGGCTTGGTCTGGTAGGGTACAGTCCCAGGAGGTGGACATAGGATTCCCTGGCTTTCCAGGGTAAATGGGAAGCACCAGCTGAAAGGCTTGGTCTGGTAGGGTACAGTCCCAGGAGGTGGGCATAGGATTCCTTGGCTTTCCAGGGTAAATGGGAAGCACCAGCTGAAAGGCTTGGTCTGGTAGGGTACAGTCCCAGGAGGTGGGCATAGGATTCCTTGGCTTTCCAGGGTAAATGGGAAGCGCCAGCTGAAAGGTTTGGTCTGGTAGGGTACAGTCCCAGGAGGTGGGCATAGGATTCCTTGGCTTTCCAGGGTAAATAGAAAGCGCCAGCTGAAAGGCTTGGTCTGGTAGGGTACAGTCCCAGGAGGTGGACATAGGATTCCTTGGCTTTCCAGGGTAAATGGGAAGTGCCAGCTGAAAGGTTTGGTCTGGTAGGGTACAGTCCCAGGAGGTGGGCATAGGATTCCTTGGCTTTCCAGGGTAAATAGAAAGCGCCAGCTGAAAGGCTTGGTCTGGTAGGGTACAGTCCCAGGAGGTGGACATAGGATTCCTTGGCTTTCCAGGGTAAATGGGAAGCACCAGCTGAAAGGCTTGGTCTGGTAGGGTACAGTCCCAGGAGGTGGGCATAGGATTCCCTGGCTTTCCAGGGTAAATGGGAAGCGCCAGCTGAAAGGCTTTCACCTCATCATGCCCTATGCATGGGAGGCGCAGCAACCCAACCTTCCCTCCTCTCGCCCCTGGGCCCCCTTTGGCACCTTGTTTTTGTTTTTCCAAAATTAAATTTTAAAAACCCGTAACGAACACTGCAACAACAAGCAGGCATTATAAAGTTGGCAACACTCACCTTCCCACAGCTGCGTTCAGGGTCGGCTTGTGCAACTCCTCTAACTTCGTAGGGAACCCTTCCCGCCTGAGGCTGGACTTCACTTCCAACCCACGCCGTGTGAACCCCGAGTCGAGTAAAGAGCTCCCTCTTCCGACTTACTTGCCTTCATAGGTAGAGACGCTTTTCTTTTGGCTATTCCGGATCGCAAGGTGCAGTATCAGGACCAATGGCGTAAGAGAAGCCCATCTGGGAACTCCCTCTCTTGGGGAAGCCGCTTGGCTGCAGGTGAGACTCCATTTCATTCCTGGGGACCTGGTACACCACTAGAGCACTATGATTCCGCTGTAAGCGCCAAGGGTGACAGCCTGTCGAATCCCGGGCTTTGTACTTTGAGGAGGCAACAGAGCTCTCTGGCTAAGAATTCTAAGTACGCCCCTCTAAACTGCAAGGCACAAGATTCTGTTAGGTCTCGTCAAAGAGTGCTGTAATTGTGCTGTATGGAGCTATAACTGTGTAGTGTTAAAGGGCCTCTGAAAGCCAGTGTGGTGGTGTGAACGCTGGACTACGACCTGGGAGACCATGGTTCGATTCCTCCAGCGCATCACACACTCTCAGCCCCAGAAAACCCGGTAACCCTTAGGATCACTATAAGGCCATTTCTGCCCTCCCCTGTCATAGTGCTACTATTTCCACTTTCGAGATCCTGTGGAATCCTGGAGTTTGAAGTTTAGGTAGGGGCATTCAGAATTCTCAGCCAAGAGAATTCTCAGTAAACTACAAATCCCAGAACCTCAAAGAATGTTGAAAGTGGAAAAATAGCATAATGACAGTGTGCTGCAGAAATGGCCTAAACAGAAAAGATTTGAAGGCATCTAACAACAATAAAACAGACTCTGCTCTTTTGGAGTGTCTCTACACCACCAGGAAGCCATCCTTGGAAAGGAACTGCCTGGTAATTATTTGAAATTGGGAAATGCTCATTTTATGATGGATCTGCTTGAAAATGCTTTGGAATGAGTTGTTCCCTCTCTAAGGAATATTTTTAAAACCCATTGATTCTAGACCTATGTTATAGCAGAGCTAGATCTTACAGAATGAAGAGGAGGTTTTTTTGATTATCAGAGACAATATGGCATCATCTGCCATTTTCTCTTGGAGATTAACTGCAACGTTAGCATGCATAGAGGGTAAATGTTCTCAGCAACAGTATATTGCCCTGAACTATTTGAGTCATTTTGTCAAGTATTTGGGGGTGGATTGGTGTGGCATGGGTAATGAAGAGTCTTTAGCTTTACAAGAGACCTGCTCCTAAAGGCAATGAAATCTGGTAACATTAGTTTGTTACTCAGGACCAACATAGCTGCCTTCACTTCTAGATGGTCCTTGAAGAGCCTGGCTATGGGCAATGGCATAACCACCTGCACTTCTACACCCATTTTCTAGACTTCCCACAACATCTACCCAGCCTTCCCTCTCATCCTGCAGTAGTGATCAAACTGTAACAAAAATGTCACAAACCTTCAGCATAGGGAAATATTTCAGCCCCTAAAATATAAACTTCAGAACTGTGGCGTACCTAATATATTTGATATCTGGTAGAAATCATTTTAAACCCCCCCCCCCGCAACAAAATTATTTTCAGTAATAATCATAAAATGAAATGAATAGTATTAATGGCCAGAAAGCACACACAGACACTGAAACTTATTTTATTGAACTTTGCATATACTGTACAATCATGCCAGAAAAAAATAAGCAGCAACTCCGCCTTTCCAATTTCTTCCTTGCCTTTCTTCAATAATTGTTCCATGTCTTTCACTTTCACCAGCTGAGTCCAACCCTCTGCCATGCACAAATACATAATCAAAAGCATTCCCAAGAGGGCTGTCCGTCCTCTGTTTAAAAACCTCCAAAGGAGACTCCATCATACTCCAAGGCAGTGTACTCCACTGTCAAACTGCTCTTATTGTCAGGAAATTCTTCCTAAAGTTTAGATGGAATCTCTTTTCTTGATGTTTGAATCCATTGCTCCATGTCCTAGTCTCTGAAGCAGCAGAGACAGGCTTCCTCCATCCTCCATATGCCATCCAAATATTTAAACACACCTAATATGTCACCTCTCAACCTTTTCTTCTTCAGGCTAAACACCCAGCTCCCTAAGTTGCTCCGAACAGGGCATGGTTTCCAGACCTTCTACCATTTTGCCACGCCCCTCTGGACACGCAGTGAGAGTTAAAATCCTGCTACACAACAGGCAGAACCCAGTTTTTTGGATATGAACAACATTTCTGAGTATGGTAGACCACCAAATTAGTTGTTTGGGGAATGAGCTGTAGTGTGCCTCTTCTGTGTAATGACTTACTTTTGAGTAAAATACACAGGGCTGTTTTTTAAAAAGGAGATTTGGACAATAATCTTACGAATCTTTAGGACTGTTACCCTGTGAATTGGGCGGTCCCGGGAGGGGCACCCAAATAACCACACAAAAACAAAAAAAAGATGGGGGAAATTAGCTGGAGCACTCTCTTGGCTAACGAGAGGCAGGGCAACGCAGCAGGATCTTTTACCCTATGTATACAGCGTCAGGTCAGTGAGGAGGCAAATGGTTCAAACAATAATTAAGATTTATTAAACAGTTATTAAAGAAAAGCACAAACACACTCCTAACTAGAAAAGGAAAATAGAATTTGAGCGGAATGGGTGATACGCCACCTGTCCTGCAGTCCTGAAGAAGCCTGATTGAAGAGGAAGAAACCTGGCATGGCGACCGAGGGGAGTCTGCTGAACCAAGCGGCAGCAAGGCAGGGCGAAGTTTGGGCGATCCGGTGAGAGTTCCGAAGAGCTCTCAAAAAGCGGGGGATTTTTATAAGGGAAGGAACAACCACAGGCTACTCTGGTCTTCGGGTAAAAACAATAGGTTTTGGGTTGGAGACAAAGCCTCTGAAAGGTCAGAATTTGCATGATTAAGTTAAAGTCCGAATTGACAATAGTATAGCCGATATGTAAATGCGGCTAGCTCGGCAATTAAGTACCTAGCTCACCAGGATGTTCTCTCAGGGCAGAGGATCTCTTTGTGGTAGCGTGCATATGTTTGTTTCGGAAGGTCCCCTAAAGCAGAACTGGCGATATCTGGCTTAGTTTGGTGAGAGCAGCAAGCAATAGCCATGCCTAGCTTCGTGCTTGTTTGGCGGGCCTTACAAACACTTGGCTGGTGGCAGAGTAGGGCCGAATTATGATATCAGAATGATATCTTTGGTTCACCAAAGGCCAGGCCAGTACACGGCGGTAACAGGACTATCTATCTTCTGTACTTATTTTTAATAAATACAACTCTTGCATGACTAATGTTAAGATTGTCTCCTGAATTTCAGTTCCCCTGACTCCCTGTCAGCATAGTCTTGGGGCAGTAGTTCTCAGACTTTTTACCCTTGTGACCCCCTTTACATCTATGTGTGGATACTTCCTCTATTCATTTCCTCCCCTCCCAAGAAATTGCCTTGTCGTTACTAAGGGGCACGCCCCTACTGTACCAATGACAGAATATTCAGGGAAGCTGAGTGGGAAAAACATTAAAAAAGGGAAGCCAATTTTTGCTATGTCTAACATTGGGGGAAGGCTTAATAGGGGAAGACACTTTGCGTCACTCTTTTGCAGAGACCAGTCAGTCCTCAACAGCACACACATATGTAGTCTTGCCTTTTTTCTCACATTTGCTGTGGTTGCAGGCTGACTTCTACACACACACACCAAGCAACTATTGCGCCCCTCTTCATTACAGTCCAGCCCCACAGTTTGAGAACCACTGGTGTAGTGGTTTAAGTTTTGAACTCTGGGTGAGCAGGGTTCAGATCTCTAGTCAACCCTGTAAACCAGTTGGATGACATCGGGAAAGTCACAATCTGTCAGCTTCAGAAGAAGGCAATGTCAAACTTCCTCTCAATAAATCTTGATAAGAAAGCCTAGGATGGATTGTAGAGTTACCATAAGTCAGAGCTGGCTTGAAGGCATATAACAACAAACCTCTACAACTCCAGCATCTGCCAACTATGGGTGCACTCCATGAATTGGATAAAGTTGCTATTGTCCTAAAAGCATGTCAGCTTACATCCCCCAAGACTTCTTTTTTGGACGCAACTAACACAAATTCTGCCTGTCAAAATTTTTATTTTTAATGATACCCCAAGTGTGTTTGTTTCCATGAGAGGCTTGAAACAGGACATTGTACCAGATGGCCCCTACACCTGATCCTGCCCAACTCCTTTGAAACAACAGCACAGAAGGACCCAGGGAAAATGGAAAGGTACAGGAACTAGAAAGCCAGTGTGTAATCTCTGAATCCACATAGGCTTGACTTGCACTTGGAAAGTCCCATCTGAACATCCAGGTTTTTCTACAGTCTAACCTAAATATAACTTGCAGGCAAAGCTTGTGTTATCTAAAACAGCTTTATTAAAAACATTTGTGAAATTATTTATTAAAACCACCATTAAAACCATCTTGGAGCTGCAATTCCTGTCTGGAAGACTATAGTGTCCACCGGATAGCCACATCAAGGCCCTCCTCACAGACCTTCTGAAGAAGCTCTTTGTGCTCAGTTGCATCAATATTTGGACACGAATGCAACTTGATATAGTCCAACTGATTTTCTGAGGACAGCAGGTGGTGAATGGTGTGAATGGATACTAGGACTTCAATCAAGGAGAGCTTGCAGAGTGATAGCAAGGCAGTACCAGGGGAGTCCAGCACCTTCTTAAACACCTCATCCAGAGAGAAAGGCAGGTAACCTAGCTCCAACTTTTTTAGGCACGGGGAATATTTGAACAGGGATTCAAGGCATTTTCCCAACAGAATGATATGAGTGGAAGGAAGGGGATTCGCTACATCAAAGTGTACCAGGGTAAACTCAGAAAGCTTAGGGAATTCTTTGGGAAGCTCATCCGGGACCTCCCTATTTGGTTGCCTGCCATGGGAATGCCTCTCTGGAGAAAGGAAATGGATTCTTAGTTTCTGGAGATTCACACAGTAGCTCAGCAGAGCATGGAAACAGAACTCATCTTGAAAGGAGAAGTCACTGATAAATAGAGATTTAAGTTGAGATCTCAGTCTTGCTATCACTGGCAAAAGTTCTCTCATGTCCCTCTTTCCTTGGCATCCCAAATTCAGTTGAGTGATACAGCACCCTGACAAGAAATTCCAGCCTGTGCCAGGACTGTCAGTGAGGATCACAGACACTGTTGAAAGGTCTGGGCATACAGCACAGATCTTAGGCAGGGAAGACTCAGACACACCATATATTTCCTTGAGATCCAATGTGAATCTAGGCCTTCCCTTATTTGGGTGGGAAGGCATTCTGCACT
Organism: Iguana delicatissima; assembly: GCA_948472985.1. NCBI lineage: Eukaryota > Metazoa > Chordata > Lepidosauria > Squamata > Iguanidae > Iguana > Iguana delicatissima. The sequence continues at coordinate 515,524 of CAOKZL010002203.1, read as the reverse complement.
GTGCCACTTCTTCCAGGGAAGGAAACCCACAGGGCATCTGGGCACTCTCAAGCTGCCAGTCGTGGATCAGAATGACAGCTTCTGCAAGAAAGCCATGAACCAAGAACTTCAGCCTGGGTAAAGCCAACAGCAAGAAGACCATGGTGCTAACTAGTTCAAAGATTGTGGTCCTAGAGCTTACAGAACTGAGCACAAGGTTCTGTAACATCTGGCAGCAGAAGGACTGTGTACTGGGGTCATAGGCCAAATGGAGAAGAGAATCCAAGGACAGCCTCTGACAGTCAGAGATACTCAGTTCATGAAGGCTGTGGCAGGAGGTGCCCACAGTTGACAATACCTGTGTGTCGCACTGGGTATCTGAGAGATTCAATTTGATGAGGCATGGCAATTCTTTTATCAGATCAGCCAAAGCATCTGGGAGGACCTGGATGCAGTGCTGGAGAACCAGGCAAGTCAGATTCTTTCCCAGGGGGAAAAAAAAGAGCATCCATGAAAAAATACAGATATACCTCAGTTAATGAAGTAGATGTGTTCCTAGGCATTATTTCATTAACAGAAAATTTGGTACCAGAGACAGAATTAACATAGAAAGAATAGGGAAAGGTCCCTATGCCCCCCTACAGACACACAGCAATTCAACACATTTCAGCAAAATTTTAAGCTAACAATACGCACATGTGAAATGATATAACTAACTCTGGCAAGCTTTGCATAAGTAAACACACACATTTGGAACCTTCTCAGGCCCATTTGAAAGCAACTTCCAAAATTCATTTGGGGTAACCTTTTTTCATCAGCCTCCACTTTTCTTATGATTTCCATTTTGATGATCAGATTTATTACATTCATGCATTTTTAACATTATGTAGTTAACTAGTAAGGCAGACTTATCTGTTTGCCCATTTCCTCTATTTTGCTGTTCACGCATCCACACCAAGAGACTCTAGAATCAACTGCTGTATATTTTGTCTATTATAGGAGCACATGTCGCTACAGTAGGAATAGCTAGGATAGAATCTATCCATTTGCTGCAACCCAGCTCTGAAAGTCTTGTGTTTCTCCATGTTTCTCCAGCAATCCTTCACCATCTCAATGCAGCTTAAAAATATCCAGCTAGACAGAGGGCAATGATTTTTCTTTTCTTTTTTCTTTTTTTGTAAAAAGAAGCTTCTGTGTCAGAGGCTTTGTTAACTGAAGTATACCTGTACAGGGCTGATTTTGGTTGATACATTGGCCACACACGAAAGTGACTTCTTCCCCAACACCATCCCCCAGCCAAGGAAAGGCACATTCCCAGACCTTCCCCACTCTGCATTGGTTTCTTAAGTGAACATTTAAGGCCCAGAGGGCTGTTCTATCACAGGCCATTTCCACTGTACCCTGTTATAGTGCTGTTATTCCACTTTCAACATCCTGTGGAATCCTGGGGTTTGCAGTTTAGGGAGGGGCATTTAGAATTCTCAGCCAGAGAGCAATTTGGCCTCAGTGAACGACAAACCCCAGAATTCCACAGGATGTTGAAATAATAATAGCATTATAACCGTGTAGGGCAGAAATAGCCACAGATACAATATCCTTTGCCTTAATTGAAAAAGTTGTATACTGTGGTGTTGAACTGCACTGTTTTGGGGTAACAGTTATGAAACCAACAACCACCCCACCAGCAACTATGAAGACCAATCCAGACTAAAGACCTCTTTACTTAAATTTTCTGTTTATACCGAGATTAGTCAGTTGATTATCAGAAGCTTAGTAAGAGAACATGAATGTGACTTGTGTTCCTTCCATGTTTTGTAGTGTCAGAAGCAAAGAAAAGCTGTCCGAGCCTTAAAGATGATCTCTAGTGAACAAAAACTCAGATTCAGAAAGACTTTGGTTCAGTGATAGAATGTTGCAGCTGTGAGTAACCCATGGTGGTGAGGCCAGTCTCTCCTTGAGCATGAAATATAGATGTCAGCTGGGAAGATGACTGTGAAAAGTTGGATTGCTTTTTGCAAACTGGCTAATAAAGTAGGTTTGAAAATAAGACATCTGCATTCTAAACTTCCCCCCAATACTTTACGTCTGAGAGCTTATCTCTTAACATCTGTTTCACTGATCTGCCAGCTACAGCCTTTTTTGAACATGGATAACTTATCCATATTACTCCATGCATGGGTAACTTTCTGATTAGACCATTGCAATGCACTCTGTGCAGGGCTGCCCTTGAAGATGACACAGAAACTGCAGCTAGTGCAAAATGCAGCAACTAAACTGCTCATTGGAATTTCCTTCAGGTACCACATAACGCCAGTTCTGAAAGAATTGTAGTGGCTGCCACTATTCCCCCAGTCTGAATTCAAAGTATTGGTGATAACATTTAAAGCTCTAAAAAGCTTAGGTTCTCACTATTTGAGCGAAAGTCGCTATCTCTGTACGCCTGTTCAAGATGACATCTGTTGGAAGGGCTCTCCTCTGTGTACCACCAGTAGGGGAAATGCATTGTGAGAGGAGATGTGAGAGGGCCTTCTTCTGTGGTGCCACCCCAGTTGTAGAATCTCCTCTCCCTGGAGAGGAGAGGAGATTGGTGCCAATACTGGGATCATTTCAGTGCACATCAAAACTTGGGTTTTTATTAAAGCCTTTTGGCCTAACTAATTTTATCCAGGCTGTTCAAGTCTTATGGTTGTACTTTTTAAGATTATTTTAATGAGTTTAAATGCCCAATTTTTAATTGAAAATCTAATATTTTTAAATATTTTTAAACTACTGTTATTTATTATTTTGAAATAATTTTGTTGTAAGCCACCCTGAGATCTTAGGATATAAGGCATGATATAAATATTAAATAAATATTTTCCATGTGGCTCTTGGCAACACTTGCTGATTGTCTGTATATTATGGCTTATGCAGAATCACACTACAAACACAATGGCAGAATCATAGAATCATAGAGTTGGAAGAGACCACAATGCCTATCAGGTCCAACCTGTTACCGCTCTAACCCACCTAAAAACTATATCCTGAGGGTCCTAATTATTTTATATCAAACATAGTGAGCCATAGAGATCTACTGGAAGGACACGTAGGCAGTGGAGCTATGTGTTACACCCCAAAGTAATCCCAAGACAGGACCCCTAAAATTGGCTTGGGTCCTCCAGCCTGGATATTGGTTAGCAAAAGTCAGTTGCAGTTAAAAACAAAATTGGTTTTGAATTGGAAATCCCTAAAAACAATACCGTCTCTCTCTGCTGTATGGGAACGTAGACAACGTCCTTTAGGCTAAAAGACTGACCTATTGTTCCGAGTCACGTATCTCTAGGCAGACACAATAGACTCGCTCCTGGACACTGTCAAGCCCCAAGCTACGTTGATGAACTGTGCGAAGCCAGACAATCAAAGCCTATCAATTCGGAATTTTAAACCTATCATGCACCTGGACTTCCCAGTAAGAAACAATACCGAGGAACGGTCGTGATGTTTGCCTAACATTATATTCCGCACTTATCGCCCATTAACGATACTTTGCTAGCCGATACCTGGCCTGAGGACAGAAATTGGCTATGAAACTCCCCACTTTTGGGGCCTCTTTGGAGAGCCTCCTAGACCAGACAGAAGGGCCCATTTCACTGCTACCGAAGCCTCCCATACAAGCCTCTCAGATGCTGCTGAGAGCCAAACATGACTCGCGTCCCCACTCCTCCGCGAGATTCCGCTGCTACCATCCATCCAGCCCAGGATCCAGCCTCCCCTTGGTGCTTTACACCGAGCCTGTGCTAATCTTCTCCTTCTCTCAGGATGTCTAGACTAAGGTCCATATGCCCTCTCTCTCCCACTTGGTCACTTATTTTCGACTTTATTTCTGTAGCCCTTGTAAGATTGCAATAATATTTGATAATGTGTGTATGTGATTCCCTCTGTTAGTTTTGTTCTAATAAAACCATTTAGATCGTTCCTCTGACTCTGATGTGGTTCTGACCCCATAGACATAGGGTTGAAGATCCCTTGCCCTGACCTCTCATAAGTTTTGCTGGGTAGCTCAGCTAATTCCTTAATTAATAGAATCATAGAGTTGGAAGCCTGGCTTGGATGTCCTCAAGATACCCCCAGTTTTCAAGGTAACATATGGAGAGAGATAAAATAGTAGCCTGTTTTCTGTCACGCATCCGAGGTGAATCTTGCAAATGGCTCACAGGCCACTTGAATGGATTTTCAGCAGTGAACAGGAGACAATAAATCTCTGGGAACAAATAAACAATGTAAACAGCCTGGAATGTGACACCTTGAGGTATGCATCCCCAGATGAGATACTCGTCTTGCAGGAAAACTACAAGGATGCCTGGCTGTATTTTCTTTGAACTACAAAGCTGAAATCCATCTTTGTAAAACTGTAGCCATCTGTTCCCCAGGACATGGGTCAGCTCTATAACTAGGCCCTTTTTCTTATTCTTTTTCGGAGTTCTCCAAGACCCGCAAACCATGAAGCTAGTAAGCTCCCCGCAGCCCCAAAAGGTGTGGCTGAGATCATTTCTCCCAGCTGGAGACTTCTGGATTGGTACAGTATTAACCCAAAACCCTTATGTCTCTCTCTCCCTTAATTTTCACCTCTTTCTAAATTTCTATAGTCTTGTATGCTTGTTGGAGTGAGTGCAGCTGTGTGATTGTATGGATTTTAACGTCTATGCCAATAAAATACTTAAATTTGAACAGTTTGTGTGATTTCTGACTGAGCCTGACCCCGTAAACATTGGGTTAAAGATCCTTAATTACTCTGCCCTCTTTGCATTGCTGCTAAAGCAGTGCTCAGAGCTAATTTTCCCCACAAGAGATGATTTTGACAGCCATTGGGAATCCCCCTAAGGGACCCCCACCAAGCAGGGTAACACAACCCTCTGCCATGCAGGAACAAATGCTCAAAGCACCCCCAGCAAATGGCCATCCAGCCTCTGTTTAAAAACCTCCAAAGAAGGTGATTCCACCATACTCCAAGGTTCCACTGTTGAACAGCTCTTACCAACAGGAAGTTCTTCCTGGTGTTTAGGGAAATCTCTTTTCCTGTAGTTTGAATCCATTACTCTGTACCCTAGTCTCTGGAGCAGCAAAAAACAAACTTGCTCCATCTTCAACATGATATCCCTTCAAATATTTAAACATGGCTATCACGTCACCTCTTAACCTTCTTTTCATCAGTCTAAACATACCTAGCTCCCTAAGCCACTCCTCATAGGGCATGGTTTCCAGACCCTTCACAATTTTGGTCGCTCTCCTCTGGACATGTTCCAGCTTGTCAATATCCTTCTTGAATTGTGGTGCCCAGAACTGTACACAGTATTCCAGGTGAAGTATAATCAACCAACCAAACCTAGTCCCACTATTTAAAAAAAAAACACTGCAAAAGAAACTTCCCTCAATAAAACAGAAAAATACCTTGCTAGAGCAGCTTAAACACTATCAGTTTTGTGACATAATCTTTTTTCAGATCAGAACCAAGTTCCAGACAAAAAATTCTATTAAGTACTTTGTACTTCAGATTAAATGGGCTCTAGCCCACAAAAGTTCACTGAATCAGTCACCCCAGACCCTTGAGTGTTTCAAAGTCAGACTCAAAGAACTAGGCCATAAAAGCTGTTATTATGACACTGTGTCCTATCTTATCTTATGACTGCATTTTGTAATAAAATATCATGTATACAGAGAGGAGTTTATATTCAGCTTTCCCCTACTCTAAGGCCATTTCCGCACTAGGCTGTTATAGCACTATGATTCCACTTTCAACCTCCTATGGCAGTGGTTCTCAACCTGTGGGTCCCCAGATGTTTGTGGACTTCAGCTCCCAGAAGCCCCAGCCACTATGGTCAATGCTCAGGGCTTCTGGGAGCTGAAGTCCAAAAATGTCTGGGGACCCACAGGTTGAGAACCACTGTCCTATGGAATCCTGGGGTTTGCAGTTTCAGGAGGGGCTGGCTGGAGGTTGAAAGTGGAATCATAGCACTATAACAGCCTAGTGCGGAAATGGCCTAACTAAGACAACATAGACTGTTGTCAACAACCACTCTGGACCTTTTTACTATTAGCCAGGGCAATGGAGAGGACTGTCCATGTAGGCAAAGGAAGAGGAGAAGAACCCCATGTCAGATACAGGACCTCTTTAAGAGATACCTGTCCAATTTATCCCCTCTCCTTACCTTGCAGCTTGCTTTGATGCTCTGGACAATGTCCTGGTTGACCAGTTCTGAGCAGTCAGTCAAATTCAGTTCTTTCAGCTGTGGCAAAAGGAGAGAATGCAGCAGCCTGGAGGTCAAGAGCTTCTTGTCTCTCATTCACTGGAGCATTTCTTGGACAAAGAAGCCAGCTAGACAGAACAAAACACCAGCTTTACTTTGCAGGTTTTCAGAAGAGAGGTCAACAGCCACAATCCAGTAGTGGGAAGGAAAGAGTTCCCAGGACATTCCTTATGTTTATTTAGTATACAGCAACACACCCCAATGAGCAAAAAGCACCATCCAGGTCTCTCTGTGCACAATATGGCATCCTCACAAGAAACCACAGCCCAGAAGTAATGGGTTATGAGTCAAACTGGTTCTTGTAACTAGTTACTTTTGAAGGTAAGAAGGGTATAACAAAGCCACAATTCAGAAGTAAGGTAACACATAAGATTAAAGTTACTTTTTTGTTGTAAAGCAGAGGTAGGAACCATGCAACATATCCAGATGTTGGCTTGCAGCTCCCAGCATTCCTCACCATTTGTTACACTAACTAGACTAATGAGACTTGCCATCAAGCAGCATCTGGAAGGTCACAGAGCTCCCAGCCCTGATGTAAAGAGTAATGGTTTCTGCTACACTCAACAGTTACTTTTAAAGGGCATTTTAAGAGGCATTATTCAGGTGTTATGCCATTGTATCACTTGTAAGAATCTTAGAAAGGAATTAATAGTACAGCAAATGATGCAATGTGTTGTTTTCATCACTTCATTGAATAATAACTAAAGGCTATTTTTCAGAAAATACAAGTAATAAACCAAAACCACATTTAAGTTTCTGAACTGTTCGATGACCCGATATGGCTGATCAAGCTGAGAGAGAGTGACTGGGCCACAGTAAAGGCCAAGTGAAGATTTAACCATGAGTCTTCCTTGTTCTAGTCTGCTGCCCTAAGCCAGCCTTCCCAGCTACATGCCTGATTGCCGATGTTTTGACTGCAACCCCTAGAAGTATTGATTATCAGTAATGCACACAAGAGCTGATGGTAATGGATGCTCAGACTATCCAGGGGGTACAAAGTTCTCTGGTGTTCTTTCTGTTCATTTGTTTTCCCCTTGCAGTAAGTATAGGGGCTCTCATGTGCCCATCAAACAGCTGATCCATACACTCACTATGATTTGGCCCCGGTCTGTTTTTCTATCAGTCAACCCCCACCCCATCTCATTTATCATGATTTCTCACTCTGCAGGTTGAAGGGTCCCTATGATATGACTGTGGAACTTACCCAGGCAGTTGACCCTGTCATCCCAGTTGTATGCTATATTCTTAGCCACATTTTCCAAGCACAATTTTTCCAGTGAGGGTACACTCTTTTTCTTGGGCATGAAGCTACCAAAGTCACAAGCAAAAGAGAAATGTGAGAGGACTGCTAGAAACAGAGCAGAAATGTCTTTCATTTATAGCAAACAAAAGAAGAATGAACTCTAGGTGCTCCCAAACCAGATTTAACACACAAAAAAGTATGATCACCATATTCAACCCACCATGGATTCCTTTGAGGCATCTGGGTTCCTTCACAAGGCAGAAGTGGGTGGCTGGTAGGGCTTCATTTCCACTGCTGCCGTCTCCACTGCTGCCGCACACCATTTTTAAGAGGGACTTACCCTTGTTCATACTTTCTCAGACTCACGAGGCTTGCAGTCTCTGTTACAAATGGCTTAGGGAGGCAGCAGAAGTGACAGCAAATAATCCATGAATAATCAAATCCACAAAAGTGAAATCTGCAAATGTGGAGGGCTGACTATATATGAAACTGCTCTGCATTAAATTGGTTTTGCTCAGGATTATATACACCAGGATGGGGAAAGTGCAGCCTCTCTCCATTCAAAAGAAATTACTCCTCTCTCCTCTTCTCAGCATGGGCCATGTCCACACTAGACTGTTATAGTGCTTTGGAGGCCCCTCCCTAAACTGCAAACCCCAGGATTCCATAGGATGTTGAAAGTGCAATAATATCACTATAACAGTCTAGTGCAGAAATGGCCATGGTCCCACAGGCAAGGCAAGTACCTCACAACCCCGCATGCTTCCCCCAGTGCCCCCTATGCTAGAATGAGAACAGCCCCAATCAGGCCCCTCGCAGCAGCTGTTGCTCTGCACTGTTGTGTAAGTCCTATATGTGAGAGAGCGCCAGCAAGAACAGAAACTGCACACAATTTACCTGACACTGCCCCACTGCAAGGGAAGCAGAGCAGCCCCAATCTCTCCCTTCCCCTGGGACTTCCAGGGGCGCCTTATCATAAGAGCTGTCCGCTCCCTGAGGGCTGGAAGGCTTTTCCTTTTAGATAGAGTGATCAAGACTGTATTTTTTAAAGAGCGAGCCCTCCATAAAGACAGAAATGTGTATATTGTGTACTTTATGAATGCGGACATTATGTTAATTTTACAGGGAAACACAAGGCTGAACTAACTGCGGTCAAGGTTTTGCTTCAGCATTCAGGTGGAACACAAACTTACTAAAGGCTAATTCCTGATTGTCAGCACTTGGTGTCATTAATTTCAACGGCCCCTTATAGCTGTTTTTGAACACCTAGGAACACGACACATGCCTCATAAGCATTGCTGTGCTTCCTTTTAGTGCCATCTTTGGCCATTTCTGCACTACACTGTTTTAGTGCTATTATTCCGCTTTCCACATCCTAGGGAATTCTGCGGTTTGTAGTTTCCTGAGGCCAAAGAGCTCCGTGGCTGAGCATTCTAAATACCCCTCCCGAAACTGCAAACCCCAGAACTCCATAGGATGTGGAAAGCCGAATAATAGCACTATAACAGTGTAGTGCAGAAATGGCCTTTCTCTAGCTCCAAAAAAAAAAAAAAAAAGGGCTACAACGAAGCAGAAGCCCTAACAGGAATGGAAGCCTTCAGGAAACTCACCTGGCGCCAGAGAACTGAAGCACTCCAGAGACCCCGGAGCTGCTGAGGGAGAAAGGCCCTGGCCGACCTCGCCGCGCTCTCCCGCCTTTTTTCCCCTCCCTCGCGGCTGGGACCGCCCTTGTATAGCAGCGCCTTCCCTTGGGAGCGAGGGAGTCCGGCGCCCGGGCTGGCGAACGGCAGCGCCAGAGTAGCTCCCGCCGAGAGGGAAAACGCTCCCGAGGGAAGCGGGGCAGGAGAAGGCGCTTTAGGGGATGCTGAGGGTACCGCCCACAAAGGGTATTATTGCAGGCTCCTTTTCCAGCTGTTTCCCCTCCACAGCTGGAGCAAGGGGACATTCTTCACACGCTCCCTTGCCGAGGATCTTTCGCCACCATGAAGCCATTTTCGGGAAGAAAATGGTCCCTCATTCCAAAGACTGAGGCAACATTTTATATTTCACCTTGGGGAGAGAGAGGCGTGTACCTCCGCAGGGGACAAAGTGAGAACGCTGTCCCCCCAATAAAATTCCTTTCCTTTCCCACTCACCACCCGACATTTACTTTCAGTCGTCAAATGTCTAACTTTGCAGTAGCTCAAAACTTCAGCTTAGCGTTTAGAAACACAATTTAGGCATCCAGAGAAAAGGAGGAGGCAGAGTTCCCAAAGGAAAATGATGACAGCAAACAGTTCTAGATGTGAACGATTATCAATATCTCATTCTCTGAAATGCTAGAAATCTGGAGGGCAGAATTATTATTTGAGGGGCCATTTCTTCCTTTTTGCCTCCCCTCTTCCCACCCTGCCCCATCTCTTTACCTCTGGGAAGAGACAACCATGGCACATGAGGTTGTCCAGAAAACAACATGAGGTTGTCCAGAATGGGAGTCTTTGTCCCAAGAAGTGTTTCAAGAATGCAGTGGAAATGTAATTTCTGCTTAATAGCTTCATACATAAGAAGAGAGAGATTTCTTCCCCATTGTCATGTCTGTTATCATGATGGAAAGAACAAAGCCAGGAGAATTCTAGATGCTCTTTTGGGCAATGACAAGGAACCATTTTACTTGTACGCTGCCCTGAGATCCCATGATAAAGTGTGGGATATAAATATTTTGACTGACTGACTGATTGATAATAACTGAATGCATAGTTGTGGTATTATGTTTTATTGTCTTTGTCTCTGATTGTCTATGTTGATGTTCTGCCCTTTGGTGAAAAGGGCGTTATAAATGTTGTTGTTGTTTTTATTAATCTGCCTCAGAGAGATCCAATCAGAGGTGGAAAATTCAACCTGGCAAATCAAATTCCAACCACTGTAGAAACATCCAAAGCCTTTGTTTCTTGGACATACAGCAGCCAAAGCTCACAGGGTGAAGTGCGTGGACCTTTTGCTTAGAAGGGATTGTAATGTCCACAGCCACTCTTCAAAGATCATGGTTCTGCTTTAAAATAAGAGCCATGCTGCCTGTGTCTGTCCTGTTGTTGTTGCGTGCCTTCAAGTAATTTCCACCTTAACAGCAACAGTAAGATGAACCTATCGTGTTTCGTAGGACTGAGAGTGTGTGACATGCCCAAGGTCACCCAGTGGCTGAACGGGGAATTGAACTCTGGTCTCTAAGGTAGCTGCCCAATGTGCAAACCACTACACTAGGCTTGCTTAAAAAGAAAATGTGGCTTTTGGGAGGTGCAATGGGAACAAGTTTTAGCAGTGTCTGCTGGAGGGGGCAGAATGACCAAAGAGACTGCATGGAGGCCCCACATTGTCCATCTTCCCCTTTAGAAGTAAATTAATTCATCCTCGCTTGGTTCCATCTTTTGATTTTAATCCTCTGTATCATCTTCTGTACCTGTTTTCATAACGGCAAACAACCGGACAAACTGATCACTATGTCGTCTGTGAGGTTCTGCATTTTTTTTTTTAAAAAAAGATGTTTTCCCCCTGGAAGCTATCAACTTTTCAAGGAAAAGGATTTTCTGATGTGTGTTTTTTTTAAAATGGGATGCTATGACTAAAGCTCTTAGGATCGCTGTGAGACACGTCAATACCACATATGGGCCATTCCCGCACGAGACTGTTATAGCGCGATGATTCCACTTTCAACCTCCTATGGAATCCTGGGGTTTGCAGTTTCGGGAGGGGCCGGTCTCAGGATTCCATAGGAGGTTGAAAGTGGAATCATCGCGCCATAACAGACTCGTGAGGAAATGGCCATAGTTGACATCCTACAGCCAATATTAGTCTGCCAGCCCATAATATCGAGGCGATGCACTGCACTAGAATACGACCCACGCCTGTGCTGAACTGCTCCGCCCTCCTTCATTGAAAGTAAAGGGCAACAACTCTGGTATGCTGGGGCTTCGATCTCTTCTCACAAGCAAGAAATGGGAGACCAAGAATTTCCGCAAAACTATTTCCTAAATCTTCCTGGAGCTGCCACATTTAAAAAGCAAAACAGATCCTCGTTTCTCCTTAGCGGCATCCCCCTGCACGTCTTAAGTGCTCCACAAAGGCAAACCGAAAGGGAAACCCCGCCACGAATGACGCGAAGGATTCGGGAAAGTCTCGTCTCTGATTGGCCAGACTGCCCAGCCATCCCTCCCAGGGCAAAGTTCTAAGAATCCTCGCCCGCCGAATCAGGAAGGGAAGAGCAAAACTGCTCCCGCCCCCAACAGGTGTCGTCATAATTGCCAAGAACAGTGCTGGAGGAGGAGGTAGTTGTTGCGGGACGGAAGGTTTCTGGGTTGCAAGTTATTCTATATAATTTTTAGAGATATGGGAAATATTCCAGTTCCACGATCAGCGCTTGAAGCGACCTGTTTACAGGGAAGAGTCAAACAGTGGTTGCTTCCAACAAGGAATCAGTCTTAAAATCCTCTAGGAAGTGCGACCGCTCAGGGATCGTGCGTTTTCTACCCACTCTTGTGCTGCTGCTGCTGCTGCTGCTGCTGCCGCTTTCCCTTACCTCTTCCCTCATTTCATATCAGCGGTGTTCGTAATATCTCAGAGTTCGGTTCTTTTAATTCCACTGACACATGGAGTATAAGTCGACTATAGCCCCATTTTTGTCCAGAAAAGTGATTTTTCCAAACTCTGCGGTAGTTATGTAGAACATGTGCAGAGTGCATTTGTGCTTTAAAAAGACCAGTAAGCAAGACCAGAGACCCAGAGTGGAGCATTGAACTATGACCCTAAGAGGCCAGGGTCTCATTCTATGCTCCGCCATGGAGATCCCCTGGGTGACCTTGGGCAGGTTACATAGTCTCAGCCCCAGAAAACCCCCTGACAGGGTTGCCTTTGGGTCGCCATAAATCGGAAACAACTTGAAAGCACACAACTACAAGCAAGATCAGAGCTTGGAGTGTGGGTTTGTAAAAATTATCAAAGTGAATAGAGTAGTACCAAATAGCATGGAAGTTGTGTGTGCTAGTTAGTTAATCAACACAGGTTTCTTAGTAGGCTTTTTGGAGTATTTTTTTCTCAGTCTTTGCTCCCCCTACCATTTGTTCTCTGCCTCTCACCCAGTATGTCGAAGGGACAGGGTAGTATTATGTTGATCAATTGCAAGAGTTTATTTTTACAGTTAAACAGACACTTACTAGCTTGAAGTTTTGCTCCCTATTAAAATTCTTACAAAGATGTTAGTATTCCATCTGCAAATTTAAGTTTCCTGGGAATACTTCTGGGTGCAGTAGAGAAACAAAGAAACTGTTTTAATTATGTACCTTTTTGGTATAATGACTGATTACAATAAGCACGGCTATTTTTTATTTAGATTCGTACTGTTATATTATTCTCTTCAGAATCTTTTGGTCTGCCTTCTAAATCCTGTATTGTTACCTAGTTGCTATCAAGATCGTTTCCTGCCGATAACTCTTTAATTTTGATTCCTCTAATTGTGAACCACCTCCCCAGTGCAGCACATGTATGAAAATCAGTCAGCTAAGGTTGAGTTGATGAAGGTGTTGCTGTCTCAGAAACTTCCTTCTCTTAATGCTTTTATTTTCAATGTTGCAGCAAGTTACTTATATGTGATTTCTGCTAGAGGCTTCAGGCACTCATATGGGGCTCCAGACTCCTAACAGAGGGCAGCTATTTTACTTTTGAGAACAAGGAAGGATTTACTTTAAAACAAAATAGATATTAAACTGCAAGGAGGGGCAACTTAGGGCATGTACTATAACTAATGAGACAGAGAGCCGGCATGCTGTAGTGGTTTGAGTGTTTCCTACAACAATGAAGATCAGGATTTGATTCCTGCTCAGCCATGGAAACCTACTGGGTGAACTTGGGCATATCACACACTCTCAGCCCAGAAATCTCAGTGATATGATAGAAATGACTTGAAGGCACACAACAACAGTTAGTTCAAGCCATGGTCTTCCTTCAGTAATACTGGGAACATCTGGTCAACTACTGATGTTTCAACTACTGTCTGAAACAGGACACTGACTGATGTACTCTTGGCCTGATTCTGCACAATTAATTCAATACTATAGTACTGACAAAGGAAAGGAAGGGGAAAAATCCAGTATGCAGTAATCTTTCTGAATATGTTGGGGTAAAAAGTTTTCTGAGCATTTAGTGTTTTGTTTCTGAGTTCCTAAGCAATTCTAAACAATCCATTCTGTCTTCTTGCAAGAACTGTGTCAAAAGTCAATTAAGATAACTGAGAATATGTGTTTGTTCACAAAAATAATGACGTCCATGTTAAGTCGAAGGCTTTCACGGCTGGAATCCATAGGTGGTTGTGGGTTTTCCAGGCTTTGAGACTATGTTCTATTAGTATTTTCTCCTGATGTTTCACCTGCATCTGTGGCTGGCATCTTCAGAGGACGTCCATGTTAGAATGATCTGTTCCCTGTTCCTCTGTCTCTCATGCATTTTTTCTCTCTCTTTGGAAGATCTATAGAAAACTTGATGTTTCAATAAAGCTTTGTTCAGCTTCTTCAAATCACTGCTTGCAGCCAGGCTGACGGCAGGGGCCGACAAAATGTTTCCTCTTGGCCAAGAGTAACTGTGTGTGTGAAAGAGTGAATGAGAGAGACTGACCCCTTCCCAACCTGATCCAGGGCCCAATTTCAGCTCTGTGACTCTACCTGAGAAACAAGGATGGACTGGTATTTCAATCACACTAAACAAACATAAATACAATTGACTTCCACTTGTAAAGTCCCCAAAGGGCATCCCAGTTTTTCTCTACTCTTCTCGATATAGTTTAGTGACAAAATTTGCATTATCTAAAAAAGCTTTATTGAAAATCTAAAACCATCATTTATTAAAACTAGCATTAAAATAATCTTAGCCCAAGTATAAATGGAACTACATTTCCCATCTGAAGGATCAGGATTATAATTTCCACTGGATGTCCAGATCAAGACCCTCTGCAATGACCCTCTGACGAAGGTTTTGATAGTCATGCCCAGATATCGATGAAACTGAGTGCATGCTGATACAGCTCAACTGATTCTCTGAGGACAGCAGCTGGTGCATGGTGCGGATGGACACTTGGACTGCAATCAAGGAGAGTTTGTGGAGTGATGGCAAGGCAGTTGCAGCTGGGTTCAGCACCTTCTCAAATATGTCATCCAGAGAGAAAGGCAGGAAAGCTAGCTCCAACTTTTCTAGGCGTGGGGAATATTTGAGCAGGGATTCCAGGCTCTGTTTCAACAGAATGATATGCCTGGAAGGCAGGGGATTCCTGTTGGCAGAGTACAGCAGGCTAAAGCCAGAAAGGTGAGGAAATTCTCTGGGAGTGTGGCTGAAGTCACAGGCGGGGCCTTCAGTATTCGCTTGCCTGCTAGAATGATGCGCCTCTGGAGAGGGTAAGTGAATGCTCAGCTTCCGGAGATTCACACAGTGGTCCAGCAGAGCCTGGAAGGAAGATTTGTCTTCAAAGTAAAAGCCACTGATTGAGAGGGAGACCAGTTGGGCTCTGAGTCTTGCTATCATTGGCAAAAGGTCTCTCATGTCCCTCCTCCCTAGGCAATTTAAAGTCAATTTGGTGATACGGCACTCTGACCAGAAATTCTGGCTCATGTCAGGATTATTTGTGAAGATCACAGACCCTTTTGACAGGTTTGGGCACATAGCAGAGACTACAGGCAAGGAGGAATCGCACACAGAGTGTATTTCCTCAAGGGCCAGTGTGAGTCTGGGCCTCCCCTCAGTTGGGTCAGCAGACATCCTGCACCGTGCCGCTTCCTCCAGGGAAGGAAACCCAGCAGGCATCCAGGCTCCCTCAAACGTCCTCTTGTGGATCAGAATAACAGCCTGAATGACAAAATCATGAACTAAGAACTTCAGCTTGGGCAAAGCCAGCAGCAGGAAGACCAGGGCCCGAGTAAAGTCTAGGCTGTTAGTCCTGGATTTCAATGGACCAAGCACAAGAGCCTCTAAGGCCTGGCACGCGAAGGAGTGTGTAATGGGGTCATAGGCCAGATGGAAAAGGGAATCTGAGGACACCCTCCGACATTTACGGATATCCAGTTTGCAAAGCTTCTGGCAGCAGGTGCCTACAGTTGACAATACATATGTGTCGCACTGAGTATTTGACAAGTCTAGTTTTACAAGCTGTGGCAACCCTTTAATCAGATCAGCCAGCTCTTCCGGGAGGATGTGATTGCAGTTGCAGAGAATCAACGTTGTAAGATTCTGCCTCAAGAAAGAAAAAGAGCATTCATCAGCAAATGCAAGGTTGATTAGAGATAGTATGCTGGCCATGCATGAAAGTGATGCCCTCACCAACACCACCTCTCTGGCCAAAGAAAGATCAGTCCTAAACCCTTTCCCATTTCTCTGCTGTTTTCCCAAATGAACATTTTCTCCAGACATCACACTAAACAAGACCATTACCAATGAAAATATTTAGTAGTTTTTCCTCTGAGCTTATAGTCTTATGAGTACATGGAATTATGCTTAGGTCTGCATCTCTGATTTTATTTACCACGTTTACTGTTTATCTGCTCAACTTTCTTTTTTTAATAAAGTATCTTCTGGAATTTTTGCCAACAATCATAGACATTATTGCGGCAGATCAGAGTTTACCACAGATTCTCACAGATAATAACAACAAGTAACTATTTGCTTCTGCAGTCTGGTAATCTATTATAGGCCTGCATTTCTGTCATTATGTACTTTTAGTTACTAGTTGAATCAGCTGATCAATTGGTATTGTTGTTGAAGTTGTTGTTTTCATTCGTTGATCTAATCTTTACTTACTGGTTTTTGATGCCATTATATGTAGTGTTTCTATTTTGTTCTTTAGTGTTAATATAGGTGTTCATGTTATTGATACCAGCATATTGGATTTTTTTCCATACATGTTTAATACACCACATACTACTTGAGTTCCTTGTTGTAGGTATTTTCATTAGTCATGATCTTGATTAATATAAATTCTTGTGTCTGAGGACTGTCCCTATGGTCTCCCCTATTTATTTTTTTTTATGGCATTTCTCCACAGAACCATTCTGTCACAAGCATGGTGAACAACTTTGCTTATTGGCAAAAATTGAACAGAAAGCCAATATGGCATAGTGATTTGGGTGCTAAACTACAGTTCTAATCCCCTCTCAATCATGGAAACTTCCTGGATGACCTCAGACAAGTCACACTCTCTCAGCTTCAGTAAGAGACAAAGGCAAGCCCCTCCTCCAAAAAAATCTTGCCAAGCTTAACCCCATTATAGGTTCACTTTAGGGTCACTATAAGTCAGAAACAATGCGAAGGCACAACAACAAAGATTCAATATTGTGGGCACTGGCAGCACTTACTTTCTGCATATCCTTGCTTATACAGCATCACACTATAAACACAACAGGTCAGAATCCCATCCCAGCATGTAAAACATTGCAAAAGAAACTTCCCATCTCACACACAAGAAGTCTTGGAACAGCATAAAGACTGTTGGGTTCTAGTCTGCAAAAGTTATGCCCCATTTCCAATATATATATATATATATATATATATATATATATATTGAGGACAATACTTTGTGCTTCTGATTAATGGGCTCTAGCCCATAAAAGCTCAGTTAATCAGGAACCCAGTGGATTCTTGGGTCTTTCATAATCACAGATGCAGAGAATTAGGGGCAATAAGAGCTGTTGCTGTGACTGTGTCCCATGACATCTTGAGATTACATCTAGTATATAAAAGTCAAAGTTTGTCTGTTTGTGAGTTTGTCTGTCTGCATCAGGCAGACAAAGACTTCATGTGATTGGCTATGTGAGGTGGGAAGACCTCATATGATTGGCTGGCTGTGAAGATTCTTTGGAATCCTGGAGTTGGCAGTTCAGGGAGGGGCCCTTAGAATTCTCAGCCAGAGAGCTCTTGGGCCTCAGGCAGGTTGCTATGGAGATGAGGCCTAGCAGCTAGGAGAAGGCCAGTGTATTCCCTCAGGAAACCAACCTCTGTATGTTAACAACTCTGAATACAGGTTGGATTGGGGACTATGGGGAAAGGTTACAGGTACTGGACAAGGCAGTTTGGCGAATTAGAGACACAGGATCTCAAATCTGTGTATTTCAACCGCATCTAATTCCCAAGGTAAAGTAAAATAATTCCTAAGGTATTTCTAACAAGTATTACCCATGAGAAAATAAAATCCTGTGCAACGTCAGGTAAATATGCTAGTTTTGTAATAAAATATCATGGATGCATAGAAAGCTTATATTCTCCTTTCCCCATTTCTAACTCAGATGATGCAGACTGTCATCAAGAACTATTCCAAACTTATTTCTATCAGTCAAGAGTGATGGGGAGTGCTGACCATGCAGGCAAAGAGAGAAGAGAAGAACCATTTTAGAGACAGGACTTTTCCAAGAGATACAGTCAGCGCTCCACATTTGTGGGTTTCACTTTTGCTGATTTGATTACTCACGGATTATTTGCTGTCACCTCGGCTGCCTCCCCGTGCCATTTTTAATAGGGCCACCTGAGATTGAGAATCTGTGAATGAGGTTTGTAAGTCCCCGTTAAAAATGGTGTGGGGCACCAGTGGAGGTGGCAGTAAGCCCCACCAGCCCCCCACTTCTGCCTTGTGAAGGAACCCTGATGCCTAAAGGAATCCACAGTGCGTTGAATAAAGTGATCATACTTTTTCTTGTGTTAAATATGGTTGGGGAGAGCCTAGAGTTATTCACGTTTTTTTCACTTTCACAGGAGTCCTGTGCTCTTAACCCTAGTGAATGTAGAGGGATGACTGTACTTGCCCAATTCACCCTTTACCTTGCAGCATGCTGTGATGACATGGGCAACGGCCGGGCTCATTACAGATGAGCAGCAAGTCAGATTCAGTTCCTTCACCTGCGGCAATAGGAGGGAACACAGCAGAGTAGAGGTCAGGAGCATCTTCCTTCCCATTAGCTGGAGCAGTTCCTGGAGAATAGAGCCAGCTGGGTAGAACAAAAAACACAGAGTTTGCCTTAGCTTAGGTAGGGGATGGGACCAGCCTTAGCAGGTACTCAGAGAAGACATGGGAGGGCAAGGACTCATGGAGAGTAGAGAGAAATCCAGGGATATTCTCACATTCATTTTATGTTTTTACATGGCAATAGTCCTCCAAGGAGCTCATGGTGGCATCCATGGCTCTCTCTGATGAACAAAGACTTTATCCTCACAGTTAACCAGGATCTTGAAGCAAAGAGCTACAAGCCATGCAGTTGCCTGTAACTAGTTACTTTTGGGGAGTAACAAGGATATAGCAAAGGCACATTTCAAAAGCAATGAAATGGGAAGCAGCAATGTTACTTTACTGCTGTAAAGCAAGGATGGTAATTGTGGAACATCTCAAGAGGTTGCTGACTGCAGCTCCCAACATCCTTCATTATTGACTATGTTAATAAGGGAGGGCTAACAGGATCTGTATTTAATGAAAGGGGAACATAAATCTCACCCCTAGTGTAGAGAGTAATGGTTTCTAGTTACATTCAAAATTTACCTTTGAAGAGCATTTTGTAAGTATTTTGATAGGCAATATTCAAGATTTATGCTATTTGTGTAGTGATTCTATGGATCTTATAAGAGAAATTAATAAATATTATAATAAATGATACAACAACTTGTTTTTCATCATTTCAACAACCAACAGCTGCAGGCTTTTTTTTTTTTTAATCTGCAACAATGCACCAAGCTCCATTTAACTTTCCAAACTCTGCAGTTATGAGGTCGATCAAGCTGGGAGGAAATGACTTGGCCCGCGGTAAACTAGGGAACATAAAGGCCAGGTGGTGATTTAAACCTGGGTCTCTTTTACTGCAGTCTGATGCTTTCAGCTAGCCTTCCCCAGCCATGTGCATTCCAGATGTGTTGGGACTACCACCCCAGAACTTTTGATCATCAGCCACCTACACAAGAGATGATGGTGGCTGATGTCCAAACCATCCAGAGGACATCAGTCCTCTAAGATCCGCAGGGGGAGGCTTTCTCCCGATTCCACTACCATCCCAGGCTTGCCTGGGAAGGACACGGGAGAGAACCTTCTTGGTGGCTGCTCTCACCCTCTGGAACTCCCTTCTGCAGGAGGCTAGCCTGGCCCCCTCCCTGCTTTCCCTTTGCCAGCAGGCAACATTTCCTTTCCAGCGGGTTTTTAATGTGTGAGCAGGGGAGCTTTTTATTTATCAAGTGGTTTTTTTTAAAAAAAAAAGATGTAGATTTTTATCATTTTATATGTTTTTAATGTTGCTAATTGTTTTAAACTTTTTTTTTAATGTTTTAACTTTTTTTGGAAACCGCCTTGAGTCCCGCTCAGGGAGAAAAGCAGCATATAAATATAAGAATTAAATAAGGTTTCCAGTTTCAAGAAGAAGGGTTCTCTGGTATTGTTCCTCTCTTTTTCTTTCCCCCTTGCAGTAATTAGAGGACTGTTCATTCGTTCCTCAGCCAGCTGCACTGTGCGCCTGCATAATGTGGTCCTGCTCTTTTCCTATCAATCTACCCCCATCCTCTCACATGCCCTGAATCTTTGACCCTGCATACTGTGGGGCTCCCACAGTACAGCAAGTGCAATACTTACCCAGGCCATTGATCCTGCGATCTTTGACCCACAAGCGCCTCATATTTCTAGCCACACTCTCCAGGCATAGCCTCTGTAGGGAAGGGACGCTCTTCCTCTTGGGCATGGAGTTCCCAGAGTCGCAAGCAAGAGAGAAGGATGAGAGGACTGCTGGAAACAGAAGGGAACTTTCTTTCATTTATGTCAAACAGAAGGAGAAAGCCCTTGGCCATGGTGCATGTGGCAAAAGAAGCATGGCATCAGTATCCGTGGTGTGCACACTCCCAGACAAACTTGGCAAAAGTCTTCCCCATCAAGTGCAGCATGGACAGTTGGTCAAGACAAATGCCAGAGACATCCAGTTGACCCCAGCTGAGCTTCTCCTTCAGTCATGTAGGGCAAGATGGAGGAGGTAATGTCTGCAGACTGGATAAGGCTCTAGAACAATGGTTCTTAACCTAGGGTTTCATAGAATCATAGAAATGTAGAGTTGGAAGAGACCACGGGGCCATCCAGTCCAACCCCCTGCCATGCAGGAACACTCTCAAAGCACTCCCAGCAGATGGTCATCCAACCTCTGCTTAAAAACCTCCAAAGAAGGAGATTCCACCACACTCCAAGGCAGCATATGCCACTGCCGGACAGCCCTGATCGTCAGGAAGTTCTTCCTGAGGTTCAGGTGGAATCTCCTTTCCTGCAGCTTGAATCCATTGCTCCTTGTCCTGGTCTCTGGAGCAGTGGTAAACAAGCCCTCTGCCTCCTCTATATGGTATCCCTTCAGATATTTAAACATGGCTATCATGTCCCCTCTTAACCTTCTCTTCTGCAGTTTGGGGACCCCTGGGGGTCCACAGAGTCCTCACAGGGGTTCTGCAAAGCCCTGCTTCTGGACAGCAATAGCAGCAATAGGGATGTAACAAGGGGGGGAGGTTTGGAGATGCTGAAACTGCTCCATAATTTACAAACGAGGGATCAGTTTGGGTATGTGCACACAAATTCCCGCTGCCACATCTCTGATGAAAGAGACATGGTTGTAGGGAGGTATGTGCATCCAAACTATGACTCTGGAGAGCAGGGTTTGAATCCCCATTCAGCCATGGAAACCCATTGGGTTACCCCACTCAAGTCCTATTCTCTCAGTCTCAAAGAAAGGCAAAAGGCAACATCTCTTGCCAAGAAATCCCTCAAGGTAGGTTCACCTTAGGGTTGCCATAAGTCATTTTTCAAGGGGGAGAAACATGATGGCTAGAAAGAACCTCCCCCATCCACAAAATGTTGTTGTTGTGTGCCTTCAAATCACTTTGCAGTTATGGCAACTCCAAAGTGAACCTATCACAGGGTGGGGTTTTTTCAAGATTTGTCCAGAGAGGGTTTACTTTTGCCCTCCTCTGAGGCTGAGAGAATGTGACTTCCCCAAGGTTTACCCAATGTCTGAGCAGTGATTTGAATCCTAGTCCCTAGAAGTCTTTGATAAATTATTTGAATACTTAAATCTAAATCTTGAGTTAAGTGTTGGAGGTCCTAGGCAAAAGTTATATTTGCACGGGTTCCCTGCTAAAGAGAAGGTTAAGAATCCAGTTTGGTGTGTGGTCCAGACACATGCCATGGTCTGGAAAACTCTTTCCTCCAAGTGTCCTGTTGAAATCTCCCTATCAAACTCTACCCTGTCTACCTGACCAGTTGGGCCCCACTCATATTTGAGGCAGACAGAGGCCATTGCTGCACTACAGTGTTATAGTGCTATTATTCCACTTTCAAAATCCTGTGGAATTCTGGGGTTTGTAGTTTCCTGAGGCCAAAGAGCTCTCTGGCTGAGAATTCTAAATGCCCCTCCCTAAACTGCAAACCCCAGGATTCCATAGGATGTTGGAAGTGGAATAATAGCACTATAACAGTGTAGTGCAGAAATGGTCTGACAGCTTGGAGTCTTGCATGGTGATGGGATAGTGGGCTGACACTGTGTCACACTAGTGTCACAGCTTGAGCAACACTGAGGGGCTCTGCAGTATCCCCAACTTAATACAACCCCCATCTTGAGCACCTAACGCCAGGTGACTGCCTCTCTCTCAGCTGAGTCCAGCCCTTGCCCTCATTTGCTAGCATGGAGTGGGGCACTGCCCCAGACCTCCATCACTTCACCCATGCCGGAGGACAAGATGTTTGCTCAGCAAAGCTCTCTCTGTTGGCAACAAACACCCTTGGTTTTCTTCTCCCTTCCTTCCTTCCAGCAAGGGCCTCCAAGACAAGGCAAAGCAGGACTAGGGATATTGCTGCACTACACTGTTAAAGTGGTATTATTCCACTCTCAATCTCCTATGGAATCCTGGGGTTTGCAGTCTAGGGAGGGGCATTTAGAATTCCCAGCCAGAGAGCTCTTTGGCCTCAGGAAACTCCAAACCCCACAATTCTACAGGATGTTGAAAGTGAAATAATAGCACTAATAACAGCAACCCTGGCGTTGCAGTGGTTAAATGCAAGTACTGCAACCACAAGGTTGTGAGTTCGATCCTGCCAGGCTCCAAGGCTGCCTCAGCCTTCCATCCTTTCTCAGGTGGGTAAAATGAGTACCCAGCCTGTTGGGGGCAATTAGCTAAAAATACACTGTAAACCGCTTAGATAACACTCAGTTGATAAGCGGTGTAAAAATAAATGCTATTGCTATTGTAGGGTGGAAAGGACCCAGTCAGCTGAAAGAGCTAGATGAGATTCCTTTGCTTTTCTTTTTCCTTCAGGGGAAAAACAAATTATTGATCCAAAACTCATGTGCGCTTTATTTATTACAAGGCCCTTTCAACCCTACACTGTTCTAGTGCCCCTCCCTAAGCTACAAAGCCCAGAATTCCACAGAATGTTGAAAGTGGAATAATAGCACTATAACAGTGTAATGCGGAAATGGCCTAAGCCCTGAAAGACTGCCGGGCGCCCCTGCAGGCTCCTAAAAGAGACAGGCGCTAAATGGTGCTCAGCAGCCCCACCTCCCCCCATGTCCCCCTGCGCAGGAGGCAGAGCCGCCCCAACCTCCTCCCTTAGGAGCCGCAGCAAAAGAGGCCTTCTTTGCAACATTTCCCTGGCGCTGCCCTACAGTGCCGAAGGCAGGCCACCGCCCGCCCGCCGCTCTCCCTGCTGGGCTGCCTTCAGTGCTCTCTTGCCCGAAAACATTACTGGGAAGAGGAAACAGCCACAGGAACGGTGATTTCGGAGCAATTCACCTGCTGCAAGAGAACTGAACCCCCCCCCCCCGAGGGAGCGTCAAACCCTTTCCAAGCCTCAGCGTGCGCCGCTTCTCCCCTCTTTCCCTCCTTCGGTCTCCAATCCGGCCTCCGCCGGCTCCTCGCAGCTGCGCTGGATTGACTGGGCGCGAGCGACTTGAATGGCGCTTCCTCGGGGCCGGGGACTGTTTTTATAGCAACGCCTGCCTTCGGAAGATGGGAACTCGTGCAGCCTTGGCGCTGTGCGTGGCTGTGCCTGCCGAGTCGCCTGCTGACATGGGGGCCCCATAGATTTCAGGGAAGAAATGCTCAGAGATGGTTATGCCAGTTCCCTCCTCTGAAATGTGGCCTGCAGCACCTGGTGTTCCTTGGTGGTCTCCCATCCAAGTACTAACCAGGGCTGTCCCTGCTTAGTTTCCAAGATCATTGGGGATCTGGGGCCTTTAGGGTATTTAGGCGTACTGTAGCGCCCCTAGGGGAGAGCTTTCTGAGGGAGGGGAATGGGAGCTCAGGGGACAAGAGGTGAGATGCTTCCAGTTAGGGAGTCTTTGCAGGGCTCATTGCTCCACCTGTTTGCTATCAACAGCTGAAGGAGAGATGGTCTCCAGGCCTCCCTTATTGATCTCTGTTAATTGAATGATGCTCCTCACCCACCCCCATATGAAGCCCTTCTAGGAAAGGAGAGAGCTACTGCTCTAGTACACCAGAGTAGCAGACAATCACTACAGTGGGAAGAATTAGCTTCGCTTTCTCTTCGGTGGGTTCAGCATAAATTCACCTTTAAAAGGGTTTCTCTTAGTAATATCTCCTTCCCAGCCGTGCCCTCATTTTGCAGAACCTTTGTCTTTTCCCAGCTTTTAAGAAAATGTTTCTGAAAGCTGCATCGTACCTCCTTGCTTGCCAACAACGTCCTGTTATGTTTACCTTACCTGTAACTGTGCGCTTCATTCCAGTATTTGATTGTATTTCATTGCTTGCCAGGGTCAATACATATTGTTTAACTGTTGTAGTAACGTTTATGGTATATATTCATATTCAATAAAGACAAGTCCATGTAAGGTATGTAGATAAAAGATGCTTTCAACAGTTTCTGATTTACATGTCTCTCTTCCGTACTAAAAAAAAAAAACCTTCACTTTCTAACTTTCTTTGTTGTTGTTGTGAGCCTTCAAGTCATTTCTGACTTACAGCAATGCTAAGGCAAACCTATCATGGGGTTTTCTGCAGCTGAGTGTGTGTGATATGCCCAAAGTCACCCAGTGGCCTCACAGTCCAACACTCAAACCATTACACTACTCTCTTCCAATTTTTTATATCCCAATAAATACCCTAATACCTAAAAAGACTCCACATGAAACTAGCTCTCTGTAATCTCTAGTTATTAATTAGATCCAATTTACTCTCCTCAATATAGGATCATTAACATGCAAGCTAATAAGCGGATTAAACGGCTGTTTTGGTGTCTTTTTTTCCTATTCCACATCCAGTAAGTTAATTTAACTTTAAAACATGCTCCGTCATTTAAGCTGCCGTTCCGTGATCCCTGAGAGAGCCTCGCATGAGCCAGAGGATGTTCCAGGTGTTCCTCACAGAGGGAAGATCCAGTCTTGTTCTCTGATCCCCAACCACTGTGGATGCTTCCGTGGCCGTTGCATCTCAGATATTCACTGGTATAAACCAGCCAAGGCTCACAGGGCAAAGTGTGCTCGTAGCAGCGTAAGATTTGGAAGGGGCCGTCAAGTGCAGCCTCCTGCTCAATGCAGCTCCAGCTAAAGCACTCCCAGCAGGTAGCTGTTTATCCTTTTTTTGAAGACATCAAAAAAGGAGACCCCCACCAACTCTCTAGGCCAGAGCTTTCCAAACTGTGTTGTGACACATTAGTGTGTTGGCAGCAGTGTGTAGGTGTGTCGCTGCCTAGGGCCAAGAAAGACCCCAGTGAGGGCGGTGGTGGTGGGCCAGGCTCGGATACAGGGGCTGCCTCTCCCACTGCTGCCATCCTGGGGCAAGAAAGACCCCAGCATGGGCGGTGGTGGGTCCCCCACACCCTAGGTACACCTCTAGGTGCTGCGCATGTGTTGATGCGGTGGAAGTGAATGTGAAAAAGTGTGGCCGCTCAGTGAAAAGCCCCCTATCTGTAGATGTGCTACGCGGGATTGTTCTCACTTAAAATGGACAAGTTTCTAATTAAGAATTTTGTTGTTACAATTTATATATGCGTCCGTATCTCTTATAAGGGATTCGATATCTGGTTTGCTAGTAAAACGGAATTACTCTGTTGCTAAATGATGTACATCTAGAAAGTGTTTCACCAACATGAAAAGTCTGGGAAGCACTGCTCTAGGCAGTTGGTTCCATAGCTGAACCATTCTTATTCTCAAGAAGTTCCTTCTAATGTTCAATTGAAACCTACTGTCCCGTAACTTCAAACCATTAGACTCTGAACATGTCCAGAGGGCGACCAAAATGGTGAAGGGTCTGGAAACCATACCCTATGAGGAGCAGCTTAGGGAGCTAGGAATGTTTAGCCTGATGAAAGCAAGGTTAAGAGGTGATATCATAGCCATGTTTAAATATTTGAAGGGATGTTGTGTTGAAGATGGAGCAAGCCTGTTTTTTGCTGCTGCAGAGACTAGGACATGGAGCAATGGATTCAAACGGCAGAGATTTCACCTAAACATCAGGAAGAACTTCCTGACAGTAAGAGCCATTTGACAGTGGAATATGCTGCCTCTGAGTGTGGTGGAATAACCTTCTTTGGAGGTTTTTAAATAAAGGCTGGATGGCCATTTGCTGGGAGTTTTTTGAGTGTGTGTTCCTGCATGGCAGGAGTTTGGACTTGAAAACTGCAATGCTGCTCCCCTAACCCACATATTACTCTCCCCAAGTGGCTGCTTGGCATGGTTGAGCCAACAGCAATGTCCCCTGGAAAACTGCAAGTGGGTGGAAGCTAAGACTTGTTGCTTTGCGGCGGCAGCCCCCTCATCAAACATATTGTGCCTGAAGTGGAGTCCTGGTTGCATATGTTCCACTTGCACCATTTCCTGTCCACCACGGAGTTTAATATCTTGTTACTCTTAATCACCAGTCCTTTTCATACAGGTAAAACTGTATTTGGAACAGTGGGAAAGAGTATAGCAGGATTTTTCAAATTCTGGCGGATATACAATACAACATGTGCAAGGTTTCTTCATGCTTTCATCCACATCACTGAGGAAAACCAGAATTTGGAATACTAGCTTTGAACTTTAATTTTAAAATGTTTAATATTACATATTAAGGGATTCATTCATTCCCACTCATTAACTCAAATTATTTAATTAGTTTCCTCATCACTGATTAACTATTAACTCTTGTTTGAAACAAAGGGATTTTTAAATAAAGACACAGCAGTTGTCAGCATGGACACCTGGGGAACAGTGTTACTGGCACCTTCAAAGATAATCTTTGCAAAATATATTTTATTTAAAAAAAAATAACAAACTGCTTACAGCCAGTTGAGTATAACACAGCACCCGATCTCACTGGGCAGTCTGTAGGTCAGAGGCAGTTGCTTCAAAACTTAATTGTGCTTCTCAGAGGCCCATGTGAGCAGCCAAACGTAGTACCAAAGTGAACAAAACAAATACCAGCACCATGCTTATGCCCATTATTCATTTTCTCACCCAGGGATTCTTATTAGTTTCTCCACCAGCCTTATTTGCTATAGCATTTCAATCCACCTTCTCACACCACAACCCAATAGCCTTTTCCATCACTTGGCGACTTCCAGTCTCACAGCTGCTGCCAGTACAGTGATCAATTCTTTGTACAGAAGAAATTCATCCTTACACTGAAACCCAAACAATAACAACAATGCTCCACATTTCTCAAGTTTGCCCTCTGAGTTGCACTGACTAAAACAAGCAAAATGGGCTTAATAGTTCCGACCAAACCTCTCAAAATACCCGACCCACTGAAGGAGGCAGTGAGTGAAAAAGAGAAGAGAGAGAAACCTAGAGAAGAGCAGAGGAAATGAGGAGAGGCTAGTGAAGAGGATTTTCTGCTAAACTATCCAAGTAACTAGTACTGTGTCAACAGTAATGAACATACTAACAATAGTACAAGGGGTTTATTGCAGCAAACCTGGAATAATATACAGTACCCCAGCCCCTATTTCATTCCCTCATTACAAGTCCAGTCTTGCTTTTTCTCCTTCCTTTCTATTCCTCAGTTACTTCTCAGCAGTTCTGTTCCTGGGCTCTACAGTTTCCTCTCTCTCCTTCCAAAAAAAAGCTATGATAAACAAGGCAGATTAGTCCACCTAGAACCAGAGCTATTGGATGCATTTCTTACAATCTCAGTCATTAACCTGAGGCTTTCCACTGCCTGACAGAAAGACAACCACATAAACAAATGTTAAGATCTGAAATTAACTCATTAATCAACTGAGAGAAAATGTTAACAATTTAATAACTGAGTAAGTCAATCTACTAGTTATTCCCCAGCTCTGAACAAGAGATGAGGGATATTTGAGGCCAAGAAAATTCCAAAATTAATATTTTGGTAATATTTTTGTCAGCCCAGCCAAAAAGGCAAAACACCTCTGAGCATATATGAGACCAAGGGTATCTTTATAAGGCAGACTTTTGAAAAAGAAGGCAGCAACCAGACTAAGGGGAATAATGATCTTATATCACGGGTAAATAGACTATCAAATTAGGCTTACTGCTAATTGCTTCTCCCCCTCTGCTAGGGAACACGAAAGGCAAGAATAAGCAGTAAATTGTGATTCTCCATTTTGAAAATACACAGTCACTACATCTTCCTACTCCTCTTTTACCTTGGTTAGCCAAGCAAACCTCATCTCATCCAGCAGGGTTCAGCCTTCCACATGACATTTATGAGGGGATGGAACAGAAGCAATGGGCAAGAAGGTACTGGGAAGCCTATTTCTGTCAGCCCACTCCTGTGCACCTAAAACTGGATTCACCTCACTGAATTTGTGCCCCGCAATATGTGGTAAGAATCAAAGAATCAGAAAACTTTGAAAGACAGCTAAATTTATGGATAAGACAAGCAAGGGCTAATAGCCATGGTGGCTATCAACACTTGCACCATCTTCAGAAGCTTTAGGTGCCTGAATAAATACCAGGTGCTGGAGAACAACAGGAGCCAGCATTTCCCCAATCCTGGTTACAGACTTCCCAAGGGCTTCTGGGCTGGCCACCCTCCAAACCAGGATGGTGCATTAAATGGACATTTGCTCTGATCAATACGGTTTGGAGAAAGGGCTTACAAAACATTAGCTAAGATGCCCGGCAAGCAGTTGCCCTTCTATGCATCAAAGGACGCACATAAAGAGTTGCCATTCCAGGCTGTAGGGCAAGGTTTCACTTCACTGCAATACAACTTCCAGGTCAAGACCATCCCTCTAGGCTCTCCAAAAGGTCTCACTATAGTCTGTCTGGCCAAAGCGCAAGCGACAGGACGAGTGGAAATAATTCAGTTGATTCTCTGAGGACAGAAACCGACGGATGGTGTGGGTGGGCACTCTATATCCAGTCACTGAGACCTTGCTGAGATGCAGCAGGGCAGTGCCAGGGGTGGCTAGGACCTTCTCAAACACCTCATCCACGGCAACAGGTAGGCGGACAAGAGTCAATGTCTGCAAGAATGGGGAATGTTTCAGCACGGATACAAGACATTCTGTCAATATTTGTTGATGCCGGGAAGGCAAGGAATGCTTTGTCAGGTGGTACTCCAGGGAAAAATCAGAAAGGCGAGGGAATCTGAGAGGAGTGAGAGTGAAGTCCCAGTTTGCACCCTGGGCATTCTGCTGTCTGCCATGCTCTTGTCTCTCTGGAGAGATAAAGGAAGCACTGAATTTGTGGAGATTTGGGCAATGGCTTAGCAGGGTAGGAAAGGACAACTCATCCTCAAAAGCAACACACCTGACTGAGAGGGACTGAAGTTGGGGCCCAAGGGTTGCTGTCACTAGGAAGAGCTCCCTCAGGCCCCTGTCGCTCATTTCACTGCAGTCAATTGTCAGGTGGGTGAGGCAGCTGCAAGATAAGAGGCTTTGGCTGAAGTCTTGGCTTACTGGCTGAACCACTGACAGCTCTGCCAATTGTGGGCACAGGGCACAGATTACAGGCAGGTAGGATGCACACACCCCATGCATTTCCTGAAGGGCTAGTGTAATTCTCCCCTTCCTTGTGTGGGTGAATGTTCTGCACCATGCCAGCTGAATCAAAGGGGAATACTCACAAGGCATCTGGGTACGATCAAACCGCTTACTGTGGATTAAACACAGAGCCTCTAGGAGAAGGTCATGGATCAGGACCTTCAAGTTGGGCAATACCAACAGGACAAAGACCAGAGACCAAATCAGATCTTGGTTGTTTATCCTGGAGTACAGCCCTGTGACATTGAGCCTCTCTAAGTTTGGACAGCAAAAGGAGCATGTATTATCATCATAGGCAAGATAGAAGAGAGAATACGGAGTCAGTTTCCTGCAGCAGGAAATGTCCAGCTCACAAAGCTGATGGCAGGAAGATCCCACAGCTAACAATACTTCAGTGTCACACTCTGTCTTTGAAAGGTCCAGTTTCGTGAGATGTGGCAAGCCTTTTATGAGGTCTACCAGAGCCTCTGTGGGGATCTGATTGCAGCCACGGAGATTCAACGAGGTTAAGTTCTAATTCAGAAACAGAAAGAAAGGAAGGAAAAATGTGCAAGGTTTATTTTTCTTTGTACTTTGGTGTAAATGTGATGAAGCTCCCCTATATCATCTTTCTGAAGATCCATGGATCCTCGTTCGCCTGTCGTATTTCTTTGAAACAGTACTTTCTCATGAGCACTTTGGTCACAAGAATAATATATCTTGCATGTTCCTGAACCATGTGGATTGGCCTGAAAGTCCTTTGTGTACTTTTGCCCATAAAGCTGCAGGCTGGGAATGCAGTGGACCAGAAGAGATGAAAACAAACAGTCTTGTGGTTCCTGGAACATTCAGTGATTCATTGCTTGATAAAAGCTTGGGGATTAGAGTCTACTCCAGAGGCAGGGAGTCCACTGGAGCTGTGGTTCTCAGACTCTAACTCTCCTGATGTTTTGGACTTGTTACCTAGAATTCCTCTCCATTGCTCTGCTGGCTGAGGCTTCTGGAACCTGAAGTCCAAAACATCTGGAGGACCAGGGTGTGAAAACCACTTAACAGGAGGACAAAATTTAATGCAGGTGATGAAACAGCCTCTTGCCCATAAACGCTCATGCTACAATTAAGTCATTCAAGGGTCACACACCTCTTTTGTATTTTGCTAGACCATACTACACCACCTACCTCTCTGCAATCATTCACTTTGGGGAGCTCCATTCCAACTGGCAAGCAGAATCCACCCATTAACACCATCCTTTCAACACGTTCATCTCACTCCTACTCTTATACTCAAAATCCTGGATTTTTTTTCCTTGTTCATGTGAAGCAGCAGATACTAATAGTGGAGCAGCCCACCTCGAGTGCAGGTGTAAGGGGGGGTGTTGTCCCTGACAACAGCTGAGAGCAGGGAAGGAGACAGAACAGGTTGCTTACCTGTAACTGTGGTTCTTCCGAGTGGTCATCTGTGCCCTCATACATTAGGAGCTCTTGCGCGTGCGCGGTAGCGTTCGGAAGATTCTAGAGCTCGTTAGCTTTGGCGGGAACCCCTCCCCCACGCCAGTGCTGCGCATGCTCTTCCCGCCGACTAACGGTCTCTCCTCAGTTCTGGTCCGCCGAAGCAGATGGGACCTGAAAAAGAGGGGAAGGCAGGGTGGGGATGTATGAGGGCACAGATGACCACTCGAAGAACCACAGTTACAGGTAAGCAACCTGTTCTTCTTCTTCGTGATCTCTGTGCCTCACACATTAGGAGACTGTGTAGCTTACCAGTAGGATGGTGGGTCAGGTCCCAGATCCTAAAGCACAGAAGACAGCACAGCACGTCCGAACCGGGCATCTCTCCTGGACCGGCAGTCGAGCCTGTAGTGGCGCACGAAGGTTGATGGCTGGGACCAGGTCGCCACACGGCAGAGTTCTGACAGGTCGACGCCTCGCAGGAGGGCAGCAGATGTCGCCACGGCCTTGGTGGAGTGGGCCCGAAGCAGGTCTGGCGGAGGCTTCCTGGCAAGCTCGTACGCCAGGTGTATAGTCTGTACCACCCACTTGGAGAAACGCTGGGTGGATACCTTGCGGCCTCTCCAGCACCTGCCATAGCAGACAAACAGATGGGGTGTCTGTCTGTAGGCCGCAGTCCTGTCTTTGTAAAAAGCCAGTGCCTGACGAACGTCCAGGGAGTGGAGGGACCGCTCCAGAGGTGTCGTCGGGTCTGGGTAGAAGGCCGGCAGGATGATGTCCTGGCTCAGATGGAAGCTGGACACCACCTTCGGCAGGAAGGGGATGTCAGGCCGGAGGACCACCTTGTCACGATGGAAGACCAGGTATGGTTCATCGCACCGTAGTGCCATCAACTCTCCCGCCCGCCTGGCAGAGGTGACGGCCACTAGGAACACGGTCTTCATCGCGAGCAGCCTGTCGTCCGTCGTAGCCATGGACTCGAAGGGCGGCCTCGTCAGCTGGGACAGCACCAATGATAGCGACCACGGCAGTAGCGGCGGCGATACCGGCGGGTAGAGGTGCTGTAGGCCCTTCAGGAACTGCTTGATGGTACCGTCCCTGAAAAGCGCGGCTGACGGGGATCATGGAGGCTGGTATGCCACGATCGCGGTGAGGCACACCTTGAGCAACGGGAAGACCAGGCCCTGCTGCCAGAGGTGCAGGAGGAAGTGGAGCACGGTACGCAGGGTGACAGGCGATACCGGCTCTCGACATTCCTCGGCGAAGGCCGTGAAGCGCTGCCACTTGTAGTGGTAGTTCCTTCGCGTGGACTCCTTCCTGGCCGCGGTCAAGACGTTCCCGATGGCAGGGTCGTCTAGGGCGATATCCTCCAGGCATGGAGGACCAACGCTGGCAGGTCCCGGTGCAACACCAGTCCGTCGGAGTGGGACAGCAGGTCCAGTACCGTGGGAAACCTGAGAGTCCCGCCCCGGGCGGCCTCGATCAGGGGTCCGAACCAGTGCTGCCTCGGCCAGTACAGTGCCACGAGGATCACGTCTGCTCAGTCCGCAATGATCTTCGCGATCACGCGGCCCAGGAGCGGGAACGGAGGGAAGGCGTAGATCAGCCCCTCGTCCCACGGGAACTGGAATGCGTCGCTGATGGAGTGGCGATCGTGGCCAGCCCTCGAGCAGAATAGGCGGCACTTCGCGTTCTGGCTGGTCACGAAGAGGTCGATGGTTGGCTCGCCCCATCGGTCTCGAACCATCCAGAAGGCCTCGTCAGACAGGGACCGCTCACGGTGGGAAGTGGTGTCCCTGCTGAGGGCATCCGCTGTGGTGTTCTCCTGCCCTGCCAGGTGAACCGCCACAGGGTGTATCTGGAGCGGGACGCACCAGTTCCAGAGGTCGAGGGCGATGCCCAGCAGCATGGTGGAGCGAGTCCCTCCTTGCCTGTTCACGTAGCAGACCGTCGTCGTGTTGTCGGTGAGGATCAACACCGTGTGGCCCATGACCAGGTGTCGGAACGCTCTCAGGGCCTTGTGGATCGCCAGCAGCTCGAGAGCATTGATGTGGAGGAACAGCTCGTCGTCCATCTACCGGCCTCGGACCCGGAGATCGCCGGTATGCGCTCCCCAGCCGAAGAGCAAGGCATCCGTCGTTACCGTGACTGATGGCTTGGGTTCGCGGAACAGCATGCCTGACAGGAGGTTCCTGTACGACTGCCACCACAGGAGCGATCGGCATGCCTGTTGGGGCAGGCGGCATCGGCGGCGCTGGTCGTCCCAGAGTGGATCGAAGGCCCTGAATAACCACTGCTGGAGCGGCCGTGCACGTAACCTGGAGAGGTAGGTTAGGGCGGTGGTCGAGGCCATGTAGCCGAGGAGCTGTTGAATCCGCCTCGCTGACATCGTCGAGGCCTCAAAGGCAGCGGACGCCGCGAGTAGAAGCCAGTGGTCTTGGCTGAAGGCGGGAGCCTCTTGATTGCTCCCTTTCGAGGAGAGACTGGACCTCTTCCAGTAGAGCCGAGCTGGCCGGGGTGGAGTAGTAGACACCCATGGCGGAATATCCTGGAACTCGATGGCGTACCCCAGGCAGACGATGGTAAGTACCCAGGAGTCCGCAGTAATCTCCCGCCAGTGATCGAGGTGCCTGGCCAGGCTCGGGTGATGGATCAGGTCTACCGGAAGGGCGA
This sequence comes from Iguana delicatissima, assembly GCA_948472985.1. Classification (NCBI taxonomy): domain Eukaryota; kingdom Metazoa; phylum Chordata; class Lepidosauria; order Squamata; family Iguanidae; genus Iguana; species Iguana delicatissima. The sequence continues at coordinate 481,965 of CAOKZL010002203.1, read as the reverse complement.
AGGATGGTACGGGTGGAGTCCTGCGGAGGCCGTCAAAACCGGGACTTCGTTCCGGAGGACGACTTCTTCGACGACGAAGATGGACGCCGTCTAGGAAACCTCCTCGAAGCCGAAGACGTCGATGGCCTCGATGCGGTCGACCGCGGGGACCGCGGTTGGTACGCCGATGAGGAGGAGGACCTTCTCCACGAAGGCCTCGGCTGGAAGGTGCGGCGAGACTGGGCAGGCTGGTTGATGCCCATCTTCTTCACAGTCAGCCGGGCCTTGCCGAGGTGATCCATGGCCTCGTCGGTGGAGGTGTGGAAGAGCCCTTCACCGTCGAACGGAAGATCTTCAATCCGTCGACGGCTGTTCTCCTGAAGCCCAGAGGACCGGAGCCACGTGTGGCGTCGGAGGGCTACGGCACCGACCACCCTCGAAGTGGCCTCCACAGCGTGCCTCGAGGTGGTGATCTGCTGGGTAGCCACCGCAACGGCTTCGCCGAAGATCTGAGTGGCTGAGGCGCGTGACTCCTCCGGCAGGTCAGCAAGCAGGGATGCGAGTCGGTCCAAGAGGTTCTGATGGTAAGCCGCGAGGCAAGCCATCGTGTTCACCGTCCTGGCCACCAGGGACGATGCTGAGTAGAACTTTTGGCTGAAGGCATCGAGCTTCCGTCCTTCACGGTCCGGAGGAGCGGTATGCGCCCGATTACCTCCCTTCGTCTGGGCCGACTCGACCACTACGGAGTTCGGTACAGGGTGGTTGAAGAGGAACTCCGCGTTCTCTTTCTGCATCCTGTACAGATGCTCCAGCCTATGCGGGATAGGCTGCGCTGACGCCGGCTTCGCCCATGGCTGCTTCATCGCTTCCACCAGGGTTGGTAGGAAGGGCAGTGGTGTGGTCGATGGTGGGCGGGCTTTCAAGTACTGGAAGACCAGGTCCTGGGCTTGTGGAGCAGGTTCGGTCACCTTGAGGCCAAGGGCTGTGGCCATCCGGAGGAGGATCGCTGAGAACTGGCGGACATCCTCTGGTGCAGACTCCGGGCCTGGCTCCCCGAAACCCAGCGGCGGGGACTCGTGAGAAGAAGGGGTGAACTCAGCAGAGTCGGAGTCTGAGTCGTAAGAGTTGCCAGATGGAGTTGGCGACCTCTCCGCCTCCTTCTCCTCAGCCGGCCTACAGGTCGGAGGTGCCAGGGTGACTGCTGGAGCTGCAGGCTGCGTCAGTACCGGTGCGGCCGATGTCGTGGCCGGTATCGGAGTCACCTGCAGGGGCACGACCGCGGGCATAGGACGGTGTGCCGCCTGCATGGTACACATCGCAGCTACCGCCGATTGGGCCACAGTGGGCTGTGGCACCAGGCGGGTAGCTGTGGCTGTCGTCCGTGGGGGTGGAGAAAAAAGCCCTGCAGCGTGGTGAGGGCTCCCGGGATCGTCGGTGACTTGGCGAACAACGCAGCGGTGACCTTTCATAGCGGGGGTAGTAAGCCTCCCACAGTGGCGAGCGAGACCAGCGGCGAGGTGACCAGTACCGTGGATCTGGATGGTACCGGTCCCTGTATGATGGCGAATACGAGTAGTAGGAGCGGTTCGACTCGTGCCACACCTGCTCCTGGGCGTACCTCCCTAAGTAGGCAGGGGAGTAGGCACTCTCGCCCGAGCGAAGTCTCTCCAGGCGCATCTCCCGATAGCGCGGGGATGGAGGCATGGCCCGCTGCTCCGGCGAGCGGGACTCGTCGCGTCAAGAGGCTGGGCGCTGCCTGACCACAGCCTCCTCTCAGCATTCTGCCGAGGGTGGACAGCAACTTGGCGGAGTGATCTCCGCGATCAGCTCGGGCAGCTGAGAGGGCGAGGCCTGCACGACCTGCTCCTCATCCGACATCTCGAGGATTTCCTGTTCCTCTGGAGGCTTCTCTTCCTCAGGGAGCTCCATTGGTTCAGGTTCCTAGGCAGGCTGGGTGGGTGGTGGAGTCAGGGGTCGCACCACTGTCGGTGGAGAGCGCCGCTTCTCCTTCCTCTTCTTCTCTTTCTTCTCCGCCGCACCCTCGGTGGCGGGGCGCTTCTTCTGGGCCAGGGTAAGCGGCCTGGAGGAGGAGGAGGCCTGCAAGCCCACAGGGTCCTCACGTGCCCGAGTTTCCGAAATCATCAGTATCCTCGGCAACTTCATAATCGGTACCGAGCCCGGTACCGATGCCGATGACGTCGAGGGCACGGCAGCCGCCGCTGCTGCCGAGGAAAAAGAGGAGGTCGGGCATTTCTCGGCCATTGTCTCAGGTCTCTGTACGTGCAGATTCCTCCCAGCAGTGGGATTTTAGCATTGCCGCCCTGTTACGGAGGGTCTGGTGGGTGAACTCTTTACAGATAGGGCAGGCTTGAACGTTGTGCCCCTCACCCAAACAGATCAGGCACTTAGAATGCCGGTCGGAAAGGGCGACCTTCCTTCCACAGGAGGTGCACCATTTGAAAAGAGCTGACATAAACCAGGGGCAAGGGTAAGGGAGAAGTCCGAGAACGCCAATACAGTCTGAGATCCGAAATCGTCAACAGCCAGAAAAAAGGGTCAAACCGATCAAAAGAATGACTTGGCTTGGTATTCTTTTGATCGGTATCCGAAATCTAGTAAAAATCCAAATCCGAAGTCAAAACACCAAGAAATCCAACAAGCACAAGGAAAAAACGCAAACCAACAAGCAGAACCTTCTGTACGCTGAGGCGGACAAGAAAGAACTGAGGAGAGACCGTTAGTCGGCGGGAGGAGCATGCGTAGTACTGACGTGAGGGAGGGGTTCCCGCCAAAGCTAACGAGCTCTAGAATCTTCTGAACGCTACCGCGCAGGCGCGAAAGCTCCTAATGTATGAGGCACAGAGACCACGAAGAAGAAGCTGGGCTTGTCTGGCTATGCAAGCACAGGCATCACCTGCTGCCCCCAGATTTCTCCATAACGGTGGCTGCAACTTCAGCAACACCAGTGCAAGGAGGAGGAGGAGTCAAAGATGTGTGACAGTAGTGGTACCCTACTCTTGTTACACCTGAGAGCTGCTGCGCTCCCTCTGTGCCCAGCTCCCAGCTGTTACAAACTCCCAACACCTCAAGGATGTGGCTCCTTGCCATGGATTGTTTTGAGTGCCAGGTAAGAGCACTGTGGGGAAGCTGGCACCACTCAGCCATCTTCCACTCACCTGCCCAGCCGGTCAGGTTCCTCATACCCACCCAGTCTCCAACCAACTGTACAGCTCTCAGCCCAGCCCATCAGCCATATGTTTATTTAAAGCTACACTCATTGGGAATTGTGTAAATGAGGGCTGAGGGGGAATCATGGAAGCCTCCAGATGTGTTTGAATTGCAACTCCCAGCATTCCTCAACATGCCTTTAATGATTATTATGCATTCATGATTATTACTGAAAATAATTTTCTTATACGGAGAAAGGAGGTTAAAAATGATCCACTCTGAGTGTCAAGTATGCTGGGTACACCAGTACTGTTGTGAAGTCCACAGTTCTGTCCTGAACTTTTTCATTATGCATGGCATGACCCAAGTTCTACCATTCAAATGTTTCTCCTTATCTGCCTTCTTCTACAATGCATAATAATCCCTGCTCCCCACACTTACCTTGCATTGCACTGCAATGGTCTGGGCAACGGTTTTGTCAACCAGATTGTGGCAAACAGACAGGTTGAGCTCCGTCAGTCTTGGCACAAGGAATGAGTGCAGCACACCAGGGGCGAGGCGATTCCTCCAACTCATTAACTGGATCAGCTCCTGGATGTGGACATCGGCTAGAGGAAACAAACTGCTCAGATATTAACCCAATGCTTTGCATAATGAGGGTTTCAATTAGGCAAGTATTTTGTTCAGAAGGTGGGATACGAGACCCAACAGAGATCAGGGGAACTTAGGCCACTTCTGCACTACACTGTTATAGTGCTATTATTCCACTTTAAACATCCTGTGGAATTCTGGGGTTTGTAGTTTACTGAGGCCAAAGAGCTCTCCGGCTGAGAATTCTAAATGCCCCTCCCTAAACTGCAAACCCCAGGATTCCATAGGATGTTGAAAGTGGAATAATAGCACTATAACACTGTAGTGTAGAAACGGCCTGAATAAGACACTTTTCTGGACACTCTCTTACTTCCTTTAATATGGTTATAATACCTATCTTCTGAGAAGCACCAGTGGCACATATGGTTCTCTCCAACCCATACATCATACACTTGATCTTCACAAATGTCCCACAAGGTAGGCTGTAAGAGAAAATGACAACCCAAGAAGCTAATGGCCAAGGAAGCATTTGGACTTGGGTCTCTACAAATGTATCTTTCTTTCAGCAGGTGAAGAACTTTTTATTCAGGCAGGCCTTTGAAGTTTAATTATGCAGTAGCAGTGTCTGTGTGAGAGAGCCAGCATGGTGTAGTGGTTTGAGCACTGTCCCACAACCCTGGAGATCAGAGTTTGATTCCCTGCTCAAGCATGGAAACCCACTGGGTGACCTTGGGTGCATCAGCAACCCCAGGTTCACCATAGGGTCACCATAAGTCAGAAACAACTTGAAGGCACACCACCACCACCACAACGCTTCTGTATGAAGTTGCTAATATGCCACAGGAAGGATCAAAATTCAAAACAACCTTGACAGATTGGAGAGCTGGGCCAAAGCTAACAAAATGAATTTCAACAGAGAGAAATAGAAGGTCCTGCACTTAGGCAGAAAAAACGGAATGCACAAATATAGGATGGGAGACGCATGGGTGGATAACAGTACGTGTGAAAGGGATCTAGGAGTCTTGCTAGATCACAAGCTGAACATGACTCAGCAGTGTGATACCGCAGCCGCGAAAGCCAACGCAATTCCTGGTTGCATCAATAGGGGTATGGTGTCTAGATCAAGGGTGGTAATGGTACCACTTTATTCTGCTTTGGTTAGACCTCATTTGGAATACTGTACCCAGTTCTGGGCACCTAAATTCAAGAAGGATACTGAGAAGCTGGAGCGTGTCCAGAGGAGGGCGACCAAAATGGTGAAGCCATCCACTGTGAGGAGGGGCTGAGGGAGCTGGGTATGTTTAATCTGCAGAACAGAAGGTTAAGAGGGGACATGATAGCCATGTTTAAATATTTGAAGGGATGTCATGTTGAGGAGGGAGCAGGTTTGTATTCCACTGCTCAAGACTAGGACAAGGAGCAATGGATTCAAACTGCAGGAAAAGAGATTCCACCTGAACCTCAGGAAGTACTTCCTGACAGTCAGAGCTGTCTGGCCATGGAACACGCTGCCTGGGAGTGCGGTGCAGTCTCCTTCTTTGGAGGTTTTTAAGCAGAGGCTGGATGGCCATCTGCTGGGAATGCTTCGACTGGTGTTCCTGCACAGCAGGGGGTTGGACTGGATGGCCCCTGGGGTCTCTTCCAACCCTTGTGACTCAATGATTCTAATGTGTTGCATGTTCCTGTCTTATTGGTAATTATGGTTTTTTTAAAAAACTGTTTTTAATCATGTTTTTAGATGATATTCTTGTTTATTTCTTTTTTAACTTTTGTAAAATAAGATCTTAGCTTAATCTTATTTTAGAACCTTATTTTAAATTACTACAAGGTACCTTGGAGCCCCTCTGAGGAGAAAGGCAGGTATAAATTCAATCAAATGATCAATAAATACTAATTAATTCAACTTATATCCTATCTTTCTCCCAGCAAAAGACCCAAGATCTAGTCCAACAGTAATCTTGCCTTCCGCTACCTGGCTGTAATTTCAAATTCAAACTATGTGGAGGGCACTAGATTTTTAGGGAAACTGCTCTAACCACTGCACTAGCTGAGAACAACTTCATTTCATACATTGAATTCCATTCAGCTATTCAAAGACTGCATCAAGGAAATAATTCTGTCTTCTGGTCTTTTCCCTACTGGCAAAAGTGGAAGCAGTGATGGGGTAAGAAATTGTTATTGTGTGCCTTCAAGTCATTTCTGACCTACAGGTTCAGGTTAGGGACCTATAGGGTCCCTAAGGAGAACCTATAACAGGGTTTTGTAGGGGCTGAGAGTGTGTGACATGCCCAAGGTCACCCAGTGGATTTCTATGGACAAGCAGAGAATCGAACCCTGGTCTCCAGAGTTGTAGACCGAAACTCAAGCTTCTACACCATGCTGTGGTAAGAAATACAAAGAAGCAAACTCCCCTCTATATCTTCCTCTTTTCATCCACTTCATCTGTAAAACTCCTTGAAACAGAAAAATACAAGTGATAGGAGAGGGATCTTCTTTTTCTGCCTCTTCTCTCTTCCTCTCCTATCCACAGCAGGGGTGTTTTCTGTTATGTGGAAAGAAGTAGCTAAGGTAACAGTGGCAATCCTTGGCCCAGTGTTAAGCCCAGCCTGTCTGAAAGATATATCTCCCTGTATGAGCTTGGGCAATTTTAAACTCATCAGGAACGTTCTCTCTCAATCTCATTATTGTAAAAAGGCTGAGAGAGAGTGAGTTATCCAAAGTCACCCAACGGGTTTCTACGGCCAAACTCGGGTCTCCTGGAATCCTAGTTCAACATGGAAAACCCTACACCATGCTGGCTCTCTTAACTGTACTTTGTGTCATAAAATCACCTTAGGCCCAACATCAGAAGAAAGGTAAGATGTAAAATAAACTAACAATATCTGGATACACTTAGCCCTTTATCCTTCCAAACCAGCATTCAAAGGAGTCTGCTGGTGCCAGAAGTTGATGAATTAAGATTTCTCCATTCCCCCGCCCCTGCCACTTCCACTTTCTGATTTGTTTAAAGAAATCTAGATATCCCAGAAAGATTCTTTAATTAGCATCTGCCTGCAGAGGTCGCTGTCCTGTAAGTCATTTGAGGAAGGGCCTCTCATTCCAAAAGGTTTCTTTAATCAGATGCAGAGTGCAAACTTGAATTCCATCGACTGTCATGACAGCAGGAAAAAAAGGCATCGACTTCCCACGTGCTTCTCACTCAGCAAGTTGAAGGGCCCCATTTGTGTTACAACAGAGATACTTGCCCATGTAATTAACCCAGCCAGGCTTCATATTCTGAATCACTTTCTCCAGACACAGCCTCTTCAGTGATGACACAAGCCATCCCTTTCGCCTGGAACTCCTACCGTCACAAGGAACAAAAACAAATAAACAAAAAAGTGTTAGAAATGCTTTTTTTTTTAAGCGCAGTTGCTAGCAGGCTAAGGTATCAGATTGGCCATTGTTGCCCCCTTGGTAAACCCCGTCCCGGGGTCTACAATGATATAAAATTAATCTAACCCACCAGAGAGGTCACCCGAATACAGTCCTACAATCAAAGGAACCAGGCCAGGCCAGTAAAATCCCCAGTTGCGTAGCCACAGGAGACCTCATGTTGTGATAACCCATGATGGACAAAAGGTCCTTTAAGGAGTCCACTTGAAGGGAGTAAAAGTGTTCCCGGAAAGTTGGACACTGGAAGCAATAAATCCTTATCAAATCCATCTCTAGAAACTCACACCACAGCCTCAAAGCAGAGGAAGATCCTGTTATTTAGATGACACTGTTATCTTCCAAGAATGCAAGGTGTGGAGTTGTTTTTCTTTTCTGTCCCTGTTTGTTTTCTCCAGGAAAGGATTTGCCTTCAAAGTACATTTTTCCTACAAATAGTCCCTGTTTTTGGGCTAGTTAGGGAAGGAAGAAAGGTGAGGCAAGGAGAATGAGTATGATGCCTCCCGGTCATACCAACTGACTGGTCCCCCTCCCTCCTCAGCGTCTTTTCGGAGCTGCTGTTCGATCGCTGCTTCCCGGACCAAGGACTTCAGGAAGAGGTGCAGTATCACCCAAGCTGCAAATCCCTCAACAATCCCTCTATCTTATCTCCACTCTTTATTTCTATTAGCCCTTGGGTGCATGTGTGCATGTTTGCATTAGTGCAAACTATTACTATTGAATAAAGTCATTCACTGGATGTTTTGTGTGATTTCTGACTGAGCCTGACCCTGTAAACATTGGGTAAAAGATCCTTAATTACCCTGCCTTCTTTGCATTGCTAAAGCAGTGTTCATAGCTAATTTCCCCCACAAGTGATAATTTGGACAGGCATTGGGAACCCCCCTAAGGGACTCTCAGCAAGCAGGGTAATACCATCATGTGAACAAAATTTTGGACTAGATGGACCACCAGTGTGATCTACCCTAGCTCTTCTTATGTTTTTGTTTTGTTTTTAAGGGAGGACTTTCCGTTATTTACAGAGGACAGAATGGAAGAGCTTGACCAAGGCCACTGAAGCCTGGCTATAGGGAATTAAGGAGTTCTCTTCCTCAAGGAGGATTTCTTGGAATCTTCCCAAAAAGCAATGTGAAAGCCAAGCACGAAGCAGAGCCCAGATGTACAACTCACTGCTGCATTAATCTTTCTTCAATCTGGAAGGGCAAGAAGCAGCACTGAAAAGCTGACCCAAACATCAGAAGCCCAGGGGCAACAGGAGTCATAAGAGCTGGAAGAGACCACATGGGTCATCCGGTCCAATCCATCATGCAGGAATACACAGTCCCAGCACTTCTGACAGATAGCCATCCAGCCTCTGTTTAAAAAGCTTCAAAAAAGGAAACTCCACCACACTCCCAGGCAGTGTGTTCTACTGCCAAACAGCTCAGGAAGTTCTTCCTAATGTTTAGGTGGAATCTCTTTTCCTGTAGTTTGAATCCATTGCTCCATGTCCTAGTCTATGGAACAGCAGAAAACAAGCTTGCTCAATCTTCCATATGACATCTTTTAAAACATTTATACATGGCTGTTATGTCACCTCTTAACCTCCTCTTCTCCAGGTTAAACATACCCAGCTCCCTAAGCCACTCCTCATAAAGCATGGTTTCCAGGAGCATTGATCTATTCCTGCCAAACCACCCTTCAGTAGCTTGACCACTAGAGGGATCAATTCTTGAACTGGGATGGAAAGGTAGGTGGGATCTAAGAACCCTGCTTTAAATTGTAATCAGTGGAGACAGTGGGATTTACCCACAAAAATAAAAATAAAATTTGCAAAGCTGTGCTTCTTTGCACCAACATGGAGAGCTGAAGAGCTGCAAAGAGTCACACAGTTTATTTTTAAACCTCCATTTCTGCCAGCAGTGACTGTAGTCCGTTGAGACTGGTAGTACAGAGTACAAGAACAGAACCAACAACATCTGGGTTGCTACCTAGCTCTCACAAAATCTTTCATGAAAGGAAAGCAGTGTTTTACAAACAATTAGCAGCCAGCAAACTATACCACATCAAACAGAAGCTGAAGTTGAGCAGCTTTAAGATGGTGTTCAAAAAAACAGAATGTTAGGGAAATCCACATTCTAATGCAAAGCCCCATGTTTTTCTACTTTAGCAACAACCTTCACTGTACAGAAAAGGAAAAGAAAGAAGCTACTGCTAAGTGTCGAAGTAGAAAGTTACAGGGTAGATACCTCTGACCCGTTATCACTATTATGTGCCTTGTTTCCAACTTTTAGTGACCCTAAGATGAGCCTGTTGCAAGATTTTGTTGGCAAGATTTGTTCAAATGGAGTTTGCTTTCCTTAAAGGCTGAGAGTGTGATCTACCGAAGGTCACTCAGTGGATTTCCATGGCTGAGCAGGGATCTGAATCCTGGTCTCCAACACTCAAACCACGACATTGTGCTGAGTCCAAATCACACATTGACAAAAATAGAGACACACTCCTTTCAAAACCACATTTCCCTTCTTTCTAGCAGTGTGTCCCCCCCCGGCCGTTTCTGCACTAGACTGTTATAGTGCTATTATTCCACTTTCAATCCTATGGAATCCTGGGGTTTGCAGTTTAAGAGAGGGGCCTTTGGGCTTCCTTTGAAGCCTCTCCCTAAACTACAAACTTAGGATTCCATAGGATGTTGAAAATGGAATAATAGCACTGTAACAGTGTAGTACAGAAATGGCCTCTCTCTCTCTCTCTAACACACACACACACACACACACACACACACACTTCTAAAGGTCCCATTTAACCTTGAGGCTACTTTGCTGAATATTTTTTTCCCATCAGCTATCTCCTCGCAGACCTATTTCTGTTTATTCAGTCCTTGTTGCTTGGAGATGAGGAATATAGGTAATCCCCCACATTATCAAATCACTTCTTAGAGCAGTGGTTCTCAACCTGTGGGTCCCCAGATGTTTTTGGACTTCAGCTCCCAGAAGCCCCAGCCACTATGGTCAATGCTCAGGGCTTCTGGGAGCTGAAGTCCAAAAACATCTGGGGACCCACAGGTTGAGAACCACTGTCTTAGAGGTACACTACTCTGAGCTCAGTAAGAGGCCTTACAAATGACCTAGGACATGAACAAGACCTTCCAAATCCAGCATAGCTACACCAACACTATGAGGACTTAAACATACAAAATTCTATCCTTTCTTTTTCCTGTGGGACATATAGATTCAGGAATCTGTGTGTTTTCCCAAAGAGGCAAAGAACTCAGCTGCCTTCAACCACATCTATCCAGAGAAAGGAATGTCACAATTTGTCTTCATCCCAGCAAGCATTTGCTGGGAACGATTGTGATATGGACGTACCCACTGGTGATTCATTAAGCTTACTTTCTCCACCATGGGACTCAATGTAATTGCAGACTTCATAGCTTCAAACATCTAGCCCACTTTTTGGATTCCCTACATCCCCGGTTTTTACCACCTCGCCTGATGAAAAGTTCTGGAAAAACTAAGGATTTGAACACAGTTATGGAATTATATATGGCCTACATATGGATTTGTAGGGGTATTTTAGGAGGATGTGAACCAGTTCCCCTACAGAAAAACAATCCTTCCGCATGTCTTCATGACAGAGACGGAGATGGTATGTGATGATATGTGGGTATAATGCAGGGCTTTCCAAATGGGGTGCCGCGACACACTAGTATGTCGCCAGAAGTGTGTAGGTGTGTCGCCTACAATCTTGGAAATGTATGTTATTATTTATAAATCATGTATTTTTAAAAAATATATGAAAGGTTTTTATGAGATATGTGGTGTCCCCATACATTTTGTTATTACAATTTATGTATGTGTCTGTATCTCATACAAGGGGTTAGTTTGACCTTCAGTTTCCTAGTAAAACTGAAATTACTGTGTCACGAAATGATGCATGTCTAAAAAAGTGTGTCACCAACATGAAAAGTTTGGAAAGCTCTGGTATAATGTTATGTCATTATGATATTATTCCTGTCATTCTGTAATATGTTATATATTTGTATTTTGCCTGTGTGTGATTTGTTTTTTTTGCTTTTTTCTACTTTTTTGTCTTTATTTTCAAATAAAAAGGATTTAAACACCCCTCCCCAAAAAGAAAAACAATCCTGCCATTCATTATTATGCATTCCATCTTTCCTTTGACCACTCTGAGCAATGTACAGAGTTCTTTCTCTCTCCTATTTCATTCCAAAAAAAAGAAAAAGAAAATTAGACTAAAACAAAGGAGAGACTGGCCTATAGATACCAATGAATTTAATGGCTTGGGAGGAATGTTATCTTCACAGCAACCCTGTGAGACAAAACAAGTTAAGATAAGCTGAGGATCATTAACTAGTTGAAACGGAACAGGCTGTATAAGGGAGGATTTTAACCTCTTCCTCAGATCGCAAATGCATTTCAGCACTAGCCACTACACCACACTGCCAAATTCTCCTATGAAACCAGAAAGGAAATCCTGAAGAGAAGGGGGGTCCCTGTGAGAGAACAAGATTGCATAGTTGGAAGGAACCTCAATGATCATCTAATCCAACCCCCCCACGGTACAGATGCTACCTAGCCGCCATCCATCCACCCCCCTCCCATTTATTTTCTTTTTTCCCCACTGCCAATCCTTTCCCGCGCATTTTCGCCCACTCCACGCGGCCTCGTTGAGAGACTGTGGAATCTGAAGTAGAGAAAGGAAAGAGATTAAATGGAAGAAGTAGGGCGCGGGGGAAAAAAATATTATAAACGGAATGGGGTGGGGATATTTAAAAAGCAAAAAGGAAAAAAAAAGGAAGGAAAACCGCGGCGGAGGAAGCCGCGTTACACGATCCATCTCGTGCTCGGGTGGATTACTCGCTAGTGAGCAAGGGACCGCACGGCCACAATACCCTACAGGCACCAGATTCCGTTTGACCCTGGCAGCTAAGTAGGGTCAGCCCTGGTTGGTACTTGGATGGGAGACCACCCACCGATACCAGGTGCTGTGAAGCTGTATTTTGGGGGAAGGATCTGGCAAAACCACTTCTGAGTACTCCTCGCCTACGGAAACCCTATGAAATTCACAGGGTCGCCAGGAGACTTGGAGGCACATGCAGACAAACTCATGGGAAGTTTATTCTCAGCGGCCAGAGATGGCTTTCCACGCGCCCTTCTTCTCATCCCCGCCTCCAAACACTCTTTCCTACTCACTTACATGCACGTGTGAATCAAGAATCCATCACATAAGGCGGTGGTTGCTGTGCTGCCGCAACTCCTCACATACTCACCCATAAAGATGATTTTCTCGGCGCCGTTGGAAGGAGGACATGGCCAGCTCCTCCTGCACGATCTGCCAGTCCGAGTCCATCCCGAGGAGGCAAGGAAACGATCTGCTCTCGGCTAGCGTAGGGAATAAAAGCCTCCCAAAATTCAGGATTGGCCCTTTGGATCCTTCTGTCCCCGCCCATCAGGCTCCTCTCTTCCCGCCGCCCTGAATGGCCCTGGGCCGGGGGAGGCGTCGCTGGTGGTCGACCAAGGGGGAGCAGGACGGACAGCGGGAGGAAGTGATGTGGGTGTTGGCCCAGGTCTCCAGGCGGAGCGGGGTTCGAATCCCCGCTTAGCTATGGAAACTCACTGGCTGGCCTTGGGCGAGTCACACTCTCTCGGCCTCAGAGGAAGGCAATGGGAAAACCGCTCGTTGATCGAAACAGTGATTTGTTGTGGTTGTGCACCTTTTGGACTTATAACGACCCTAAGGCCAGCGTAGAGAGTCAGCGTGGTGTGGTTTGCACCTTAGACTACAACCCTGGAAACCAGGATTCAGTTGCGGCTCAGCCATGGAAATCCGTCTGGTGATTTTGGGTGCCTCACACACTCTGCACTACACAAAACACTGATACTAAGGTCACCATATGTCAAAAAACAACTTGGAGGCACACAACAACAAAGGCAAACCTATCAGGGGGTTTTCTTGGCAAGATTTGTCCAGAGACTTGTTACTGCTTTCCTCTGAGGTTGAGAGAGTGTGACTTGCCCAGGGACACCTAGTGGGTTTCCATGGCTGAATGGGGGATTCAAACCCTGGTCTCAAATCATGGTCCAGTGTTCAAACCATTAAACCATAGTAACTCTCCAGTAAGAAAAAGGGAGGAGCATACTCTAAATTGGTTCAAGCAAACAAGCCACAAGGCCCTGAGTTTGCAAGACCTAAGCAGTGGAGTTGATGACTGGGGATCTTGGAAGTCTCTGCTTCATAAGGTCTCCATAATGCCAAGTCTACTTGACTGTCAATAACAATGACAAATTAAACACTGGTGGATGGACACCAGGCTACTCCCTGGCAAATTTACAGGAAAGTAAGAAGCAATGGCCACAAATATGGTTACATGTCACAGGCCGCTTCTGCACTAGGCTGTTATAGCACTATGATTCCACTTTCAACCTCCTATGGAATCCTGGGGTTTGCAGTTTTGGCCCCTCCCAAAACTGCAAACCCCAGGATTCCATAGGAGGTTAAAAGTGGAATCATAGCACCATAACAGCCTAGTGCGGAAGTGGCCACAATCAAGGACAGCTTGAGATGCACTAGATAAGAGTACTAGGAGGCACTCAGGTCCACTGGCACCAAAATACTTCTGTATTTACTTGAGGCTATCATTCTATTTTTGGAGTCTATGGGCACTGAAATTCAGCAATGCCTGAGGAATTTAGTGACTCGTTTTAAATAGTTTATGTTTTATTTTTGTTGGAGTTTTTTGCAACCCAGTATGGATCTCTAGGTACCATGTGGGATTTAAACCATTCAGTGACTGAAATTATCTGCCTTTGTGAGTAATGTGGGAAGGGTTGAATAGATATCCTGGAGCAGAAACCATTTAAAAACAAATGTGATAGGATTAGGAAGTCTGCCCCACCTAACTTGCTGTCTGCAACACTAAAGGAGGTTACTCACTGGTATCTGTGACCCTTAAAGCTAACCAGAATTAATAACAATTTGTCAGGTAGCTATTGGAGAGGCTATAAATCATGATGGTACATAGGAACATATGTGGGTTGACTGCCCTGAAATAATTCCGTTTTGGCTAGAAATCCTTGATTGGGTTAACAAAATAACTAATCAAAATATAAACTTTCAAAGTACTTTACTGATTTTAGCAGTTTATGCTGAAGTAAATGAAAATACCCTATGTAAAGATCTTACCTTACAAGGATAGAGATAGCTAGGAGATGGAAGAACTTACAAGGTTTGTCTATCAATTATTGGTTAGACAACGTTTGGACCCTCACATTGTTAGGGAAACTCACACAGACACATTCTGCCTTGCCAGAGATGAAATAGCTGAAGACACTTTCTAGACTACATGGTATCTGTTAAATTTTATAACATATGACATATGCACATTTGAGACATGGCCCACCACTGAACCATATAATACTCTGGAAGCTATCATGATGAGCACGTTTTGAACATTGGTTTTGATAGTAATTGTGTGATCATACTTTGAATCATGGCATGTTGTCTATAGTGAGGGAAGGTGGGGAGGGGAAGTAAAAAAAAAGCAGTTCAACAGGTCTGTTGGGCTCATGCTTGTGAACATCGCAACACTGGCATTCTTGGGAACCTCCATTTGTCCCTGTTCTGGGGCACCATATGTGAGGACCTTCTACATGTTTCTACAGTTCCTGTAATTCCACCACTGGGCACCACCACCATTAAATTACTTCTGCCACTACAGACATGCTTAGAATCATAGAAGCACAGAAATGTAGAGTTGGAAGAGACCACAGGGGCCATCCAGTCCAACCCCCTGCCATGCAGGAACACCCTCAAAGCACTCCCGACAGATGGCCATCCAGCCTCTCCTTAAAAACCTCCAAAGAAGGAGACTCCACTACACTCTGTGGCAGCATGTTCCACTGCCGGACAGCCCTGATCGTCAGGACGTTCTTCCTGAGATTCAGGTGGAATCTCCTTTCCTGCAGCTTGAATCCATTGCTCCTTGTCCTGGTCTCTGGAGCAGCAGAAAACAAGCCCTCTCCCTCCTCTACATGGCATCCCTTCAAATTAAACTTGAACTTTACCACAGTTCAATAGCGCTAGTACAGCATTCTCAGAGGAACATGTGAATGATACAAGAATAATTTATTAAACAAAGTTCAATATACAGTTAAGGATGACTTGGTGTACATAAGCTTATGGTTAGAATATTTCAAGAATTAGTTGTAATATTACTTATTTATCTCATCTGAATCTTAATAGACTCTGAACACATCTCACTAATTCTTTCTCTATCTCTTCATAATCCTGTCCACTCCTAATTGACCCAAAACACAAACTCCTTTCCTTCGCTGTTGCATCTCATACTTTACTCTTCATTATCATAAGCATCCACCTCTAAAACACCACGTTAAACATTCAGCCAATCACCGGTCTCCCCCAACACTCCATGTTCTCACCCTCTTCCAAGAAAACACTTACCTTATTACATGTACTATGTATCACATACATAACCATGATTTATTTTAATGTCTCTAGTAACACAACTTTTTTTTAAACTCAGTTCCAGGGGCCTGTTCACACTACAGAATTATAGTGCCATGATTCCACTTTAACTGCCATGGTTCCATCCTATGAAATCCTGGAATTAGCAGTTTAAGGAGGGGCATTAAGGAGGGTTCCAGAGCCTCGGCAAACTACAAATTCCAAAATTCCCTAGGATGCGGTCATGGCAGTTAAAGTGGAATCATAGCACTATAACGCTTTGGTGTGAATAGGCCCCAGAACATCACAGGCATCTCCTTGGCCACAGTGGTTAACAGCATGATGGACTGGATGAACTCTTCATCTGATCCAGCACAGAGCTTTTTCAGATGTAAAATTAGGCGGGACGAGGGGCATAGTTAGAGCACTGTTACTCAAAGTGGTGGTCACTGGATTTGTGCCAGCACGCAGGCCGTTGGCTGCTGGCCCCTGGAAAGTTTCCAGGAAAGAAAGAAACACGCTAGACTGTTGTAATGCTATTATTCCACTTTCAACATCCTTTGAGGTCCCTCCCCCCTAAACTGCAAACCTCAGGATTCCATAGGATGTTGAAAGTGGAATAATAGCACTATAACAGTCTAGTGCGGAAATAGCTACACTTGTAGCTAATAGGCACAACTATGCTGGGCCCTGGCAAAATGGCGAAAGAATCCTGCCAGTCCACCAGATCAGACTGCTTAAAAAGCACTAGTGTTGAGGAGAGCAGTTAACAAGCACAGCTTCTAGTCCCCGTGGCCCATCACATACACACACTTGATCAGTATTTGTACAGGACTCAGCAAGGCTTAAATCTTATTGTTCCTTCTGACTATAATAAACCCACTGAATCAACTGGATCTACCTACATGTTGACTCAACATTCAACAATTGATTCAATGGTCCTACTCCAGTGAGGACTAGCAGATTCTAGCCTGATTGCCCCAGTAATGATTATCTCAGTGTTGCTCAGAGGCAAAACTTAGTAAACCAAGCTTTATTTAAACATACACACAGTCCTGGTTTCAATGGATGTGGAGCTACCATTCCAGATAAGCAAGGAGGACTTATCATCTCCAAAGATGATACGCCCTCCCTGCCTTATCATCACCAAAGGCTGCCTTATCTGATAATCCAGAAGAACCCATAGCAGTCTGTCTTTTAAATGGTCCGAGCACCTTTCTAATTTACAGTATCTCAGCTGGCTCACAGAAAGCATTTCCCTTGTGACCCAGATGACAAGGACATAGGTCAGACCATAAAACCAAAGAAATTAGTTGAAAACAAGTATGTAAACAAGGTTTGTTCCCTTCACGTACACAATTATTTTCTTGCGTCAACCTTCTTTGCATTTCAGAGAATGCCATTTTCTGTTTGGGGGTCACCTCTCTTTAAAATCAGCTCTGCAGTGATCGTTAGTGAAGCTTATGGAAACATTAATACCCCCATTATGCTCTATCTATACGGGTATACCTCAGTTAACAAAATATATACGTTCCTGGGCATTATTTCTTAACAGAAAATGTGGTGCCAGAGGTAGAATTAAAATACAAAGAACAGGGATAGGCTCCTCCACTATAAAAATTCCACATTTCAGCAAACCTTTTTTCCCCCCAAAACTAATCATATGTGAAACAAACAGGTCGAGTAAGCCATGCAAATAAGTGAAGAAAGACATCCATGCCCTATGAGAAGGGCTTAGGGAGCTGGGTATGTTTAGCCTGGAAAAGAGAAGGTGAAGAGGTGATGATAGTTATGTTTAAATATTTGAAGGGATGTCATATGGAGGATGGAGCAAACCTGTTTAATGCTGTTCCAGAGACTAGGATACAGAGCAACAGATTCAAACTACAGGAAAAGAGATTCTATCTAAACATTAGGAAGTACTTCCTGACAGCAGGAACAGTTTGTCAGTGGAATATGCTGCCTCAGAGTATGGTGGGGTCTCTTCTCTTGGACATTTTTAAACAGGGGCTGGATGGCCATCTGTCGGGAGTGCTTTGGTTATACATTCGTGCAATGCAGGGGGTTGGGCTCAATGGCCCTTATACTCTCTTCCAGCTCTATGAGTCTATCTGGACCATCTAGAAACTATTTAAAACTTCCTCCAAATTGGATACTGGTGAAAGAAAGAAAAATCATTCCTGGATGCATTTTGGAAGCAGCTTTGATGTTGTCTCTGCAAGGTTCAAAATGTTTTTGTAAACTTAAGAAAGGCTTACCTGACCTTTCAGATATGCATATTGTTAGTTTTGAATATTGTTAGTTTTGAATTAAACAACTGCTGAAACATATTGAACTCCTCCTCCTTTTGTTGTGGTTCAGGAACCTAACCCTATTCTTTCCATGTTATTTCTTCCCCTGGTATCAAAGTATCTGTTAAAAAGTAATGCCCAGGAGCACATCTACTTCATTAACTAAGGTATGAATGCATAGCTAAAACAATATATAAAGGTTTTTTTAAAAGTTTCTTGGCAAGATTTAGTTTGCCTTCCTCTGAGACAGAGGAGTTGCCCATGTGAGTTGCCCAAGGCCACCCAGTGGGCTTCCACAGGTGTGTCCAAATTCAAACTCTGGTCTCCCAGAGTCTTAATCCAACACTCAAACTGCTATGCCACACTGACTTTCCCAATTATTAATAACTGATGCCCAATTATGCTTCTTGTGACAGTGAATTTCAAAATTTAAGTCGGTGGGCAAAGTTCTTCCTTTTATGGCTTCTAAATCTCCCATCATTTATCTGCAAAGGACAATGCTGGGTTCAAGAAGTACAAGACACTTCCCCGTCTCTATCCAATTTCTTTGTATCATGCATAATTTTGTGCTCCCTTACATGTTTATACTGCTTTATCTCTCATTCTGCAAGAAGTTCTGTGCAGTTCTTCTCCTTTGCCTCCCAACCGTTTTGCAGCACACTGTGAGGATGGGGGCCTTGGCCACACCAGCTCAGAGCATGTGCTCAAGTCCAGCTCTGTCAGCTGTGGTAGGAGATGAGTGCATCACAGTAGACATCAAGAACTTCCAGTCTCCCATTAGTCTGCGCAGTTCCTGGACAAGAGAGCCAGTTTAAAGGATATACCCAAATATGCATATAGTTGTAAAGTGTGTTTGTGTGTTGGAGGGCAAACTTTGACAGACGCTTTGGCCAGAAGAGCCAACAGCCAAAGGTTGGAGATGCAAGGAACTCACAATGATGTTTTCTCATTTTGTTTACTACATTAGTGGATTTGCTTGTTTTTCCAGAGGTTGGACCAGATGACATTTGAGGTCTCTTCCAGTTCTACTACATGTTTAACCCATTCCCCTAAGAAGCTTGACATAGTATACATGGTCTGCAAGCACTTTTACCCTCACAAGGACCTTGTAAGTTAGGTTAGGCTCAGAGAGAGTAACTGGGCAAGATCACAAAGAACTTCATGGACAGCTGCAGACCAGAACCCAGCTCTCTGTCTCTCAGGCAAAGCCTTTCCCAGCCTGGTGCTCTCTAGATGTGTTGGACTATTACCCCCAGTATCCCTGGCCATCAGCCATACTAGCTGATAGAAGCTAAAGATAAAATCATCTGTCAAGTGCCAGGTTGGGAAGGGCTGCTCTAACCATTGTACACTGTTTTAGACCCTGGAGATGCCTTTTTTCCAAATAGCTTACTCCATGTGCTTCCTAGTGTTTTTTTTAAAAAAAGCCACCAGGTCTTAAAAACATCCAAGGGGAACATAGCAAAATTGTTTTTTTGGCCTCTACGGGAACTTTTTAGGGGGTGAAATTGCCAAATATAAAAATTAGGTGTGCTAGTGAAGGCCTGGCGACTTCAAAAACATCCTGGGGGATCTACATGCAGCCCATGGGTCAAACTTTCCCCTCTCTAGTTTTACCAATCATAAGCTGACTGTTCCCTCCGCAGCCAAGGGTTTCATAAAGTTACTTTGTCCTACATTGGAAAAATGGGGATAATAATATAAAGCTCCCCTTTTGATCTGCTCCAGCTCTTTAATAACTTTAAACCGGAATGTGCATGAAACTCCAGCCATTTCCACACTACCATGTTCCAGTGCTATTATTCCACTTTCAACATCCGACCTATGGTATTCTAGGGTTTGCAGTTTAGGGAGGGGCCTTTAGAATTCTCAGCCTGAGAGCCCTTTGGCCTCATAAACTACAAACCCCAGGATTCCATGGGGCATTGAAAGTTGGATAATATTACTATAACAGCGTAGTGCAGAAATGGCCCAAGAGAGAGTCTCTCTTGCCTGTCTCCATTGCCCTTTCCTCTCACATTCTCCCCCTTCAAATCTTCTATCCTGGCAAAGGGTGGAGCCCCCTCCCCCTAACTAGTATTCCTCAAAAGAGTGTCAGCTGCAGAAAGGCATTGTTGTTTCCCTTCACTGGAGTGAAATGGAAATTGTGGTAAGGAGGAACCCAAAACAAAGAATGGGGAAAAAAAATCTGCCCTGTTCTGGTTTAAGGCTTAGACTATCACTCTGGAGACCAGGGTTCGAGTCGCTTCTCTGCCACAGAAACCTACTGAGTGACCCGGGGCAAGTCACACTCTCTCAGCCTCTGCAGAACCCCCCTCTGAACAAACTCCGCCAGGAAAACCCATCCCAAGTTCTCCTTAGGGCTGCCATAACTCGGAAAGCAGTTTAAGGTACATAAACCCTAAGTGATAGACTTTCAGGCACCAAAATTCCTCACTTCCAAACTTCCCGCCCTTTCTAATTTTGTTGGGCTTTAGCGGACCTGCAGCTACTCCGCCCCTGCTCAATTCAACAGAAGGGGCTTAGTTCTTGCATATTCGTTCTCCCTGTTTCCTCAAGTCTCCTGGCAGCACTGGAAGAGCAAGAAAGCAATTCCCTCAGCCCCACTCCTGCTTAGCACTCCTTCTCCACAGCCCTCCCACACCCTAAAAGCAAGCAAAGCTTTTACTCCTCCCCCGTCGCGATCAGCCAGCTGCCGCGCATTAAACAGACACAAAACGAAAGCGAAGCAGCGGTGAAGCCATTACACGGTATCTCTCCTCTCATTGGCCAGACGGCCTCCCAACCTTCTCATCCCAGTGTTCCGTAAGTCCCCACGCGTCCAATCAGGGCTCGAAGAGGAGAAGCTATTTGCATTTCCTCTCCCCGGCGCGTTTGGCCGTGAGGTTCGCTCGGAATGGCGCGAAGGTTGGCGGCTGCTTGTTTTGAGGGAGCCAGCCAGCCAGCCAGCTTTTTAGGATTTTTGGCACTGGAACTGAGTGGCAGAACCCCCTCAGCATTTCTTGTGAAGGAAAACCCTATGAAATGCATGGGGTCACTGCAGCGCGTCAGGCGACTTGAAAACACGAGCACGCACACAGGCGTTTCTGCACTAGACTGTTTTACTGCTATTATTCCAGTTTCTTTTTTATATATATATTTATTAAACCAGTAATATATTACATAAATCTTCACCTTGTTACCTTATATACATTTTCAAATCCATTAAAAACATCAAACAGAGAAAAGAGATGTGTCATTTCCCCCCTTTCTATCAATTATATATGTATTTACACATTATTATATCTACTTAAATCTCTCTTCCCTTCTCTTTCACTTCCAGCTTTCTTTTACTCGGTTCTTTTAATTTCCTCTACTCTGTTTCCCCTTTACATTTAATATCAAAGGTGACTGTCCTTTCATTGTGGCTTTAGCATTTTTGCCTCTTCCTGCTTATTCCATAATAGAATTAGTTTATTATTCATTACAGATCTTTTCCCAGTTTTTCTCAATATATTTCTTAATGTCCATCATTTCTGGCTTTCTGTCTCCTCTTTTTCTCCTTTCGATGCTCTCAATAAATTATCTAAGGTGACATATTCTTGTACTTTGACCAGCCGCTCCTCCATTTCCGGTGTTCTATTCAGTTTCCAGTGTTTAGCCTATATTACTCTCGCTGATGTTACCATGTAACGTATACTGTTCTTGTGTTTATTTTGTTCTTTTGTTAGTTGATGCAGCATATTTAACAAAAAGATCTCCGGTGTCAACAGTATTTTTATGTTCAAGATATCTGTTATTGCCTTGTGTAGCTTCTTCCAATATTTCTTAGCTTCTTCACAAAGCCACCACATATGGTAAAAAGATCCACATTCTCCTTCACATTTCCAACATTTCTTGTCTGTCTTCTTATAGATCTTACTTAATTTCTCTGGGTCTAAATACCAACGATACAACATCTTCATATGATTCTCCTTTAGTGCTATGATTCCAGTTTCAATGTCCTATGGAATCCTGGAGTTAGCAATTTTGGGAAGGGCCTTTGCAAACCCCAGGATTCCATAGGACTTTGCAAGTGGAATAATAGCACTAAAACAGTCTAGTGCGGAAATGGCCATAGACAGTATTTAGAAATATGTGAACATACAGTATTTTTCCAGATTACAGTTGGAAGCAGCCTATTTCTGAGCACGCATTCACATTTTCTGCAATACACTTCCAGAACTGGTGGAAGGGGGTTGCATTCCAGATAGAACGGGCAAATTTATAATTTCCTTCTCACCAGAAATGGTAAATCTTTTTTTTTTTTAATTTCCAAGTCAGTCTCCATTTTCTGCCACAGCCTCGTGCTGCCAAAACGGTGGTGTTTAATTTCCTCGCCTTTGCCATTCCTGCTCCCATAAGTCTCTGAGGGTCCTCTGCATTGGATCAGTTATAAGGAGCACACACATATCTAAGTGGCTTTTGGGCCCAAGTTTGTTGAGAAAAGCATTCCAAGCCTTTAAAGTTGATACTAACACTGAATCTCAGCTATCAGCAGGAGACTGTTCCTGGCAATACTTCCGTATTGTGCTGTTGGAAAGGTGCAGTTTTAGGAGACGCGACAAGATTTTTGTTATCAGCACAAAAACAAAAGACCTGCCAAAGACTGACAACAAACCAACAGTGTCAGAAATTTCAAAAATGAAAATTTAAAAATATTGGAAATAATTCTACGGACACTGAGGCAGTGGCTGGTGGTGAAAAAGAAAATCCTCTTTTATCCTGTTTAATGAAGAATTTTGGAATGAGTTTTTTTCCCCTCTGATTGGTGGAAAGAATTAGAAGATTTCGAGAAATAAAGAACTTTAGTGCTGGCCACTGAGGAAGACAACTGTGCCAAATATGTTTGACCTTTGTTCAGGTGTTGGCCTCTTTACACCAATGGTCATCGGTATTCCACTAGTGCAAAGATTTATGCCAAATTAGCCTTCATGTGTGTACCTGGTGCCTTTAAATATTATCTCCCACCTTTCTTCCAATATGGGAGCCAAGGTGGCTTATGATGTAGAATCAAAATAAATGAAACACCTATCAGTTACAGTTTTTATCTGGCAAAACAGAACATCTGCAGAGATCTGTTTGCATCTGTGGGAATCCAGCAAGGACAGAGTCTACTTCAAGAATCAGTCAGTGGACAAATGCAAGAAATTATCTTTGGGCTTGTACACTGGTCACAGTGAGCTGCTTTTCCACACCACCCTTGTGGCCAAGGAGAGTAATATCTAAGGTCTCTCACCTTTCTGTATTTTTTTTTAATTTAGCCTGCAGGCACTTTTTTCATGTTCTAGGCACCTAAAGACCCACCTTCCAGAGGGAGTAGCAAGACAATTTTCATGGAGGAGAAAATAGGGAGAAAAATAGGGGAAGCAGATGGTTTGGGTCACCAGTAACTACAGATGGGGTGTAACTGAAAGAAAAAATTCATCACGGTGGAATCATAATTGGGGAATCAACATTTGTCTGTGCCCTCCATCACTATAGCCCTGTGTAATGCATTTATTTTTGCCTACAGTTTCTGATTACAGTTCTTCCTATTTTTGTCATTGCGTGTCTTCGTCATTTCTGACTTAAGCGATCCTACCCCAGAGTGTTTTTTTTTTCCTTTTTGCAAGATTTGTTCAGAGTGAAGGTGTTAAATCCAAGGAATTGCTACTTGAATAGGAAAAATAAGCAAATTGAATTGAATTTCTGAGTGAAATAGCAGATGTCTTTGTCTTATCTCAATTTTAAAGAATGGCCTGGCAACACTCACTCAGGCGTCTGGGAACTAAGAGGGAGTAGGCATACTCCCTACTACCTCATTTTGGCCATATGCATCATTTTGTATCATTTTCTAACTAACTCTTTGTTCTCTTCTGTACACGTGTGTGGAAAGTTAACCAAAGATCTTTTTCTTCTGTGATGGGCTGGCTAAATGAATGATTGATTGCTGACATAGAAGATCAAAGGTATATAGTGATGCTACCTTAATTAATCTGCACGACAATCCTGAAAATAATTGTCATCCTTGCGCAAGTAAATTGTTAACAATAAAAAAGGCTTTTTGATTTTTCCCTGGAAACCTGGTCTTCGTCTCTTTTCTGGCCACAACAAGAGGTTTGCCTTTGTCTTCCTCTCAGACTGAAAGAATGTGACTTGCCCAAGATCACCCAGTGGGGTTCTTCAGAGTCATGGTCCAATGCTCAAACTGCTAAACTACATGGGCTCTCTGCCTCATATATAGCAAGGATTTCCCCCTTTGCCTCTGTCCCTCCATTCCCAACCTTCCCTGTGTGGGACTGCAAGTCCCCTTGTTGCAGGAGCCCAGAGAACACAGAGACCACAGAGCAAGAAAAAGAGTAATTGATTACGCGCGGGCTTTTGGCTGGATGTCTCCAAAAGACCAAAAGCCCTGAATTCACGTTGCACAGCTCTTTTATAGACAAAGTTCACAGCATACACAAAGATCACAGGCAAAGATTGCAGGCATGTCTCGGTCCGCCCCTCCGGGGTCACAAATACCACATGCTGTTACTAGCTAATTACCCCGCACTCAGACCCCGGAAAGTGCTTATCTGCAATCTGCAATTACCGCAGCCAGTCAATAAACAACACCCTGGCTACGTGATCAACATCCTAGCTATCTGATACATTGGCTCTCGTGACCTTTTTACCCTTCTTAAATCTTTCTCCGTTCCTCTGACCTAAGCCCCCAGCTTCTACTTTATTTCTACTTTATTATTTCTAATTCATACCTATATCACCCTCAGCCTTAGCTAGCATAGCCAATGCTGAGGAACGCTGGGAGTTGCGATCTCACATTCATCTGAAGCAGAACATAATTCCCACCTCTCATGTAGGACCTAGATGAAACAAGTATGTTCTGAATTCCAAACGGAAGCCCTCTGGTCCTGCTCTCAAAGAAGTAAGAAAGGAATGCAAGGAATCCGTAGGAATTCCCCAATAGGAGACCTTTGAGGCAGGAATGTATTCCTTCTGGTATCTGCATTAACAGAAATCCTTCATTGTTCCTGAAACCTGTAAATGGTCTCTTACTACTCTCTCAGTCTTCACACTGACAGCGTTACCCTTTTTGCTTAGGACTCCACCAACCTGTTTGTGATACAAGGGCTTCCTTTTAAAAAGATTCCCAAAAGCTGTCAAAATTGTCTCTTGTGGGGGAAAAATTAGCTCAGCACTGCTTTAGACATGCAAAGAGGAAAGGGTAATTAATTAAGGATCCTTAAAACCCAAATGTATACCAGGTCCGGTCCAGTCAAAATCACACCAATTGTTCAAATCTAAGTATTTTATTAACATAAATGTAAAAATCGCTACAATCAATTAACTACACTCACTACAACAAGCATGAAAAGTTAAAGTTCTTACAATCACTCAACTTCACACCTACAATCAAACATACAAGACTATAAAGTTAGCGAGAGATGAAAATTAAGAAAGAGACAGAGAGAGACAGAAAGGATTTGATGACATACAATACCAAAACCAGCATTCTTCAGCTAGGAGAAAACATCTCAGACCTGCTGAGGAGAGTTCGCTAGCAGCTTGCTTGTGTTGCAAATATGAGCTGTTTACCAGCTCCATTGTCCTTGCAGTTCTAAGAGAACTTCCCACTTTAGCTCTTAAAACTCCAACTGCATCATCCTTTAAAATCCAAACAGAACTCCCCCAAAAATCAGAAACTGTGTCTAGATATAGTGTTGACCAATGTCCTGTGAAACCATATGGCTGCAGATTTATTAAGATGAATTTCCCCTTTGTAGTTCAAAGAAAATACCACCAAGCATCTTGCAGTTTCCTGCAAGATGAGTATCTCTCAAGAGGTGCCCGCTTTCAGAGAGTCAAATTCCAGGCTGTTTGCATTGTTTATTTGTTCCTAGAGAATTACTGCCTCCTGATCACTGCTGAAAATCCATTTCAATGGCCTGTGAGCCATTTACGAGATTACCCAGGATGTGTGATAGAAAACAGCTACCCTTTTGATCTAGCTCCATAGCCACTGCCTATGTCCGTCCAGTATCTCTCTCTATGGCTCACTTATATTTTATATAAAATAATTAGGATTCTCAGGACATGGCTTTTAGGGTATCAGGTAACATATCCCCCCCCCAAAAAATGATGATGAACATAGTGAAATCGTTCATTTTTCCAATTAAAAACAAAAATAATTTTAGAGCCAATAGAATAAAAAGAAAAATTGAGCATCAACAGTAAGGATTTCTCATCAGAACTGCAATACAAAAGCAATGAAATTGAGAGTATAGCAACTTCACTTAAAATAGAAAAGGAAAAAGGCCTCAATTTCACATTTAAAATAATTTCTGGGCACACTACACAAATACAATATAGTACCTCAGCAATAAAAGGATATTGCTAGCACAGAGGTTTTTAGGAAAAGAACTACTACTATGATTCTTAATGATTACACACAATGGATATATGAAACAAAGCAACAAAAATACAACAGTTTATAAATGAAATCAACAATTGATTAGCAGTATCCTCCAACAATTGGAGCATAAGAAATGTGAATACAGAATTTTACAACAGTATGCAAGTGAAATCAACAATTGATTACAAAATCTTCTTGGACACAACAGTATGTAAGTGAAATGACAGTATTTTCCAACAATTGGAGCATACAAAATCTTCTTTGATATATCTAACATAAATTTCTATTCTATGGTATGATGTCTTCTTTAATAATGATAGCTGTAGACAGATGAAAATCACAAAACTCATCACCCCCATGTTTTTGTATCTGGGAGGGGTTGTTTTTAAATTTCAAAATACAAGCATAGCAATATGCAAATAATGCAGAAAAATAACAATGATCAGTTGAAAATAATAATTCACAGTACAAACATAGTTGAGCATTTCTTATACTTGGATTAATTTTCAACTTAGGAATTTCAGTTGTTAGATTTTTTAAAACTCCCCAGATTTAGCAAATCTAGGTTCTGGGTTCAAATCCTCCCACATTGAGTCTATATTTTTACCACAGTCTACAAATCTTGTAAAGTCACACTAAAAATACATAAAAAGGAAAGAGAGAGAGAAACATAAAGCATAACATTACACATTACTAAAAGTATATATCAAATAACAACAATTAAAGGCAATACATCATAATGCAATTAAAAACAAACAAATATATCAGCAATGAAGGAAAATGGTGTAGCAATCAAGAATTTGAATGAGAGCAAAAATTCAACTGAATGGCAGCGTTACAGAATGAGATTTCCAATACATTGTGTAAACAATTCATAGGCAAAAGTTCCTGGAACTTTAAAAAAAAAGATTGATGCAAAAATACATACAAAATAGTGTTGTTGTTGTTGTTCTTTTTCAGTTTTTATTTGGGTGAGGAATTCACCTTCATCAAGTTAAGAAATCTTAAAAAAAAAAAGTCCAGTTGATGAAATGTACTGCATAGTCCATCAGGCTTTTAATGCACAGAGTTCAGTGTCTTCTGAAGCCTTAAGAGGAAATCTGTTCAGGAGGGTGGCTAAAATTTTTTCCCCCCCCCCCCCTTGTATCAAAGGGTAGTAAAGGTATTTGGGGATCAAAAAGTGGTGCCCTGTTGTTCAATGGCAACTGTCTGGATCAGTTGGTTGTCAGTCTTATCATATAAAATAAGTAGCTGCCATCAGAGTGTTGAATAGATCAGGATACCTGCATCAAAAAGAAAACTCAAGAAAAAGGTTAATAGGAAATTCCATCCAGCAAGCTGGGGGGCATCTTGCCATGCATCAGAGTTGGTATGTCCCTGTTAAGGAACAAAAGGAAAAGAGAAAAAAAAAAAAACAAAACAAAAACAGAAAACAAAAACATCTACACCATCCTTGCAGTGTAGACCACTGGCACAATTTGGAATGCCAAAATTAAAATCACAAAAAAGAAAAGTATTGATCGCATGCGAGGCCTTTTGGTAAGTTCAGCATTAACCTTAACTTCCACATCTCCTTATACAAGTATAAGTCAAAATAAACTTATCTACTGTCCCACTTGGATTTAAAAATCTGTTTTTGACCCTGCAGGTTAATAAAAAAAGACACATAGGCAATGAAACATTGACCACTGCTAGGGCATTAATCACTGCAAAATATAACAATGGTTAGCAAAAATGGCAGGCTAAAACAAAAGTTATGTCAAAAGCAATCTCTTTTTTGGGGATAAGTTTTTAAAAAAAAATTTAAAAAGTTTGTCTCAAGAGAGGTTTGTTTACCTTTTAAAACCAAAAGTTGTTTTTTTTTTTTAAATGAGCTTGTTGAAAGTCATTTGCCTTGCCTCATAGTTATGCAAATGTTCAAGAGATAAAGAGATTTGCAGCACCAGGAGAAACAATTAAATGTTTCCTGAGCTCAGACTTTCAGTAAGCATTTTAAAACATTTCTCTAGGAATCAAAAA
This sequence comes from Iguana delicatissima, assembly GCA_948472985.1. Lineage (NCBI taxonomy): Eukaryota > Metazoa > Chordata > Lepidosauria > Squamata > Iguanidae > Iguana > Iguana delicatissima. The sequence continues at coordinate 453,606 of CAOKZL010002203.1, read as the reverse complement.
TAAGAAAATGCAAAATAAAAATAAAACAAAAATCATATCATGCTATGTTGCTTACACAACTGTATAATTTCATGGAGGTTTCCAAACAAACTTTAATTTCTCCTCAAAAATGAGAGCTGCAACATTCTCTTCACCAAATTGCTCCAAATTCACACCTCCTTTGTTTTCCTCCTCCGAGAGGGCCACAGGGAGAAAAAAAAGGCTGTCTTTGTTAATGAAATCCTGTGAGGTCTGGGGCTGTCCCCCGAGCCCTCTGAGAAGGACCCCCTTTGAGGACTAGAAATTTGGGGGGGAAACAGTTTTTAAAAAGGACAGTTTTTTTTTCTGCAATTTCCTTATTGCAGTCCTCATGGCTAACATGTGGTGTTTTGGCATGTTCTTCCTTTTTGAGTGGGCAGTCCACTCTGAAGCATCTGGATTTGCACTGAGGCTTTCTCATATTGGGCCTGGGCTTCCTGTACAGCAAATAAAGGGCCAATTTTTTTGCTTGCACAGCACTGTTTTGTGCTCTCAATTGCTCCAATACTTGTGCCTGTCTCTCAGTTTTTTGGGTGAGCTCCTGAATGTTCAGGGTTTCTTTTGAATCAACTAAAATAGTGGCAGAGATGGTGTCCTCAGGCAGCTTTTCTCGGGGGGTGGTCTCAGGAAGGGAAGGAAAAACCTCAGGGCAAACAGCAGAACTGACTGACTGCTGTGTTTGGAGCTCCATCTCAAGCTCTTCTGTCCTTTTGTACATGCTGCATGAATAGGATGCAGCGCATTTAGTGCTGCTCCAGAATTTAGAATCCATTGGCAGGGGTTTTGTCCCTATCAGTCCCAATGCCTGTCTTCACCCAGGACCTCCCACATTTGTCAGGCCTCAGTTTGGCCATGACATTCTAGGGATTTCCCTTTACTGAGGGCACCCCTATTCTAAAAATCCAAACTGGGATAAGTCCAACAGGAGGAGGACCATTAGTCACAGCTTGCACTGGTTGATCACCTCCATGTCTAGAGTGTTTTGCCAGTGCATCAATGAGCTCTAGGGTGGGTCATTTATCTAATTGGTTCATGTCAAGTCCTAAATTTTTAAGCACCCCAAATTTCCATTTTTTCCCAGAGTAAGTCTGTATATTGGGATAGCAGAGTTCCCTGCCTTACTGGAATGGTTGTGGGAACCCCTGTTTCCCGTGGTCCCGCCTGACTCTGTGATCCTGCTTGGGAGGGGGGCGTGAATTCCCCTTCCCTCTTGGAACTGAATTTGGGGCTGTCTTCCTAAATCTTGAATGGGGTCCAAAATTAGATAAGTTACCTCCTGTATGGGCTCCTAATTTTCAGCTTCCTTTTTTTGGGGCTTCTGTGGGGGTTTCAAAGCTCTTCTAGGGGTAACAAGCCCCCTGAGATTGGCGTTAAAGTCATCCCAGGTTGTGGTCTCAGGATTTATGAGACCCAAAGCCATTTTTTTCATGATTCAAGCCTCCATAAAGGAGAATTTTGAATTTTGCCTGGTTGAAATTGTACCCTCCTGGAGTAAAGGGACCTCTTTGCTAAAATGCCCAAGAGTTGTTTCCTGGCCACATAAGCCTCAGGATTTTCTTTATGTCCCTGCTGCTCCATTACGTACAAAACTCCTGCATTCTGTCCTGGCCACAAAATCCAATTATCTCCCTCATCCAGTCATGGACTTCCAATTTCACCAACTCCCGACCAGCCACAGCTGACTCTAGAGTAGGAAGTTCTGAAGATGACATACACAGTAGATAACTGCGTTAGACCTTGGCCATTGGCAGTGGGGTGAGAATAATCACGGAATTAAAACCCCCATTCCTGTATGTTTGTTTAGGGGAATTATCAGCTTGCCTTTCTTTCCTTTTCCCCGGGAATTCTGTCAATCTCCTGGATCTCTTGCACTTCATCCCTGTTGTCTGCATTATTATCCCTGGGGAAATACCCTTCTCTTGGTCATGGACCAGTTTCTCTGGATTTAAATGGCCCCTTTGGGCATTCCAATTTGGGTTTTTGGGGCGTATAGCCCAAAGGGATTCTCAGGCAGTGGCTCCCAAGGGGAAAGGAGGGGAAAAAACTAGGAAACAGCAGAAATCACTACCTGACGATTTTGAAGCTGACTCTCCAACGCCTCAATTCCCTTTTTCAACCCACGTGATTGACATTCTCCTGCTGCTCTTTAACTTGTTTGACCATAAACTTAGCAGCAGATTTTGTTTGGGATAATTCTTTCTAATCCTTACATTTCCTTCCCCCTCTGGGCTTGAATGGCAACATTTTGAAGTTTCTGTGAAGCACTCTGTGCCATAGTTTAAAATGTCCATTTGTCTGTGCGTAGAGCTTAATTCTCAGCCTGAAGCCGGGCATTTTCTTTATTATTCTTCAATTTTTGCTCTGGTAGCAACTAGGGAACTGGAAGCATCACTGGCTGCAATCCAAATCCCCCGGCTGCTAAGGCATCTTTGGATGGACCAAAAAGTTTCCTTGATTTACATGCTTTTACATAAACCTCTTTCAAAGCGGCAAAAGGATCTGCTGCTTTCCCCAAAAATGATTCCATGGACATTTTCCTTTATGGATAACCCATTTTTCTTTATCTGTCACCTCCTCTTTTTATAAATCCTTCACCCCTTTTTAAAACTAGAGTGGGACCAGTTGAGTGATGGGGGGGCACCTAGATCCTTAGGGGATTTTTAGGAAAACGAACTCAGCGGAACTTACAACGCTGCCTAACCAAGCAACGGGGGAAAAGGGAGAGGAGCCCGTCTCTAATCTGCCCAAAAAGGTCCCCTTTTTCTCGCTATGCCTGGTTTTACCACCTCGACAGCCTAGGGAGCAAAAGGACAAAATCACTTTTGTCTTCTCAGGCCCGGTTTTACCACCTTGACAGCCTAGGGAGCAAAAGGACAAAGGGTGGGTTCAGGGATGGGGGGTCATCTCGATCCAGGGAAACCCTCACTAGGACTCTGCCTGACAATGAAGGGGGAGAACGAACTCACAGGAACTTACAACGCCGCCTGGCCAAGCACTGGGGGAAAAAGGGAGGGGGAAACCCATCTGAACTGTCCTGGTTTTTTTGGGGGAGGGGAGCCCTTCCTCTACCTCGGGAAAACCTTTTAAAACCCTATTTAGGTTGGGAATCACCACCCCCACCTAGTATTTGCATATACCACCTTTGTGTGTGCGTGAGCTGAAACCGCCCTTTAACCAATAATTCCAACCCACAAGTGCTCCAGTTAAGACCAAGATAGAAAAAAGGGAGAGAGATTCCCAAACCCCAAAAAAATTGCACTTTGGCTCAAACACACAGATTCACACACACTCCTGTTCCTATCACTCCATGATTTTGGTCTACCATTCCCTACGTCTGTCCCAACTCTAATCTGAGTGGGTTCGACTTCCACTCAAATTTTCAGGGGTTGCACTGCCCATAAATTCTGACCCCCAACAGATTTAAGGGGTTGCCCGCATTGCTCCACCAATTCTGTTACCCTTTTTGCTTAGGACTCCACCAATCTGTTTGTGATACAAGGGCTTCCTTTTAAAAGGATTCCCAAAAGCTGTCAAAATTGTCTCTTGTGGGGAAAATTAGCTCAGCACTGCTTTAGACATGCAAAAAGGAAAGGGTAATTAATTAAGGATCCTTAAAAACCCCAAAAGTATACCATGGTCCAGTCAAAATTGCTATGAAAGCATTTATTTCATACCACCTATCAACTAAGTGTTATCTAAGCGGTTTACAATGTATTTTTAGCTAATTGCCCCCAACAAGCTGGGTACTCATTTTACCGACCTACGAAAAGGGTGGGAAAGGGTGAGTCAGCCTTGGAGCCTGGCAGGATCGAACTCACAACCTTGTGGTTGTGAAGGGGGTTAAAACCAATGCCACTTGAATAGGAAAAATAAGCGAATTGAATTGAGTCTCTGAGTGAAACAGCAGATGTCTTTGTCTTATCTCAAATTTTAGGAATGGCCTTGCAACACTCACTCAGGCGTTGGGGGCAAAGGGGGAGTAAGCATACTCCCTCATTTTCTCATGCATCATTTTGTATCATTTTCTAACTAACTCTTTGTTCTCTTCTGTGCAAGTCAATGATGTAATGGGAAAGTTAACTAAAGTTTTTCTCCAGTGATGGGCGGGTAAATGAATGATTGATTGCTGACATAGAGAACTAAAGGTATATAGTGATGCTACCTCAATTAATTGGCACGACAGTTCTGGGATAACTGTTGTCCTTGCGCAAGTAAATTGTTAACAATAAAGAAAGGCTTTTTGATTTTTCCCTGGAAACCTGGTCTTCGTCTCTTTTCTGGCCACAACAGTTGCAGTACTGGCATTTAACCACAGCCCTTGGGGATAACTCTCTTTATTATCTTCATTTGGTACCAACGGATTTTCTTAGAATGCAAATACCAGTTTGAGGGGAAAAAATGATTTTCCTTAGGACTGTGCCAGGAAAGGAAAACAATATTGATAGCTGTGGAGATTATCAGTATTTAACTTCTGGCTTTAGCTTGTCCCTGTTTTACAAACTATTTTTGGCACTCTTAATGCTCACAGATCCCTCACTTAAGATTTGCTGAGCATGTTCACTGCATTTTCTTGGCAAGATTTCTTCAAATAGGCCTTGCCATTGCCCTCTTCTGAGGTTGAGAGTGGGATTTGAACCTTGGTCTGGAGTCCTAGTCCATGGCCCTATGCTGGCTTTTCTCCCCACAAGATACCACCTCATAAATTTCATTCCTAACAACAGAAGAAATCCCAGGGAGATTCTTCCTTATGTTACTTTTTCCTTATTTCAGTTGAATAACCTGTACGCATATATAATTTTAACAAACCTTTGTAATTTTGGCATAGGCATCAGGGACACTTACAAATTTTTAAGTGTTTAACTTGCCACGATAGGTCTCAAAGTGATGTTGAAGGTTCCTTCAACATAGCCATCCTTTCCCCCAGGAATGAGAAAAAACAAACGACATGACATGTATTCCTGGATTACAAAAACCATTAGGAATTTGCTTCCAGAAATCAGCTGTTTATTAAAAAGGCATAATAGTTTCATGGTTTACTTCCCTGTATACTCACACAGACTTTTCATATGTAGAACCTCTACAAAAAGGTTTAAACGCCAAATATATAGTGAGAAATGTCAGCGATGAGAATCATTGTTTAAATTATCTTTTTGGCACGTGCAACAATCTGGGCCAGAAAGAAAATGTAAACAGTTTAATTTTGGTATGATATGCATTATACTTGCCTCTTTGCAAACTTGTTTTGGTTGGTGTGGGCAGAAATTGAAGAATAAGTCTTTACCTTAGAAAATATATGAAAAGGAAACACAGTTTGCTTTCAGTCTTCTTGCTTGTTCTCCTTAGTACACCATCATGAGAAGAGAACACTGCTATCTCAAATTTTTCCAAATCATGTAAACTTTATTGCATTTTAGCATATTTATTTTGACAATCTATAACAAATTCTAATTTGTGTAACAGTTTAAATAAACTTGACACATTTTGAATCAGCCCCTATCCATTAGTAACCATATTACAATAAATAATATTGCAGCAATTTCAACTTTCTATATCACATCTTAATTTATCTCTAAATTCTGGATCAAACTATCACACTTAGAGTAAATGGTTCTTTGGCACATTAAAAGGCAAGCACATTTAACACAGTGTGAGCCTTCTGGAATAGTAGCCTTTCTCAGATGCATCTAGAAGGAGGAATGGGGAAAAGTATAGATCATAGGCTACAAGTGTAGGGTAGCCCTCCATATTTCAGTACAGAACATGCAGTAGTAAATTAGCTGCTTGCTTGTAACCAAGGAAATGAACCAGAGACTGTTAGGAAAACAAAGCCAGGAATGCAGCTCTGATAAGAACTACCAGCCAGAGCTGAGCTGTTTCAAGGTTTCTTGGTATCTATTACTATGGGAAAGCGTCTTTTGCTTCTTATGCTTGGCTTCTGCTAAATTGCCTCAGATCGCTCACTGAAGTCCTGTACAACGTATCGCGCTCTAAATAAAACATGTATTTGCACTGTTACATTTGTGTGCGTGATTTTGGTTCCTGACAACAAGTGTCCTCAAGGCCCTTTTTTGTGGTTTGCAGGTATTGCGAGCTTTTTCGTGAATAAAGTCTTTTGGAAACTTTTGGTTTTGCAGTCTTAGGAACCTATGGGGAGATAACACAGCTCTTTAACCTCTGACAGATGCTCACTCTAATCTAGAGGTGGAGGTAGAAATAAACTACATACAGCCAGGGACAGCAGCCAGGGAGATGAGAGGGAAACACAGAAAACACTGACAGTGACCATTCCCTTACTAATACTGGCCATTTAGAGAACCCTTCTCATTGATAATACAGACATCCTGGGGAACCTACTGCCACATGTTAATGTACTAAGAAGGCCTTGGCATGCTCCAATCTGTCACCAAAAGTAGTAATTAGGACATGGCATTCTTAGCATCCATTACACACATCAATGTTTTGCCTCTACACAATTGGATCCAGGATCTGTCTTTTGCGTACAGAAATGGTTCTGCTCAGTTTTCAGAGCTTCCCCTCTCTGTTCGCACTACAGTTCACTCAGCAGTGCTAAGAGCCATACTCTTCATTTTCTGGGGGCTGAAAGTGCAATGTGAAAGAACAGAGTGAAGAAACTACTTCTGCCACCCCATTTGTGTGTGTGTATGCCTTCCAAGTCACCTGTTGATTGATGGCAACCCCACTGAATTTCATAGGCAAGGCTTTGCCCATTCCTTCTTCTGAAATATAGCCTACAGTACCTAGCTTTTGTTGACTGTCTCCCATCCAAGTACTAACAAGTGTTTAAATCTAGAGCCAGTCTATTGAATTCATAACACACTATGTCCCAGTCATCAGGTACTGAAGGCTTTAAAAAGAGAAAAGTCAAATCCATTCAAGTCAAGACAAACGAGGGCTAACAATCAGGATGGTGAAATACTGCCACAAAGTTCAGAGGCACCAGGTACAATGGATGTTTCAGCTCTGAACTAAATTTAAATAAGAGTGCAAGGAAAGTGGGATGATCAGTGAGATCCTGACAGGAGAGGTGAAGTGTGTGTTGGGCCAGAGAACAGCAACTGCATGCTGGCTACTTCTTCTTATAACCCAGTCTCACCACTGTTATAGTATCCAAAGACTCCTTCTAGGTCAGGCCAAGGGTCCATCTAGACCCTCTTCCTGTTTCACACAACGAGCAACAATGTACCCCTGGAAAACTTCATAATCATGCAATGAACTCAAGCAGCCTCTCCTGCTATATTTCCCCAGCATTACTGCTATGCCAGGTTGGAGGAGAACAGTAAAGATACATCATGGAGACACAGAGGTAAAACACTTTTGCCCTGTATTTCTTTGGAGAAAATAAGAATTTTGGAAGAAAACCAAAATATAAGCCATACTCACTTTCATGCCAAATCTGGATCTATTTTACTGGTTTAGCAAACAGAATGTTTCATTCATAACTTAGTTATCATATAAAACTGTGCTATTTGGCATATTTATGAAGTGCATGTGATCAAAAAGCAAACCAACATCACTTCTGTCAAGTCTGTCCTGGAGACAAGACAGATGGAAGCTTTAGTTCTGTACAAGCAGAACTGTGAATATAATGTTACAGTAAAACAGAGCTGCAAACTGAGACTCTCTTCTGCCTAAGACCATGCGTCTTAATAATAATATAATAATAATGAACATTTATTTATAATGCCCTTTACACCAAAGGGCAGAACAACAACATATACAATTGGGGACAAAGACATTAAAACAAAAACAAATTTTTTGTGCCATCTGAGGACAGGAGGTGAACAACCAAACCAAAGCAAAAATAAGGTATTGTTTAGACAGGAGTGGAAAAACTTTTATGTTCAAAATATTTCACTCATTCCAAAAGGTAACTTTATTTCCACTTAATCTCCATATCAAAACCCTCCCTTTCAACTTTCTTGAGAATCTCACTGTAGTCTCTGGCATCAATACCTGGGCATTTCAGCAGACAGAGGTAGCTCAGCTCATTCTCAGAGGATAAAATCAGGTTAATAACTTGCATGGAAACCTTGATTCGAGATAGTACAAGCTCACCAATGTGTCTCAGAGCAGGCCCCGGGGGGTTCAGCACCCTCTTGAACACCTGATCCAAGGAGAAAGGCAAGCGATGCAGCTCCAAGAATTTCAGCTGGGGAGATTCCTTCAGAAGATTTACAAGACTTTGTCTCAACACCATGGCATGACGGTAAGGCAAGGGAATCTCCATGTCAGTGTACTCCAGAATTAAGTGAGAAAGCTGAGGAAACTCAAGGCGGGGTAGGCTGAAGTTCCAATCCAAGGTGTCAATGTCTACCTGCATGCCATGGACCTGTTTTCTTGGAGAAAGGAATGTACCTTGAAATTCCTGGAGATGTGTGCAACGGCTTACCAGAGCATGGAAAGAGAACTCATCGGTGAAGGAAAAGTGACGGATTGTGAGGATGCGAAGCTGAGCACCAAGGTTTTCTGTCACTGGTAAAAGCTCACTCAGATCTCTGCCTTTGTCACAGATGATAGTCAAATCAGTGAGGTAACGCCATGACACGAAGCTGTGAGTCAAGGCAGGTCTATCTCCCAGAAAGATAGTCATTTTTGTAAGGTAGGGGCATATCGCATTGATTAAAGGCAAGATAGATTCACGCATACCAGTTATTTCACGCACACCAGTTATTTCACCAAGAGCCAGAGTAAGTTCAGAGATGCCTTTTTCCCTGTGGGTTTTCATCCTGTGCTGCACCAGCTCAGTCAGAGGGGGAAATCCAGGGGGCAACTGTGCCCTGTCAAACTGCTGCTTGTGGATCAGATGCAGCACCCTTGGGATGCAATTATTAACCAAATATGTCAGGCTGGGCAGTGCCAGCAGCACAAACACCAGGGCCCAGCAGTGGCCTCTGCCGGCCTTTAGCCCAGAAATACAGAGCTTCTGTAACGTCTGGCAGCTGAAGGAGCGCTTAAGGGGGTCATAGGCCAGGTAGAAGAGGGATGTCAAAGACAGTCGCCTGCACAGGGAAATATTCAGTCCACGGAGCTGTTGACAGGAAACGCCTACAGCTGATAGCACTTGTCTGTTGCAGAGGGTCTTCGAGAGGTCTAATACGATGAGCCGTGGCAAACTTTCCACCAGTTGAGCCAGAGCATGTGCAGAGATCTGCTTGCAGCCATGGAGATTTAGTGAAGACAGATTCTGTCTCAGGGAACAGAAAAAGTGTGAATGAGCAAAGACAAGGTTTATTTTGAGATGCATACTGTTCATGTGTGGAACTGATGAACTCCTCAATCTCACCCATGTGGCCAAGGAAAGGAGCATCCACTGACCCTCACCATTCCCCAGAGTTTTCATTAATAAGTACTTGCCCTGTGGATGTTTCTGTCACCAAAACAGTGTCTTTTGCCTTTCAGTAAAAATTGACCAGGAAAGATTTCAGGCAGCAGTTGCTGGTCCCAAGTTTCTCTCCATAGCTTCACTGATAAAACAATCAATGCTAAAAACACAGTGAAGCACAATAGGAAGCCAGTACAGAAACCTCCCATCTAACTAAGAGGAGGCTTGTGACATCTTGAAGACTCACAGCCTTGTCATGGGACTGTTATTGTTGTGTGCCTTCAAAACGTTTCCAGCTTATGGCTACCCCTAAGATGAACCTATCGTGAAGTTTTGTGGGGCTGAGAGTGTGTCACATGCCCAAGGTCACCCAGTGTGTTTCCATGGTTGAGCAAGGAATCAAACCCTGGTCTCCAGGGTCACAATACAACATTCGAATTACCACACCACGCTGCCTCTGTCACAGGATTAGCCTTTGTAAATTAGAGTCCATTCCAAAGTCACTGCATCCTGCTGAGAACAACACTTGGATGTCAGGTCACATAACATTTAATCGGCCTTGAAGGGGCTACAGAGCTCTTTGCTGTTTCACAAAAGCAAACTAAGATTGCCGCCTCTTTCGTTACAGGAAGAGCCCTTCCAATTCTCTTGGCCAAATTAAGCTGTGTTTTCAGTGTTACCATCTCAGTCTTTTTCCTGCTTAAGGTTCCTGGCTTTAAACTTTCTCAAACAATAAAGGAACAGAGCATACAGAAATTAAGGACTGAAAAGAAGGTGAAGTGTGTGCGTGTAGCTGCATATAAGAAGGGAGGGAGGGAAGTGACTCCATGGATCTTAGGCAAGGGTGTGCAAACTGCAGCTCAGAGACTGCATGCACCTCCAACTCAAGGGTGTTTGTTCAGCCTCCAGTAGCATGAGATATACGGGTCCAGCATCAACTAGGGACAGAGAAATATCTTTGGTGATTACACCTTCAGTATGCCCAGCTCTAAACCTATCATATCCCCTTCCAAGGACTGACTTGCAAATGTTTACTTAGCCCAGGTGATACCCATTTTCCAAACTCCCTGTAAAATCAGTCTGCTGTGATAGAAACAAATAATTTGAACCACTGCTTTCTCATCCAGATGCTTTTGCCCAAAGACCATCACTTTTGCCCTTCTGGGGACCCATGGTCTATCCACATGCACAATTATATCACTTTTAACTGCATGTGCTATAGCACTGAAAGTCTCTAGCAGACAATTCCAAGTACCTCCTTACTAAGCTAAAACCCCAGGATCCCATAGGATGGAGTCAGAGCAGTAAAGATGGTTATCAAACTGCTATAGCTATGCAGTACGGACTCTACTGCACACCTACTGTCTCCTGGCAACACATCCTGATGCGGGCAGATGGCCTAGATTGTATCCCAGGCCATTTACTCACCTCAAAATGTGTCACCAGGCAAAAATAGGGCAAGGTTTGGGAGCAAGAATCCAGAGGCCCTCTCCGCAAAGTGAGCAGGAAGGGCTACAAACATATAATGTTGGTTTACCATGCTTTGAAGGAGGTAAAATCATGCACATTGCCATCTAATGAACCCCCCTCTACCTTTAAGACCATTAAACCCAGAATCTGAATTTACGTTGCTATACCACTGCAGGGATAAGCAAAGTAACTGCAGAGCAGATTGAGGTATGCAGAGCAAGTATTCACACCCAAGGACAGAGAAAGAAAGGAAGATTGTAAGCCATACACAGAAGTTTTACTGCAAAAAGTAACGGTAAAAGTGAGATCGATGAGGGGAACACTGAATAGGCCCAGTTCTCTAAAATCAGTGACAAAATTAACACAAAAGTGTTGATCATTGGCTTAATAACATGAAACTAAGTGTTATTTTTAAATCTAAGTAAGGTAAGCGAAAATGAAAAGCAAGACATATTTTAAAAAAAGGAACAAATACCAAGAATTGTCAGCTTGGACTATCAACCTGTACTGGAAGAAGACTAAACAAATATGTACAGACATTTTTTAAAGAGTTTTCTAAAATTATTCTGTCTCTACTAAATTTAAATTTTTATATACCTGTGCTTTAATATTATTGGGTCAATGATATCATCTTAAAAACTTAAGGCATATTTTGTCAGATTCAGAGAATTAAGCTGATTCAGGTTTTATCACTAATATTCTAATATACTGAAAGACACAGTAGTGTTACTCTGCATCAAAATACAAAGAGATCTTGTAGCATCTCTGAGACTAAGAAAGAAGTCTGCTGTACAAATTTTTGTGGATCAAATTTGCAAAAGGTCAGTTGCATCTGATGAGGCAGACCTAAGCCTAAGAAAGTATATTTACAAACTTCTTTCGGTTAGACCCAAAGGTGCTACATGTTCCCTTTCTATAATGCTACTTTATGTTAGATTTTGTTTAGACATTTTTTACATTTTTAAACTCTCCTTTTGATTCTGAAGTTTTTGGTTAAAAATTAACTGTGCCTCTTCATTTTGGCATATCACAAGGGAGCCAGACCCTACACTACAAAAAAGCAGGAGGTGAGACCAGATCACTAGGAAGCTGCTACTGAGATCCACAAGGTAAAAGGACTCCCCTCTGCCAGGTAAGGGGAGGAACCCTTGAGACTGAACCAAAAGATACCTGCCCACTTTAGGAAGGTTAGAACAGTAGAAGAGCCCTGCTAGACCAGACCAGACCAGACCAGACCAGACCAGACCAGACCAGACCCCTATGCGTTCCACCATTACTGCACAGCATATCTAACCATATTCTCTGGCAGGAAGCCCAGTGGTAGATCATGAAGTCTCCTTCCTCATCCAACTATATTAAGAGGCATATACACTTTAGTATTGAAAAGAATCTCTCACCAATCACGTATTTAGCCCTATTCCTCGTGATTTTGTATAGTCCCCTTTTAAAAACATCTAAGTTGGCAGCCATCACCACATCTTGCGCTAGTTAGACTGTTTCACTGTGCACAGTTTGAAAAAGTTCTTCCTCTTCTCTATTCTGAATCTCGCACCACTGAGTTTCAGCGAGTGACCTAAAATTCTAGTATTAGATTCTCCCTGTCCACATGTTCCACTCTATGCATAAGAGATTCCTGTCCAGTTTGCTCCTATCTCCTTACCCTGCAGCGCACCCGGATTGTCAAGGCAATACTCTTTGTAATCAGGTTCCGGCAAGCGGTCAGATCCAGGTCCCTCAGTTGTGGTCCCAGGAGCAAATGCAGCATGGAAGGGAAGAAATCCTTATTGTGCCCTAGTAACTTGATCAGATCCTGGACATGAAAGAAAGCTGGGAAGGGGCAACAAAATACCCTTTTATTTAAACTGAGTTTTTGTTCTTGTTAACCGCCTTCAAGTCAACTTCAACTTATGCCAACCCTATGAGAAACCTCTAAGTGACCCTGCTACCAACAGACTTGCTCAGGTTTTGCAAACTCAGGGCCACAGCTTTCTTGACTGAAGCTATTCACCTGTACTGTGGTCCTTCTCTCGTCCTACTCCCTTCCACCTCACCAAGCATGACAGTCTTTTAGAATGAGCAATGTCAGCTCATGATTATGTCCAAAGTGCAACAGTCTCATTTTAGTCATCTTGGCTTCTAGTGAGAATTCAGGCTTGGTTTGCTCTCAGGGCCATTTATTTTTAGGAGTCTGTGGTGGTATCCACAGAACTCTCCTCCAGCACAATACTTCAAATCAGTTTTCTTCCTGATAGCTTTCAGAACTAAAGACACAAACAGGAATGACAATGGCATGGACAATCCTGACCTTGGCATTCAATGGCACATTAATGTGAGTGTAGGGGAGTAAATATAAGCAGTCACTCTGTAGAAAAGAGAAAATCTAGGAGCTAAGGGTGGGGGGACCTGGGGAGTTACCTATTTCATTTAGCACATTTGTAATTCACCTTTCCTCCATGGAACTCAGGTCCCACTCCACCCCATCCCTTTATCCTCACAACTAATCCTAGCAAATTAGGCTAGGCTGGCAAAGTACGCCTAAACCCATAGACACCAAGGAAGCTTCCGGATCAAGTCTGCATCGACAAGTTGCAAGGACTAGTCTGATACTAATGCAACCTTACTCAAGCTCATGCCTTCCAAGTACACTGAACTGCTCTCCCCAGCACTGGGACTCATGGTCCAAACCACAAGAAAGGTGCTGGAGTTAGGAACACTGCTATAACCACCACACCCCTGAAAAAAAGTTAAACTTTACAGAATGGTTGTCTTTAATTTTATTGGTTACAAGTAAATTTACCTGGCATTGCTCAGGATTTTATTTTCTCATTGGTAATACTTGTCGGAAATACCTTAGTAATTAGATGCAGTTGAAATGCACAGATTTGAGATCCTTTGTCTCTAATTCCCCAATCAGCCTTGTCCAGTACGTGTAACTTTTCCCCGTATTCCCCAACCCAAGCTGTATTCAGAGTTATTAACATACAGAGGTTGGGTTCCAGACGGAATACACTGCCCTCCTTCTTGTTGCCAGGCCTCGTCTCCACAGCAATCAGCCTGTGGTCTCTGGCTGAGAATTCTGAAGGCCCCTCCCTGAACTGCCAACCCCAGGATTCCATAGAATCTTCACAGCCAGCCAATTATAAGAGGTCTTCTCACCTCACACAACCAATTGTATGAGGTCTCTGCTTGGTTGATGCAGAAAAACAGACAAGATTTCTCACAAACTTATTTATATGATATAATTTTTTTCACCTGTATCTGTTCTAACTTTTGTAAGCTCCTGGAGTCCCAGACTGGTGAAAACGTGGGAGAGATGTGTGTATGTATATATCAGTAAGTGCTGTCAGGAGTACTGAGCCTTTGTTGCGGCCTTTGTCATACCCGTTTCAGGACCCTTCCCAACAATCACCACAGAGAGATGAGAGAGACAATACTTATGGCAGCCAGCATAGGTGCAAAAAGGAGAGTCCAGCAGTCACAGTGTTTATGTAATAAATACTCATTAATTAGGCACACAGCCATGAAAGACTCTAAGCCTATATAAAGAGGGACCGAAATGGGAGGAAGCTGTTGCAGCCAACCATTCCTAGTGCTGGAAGCAACCAAGTTTACATCTGGACTCCTAGAACCCTGACCTTCACCTTGTATACAGACTTCTTCACTGGATTTACTTTGAACTTGGACTACAAAACAGCCAGTAATTTGCTAAAAGACTAAAACAAACTCTGCTTGCTGCTAATGATAAGAAGCTCTAATCAGCTTAGATAAGAAGCTCTAATTAGACCGCTGTAAGCCTTGGCTGGCAGCCAGCACAGGATAGCCTTCAAGAAATTTCCAACTTACAGCGACCCTAAGGCAAACCTCTCGTGGAGTTTTCTTGGCAAGATTTGTTCAAATGGAGCTTGCCTTTGCCTTTCTCTGAGGCTGAGAATGTGTGATGCCCTCAAGCTCACCCAGTGGATTTCCATGGGTGTGTGGAGAAATCAGACCTTGGTCTCCCGAGTACCAGTTCAACACTCAAACCACTATACCACTGTATTTCAACAACACCAATACCAGTCGGAACTGGCAGCTTTGGGGCAATTGGGGAGGACCTGTTGCATCCTTTCCCTTTGAGCAGCGAATAAGTTTTCCTTTATTTTCAAAGGTTGCTCAAGGAAGAGAACTATATTCTGGCTCTTCACTACTGAGAAAAGTAGGAGCAGTGATGGAGGCCAAGGACACACAGGAAAGAGAGCATGCTCCCTCTTTCACTCACTCCTTTCCCACCAACTCCAGCTGTAAAACATCTTAAGAAAGAAGCATAAAAGCAAAAGAGAGAAAAACCCTTGTTCTCTAGCTAGTGTTTCTCTCCTATCCTCAACCTGGATGTTTCCTGTGAGGAACAGTGGAGGGAGAATAGGGTCAACCCACAAGGGAAGGGCACACTTAGCCCCCTGCACCAGCATTCAAAGAAGTCTGGTAGTACAAACCCCACCAGTTGCCCTAGTTGGTGAGATATGGTTGTCCCAAGATTTCCCGCTCTACTCCCCCCCCCCACACACACTTTTAAAAGAAAAAGATATCCAGGTTTCAGAGACTGATTTACAAAGAGATCTACCTGCACACAGGGCTACACAGAATAAATCTTTTTTTTTTTAGCAAATGATCCTCTCCTCCTCACAAGCTCCCTCTGCAAGGTGTTCAGGCTGCAAACTTCTAGTTGACACTAAACTCATTTGGCTGCCAAGGTGGCAGGAAGGAAAAACATTCTGTTCCTGTGTGCCTCTGATCAATAAGACGAAACACGCCTTGGTGTAGTGACATAGATATAGTGGTACTTGCCCAGGTCACCCTCCCTGTAGTCCTTGATCCACATGGGCTTTCCGTTCAAAGCCAACTCCTCCAAGCACATCTTCTGCAGTGAGAGGATTTTCCATCTTTTCGGCATGGAGCTCCTGGACTTACAAGGAAGAAAGAAGAAAGTGTTGGAAATACCATTTGCATGTCATACTGCTGGTCTTTCCACAGGCAACTGATTGGCTGTGATAAGAAAAGAGTGTTGGGGCTTGACTGGAGTTAGGCCTGACCTAGCCAGGCTTTTATGTTCCTAAACAAAACATTTATAGCAGACAGAACTGGGCCCTTGCTTTCCTCTTCCCATCAAGTTAAGCAAGCAGATGCCCCACTTGGCTCCTTGTTCCATCATGAATTGTGAGAAAAAACACCAGAAGCCCCCTCCCCAGAGGCAGCCAGTAAGGGACTCATTTCAGGTTTCTGAAAAATTCTCTACTGTTAAGAGACCCTTTTGAATCTAATGGGGGAGCTTCCACCTCAGAGTTCTGCCACATGGCCCTTTTTTGGTATCACTGAATATCAAGGTAGACTGACAGCACTAGCTGCATTTGTCAGGAGCTTCAAGGCCTTTCCTGGAATGGGGAAGAGGATGGAAGCCAAGCCTTGAGTTAACCGTGGGCAAAGGGGGTTGGGATTCATGGCCAGCCTTACCTAGTGGTTGGAGTGTTGGACTACAACCATGAAGACCAGAGTTACATTCTCTACTTGTCTAGGAAAAACCAATGGATGGCCTTGAGTGTGTCACACTCTCTCAGCCCTGGAAAACCCCATGATAGGTTTACCTTAGGGTCACCACAAGTCAGAAACGACTTGAAGGCACACAACAATTTGTGAGGTTTTTCTATCCACCAGTCTTGAATAATACTATTGATCTGTAAGCCTGTATCCTTGTGTCTGCCTCAAAAAGAGAGGAAGGTGAACAGAAACCAAACCTTCTGATTTAAACTCAAGTTATCTTGAAGGGGAGGGGGATTCACCAACAGAAAATCTACAAGACCTTGGAGTTCCCTGAAACTACCAAGAACATCCAGATTTCTAACCCTTATCTCACATCCAAGCCCCAAGGAAAGCATACCATTATTTAGCAGTCAGGAACCCAAGTCATACAGAAGAGAAACTGAGACTAAGCTAGGAATGTACTTGGAAAATTTGCTTTTAAAAATACTTCTCAAAATTTAATGAGATTTCTAAAGCAGGGAGGAGCATTTAAACTTCTCAGCCAGGGCACTCCAGTTGCCTCATTAACCCACAAACCTCAGGATTCCACAGGATGAAACCACAATAGTTAAAGTGGAATAATAGTGCCATAACTATGTAGTGTGACTGGGATAATTTCCACCCTACACTCTTATAGTGCTAGTATTCCACTTTCAACATCCTGTGGCATTCTGGGGTTTGTAGTTTACTGAGGCCAAAGGGCTCCCTGGCTGAGAATTCTAAAGGCCCCTCCCTAAACTGCAAACCCCAGGGTTCCACAGGATGTTGAAAGTGGAATAATCACACTATTACAGTGTAGTGCGGAAATGGTCTGGGTCTCTGGTCAAAATCCAGCACACCAACAATCACTGTATTGTTCTTTTTAAATACATTTTCTAAATAAGTCAAAATTTTAACACCTTTTTTTTAAAGAAAACACAAAATAAGGCTTATACAGAAAAGCAATACTTTCATTATTATTAATTTAACCACCACAAGGGTTCAGTCTTGTCTACTCTCTCCACACTGAGCAGAAAAGATCTTTCTCAATCAATCTACATCCTTTATTTCCCCATCTTCATTACCAGTCCCCTCACCAGGCACCTATAGACCAACCGCGGGTAAGTGTAGCCCCCCAGATCTTCTTGGCCCTCGACTTCCACCAACCCGAGCCAGCACAGCCAGTGGTGAGGAACTGCAGGAGCTGGAATCCAAAAACATCTGGAAGGCCACAGCTGCCCACCCTTTCTCTGGGCCCACGTGCCTAAAAGACTACCTGGGATTTCAGGGTCAGCAGCAAAAGGAGCTGAAGACGCTCCGCAAAAGGGTGATGGGGAACAACGAATTGTGAAATAAGACGGCTTTGGGAGAGAAAAAAGAAAGCTAATATGTAGCTAGTGAGACCTCCCTCCCTACTCCGAAGAAAAAGGCAAGTCTACTTCAAAAGCCGGTCTCATGTTGGTCCACTCCCAAGTCAGGAGAACTAGATCACCCATAAGCAAGGACGGGATGTAAATTCTAAGTATCCAGATACTGGTCTTTCTTTACACAATTTTCAACACCGCACATACTCCTCATCCCCTACTCAAGAGTAAGAGGAAAACCCAGACTACATAAACTCCACTATACAAGCAAGAAAGAATCAGCCATACATACCCAAGGCGCAGAGGCTACTACACACGCGCGCACACAAAACTCACCCTGGATGAAGACGCTCAGGTAAACTCTCGGCGCCGCGTCCTTCGCGTGGAGAATCGAAAAGGACGCCCACTTCCCGGGCCCGAAAAACAAAATCCTCCTGGCACTTGGGATTGGCTGCTTGGGCTCCTGTGTCCCCGCCCGCCACCGCTCAGGCTCAGGAGAGTGGGAGGTGGGCGGAGGTTAGCAAAGGTCGGTGGGTGGGAAAGGCCGACCCTCACCTTGGACCTGTTAAGATTTCGCTGCGCCTGCGCCCGCGCCGAAATGAAGTGGCTAAGACGCGCACGTGGTTGAGAAACAAAATACAAATAGTTGGCTCCCACGTTGATCGACGTATAATATGAGCCTGCTGGCCTATTCGTTTAGACTCAGAGAGACTGAAGGCACTAACACTGGTATCTGTTGGGTATGGAGTAGCTTTAAGTCATTTTACCCTGAAGGGAACCTATCACAGATTTTCTTTGCAAGCTTCTTCTGTTCCTTTGAGACTTGTCCAAAGTCACCCAGTAGGTTTTCATTCAGACTCTGACCTCCCAGAACCCTAGTCTAGTTCTACACTCAAACCATACCGTGCTGGTTCTTTCTGGTGGGTATGTGTGTCTGTATGTGCTTTCAAGTGACCTGTTGATTTAAGTGATCTCATTAAGTTTATAGTTTTCTTAGGCAAGTGATATTCAGAGGTGGTTTCGCCAGTTCTTTCTTCTTAAATATATCCTACAGCACTTGGTATTTGTTGGCAGTCTCCCATCCAAGTACTAACCAGGGCTTACCCTGCTTAGCTTAGCTTCCAAGATCGCACAAGATCTCCTGCCAGTGGGATATTTAGCATACTTGAGAATAATATTTTAGAACTGAAACACATCCCATATGATGCCTTTATTAATTCTTTAAAGTCTCCAAATCCTTCACAAGAGAATAAAATAGCATGCTGATTTCCAAGTAGGCTGTGCCCACCAAATTCACACACCACACAAAGCTAGATAAGAGCAATGCAACATGGTACAAAAAGTCCACAGAAATCATGCTCTTGTGCCCTTTTGAATAAAATGAAAAGTGTCTGGAACACCCATGTTCCAAATACCCATGGCGACTGGTCACTTCACCAATGACATAACATCAGATGGGAGCAATGCAACAAGCCACAAAAATTCCACAAGAACCACTTCCTACTACCAGTTCTGGGGGGAAAGAATCCGTACCTTGCAAAACAACTTTCCGCAGAGCCTCATCCATTAAATTCACCAGTGGTGCAACACTACAAAGAAGTAATGGAGCAAAGCATAAGCATTCCGCAGGAAGGCCACAAGCTGCACAGATGTTTTGCCCAGAGAGTGGAGTAGTGTCATATTGTGCAACTGGACTATTTGGGAAGTGAGTGCTCTTCTGCAGAATTCCAGTGATTTGCCCAAAACTAGTATAAATAAGTGGTTCTTGTGGAATTTTTTTGGCTTGCTTCATCCGCTCTCACCAAATTCAGCAGCGGCAGAACACAAGAAGAGCATGGCTACTTGAAAAATGTGTTTTGCAGAAAGCAAATGTTTTGGCTAAGCTAGCAAAAGGTGGCTCCTGAAGAATGTTTGCAGCTTATGGAGTAACCCTTACCTATACTGTGTCACTGCTGAATTTGATAGGTCTGGTCCTGTTGAAAAGCATGCACTGCAGGCTGTATTGTGGGGTACAGATATTTTGCCCAGAATGGATACAAGAAGCTGATTCTCACTGATTTTGCATAGTTCTGTGGAAAGTTAGCATCCTAGGCTGCTTCGCAGGAGAAAGATATGTTGCCCAGAACAGATAGATAAAAGTGGTTCCTGTGGGATTTTAGGCCATTTTGTATCACTCCTGTCTAGTGTTGCAACTTTGGTGAATTTGATGAACCCAGAGATTGATATTCTGAGCCTTTTTATCAAGTTTTGTATTATTTGGAGGCACTAAAGAGATGATAAAAGCATATTTGAAAGACTTCCATTCTAAAATACTGTTCTTATGTGTTAGGTCCATTATTCTCCATTCAGGTTTTTAGCAAATGTGCTTACCCTCATCTTTTTAAAAACAGAGATAAGCAAAGTGTAGCCCTCGAGACCACCCGGAAGACCCTCAAAACCCCCAGACCTCCAGACTTCTGGTGGATATTTGGGTTGGGTTTTTTTCATCCCCAGACTGACCACATTCTCCCCAAACTGCTTAAAAAAGCAGCAGTTTGCTTCTCCTAACTGCCCCCAAACTGCTGCAAATCTCCCCAAAAGGAAAAGAAAAAGTCAGCCAAAATGACAGCTGGAAGCATGGTTGCATTATTTCGGGTGTGCTGAAATGTGTCTGTCCAGCCCGCTGGGCACGTGCAGGAAAGAAAAATGGCCCTGACCCTATGAGCAGTTACCCACCCCAGCTTTAAAGCAACACCAAGCCAGCAGTGCTTCACAACGGGTAGTCAGGTGGCAGCACAAAGTTGAGGGCAAGAAGAGGAAGTAGGAGCCACAGTAGAAGATGAGGATATAGTTTGCTGTAAAGGCACACCAGGCTCCTCTGGTCAGATATTGAAAGAAGAAAATCTCCCAGCTGCAAATAGGAAGATTTCCCAAGCCCCCTGGTGTAGTGGTCTGAGTGCTGGATAACAACTCAGCCGCAGAAGCCTATTGGGTAACCTTGGGTAAGTCACACTCTCTCAGCTAAAGAGAAAGGCAATGGCAAACCCCCTCTGAACAACACTTGCCAAGAAAACCCTATCAGAGGCCTGCCCTAAGCTAGAGTTGACATGAAACCGGTAACAATGACAGAGCAGGAGCTGAGAGGAAGGTACTACAAGTGCAGCTGGAATTCGTGGGGTGGAGAGGAACATGCCCATATGAAATCACATAATCAAAGAGCAGGAAGAGACCAAAAGGGCCATTGAACCCAGTTCCTTGCCATGCAGAAATACACCATCAAACCACTCCCGACAGATGGCCATCCAGTCTCTCTTTAAAAACCTCCAAAGGAGGAGACTCACCACACTCTGAGGCAGTGTATTCTGCTGTCAAACTGTTCTTACTGTAAGGAATTTCTCCCTAATATTTAGATGGAATCTCTTTTCCTGTAGTTTGAAGCCACTCATCCACATCCTAGTTTCTGGAGCAGCAGAAACAAGCTTGCTACATCTTCCGTACGACATCCCTTCAAATATTTAAACATCGTGTCACCTCTTAACCTTCTCTTCTCCAGGCTAAACATACCCAGCTCCCTAAGGTGTTCCTCAAAGGGAATGGTTTCCAGGCCTCTTAACATTTTGGTCATCTCCAAGTCTCATATTTTATTCACTACATTTATAACTCACTTCAACACTTTTGGTACTCTGATTTGTAGTGTTTTAATTTTCTACCCATACTGTGTTGCTAGGAAAAAGAATATTGCTATCATCAATAAATGCCTTGGCACTTGGATACATATCTGATCCAGTTCTTTGCATATAACCTAGTAATTTACTTAATCTTTTTAGCTTCTGTAACCATGATTTTCAGTGTATGTAACCACAAACACTCCGGAATACATCTGCTTGAATCCTCATCATGTGTTTTATAGTAGTTTCTCATTAAAGCAATATTTGGAAACATTACCACATTCTATATCCTGAAATGTTTTTATTTCAACAAACAATATATATATTCCTTTTTAACATAGTATTCACATTCTCAAATTGAAAACATTAATACAATACAAATTTCTTATTAACTCTTCTCTCTCTCTTGACTACTTTTCCATCCTCTTGTCTCTAAATACCAAGACGCCATCCAGATCGGTGCCATCCAGGTAGGCAGGGATGGGACAAAGGTGGTGGTATTACTTTTTGTTCCATCCAAGGCCAAAAACAGCATCACTTTGCCGGAATCTTTGCAGTACCAAACATAGGCTGTCATTCTCCTTTTCCATACTGGCAGAGCAGCACCAACCCACCTCTTAAGCTTCTCCCCTCCTGGGTCACATTCAAACAAGTGGTACTCAGAAAAAAACACACTGGTGGGAACTTTAGCATTCTCAAACTCAAGTGGCGTGTAAAATTTGGTCTAAGTAAAAGCCACCAATGAATGAGACTTAATACTGAGAACACTGGGAAGTGTTCAAGACATCTGGGAAGATTTCACTGAATATCACATTATTCCTAAACATGCACGCTGTGTAAGAGCCATTATGCATTACACAACTATTGCACTATGATTCCACTTTAACTGCTACCATTCTGTTCTTTGGCATCATGGGATTTACAGTTTAGGGAGGGATATTTAGAATTCTCACCCAGAGAGTTCCAGTACTTCCCAAGACTACAAACCCCAGGATTGGATTGCATAAGTGGCAACCATGGTAGTTAAAGTGGAATTATAGAGCAATAGTTGTGTAGTGCGGAACGGCCCTAAGACTCGGTACAAGTCAAGCTGCTCTCTCACTGCAGAGAAAAAGTATTTTCATAACCACTTAATATCCAGTTTAAGGCCCTCAGCGCTGACTGTTTCGAGAAGCTTAGCATACTCCCTACAGTGAATCCCTGAGCATAAAAACAACTTGAGGTAGCACAGCTCATTGTCTGAAGATAGCAGCCTGCGGATGGTGCAGATGGATACTTTGACTTCAGCTAAAGTTAGCTTACTGAGCTGCACCAGGGCAGTGCCAGGCGGTTCCAGCACATTCTTAAATACATCATCCAAAGCAAAAGGCAAGTTGGCCAACTCAACATTTACCAAACATGAGGATTGTCTGAGGAGGGATTCCAGGCACTCCTTCAATAGCACAACATGCGGGGAAGGCAAGGGAATCAACTCATCCAAGTGCCTCAAAGAAAACTCACGAAGCTGAGAGAAAGCAGGGGGAGGCAGGCTGAAGTCCCACTCCACGGCCTCAAACTTTGGCTCACTGCTAAGGACTTCCATCACTGGTGAGCGGAAGTGAATGCTCAGTTTCTGAAGATTCAGGCAATGGCTCAGCAGAGCATGGAAAGAGAACTTGTCTCGGAAGGAGAAGCCATTGACTGAGAGGGATCGTAGCTGGGCCTCTAGGACTGCGACCACTGGCAAAAGTTCCCTCATGTCCCTCCTTCCCCTGCAACCAATAGTCAGGTGGGTCAGGTGGCAGCATGACCAGATGCCTAGGCCCAAGACGGCTCTATTTGTAAAGTTCACAGACAGTTTCTCCAAGAGTGGGCATATAGCATGGGCCATAGGCCAAGAATACTCATCCATACAGGATATTTCCTTGAGGCCCAGTGTGACTCTGAAGTTCCCCTGATTTGGAAGGTTAGATGTCCTCCCCCATGTCATATCTTCTAGAGGGGGAAACCCAGGGGGAATCTGGGAGTTGTCAAACTGCTCCATGTGGATGAGGCACACAGCTTCTGCAATGTCATTATGAAACAATGCTTCCAGGCTGGGCAGTGCCAGCAGCACAAAGACCAGGGCCCAGATCACATCTTGCCTGCTCCAGCCAGGGCCCTGTGGACCAACAACAAGGACCTGTAAAGCCTGACTGCGGAACGACTGTGAAAGGGGGTCGTAGGCCAGATGGAAAAGGGAATCTGGAGACAATCTCACACATTCTCTAATGTCTAGCTCACAAAGCTTCCGGCAGCAGGAGCCCACAGCTGACAACACTTGCGTGTCACACTGGGTCTGTGAGAGGCGCAGGTTTTTGAGGCACTGCAAAGCTGTCACCAGGTCGACCAGAACATTTGCAGGGATCTCATTACAGCCATGGAGATCTAGGGAGGACAGATTCTGTCTCAGAAGATAGGAGGAGAAAGAGAGAGATAAATTGTTTTCAGTCTGTGCACTGATCATGCATAAAAGTAACACAATGCAACTTCCCTGGCCAAGGGAGTTGAATCCATGAACACTCTCAATTTTTCCAGATTGTTCTATAAAACAGAAATTTATCTTGAGGTTACTTGTGTCACAGAGCCACTCTGGTATAGTAGAATGTGTGTTGGACTAGGACTCTAGGAGACAAGAGTTCAGATCCCCACTCAGCCATGGAAACCCACAGGAGGACCCCGGGCAAGTCACATTCTCTCAACCTCAGAGAAAAGCAAAGGCATGCCCCTTGTGAACAAATCTTGCCACAAAAGTCTTAGGAGAGGATCACCATTAGTCAAAGTTGACTTCAAGACACCTCACATCATAGGGCCTTTCCACACTACACTACACTGAGGTCAAAGAGCTCTTTCGCTGAGAACTCTAAATGCCCCTCCCTAAGCTGCAAACCCCAGAATTCCATAGGATGTTGAAAGTGGAATAATAGCACTATAACAGTGTAGTGCAGAAAGGCTCATAGAATCATCGAGTTGTGAGAGACCACAAGGTCCATCAAGTCCAACCCCTTGCAAAGCATTCCTCATCATCAGTTCTGTCACAGGTATTGTGCATTTGGCCAGTTGAAAAGAACTAACTCTGTCGGTGAGAGGATGCCCTTGCTGATCAATTGGTTCAGAATTCAAACCCACTTTGTAAAAACTACAGAAAGAAAACCTTCCATTTAAGCCACAGCTATTCTTCCTTCCTGTATGGACTCACAGGTGTGGGGAGCCATCAACTGGAGGCCACTTCAAATGTGCCAAACAGCACTACATGCATCTAATGTCACAAGTCGATGTTAGAATTAAGCCTATGGTTGTTAAAAATTATTTCATAGACACTAAGTCAAACAATTCATCTTATCTGGGGGACTGCTGAGGAATACCAGATGCTGTAGGCTGTATTTCAGAGGATGGCAAGATTAAGTCACTTCTAAGTACTGCTTGCCTAAGATACTTCTATGAAATTCATGGGGCTAGGACAGGCAACCTGAAAGGGGAGAGGAAGAAGAGGCAGAGAAAGAAAGCAAAAAAGAGAGGGATCCTCTGTAGTGTTTATGTTCCCTACCCCTTTTAACTCTGATCTTCACTTCTTAGGTTTCCTATTCTGTGCCTTTTCAAAGGAAAACATTTAATATAAAACAAAGAATGGGAGCCCCCCAAAAAAACCAGGAACCTCACAGAGAGAGAAAGGGAACTTCATTTGAAGAGACAGAATCTCCCCCAAAAGTGTCTGTACAGGTCTCACACACATACACACAGACACACCTTACCTTGCAGTGCACTCTGATGGTCTGGATGAGCGACACTCTGACCTGCTGTGGGCAGGGACTCAAGTCCAGCTCCATCAGCTGTGGCACCAAGAGCAAGTGCAGCACAGCAGAAGTCAGGCGTCCCCTCCTTCTCATTAACTGGAAGAGCTCCTGGACAAGTGAGCCAACTGGGTGGAGAAAAGACACCCAAATATTAACTAGAGGTTCTGCATGTTCTGGAATTGGAGGTAATCTCAGAGAGCTCCCCTGCTCAGAAGATGGGACCCAAGAGCCCAACCAGAGTCAGTGAAAGGTGCAGAAAGTGAGAGAATCACCAGAGCTTCTTCTTCATGTCTGCATCGACACTCCATCCTTCTTCCAACTGGCTCCAGGTGGCATATGCGCACCCAGCAGGAAAAGAAGGAGACTGGGCTCTACATGCTTATACATGGTCCAAGTTTACTCCTTTAAAAAGATTTTTAAAAGAATAAACTTGGACCATCTATCAGCACATGGAAGCCAGTCTCCTATTTTCCTGCTGACTCATTATACATATTTTCTAGTACTTATATGTGCACCCAACAATTTCCATACTCGCTAAATTTATCACAAGGATCACACAATACTATAGTTAACTGCCTGCTATATTTTAACCTCTTCTCAGAAGACCACTAAGCATTAGCTAGAGGGTAACCTCTATGGACTGCTAAGAGATCCAGGAATGCGTACTGTCAGTGGTCACATAGCCAGCTGGCCACCTGATGGCTTCAGCTCTTGCCCAGACTGCTTCCTGAATCATGGAATTGGAACAAGCCCCATGGACTATCAAGTCCAATCCACTTCTCAATGCTTCTCAATCTCCAGATAAAGCCTTCCCCAGCAGGTAGCTGTCCAATTTCTTTTTTGAAGAGGCCCAGAGAAGAAAACTTCACCACCGCTCCATTACTGAACTGCTCTTACTGTTAGGAAGTTTAACAATTTAACTTATTTTTGGAAACCGCCTTGAGTCCCATTCTGGGAGAAAAGGCAACGTACAAATATAATTAATAAATAAATGAAATTAAATGTACCTTCCTGTAACTTCAAACCATTAGACTTGATCCAAATTTCTGCGGCAGTAAAAAAAACAGGCCTGTCCCCTCCTCTCTGTCACAGCCCTTGAGGTATTTAAAGAGTTCAATCCTGTCACCCCTAAGTCTTCTCTTCACCAAACTGAATATGATCAGATCCTTCAACCTTGCCTCATATATTTTGTTCTCTGCACCTCTTATTTTTGTTGCCCTTCTCTGAACCTGCTCCAACTTGTCTATATCCTTCTTAAAATGAGGTGTCCACAACTGAATGCAGTACTCCATATAAGGGCTGACCAGCACAGAATATGGTATCCCCTTGAATTGCAGTCTTGAAACCTCCACCCCTTTATTGTAGGTCCGCTGCAATTCTGTCTATGGTTTACAGGGCTTTTTCTTGAGGCTCATGTTTATCTTACTGTTGATACTTAACGTAGCTGAAAATTCAGAATTGCTTCATTATGTGGTGTTAACTCTCTAATGACACCAATCACAGAGCATACTTCTTGCCATTATTTCTTCTAATATACAGGCTTCAGGGCCTTAAATTCTGTAAAATATACAGAAAATGTAGTGTCCATACTCTTTGCCCCTCCACCACTGACTCAGCGGCAGTGTTAGAAACCCACCTTGATTCACCGACCCCATCCTCCCACTATTGCTGTGCCTCTCACCCAAAATGCTGAAGGGTTCCACGTTGTGATAAGAAGGGTAGCCATCCGGATTGTTGTCATCTCTGGTATAAACCTTGGCCCAGATGTCCTCCATATTATCAGCCACATACTCCAAGCACAAACACTGTAGCGAATCCACAGTCTTTTTCTTGGGCATGAAAGTCCTGAAGCTGGGAGCGGTGTAAAAAAATGGGCAACAAAATATAAAACAGTCCAAAATACTAGAATGGATTACATGCATTGGATAACAGTATTTCAGAAATGCCATATTTCCAATATGAGAAAGCCATTGACTTGAATGCAGATTTTTGCCTAGCTTGCATTCTGGAATATGGTGTCAGTGGAAGCACTGGAACTCCTATTTGCTCAGATCTCAAGGGTAGGTTCAATTGGTTGTAATTTTGGAGAGAGAGGTATAAATAACTATATGCATACGTAACTACCAAAAGGAAGATCATAAGTCACTTTTCTTTCTCTTTTCCCCTTTGTTTTCTCTCTTTCTTTCTTTTCTATTTCTTTGCAGTTCTGTAACTCTTGTTAACTTTTAATGTACAGTATTTTATTTTATTTTTCTTAATAAAATTATTTAAAAATCTACCACACAGGTTTCTGGGGCTCCACTGGCTTCTTTATCAGGAAAGGGTATTTAAAATCATACACACAAAGGAAAGTGGTGGTGGTGATTTTTAAAAATAATGTCTGCCTGATGAAGAAGCCAGTGAAGCTTTGAAAGCTTGCATGATTATTTTGTGCATTTTGGTTGGCCAATAAAGATATGACTCTTGAGGGAAAACGCTACATTTGGTTGCTCCGGAAGTTTTGGTTCTGGAACATTGTGTTCTACAAACTTCTGGTTCACTGAAGCCTTAAGTGGGCTAGTCAGTAAAGCAGCTGCCTCTCTCCCCTGTATTGCTTCCCTTGTCCACTAAATGTTAAAAGTGCCAGCTCAGCCAGGACGCTGGGCATGGCGAGAGGAATCTGCTGGCACCCCTCGGCTGGGCTGGAAGACCAAATAGTGTCTCTTCCAAGGATGAGAGAGACCAAACACCTCAAAATTATAGCCCTATTCCACTGCAACTGCAATGGCAATCTCCTACGGATTCCTTCAATTTGCAGTTTAGCAGTGGGCATTTAGAATTATCTGCCAAAGACCTCTTGTTCAGAGAGTTCCTAAACTTTGGTCCTCCAGAATTTTGGACTTCAGCTCCTAGAATTCCTGACTGTTGGCCAAGCTGGTTGGGGATTTGTGGAGATAAAGTCCAAAATACCTAAAGGACCACAGTTTTGGAACTATTATAAAGTCCCTCTCCAAGCCACCCACAGCACGAAGCCTTGACAGTTAAAGTGAAATCGCAGCGCCATCATTGCGCAGTAGGAAGGGAGCACAGCTTTTCATCCCCCACTGCCATGGAGGCATCTTCCACCCTCTTTATTGGACTCCCTTTGGTGCCACCTTGCCAAAAAAAGGCGCTCCCCAAAAAGTAAGCAGATCAGCAGGCATGGCAACATTGTAAAAACTCACCTGCTGAAAGAGAGAATGAAAGCATTGGCGTTTCCCCTCGCTTGGTTGTTTCAGGAGGCGAGAAACCCTTCTCAGGCTCGGGTGTAGGTAACCCAGGCCGCCCCTTGCTTGCCTCCCTTCTCCCCCTCCCGCCCGACTCTACTCTTCCTGGTCTTTGCAGCTGAAAGAACCCAGCACAGCAAGAGCTCCCTTGGTTTCTTCTTCTGGATCTGCCTGATTTTATAGGCAGCCGCACCTGCCTTCAGCCCAAGGTCCTCAGGCTCGGGACCCATGGGTTAGGAGTAGCCCTATAGGGTCGGACAGACTTCCTCCTAAGGCAGCCGGAGAGATGGGCCAGTGTGGAAACTGCTGCTGGAGAGAACCAAAGGAGGCAGCCAAAAATTCCAGTAGTAGGATGGGAGACTTTAAATTGTACGGCAGGTTACAGAAGTCTCCTTGCTCCCAAGGCATGCTGAAAGAAATTGGTCTTGAGTTTCCATTTTCTCACTGACATAATTCCTAGATGGTCTCTGCTACATACAATCCTAACATTATCATCCTCATACATACACACACACACACACACACACACACACACACACATCTATATGTCTCTCCTTTCTCTCAAAATTGGAACTCAAGGTGACTTGCATTTGAAAAAAAACCCTCAAAATGTACACAAAGTTAACATTTAAATGGAATAAGTGCTTCACAATATTAAACCTATGCACAGAATTATAAAAAGCAACTAAAGGATAAAAGCAATTTATGCAACATTTTGACTGAAGGAGGATTTTTTAAAAAGGAGTAAATACGGAATTTCAAATCCTTTTCACACAGTGGCCTAAATTCTCTTTTAAGTCCTGATTAGAGTAGGCCCATTGAATCCATTGGATTTACCTATGTGTTGACTCATATGGAACCCTAGGGCCTTTCTGAACTACATGTTATAGAGTTACTATTCCACTTTCAACATCCTGTGGAATCCTGGGACTTGCAGTTTAGGAAGGGCCGTTTGGAATCCTCAGCCAAAAAGCTCTTGGGCCTCAGGATACTACAAACCCCAGAATCCCACCCAATGTTGAAAGTGGAATAATAGCACCATAACAGTGTAGTACGGAAAGCCCCTAGAACTGGAAGGGACCTGAGAGGCCATCTATTCCAACTCTCCGCCATGCAGGACTATATCTGTGTGGGAGGAGAGGATCAAAGGCAGGCTAAAAGTAAGTAGATACTCTTGAAACATTTCTTTTCCCTAAGTTGGGTAATTTTGATAAATTTGTCCCATAATAATTTAATAACAAGAGCCAGCATCGTGTAGTGCAGTGGTTCTCAACCTGTGGGTCCCCAGATGTTTGTGGACTTCAGCTCCCAGAAGCCCCAGCCACTATGGTCAATTCTCAGGGCTTCTGGGAGCTGAAGTCCAAAAACATCTGGGGACCCACAGGTTGAGAACCACTGGTGTAGTGGTTTGACAACAATCCTGGAGACCAAGGTCTGACTCCCTGTTCAGCCATGGAAACCCCACTGAGTGATCTTGGGCACATCAAACACTCTCAGGCCCAGAAAATCCAGTGACAGGGTCGCGTTATGGTCATTGTAACTCAGAATGACTTGAAGGCACACAACAACAACAACAACAACTTTTATAATAGCAAAAAAGCCTACATTTTTCTGTCTTGCTCAGATTCCGATGAACTGAATAGTGTGTCTGTGTGAAAAAGAGTGAGTAAGTGTGTAATCAATTACCTTGCACAGTTCCTCCTTATATTTATGGAACTTGTACAAGAGAATATCCCAGTGAATTCCGCTCTGCTTCTTGTCAGCATGCTGTTTCCTGAAGCTAATAAAGCAGTATTCCCAAACCTGGTGTCTCCCAAATGATCTGGACCTCAATTCCCATCAGCCCCTTTAGTATGGCCAATGACCAAGAATGCTTGGAGCTGCAGTCCCAACCATGTGGAGGATGCAAGGTTTGGTAGGAATTCAATAGAATTCTATTTATTGCACATGCAGAGGCACTGCTTCACTGTTCTATACTAAAAATTACACAGTTGGGACTTTTTGACAGCTGCCATGTAAAGTATTTTAAAAATGAAGCAGGAGGTGGCCACAGTGAAGGAAAGTGAGAGGGGACTGGTGTACTCATGCAGGGATACACAACCAAAGCTCTCCCAAAGATTCGAGTCCCTCTGTTTAAAAATCTCCAAAGAAGACTCCACCACCCATCCCTTCCACTGTCAACCAGCTCTTACAGTAAAAAGTTCTTCCTAATGTTGGGGATGAAATCTTTTTTTCCTGCAATTTGAATTCATTGGTTCAGGTTCTAGCCTCTGGAGCAGCAGAAAACCAAGACTTACCATTCAGCAATTGATTGAGTCTGTTTATTCTGTTTTGGGATGACCCAACAGGATGTTAGCCATTATGTCCTTGCAGTAGTCAGTGTAGCTTCTAGTCTGAATCAGTGTTCCTACGTTCACCGATTAAGTAATACATGTCTTTTGCTCCACACTGGACATGCAAAAGGCAGGACTGGGCATTCCTTTGGATACACAACTTATTTAAAAAATGTCTAGCGTTTATGGATTTTTTGAGCAATAAGAAACCTCATGATGCAATAACTTGTGGCTATGGTCACCAGTAATTCTAATAGGATTACTTCGTTGGATCTGTAATGGTAGAATAACACATATTTTCTTTTATATATATTTTTTTCTTTCAGTATAATTTGGTTTGTGAGGGTCAGAACCCTTTTGTATTTCAGTCAGTTAGTATGTGGTGTTTTAGCCAGTGTTTTAGTGTAGTAAAGTCTTCTTAACCTTTTCTTTATCAGGAACTCCGTGAACATAGTATTTTGCCAAAGACCTCCAAGACTTAGCTCAAGATTTAAATATTTAAAATTAGATTTAAACAGTCAAATATTTATTTAAATTTTACAATATTTACCAAAGGCTTTTGGGGACTAGGATTCAAATCCCTGCTCAGATTTTTTTCAGAGAGGGTTTGCCTTTGCCTTCCTCTGAGGCTGAGAGAATGTGACTTGCCCAAGGTCACACAGTGTCTGAACAGCAGTTTGAATTGCAGTCTCGAGAAGCTTGTAATAAATAAATATTTGAATATTTAAATCTAAAATTAAATATTTAAATCTTGAGTTAAGTCTTGGGGGTCCTTGGCAACAAATTCTATTTACAAGGGATCTTTGGTAAAGAAAAGGTTAAGAACCACTGCAGTAGAGGGCTGCTGTTCTGTGATTATAGAGGAGAGCTGGCAAAGGGACCAATTTAATACAGAACCAATGCTCACTGCATTGGCCACTGATGTGCATCAGGCGCTCTTCTAGTGTCCTGTTACACCTCTTTGCAATTCACTAACAGGGTTTCTTAGCACCTCTGCTAAACAATTAAGTGAATGCAAATTATGCATACGCAGAAATTGACTTCCACCCCCATCTGATTTGTCAGGTTTTGGCAGTTCTTTACTGTTCAACTTTGACAAATAGAGATTTGCTTTTCAAAAAATCATAGCATTAACGACCACTGGCTACTTCTGAACCATGGAACTATCTGTGAAACCAAAATTGTATCTTCAAGACTTTCAAAGCTCCATGAAGTTCAGGGGCAAAATGGCTGTCCATAGATTACCACTGAAGTAACAACAAGAGCAGGGGAAAGTTACTTTTATCAAGCGCTACCTGTAAGTGTTGCATGGCTATCTAATTGGCCACACAGAAGGATGGCTAACTAGGCAGACCTTTGTCTTATCCAGCAAGGCTGTTTCTGCCACAGACTGGGTGCCGAAAGGAAAGACGTAGAGAAGGGTGGCTCGCTACAGGGATGTAAATAAGATAATTGGGACAACATCCCACATGAAAGGTAAATGAGACTAAATAATTCAAATGTTCCCTGCAGGGTGGAGGGCAGGAGGGCGGGGATAATAATTAGAAAAAAAAGAAGGGGGAAATATATGAGCAGTCACAGCTAAATCATGGAATCATAGAGACTCTACCACACTCTGAGGCAGCATATTCCACTGCTGGACAGCTCTGACTGCCAGGAAGTTCTTCCTGAGGTTCAGGTGGAATCTCCTTTCCTGCAGCTTGAATTCATTGCTCCTTGTCCTAGGCTCTGGAGCAGCAGAAAACAAGCCCGCTCCCTCCTCAACATGACATCCCTTCAACTATTTAAACATGGCTATCATGTCCCCTCTTAACCTTCTCTTCTGCAGACTAAACAAACTGGCTCCCTAAGCTGCTTCTCATAGAGTGTGGCTTCCAGACCCTTCACTATTTTGGTCACCCTCCTCTGGACATGCTCCAGCTTGTCAATATCCTTCTTGAATTGAGGTGCCCAGAACTGGACACAGTATTCCAGATGAGGCCTAACCAAAGCAGAATAGAGTGGTACCATTACTTCCCTTGATCTAGACACCATACTCCTATTGATGCAACAAAGAATCATGCTGGCTGTCTTGGCTGCTGCATCACACTGCTAACTCATGTTCAGCTTGTGATCTACCAAGACTCCTAGATCCCTTTCACACGTACTGCTATCCAGCCACGCGTCCCCCATCCTATATTTGTGCATTCCATTTTTTCTGTCTAAGTGCAGGACCTTACATTTCTCTCTGTTGAAATTCATTTTGTTAGCCCTTTGGCAGAGAGACTAACATATGCTCAACACTGGAAAGAAAAGAAAGAAATCAGTTTAGAAGAATGGAAACTGAAAGTACTCAATATGGTAGAGACTGAAAAATTAGCAAATTCTTTCAAAAACAAACCTATCCAGAACTTTGAAAGGGAATGGAAAGGGGTAATGGAATGCTTAAAAATATAAACTTATTAGAGGATGGAATAGCAATTTTTTTTGTCTTTATAAAAAGTGGAAGATATAACTTAACTGGGGAAGAAAAACATGGAAGCGGAGGGGGGATATATCCACAGTGGTATATATCCTGTTATTTTTTATGTGTAAAACTTTAATAAAATTCTTTCAAAAAAGAAAAAAGAAATTCATTTTGTTAGCTTTTGCCCAGCTCTCCAATCTGTCAAGGTCATTTTGAATTTTGATCCTGTCCTTTGGAGTATTAGCAACCCCACTCAATTTGGCATCAATTAAATAACTGATTATATTATGGAACATATTAATCTGTTATGGGATATCTTGATATTGGAGTAATATTTTAACATTACTGTAGCCTTACTGAAAAACTTGTAACTGTTGCCAAAATAAATTATATATTAAAAATACAACTGTTGCAACACACACAACAAATGGTTGACCTACCCTTGGAAAAAGGTCCACTGAATCTCCCACTTGTCCTGAACAATGATCTCAATGTAGTTAAGAGGTAAAATATTTGTGATGCACACCAAACTTTGCTATGCAAACCAAACTTTATTAAAAGACATTCACGCACACAGTCTAGGCCCCAGCACAAGAGGGGCTACCCTTGCACACTGGGGCTGGGGCTGGGATTGTCACTCCCAGTCAATCTCCACATCAAGGTATCTATCCTTAATCATCTGGAGGAGTTCTCCATGCTCTTTCTCATGGATATCGGAGCATAAGAACAACTTGAGGTAGCACAGCTCATTCTGTGAAGACAACAGTGTGCGGATGGTGACACAGGACACATAGACTCCAGCTAACACAAGCTTGGAGAGATTTATCAGGGCCATGCTAGGGGGTGCCATCACATGCGCAAAGACTTGATCCAGGTCAAAAGGCAGGCAGGATAATTCCACCTCGCTCAGGCGTGGGGAATGTTTCAGGAGAAGTTCAAGCCATTCTGTCAACATCGCCCTATGCCAAGGAGGAAGGGCCCGCTTCTTGCCAGACTGTGACAAGGAAAACTCATGAAGCTCAGGGAACCCATGGGGAAGAAGATGGAAGCCCCAGCTGAAGGGGCTAAAATGTAACCGGTTTTCTGGGGGACACAGCAGCGGAGAGAGGTAATCAATGTTCAATGTGCGAAGACTGAGGCAATGGCACAGCAAACCATAGAAAGAGAGCTCATCTACAAAACAGAAGCCATTGATCGAGAGGCGTTTAAGTCGGGGTCCGAGGTTTGTTACGACTGGCCAAAGTGCCCTCATGTCCATTTTCTGGTCGCTTCTGATAGTCAGTTGAGTAAGGACACAGAAGGACCACAGTCTGTGGTCCAAGCCGGGCCAACCCCTTAGGATCACAGAAGCCTCAGTCATGCTTGGACACATAACACTGACCATACGCCAAGTTTTTTCATTGAGCTCATATACACTCTTGAGGCCCAAAGTGAATCTGGAGCTGTCCTCGCTCAAGAGACTGGACTTCCTTC
This sequence comes from Iguana delicatissima, assembly GCA_948472985.1. NCBI lineage: Eukaryota > Metazoa > Chordata > Lepidosauria > Squamata > Iguanidae > Iguana > Iguana delicatissima. The sequence continues at coordinate 418,923 of CAOKZL010002203.1, read as the reverse complement.
GACGTACCAGACTCCCTACAGAAGGGAACCCTGGAGGAATCTGGCTGTTGTCAAACTTCTGATTGCTGATGAGGCGCACAGCCCCTACAAGCAATTTATGAAACAACACTTCCAGGTTGGGCAATGCCAGCAGCAAAAAGACAAGGGCCCAGACCACATCTTCCCAGTTTTCCCCAGGGCCTTGTGGACCAATTGTAAGGACTTTTAATGCCTGGCTGCAGAAGGAGCCAGCAATGGGGTCATAGGCCAGATGGAGGAGGGACTCCAGAAACAGTCTCTCGCAGTGGGAGATGTTCAGGTCACAAAGCTTGTGGAGGTGCGAGCGCACAGCCAACAATACCCGGGCGTCACACAAGGTCCATGAGAGGTTTAGTCTTTGGAGGCTTGGCAATGCTTTCACCAGGTCAACCAAAGCATTTGGAGGAATCTGGTCACAGCGAGAGAGATTCAGTATGGACAAACACTGCACAACAGGAAGCAACAATTAAAAAACAGTAAGTGAGGAAAAGCAAAATTTAATTTCATTTGTGCATTCAGCATGTGTGAAAACATCTCTCCTCTAGCCACACACAGTAACAGCATCTATGAAACCGCACACACACACACCTCATTTTTCTGGATTGTTTTCCTATACTCAGTTATCCTGAGGGCGCATATATCTCATAGTGGGTTTGACCTGTTGAAAAGAGCTGAACACTTAGGCCATTTCCATACTAGACTGTTATAGTTTATTTTACTTTCAATACAGACCATCTGACAGGGCCTCAAAGGCCCCTTCCTAAACTGCAAGCCCCAAGATTCAACAGGATGTTGAAAGTGGAACAATAGCACCATAACAATCAAGTGCAGAAATGGTGTTAGAGAGGAAGCCCCTGCTGACCTGTTGATTCATAATCTCGTTTGCAAAACATACACAGAACCCTCCCGTTTAACCAATAAAGACTTTTTTAAAAAAAAAATCTGATGCACTCATGAGCTTGTTTGGACATAAATGTTTCCAAACCAGATGGCATTCCAAACATGTCACATCCAATAACAGACAACACTTTGGCCGTCTAATCTTGTGAACTCTTTTGCATGGCTTTTTGTTGTTAGCCTGTGTCAGGCAAGGGAAACTGTGCCCTACAAAGCCACAGAAGAAACTGGGACACCACAGAGGCTAAGAAAGAACAGGAAGGGAACTTCACCTGAGAGACATGAGTCATCTAAGAAGTAACTGTCCAGTTTGTGCCCTCCCTCCCTCTCCCTCCCTGTCTCTCCCCCCTCCTTCCCTCCCCCTCCCCTATCCCCCTCTGTCTGTCCGTCCCTTGCTCCCTCTCTCTCTCTCACACACACACACACACACACACACACACACACACGTGTTACCTTGCAGCGCACTGTGATGAACCGAACAAGTGACATGTTGGCCTGGTGCGGGCAGTAGCTCAAGTCCAGTTCAGCCAACAGTGGGACCAGGAGGGAACGCAACACTGCAGAAGTCAGGCGATCCTTCTTTGTCATTAATTTGAAGAGCTCCTGGACGAAGTAGTCAACTGGAGGGACAAAAGATATCCAAAGGTTAACTGGGGGATCTGCATGTCCTAGGACTGGGTCGGAGGGATTACACTCTCAGGCAGGCACTGTGCTCGGAAGCTAGAAGCCAGAAACCCCAACAGGGAATGGGAGGGTCGCCAGGCCATTCTCTTCTTTTCTATAGCACATTAACACCATTCTCCTAAGTGGCTTCAGGCGGCCCCATCATTCTCACTATAGTACACACCAGATATATTGCAGTGCCCAGAATTCTTGATCATTGTACAATACTTTGCTTGCTAGCTCTTCATAACAGGCTAATTAGATAGCTGGAAGCCTTGGCTGGCTGGCTGGCTGGCTGGCGGCACAGGATGGCTTGGCTACAATAGTCTCCTCCCATTCTGGTCTTTTGCTATGTAAGCCCAGAGTCTCACCCTGCCGTGGGCCCAATTAAAAAGTCCTTCTTATATAAACACTGTCAGATTTCTGAACTCTCCCTTTTCCACCCACACTGGCTGCCGTATTTACCATCGCTCTCCTGTCTCTAAGGTGTGGCTGCTAGGAAGGGTTGCGCCAGGAATCCTGCAACAGGGGCATGACAGCAGTGTTCAGAATTCATAATCATTGTCCATGTTGGCAGGAGCTGAAGGGACCTAGAACTACAGAACATCTGGCAGGCAGTGAATTTTTGGAGGTAGGTCTAAACCATTGTGTTGCACTGGAACAGCAATGCCTTCCAGATGAGGCTTCAGCAACCGGGCATTGCTCCCTCTCCCTTTGTGTCACCAACTAAGCAATGAGTCTTCACTACCAGTCCCTAAATGTATCACAAGGTTCAAACATAGCTATGTTTAATTACCTACTTGTTTTCTTTTACCTTCTTTTTTCTTTTTACCTCTTTTACCTCATTTTTCTTTTAACTTTCTTTTACCTCTTTTACCAATCTCTCTTTTTAAGTGGAATTATAAACTTTGGTAAATCAGTGTAGTCCTGTGGATGTAGTATATCTCATTTCATTAAGGCTTTTGGCAAGGTCCTCCATCATATTCTTGCAGGCAAGCTAGGGAACTGAAGGCTATACAGTACTACTGTTAGGTGAATTGATAATTAAGTTGATAGACCCAACACAGATAGCACTCGTCAATGGTTGCTCTTCATCTAGGAATAAGTGACTAGTGGGTGTTTCAGGGTTCTGTCATGGGCCTGGTGTTGTTTAACAACTTTGTAAATTATTTAGATGATGAAATGGAAGACATGTTTATCAAATTTGCAGATGATATCAAATTAGGCAGTGTAGAAAATACCCCAGAGAACAGGATCAGAATTCAAAATGACCTTGAAGGACTGGAGAACTGAGACAAAACTAAATGAATTTCAACGGGAAGAAATGTAAGGTACTACAACTAAGCAAGAAAAAAAGGAAATGCATATATGTAGAATGGGTGACACCTGGGTCAAAAGCAGCACACATGAAAAGGATCTAGGAATCTTAGTAAACCACAAATTAAATGTGAGTCAACAGTGTGATGCAATGGTCAAAAAAGGCTAATGCAATTCTTGGCTGCATCAGTAGAAGCATAGCGACTAGGTCAAGGGAAATAGTAGTGCCATTCAATGCTGCTTTGGTCAGACCTTATCTGGAATATTGTGTCCAGTTCTGAGCACTACAGTGCAAGCACTACAGGGAAAGAACAATATTGAGATTCTGGACATAGAATGTGTCCAGAAAAGGGCAACCAAGATGAACAAAGATCTAGAAACCAAGCCTTATACTAAGTCGATCCTGATATTTAGCTTGGCTGTGAGGCTAACATGGACTCCAGAACCCACGTGCCTCTTGGCAAAGCCCCAGCTCACTACAGTTGTCCTGAGATCTCATGATAAGAGCAGGATAAAAAATATTGTAGCAACTGAATTAACTGGCCACCTGATGATTTCTGCACTTGTTCAGAATGCTTGACAGTTTTTAATGCGGTACTCACGATACTGCCTTGACTCTCACCCAGTACTCAACCACAGCCCAACCCCACCTTGATTCCTCTGTCCCCTTCCTTCCTCTCACTTGTTCTGTGCTTCTCACCCAACATGTAGAAGGGTCCCATGGATTCATAAGACTGTTCGTCCTCCACACTGTATGTGTCGTCATAATCCTTGACCCAGATGTCTTCCATGTTTTTGGCCACATGCTCCAAGCACAATCTTTGCAATGTGGCCACAGTCTTTTTCTTAGGCATGAAGCACCAACAGCTGGAAGCATGAGATGTATGGAAAAAAAAAAGCAGAGTTTGAGGAGGGAGAGCCTAACAGGCAGACTGGAAGAGGCTTAGACATACTATTTGCAAAAGAAAGATTAAAAACGTTACAATCCTCCCTTCACATTTGCAAGTTTGACCTTGGCGAATTTAATTATTTGCGAGGCACCCGCTTGCCTCACCCCCAGTCTCCCCCTCTCATTCTCCTACCTTTTGCTTGGGTGTGTGTGCTTCCTTCCATGCACTCAGGAAAAAGGCAGGCGAGTGGGAGGGGGCAGCCCCAAGCATGTGCTTTCTTGGGGTGTGGAGCTGCCATTTGCTTGCCTTTTGCCCTGTCACCTGGAGGGAAGACAGTATGTCTGGGAAAAGGCAGGCAAATGGAAGGGAAAGATACACACATCTTCTCCAGGTGCTGAGTTGCTCCCTATTTGCTTGTCTTTTGGCCAGGGCGCCTGGATAGAAGGAAGCACACCTATGCAAAAGGTAAATAAGTAGAAGGGGGAACCCTGGAAGGAAAACACTTACTGAGGTGCAGGGGCAGTTATTCACAGCTTTTTTTTTTTTTTTACTTTCGTGAGGGTTCTGCTTGCCAAACCCTTGCAAAAGTCAGAGAGCAGTTTAATATGACACACTGAAAAACAGTAGTTCAGAACTGAAGTCCTTCCAATACTATGTTTCTGCCAACCCTGAATTGTAAGAAGCCAACTGCAATGCAAAGAGTGATCTGGAATGAAGTTCCCAAGCTTCCCAAAGCTACCGAAGTCACCACTCATGTAGGACTAGGTGGAACAAATGCAAAGCCTCCACATGAATCAGTCTGGTCTGTATTCTGGAAAACAGAATACAGTGTGCTACATTTCTATCCCCTCAGCCCCTTTTCCTTCCTTCTCATCTATCTAGCGGGAACATTTTTAGCAACATTGGCATAGTGAAAGAGAGATGGAAAAACAGAGGCTTTCGGTGTCAGATTACAGCAGCAAGTTGGCAGTAAGCAATGCAATGAGGTTTGAGCTAGGAAAGAATGGGAGTCTGCTGTAACAGATCCTACTGTAATTGTGTCTGTTTGCTAAATTACAGGCAAGATAAACAGCAGGTGGGAGCCGTCGGGAAAACTGTCCAGATCCCAGCTTCTAATCAAGCCAAACCAACCAAACCCACCACATAAGGTTGGCCAGATATTAGAGCCAGGCATATGGGGCCATTTCACCCAAATATAAGTTTCTGTCTGGCAGGGATTTGGGGACATGGAAGTTTTTTAGCAGCTACCTAGTCATATATCAAGAGTTAATTTAGTTGTTTTGGAAGTTAAGGTTGTGAACCATTATGTCCTGTAAGCAACCCCCCCCCCTCATATATATGCCTAAATTGTGTTGGCCAAAGCGTGGGGGATACTCAAAAGTAAATTAGCTGGACTGGCACCGTTTGAGAAACTCACCTGGTAAACGAGACAATGAAGCGTCCCTCTGGCTGCCCTCTTAGGCCTGGTGTGTGCAAGCTTGGCTGCCCCTCTTGTGTGGGTCCTCCTTGTCTTTTTTTCAGGTCGATTTGGGCTTCCTTTTCCTCCCTTCTCACACCCAGGCAGTTAAATGAACCTACCACTCAAGGATAGAGTCCTCCCTTCCTCTTCTGAGGCTGCCTTTTTATATACTTGGTGGCACCTGCCTTTGGAAATCCCATGGTCCAGTTTCCCAAGCCTCCGGGCCAGGGAAATGAGTAGCTCCATAGGGCAGGCAGCTCTGCTCCTGGGACAGATAGAACAATTGTCTGGTGTGGAGATTGGGGCTGGAAGGAAACAGCAGGGAAACTCAGGCTGTTTCTGCACTACATGGTTATAGTGCTATTATTCTACTTTCAACATCCTGTGAAATTCTGGGGTTTGTAGTTTACTGAGACCAAAGGGCTCTCTGCCTGAGCATTCTAAAGGCCCCTGCCTAAACTGCAAACCCCAGGATTCCATAGGATGTTGAAAGTGGAGTAATAGTGCTATAACAGGGTAGTGCGGAAAAGGCCTCAAAGGTAGAGTCCAAGTTTACAACCCACAGGGAGGCAAATTGAGTATCTCCCGATCTCTTCACCCCCACCCCCAAATGATGACCCAAAGATTGCTTATTCCCTCTTACACATCCCCTTTGGAGTTTCCGATCTTTCAGAGGCTCTTTCTCTACTATGTAGCCACTGCCGCAATAGAAATAAATGGTGAAAACAAAACTGCTGCTACGATTCCCCTGGCGATGTGGAAGAGACTCCCTTGAAAACCTCTGGAATGAAATTTCTTGGTGCTCCACTTCCAAATAATATTTTAAGCACCTTGAGATTCTAGGCCAGTTCTAGAGTGGACTCAGGACTTCCAGAATCAGACATCTGGGATATTTTTGCCTCTCTGAGCAATCCTCACAGTAGCGTGTGGGTGTGCATGTGTGTGTGCATGTGTGTGTAATTGTTTTTAGCAACAGCACACTGTGCTGAACTTGCCTGCAATTATTGCAAATATTTGCAGATGGGTTTGTTCTGACTGGGCAATTAAGACTTTTTACCTTTACAAAAGGCCAACTCATGATGAATTAGCTTGCTGATAGGCATCAACACACCTGCCTGCATTTTGTGATAGTGCTTGGAGGGGCTGGCTATGGGAAGTGTCATTAAGGGTAAGGTGCTTCCACCAAAATTTCCTTTTAATGTCCATGTACTCCACCTGTGGTTCTCCCAGTAGGGAGGGAGGGAATGAAGAAAAACCCACACTCTCTTGTGTGGTTGTTTCCTTCCAGACTAGAGAGCTGCAAAGCAATCACTGGGATTTTCCCTCCACTTTTATTCTGGTAAGTTTTGTTAGTTTAGTAATATTTGAATAATATTAGCTTGTTTGAAATATCCCACCTTTCAGTGTCAATGCACTTGAATTAACTTTTTAATTTAATATGTTAAATCTCTCCAACAAACTGTCGCATCTCTATCTGATAGCTTCATGTTACATGTATGCCACTGTTAGTGTACCAGTTTCTTTTGATTGTTCATGTTGTTGTAAGAGTCTGGATCATTTCACTGCTTACCTGATGAAAATAACATGAGACCTTCTTCCATAGGGCTAAAATCTGGAGAGAGAAATTGAGAACATATCCTTTAAGCTGGTAGGAAGAACTGTACTAGATCAGACCTTGCTTGTAGGGGTGGTTGTTACCTGAGGCACCAAACAGAACCAAGAAGATATGGGTGCTTTTTTTTTGTTTTGTTTTTAAGGTACCATCTTGGAAACCACTCTATCAAACCAGGTTACATTACTTTCACCAACCATACATAAAGTAGGTTCTCTTTGATTTCAGCTGATGTCTCATTGGAAGCTGACCTCTCACCCTATGAGTGTATCCACATTACAGAGTTATTTATTATTTATTAGCTTATTTGTTGTATTTCTAGGCCGTCTTTCTCCCAGAACTGGAACCCAACGCAGTTTCCAACAATAAATACATATTAAAAACATATTAAAAAACATTAAGTGTATTAAAAACGTTCAAAACAGTTAAAAACTTTAACCAGATATAAAATCATAAAAACACTTAAAAGGAGTTATAGCACTGTGATAACATTTCAAGTGCCATGGTTCCATCCTATAGAATCTTGGGATTTATAGATTGCAATGGAGTACTCTAAACTCTCTGCTAGACAACTCTACACCTGTAGGTTAGAGGAATGCACCTCACCAAACTACAAGTCCCAGAATAACCATAGGACAAAGCCATAGCAGTTAAAAGTAGTATCAAACTGCTATAATTTTGCAGTGTAGATACACTCATAGTCTTCTGTGTTTATGGAAATTGGAGAATGTCCATTGTCATCACTGGCCTGTCCCACATTCACGCTCTCATTACCTGAAGAACCTTTCCTTCCAAAGACCCAAGGAATGTTGTTATGCTACCTGAATCTTGATGTTACTGGCCCTTCAGTGTGCTTTATGCTTACTGTTTTGACCCTCAGATTTTTAGATGACTTTTTCAAATATACTCTGGGCAAGATAGTTTTATATTCTTCAATGTGGTAGATGGTATGCTACTTTCAGGCTTGTTAGTGCTGGAAAAATAGGAGGCACAAAAGGCAGTAGTATGATTTCTTGATCCTTAGGGTGGAGGATGGTAATTTTCCAAGTTTTTTTTTAAAAGGCAGGATTGAACCAGCACCAGCAATAGTATGGAATACTATAGTACTGTATATGGTGATACTGCCCCTTTAAGATGAGTTAAATTAATTCAACATATTTCTCCTGAAGGCAAAGAGCTAGAGGGTGAAGCATGCAAGCCTTTAGGTGTTATTGGATTGCAACTCCCAGCAGGTCCTATCCAACATAGCCAATGGCAGGACATGCTGGGAGTGGTAGTCCAACAAATTTGGAAGGCCTCACAATTCCCATCTGTGACAGATCCCCTTCCCAGACTGGGCCCACAGTTACAGTCGTGGGTTTCTGTCACTCACCATAGCCTCTTCCCTCCTTAATTCTTTCCTGGATTGGGTATTTGGGCCTCAAGGTGACCCCCCCATTGTGGACAGTGGCTGTGTTGATTTGTTGAGTTCTGTGTATAACCAGGCCTTCCACCAAATGTAATGCAGGCAGACAGAAACAGTGGCAAAAACAAACAAGTGGCAGTTGTGTTGTTGTTGTGTGCCTTCAAGTTGTTTCTGACTTAGGGCGACCCTAACGTGAATCCATCACAGGGTTTTCTGGAGCTGAGAGTGTGTGACACTCCTAGGTCACCCAGTGGGTTTCCATGGCTGAGCAAGAAATCAAACCCTGGCGTTTATTCAGACAAAAGAAAATAATACACTTGAACTATTATATCATTCACAGCTCCCCAAACTCAATATTTCCTCTGTCTGGCTCTCCTGGCTCTGTTCCATCTGATCCTATCTCTCTGAAATCTGTCCCTTATTTCTCTTTCAGCCTTTCCACATTTGCCTTTTGGGAGAGAGAAACCTCAGTTTTTGTAACATTTTCTCCCCCTGAGCAGCATTCTCTAAGCCGTGATAGGCTGCCTTCAGCCAGGCTTGCCCAGCTCCTCCTTTCCCAGTGCAATGGTACAGAGCTTGCAAGAGCAGTTCCTGCATGGGGGTTGGAAGAAACCTAGGCAAACAGGCTACTTCCCTTGAGAACCACCCACACAGACTCTAGGACAAGGTTTCTCAGTTACAGTTCCCTGGAACCTCTGGGGTTCCACAAGATCACAAGGAGTTCCACAAGAGACCATGGCTTTGAAAACAATAAACCTTTTTTGAGCTGTAAGTATATATCTATATCTATATTTTATGCAGGGGTTCTCTGAGACCTGAAAATCATATCAATTTCCCCAGGTTCCTGAGAGTAAAAAGGTTGAGAAAGGCAGAGTAGGAGTGCATGGAAAAGCAGAGCAGCCAGCAAAACATGTTTTATTTTATCCTTCCATACAGATTGCTGGGAGGGGGAGCTTGAAAGCATCAGGGTTTCTTATGGTATGCTTTGCAACTTTTTACCATCTATACAACTTGGGAGCACTGCAAAGCTGTAGGCTTTGACATTCTGCTATTTGCATAAATATCACTGTGCATCTCTGAAAATCATTCCTGTAAGGCATTATGTTCAGTGTTGTGGTGCAATGAGCATGTGAGGTCTCAGATGGTTTATGGGAGGGGAAAATGAGTGTGTTTGGAAGATGATCAGCTGGGAGTTTGAAGGGGGAAGTTGCAAAGCCAGTAGGTGACTGTTGAGAGGATCCCTTAGAAGCTGATTTGGGGCCTTTCCACACTACACTGTTATAGTGCTGTTATTCCACTTTGAACATCCAATGGAATATTTGCAGTTTAGGGAGGGCATGTAGAATTCTCAGCAGGAGAGCTCTTTGGCCTCAGCAAACTACAAACCTCAGAATCCCATAGGATGTTGAAAGTGGAATAAAAGCAGTATAAGAAGTTAGTGCAGAAAGGCTCTTAGTTTGGTTTTGGTCCTGGAAGAGTGCGAATGAGTGTGTGGCTATGGGAAGGCATGGGGGCTAGTGAAGGGGGAGTTGGCAGAGTCAAGATATCTCTGAAAGACTATACCCATCCAGGTGCCTCTGTCCAGTTTTCAGGAATTACCCTTCCCTTCTTACCACAGGAGCTGCAGTGAGAAAAGAAGGGCCAAGGACCCCCTTTTGCCAATGCCTAAATCTCCATCCAGCCTATTGAATTCGTTCTTCAGTATATGCCAGTCATTACAGATTCAGACAGCTTTAAAGTAGGATGAGTCACATAATAATAATAAATTTTATTTATTAGCAGCCTCTCCCCAAGGCTCAAAGCGAGGTACAGAATAGATCAGTGGTTCTCAACCTGTGGATCCCCAGATGTTCATGGACTTCAGCTCCCAGAAGCCCTGAGCATTGACCATAGTGGCTGGGGCTTCTGGGAGCTGTAGTCCATGAACATCTGGGGACCCACAGGTTGAGAACCACTGGAATAGATGAAGTTAAAAATCATAGTTAAAATATACATAGGACAATTGATACAAATACACCGTAATTAAAACGTATCATAGTTAAAAGTACAATTAAGATACAGTTAAAAGCATGATTAAAACTGGACTTGTCAAACTCCTGGAGGATACCATGGGAGACAAGAGAAACAAGGGTTAACAGCTATGGCCAAGTTGAGAGGCACGAGACCTCGGAAGGCATGCTAGCTGCTGGCAAACCGCAGCCGAGGAAGCCTCGTGTGGTCATTTCCTGCTCCCTGGGGCTGTTGGGAACAGGAGGGAGGATTAGATGGACCCTTGGCCAGACTTAGAAGAGGTCTTTGGGTCCTGGAGCAGCAGTGGTGTGATAATGGGGTTTTCCCCATTATCTAAACATGGAAGCTTTGGGAAGCTAGCCCTCCCTACTGCCCACAAGCGGTTGGGGTGCACTGATTGGAGATCACGTGATGCGGTTGGCCAATCGGGGAAGGACAGACAGAAGCTTCCAGAAGCTAGGAGAGTCTTGAGGGGAATGAGGGAAACCATCAGGCAGAGAAGGGGCCTCCTGGTTCTCCCCAAAAACACCAACTTAAAAGATTAACTGCTGCGAGTGGTGTAGAATGTACTGAGTTAGCTGCTCTAGAAATCTTCTATCCTGGACAGTTGGCTGATCTGAGAAGGCATTTATGTTTATAACTGTTTGTAACTAAGAAGTATACGGGGGGGGGGGAACCCTTTCATGATTTTTATTTCCTAGTTTACCTTGCCTGTTTTAAATAAATTCTTTCCTGTAAAGACTCTGTTACTTCTCCATTCCCACACCCTCTTCCTCAGTATACGCTTGGTGAGGTTCCTCGTACCTCAGAAGGGAGAGCTAAGGATAGAGAAGGATCGTGGAAGATGGAGACAAAAATCCGAAGCAGCGTCCCACTACGTTATGGCAGAGTGGGTTCGATCAGTGGGTGCTGGCAGCAAAGCTAAGAGACTTTGGGGGAAATTTCTAGCTCCTTTGTTGAGGCTGTGGGCAGCACTGAGAAGGAGAAAGGCCCCTTCTTCCCCCAAGTCTCCACAAGTGGCAGGCGATGTTTGAAAAAGTGGTGAGCGAGGCCCAGATGCCATTTTTTCTCTGGCGCATCTCGCATGCAGGCCTTAGGCAGGAACAGGATTAATTCCAAGCAGCACAGGCATGTTTTGAGGATTGGGCACATCACATTGATTAAAGGCAAATTGTTCTGGGTCACGTTGTCTACTTTTGTGAGGGCCAAGCTAAACCTGGATTTCTCCTCGTTTGTGTGAGTGAACATCACACACTCTGCCAACTTGAGGGAGGGAAACCTATGGAGCAGCTGAGCATACCCAAAGACCTGCTCATGGATTATGACCACAGCCTCTGTAACAAACTCATGACCCAAGTACTTCAACTGGGGCAATGTCAACAGCATGAAGATCAGGGCTGAAAAAACGTCTCCGTTGCCACCTAATCCATAAGCAATGAGATTTTTTGATGTCTAGTGACAGAAAGAGCCTTGAATGTGCACATGCCCAAACTATGACTCTGGTGACCACTTGGCTATGGAAATCCACTGAGGTGACCTCAGGCAAGTCACATTCTCTCAGCTTCAGAGAAAGGCCAAAGCAACAAATCTTGCCAAGAAACCCACCTTGATAGGGTCATCATATGTCAGTTTTCAAAGGGGAGAGAGAAAAACCTCCTCCATCAAACTATTTCTGACATATTCCAACCCTAAGGTGAACCTATGGTAAATTTTTTGTTTGTTTGCTTTTGGGGGGCAAGATTTGTTCAGAGGGGGGTTGCCTTCCTCTGAAGCTGAGAGAATGTGAGTTGCCCAAGGTCACCCAGTGTCTGGGCAGGGATTTGAATCCTTGTTTCCAGAACTCTTAAATAAATAAATAAATAAATGTTTGAATATTTAAATCTAAATTTAAATATTTGAATCTTGAGTTACATCTTGTGAGTCCCCAGTAACAAATTATGTTTACAGAAGGTCCCTAGTAAAGAAAAAATTAAGAACCACTGGTTTTGCAGATTATGTGGCATATTGATAGTGGAAAACAATAGCCAATCCCCAATTCTCTGGTCTGTTTCGGAAACAGATCTTTATATTTAACAATTATAATACTTAAAAAGCCTTCCTCTCCTTCCAAAGGATGGTGGGGGAGACACACTGCAGGCATTACGCCGGTATTCTCCAAAGTGTGTCCCAAAGGTTTCTGTATTTTTCTCCCCTCAGGCAACATCTCTAAGGAGGACTCTTCATTTCTACTCAAGTCTTCAGCTCAAGATCTCTTTGCTGACCTTCCTGAGGAGCTCATCATCATCTGTTGCATATATGTCAGGGCCCGTGTCCAGCATAAGATGATCCTGCGAATTCTCAGAAGACAAAAGCAAGTTCATGATGCGCATGGACACAGTGGATTGAGCCAGAGAGATCTCACTAGGTGTCACAGCACAGTGCCAGGAGGTTTCAGCACCTTTATAAACATCCTACGCAAGCAGGTGGTTTAACTGAAACTACTACAGACATGAGGAATGTTTGAACATAAATAAGAGAGTATTTTTCAGTGCTACAGAATGTTGGGAAGGGAGGGCATTGTTCTTCTTGGAGTGATCCAGTGAAATGTGACAAACTGAGGGAGTTCAAGGCGGAAGGGAAGCTGAAGTCCAAGGTTTCAGTGGCTGTCTTCCTGCTACACCCCAGCTGACTCAAAGAGGGAGCTTGTGGGAATTCATACAAGAGCTAAGCAGAGTACGGAGAGGGAACTCATTTCTGAAGCAGAAACTATCAGTTGTGAGCTGCTGAAGCTGGGTCCCCAGAGCCTGCTGCTACTAGCAAAATCTCCCTCAGGTCCCTGAAACTGATTTTCTTGGAGCAGATATTCAGAGGAGTGAGATGGCAGTAAGAGAAGAAGCTTTGGGCTGCGATAGGATTAATTCCAAGCAGCTCAGGCACATTTTCCAAGATTGGGCATATGGCGTTGATTAAAGGCAAATTGTTCCGGATCACGTTGTCTACTTTCCATTGCCACTTAATTCATAAACAGTGAGCTTTTGTAATGTCTGGTGAGAGAAAGAGTCTTGAGTGCGGTCATAGACCAGTTGGGGACAGAAGCCAAAGACAGGATCTCGTATGGAGAGATGTCGAGTTTGCTGAGATGGCAGCAGGAGCAGCCCAGGGCTGGCAGCACTTCTCCATTTCATTGAGTCTTTGAGTGGTCCAGTTTGATGAGGCTTGGCAAATCTTTCACTGTATGAGCTGGAACATTTATGGAGATCCACTTGTGGCCATGGAGATCAAGCATGGACAGATGCTACACTAGAACAGATGTCGGTAAGGAAAAGTAAGGCTGAAATTCTGTGTGGTTTTTTTTTCAACCACACCCTTTTGCCTGAAAACCATCACTGCTGCCACTCTTTTCACCTAAATGGCTTTTCACAAGAAGGGTGTGCAGTGGGACCATCAGAGCAGGAGTTCCGGGCAAGAGTCTAGAGGAGTGGTTCTTAAGCTGCGATCCAGGGATGCCTGGGGATCCACAGAGCTCTCACAGGGGTTGTGCGAAGCCTGCTGCTGGACACCAACAGAAGCAGCAACAAGAGGACAGGGCAGTGTTTGTATGTATGTGTGTATTGGGTGTGTGTGTGCCAAAGCTGCTCCCTCATTTGCAAACGAGCAGTTTGGGCACATGCACACGGACTCTGATGCAGCACACATACCCTTCTGCCATGTCCCTGACAAAAGGGACACTGTGGCAGGTGTGTGCGTATGCCCAACCTATGGCTCTGGTGACCAAGGTCTGAATCCCCACTCAACTATAGAAACCCACTGGAGTGGCCTCAAGCAAGTCACATTCTCTCAGCCTCAGAGAAAGGTGAAGGCAGCAAATCTTGCCAAGAAGCCCACCTTGGCAGTTTTCAAAGGGAAGGGACCTGATGATTAGAAAGAAATTCCCAGTGTTTTCGACACTTTGTTATTGTGTACCTTTAAGCTATTTCTGACTTACTGCAATGCTAAGGTGAACCTATCACAGTTTTGTTGTTGTCCTTTGGGGCCACGGTTTGTTCAGAGGGGTTTGCCTTGTTCTTCCTTTGAGGCTGAGAGAATATGAGTTGCCCAAGGTCACACAGTGTCTGAGCAGGGATTTGAATCCTTATTTCCAGAACCCTTAAATAAATGTTTGAATATCTTAATCTAAATATTGAAATCTTGAGTTACATTTTGGGTGTCCCCAGCAACAAATCATGCTTATAGGGGGTTCCCAGTAAAGAAAAAGTTAAGATCCACTGACCTGGCAGATTATATTGCATATTGATAGTGGGAAAGAATAGCCATTCTCCAATTCTCTGGTCTGTTTCGCAAACAAATCCTTATATTTAATAATTATATCACTACACTTAAAAAGCATTTCTCTCCTTCCAAAGAATAGGGGAGGCAAACTGGAGGTATTACTCTGCTCTTTTCCAACGTGTGTCCCAATGGTTTCTGTATTGTTTCTCCCAGGCTATATCTCTCAGGAGGACTCTTCATTTCCACTCAGTCTTCAGCTCAAGACCCTCTTTGCTTACTCTCCCAAGGAGCTCATCATCGTCTGCTGCATGTATATCAGGGCACCTGTCCAGGATAAGATGATCCTACGAACTCTCAGAAAAGAAAAGCAAGTTCATGGTGCACATGGACACAGTGGATTGAGCCAGACAGACCTCACCAGAGTGTCACAGTGCAGTAGGAAGGGGTTTCAGCACCTTTCAAACATCCTACCCAAGGAGAAAGAAGGCAGATTAACTGAAAATATTACAGATCTGAAAAATGCTTGAACACAGAGAAGAGAGTCTTTCTCAATGCTGCAGGATATTGGGGAAGGGGGGACATTATTCTACTTGGAGTGGTCCAGTGAAAGTGCAGCAAACTTTGGAAATTCAAGGGTGAAGGGAAGCTGAAGTCCCAGTTCAAGGTTTCAGTGGCTGTCTGCTTGCTTTGGCCCAGCTGACCTGGAGAAAGAAAGAAAACTGGGTGTTTGGACAAGGGCTGAGCAAAGTATGGAGAGATAATTCATTTCTGAAGCAGAAATCATCAGTTGTGAGCTGCTGAACTTGGGCTCCCAAGGCTTGTTATTAGCAAAAGCTCTCTCAGGTCCCAGGAATTGCCTATCTTGCAGTAGATGTTCAGGTGATTGAGACAGTAGGAAGACTTGCCTTGGGCCAGGATAGGATTATTTCCAGGCAACATGTAGACATTTCCCAAGATTGAGCACATCACATTGATTGAAGGCAAATTGTTTTGGACTACATCATTTGCTTTCATGAGGGTCAAGCTAAGCCTGGAGTTTTCAGCATTTGCATGGGAGGACATCACCCACGCTGCCAACTCAGTGAGGGAGGGAAACCAACGGGGCAACTAAGCATATCCAAAGTCCAACTCATGGATTATGATCACAACCTCTGAAACAAATGTTGAAAAATAGGATTCAGAAGTTGAAAACAGTGTAAATAATCTTTATCTGTTTTATTGAAGGATAACAAACAGTATATCTGTATCAAGGCAATATTTAAAACCAATATAGTCAAAGTATTCGAATGAACAAAAACCATAAGGCAAGTAAAAAAATACAAAATAGCAAATATACCATACAGTAAAAAAGGAAGACCATACCGAAACAGGATCAAACAAAATACAGTGCAAAAGAGGAAGCAGCCAAGTTCACAGTAAAATGCTAACCTTATAAAGGCTCTACAGCTGATTTAGATAACGCATACAGCTGAAGGCCATTTCAATCTCAAAAACACACCATTAATCCTATAATGGGAAAAAGTTGTCCATATTGTCCATATTTCAACAACAAACTCATGACCCAAGTACTTCAATTGGGGCAATGTCAGCAGAATGAAGATGAGGGCTGTAAAATGGTCTCCATTGCCACCTAATCCACAAGCAGTTAGCTTCTGTAATGTCTGTCAAGAGAAAGAGTCTTGAGTGTAGTCATAAGCCAATTGAGGGAGAGAAGCCAAAGATAGTATCTTGTACCAAGCGATGTTGAGTTTTCAGAGCTGCCAGCAGGAGGAACCCAGGGCTGACAGTACGTGTTCATTTCGCTGGGTCTTTTGAGTGGTCTAGAACAATGAGGCCTGGCAAATCTTTCACCGCATGAGCTGGAACATTTATGGAGATCCATGTGCAGCCATGGAGATCCAGCACGTACAGATTTTACATCAGAAAAGGAAGAGCGTCGGTGAGGAAAAGTAAGGCTGCAGTTTTTTCAACCACACTTTTTTGGCTGACAGCCATCATTGCTGCCATTCTTCACTTGAACGGCTTTTCATAAGGAGAGTGTGCAGCACGACCATCAGACCACGACTTCAAGGTAAGAGCCTACAACAGTGGTTTTTAAGCTGGGATCTGGGGACCCTTGAGTTTCCATGGAATCTGTAGCAGAGATTTGCAAAGCCCTGCTGCTGCACACCAACAGCAGTGGCAGCAACAGAGACATGGCAATGGGGGTGTGGGTGCCAAAACTGCTCCCTCTTTTGCAAACAAGAGGGCAGCTTGGGCATACGCACACCCTGCCAGTACATCCCTAATGAAAGGGACGCTGCGCATGTACCCACACTATGATTCTGGAGATCAGAGTCTGAATCCCCACTCAGCCACGTAAACATACTGAGTGACCTCAGACAAGCTGCATTCTCTCAGCCTCAGAAAAAGGCAAAGGTGACAAATCTTGCCGAGAAACGCCCTTGATGGGTTCAGCTTAGGTCAGTTTTCAAAGGGAGAGACATGATGGTTAGAAAGAACCTCCCCTTGTCAGTGGCACTTTGTTATTGTTTGCCTTCATGTCACTTCTGGCTTATTGCAACCTAAGGTGAACCTATCACAGGTTTTTTTTTGTTTACTGGGGTTTTTTTGGGGGGATAGGGCGCAAGATTTGTTCATGGGGGATTGCCTTTGCCTTTCTCTGAGGCAGAGAGAATGTGACTTGCTCAATATCACATAGTGTCTGAGCAGGGATTTACAGAAGCTTGTTTACAGAAGCTTTAAATAAATATTTGAATATTTAAATATCTGAATATTTAAATCTAAATTTAAATATTAAAATCTTGAGTTAAGTCTTGGGAGTCCCGAGCCACAAATTATGTTTACAGGGGGTACCCAGTAGAGAAAAGGTTAAGAACCACTGATCTAGCAGTTTATATGGCATATTCAGAGTGGAAAAGAATAGATATTCTCCAGTGCTCTCGTTTGTTTTACAAACTGATCTTTATAACAATTATCTTACTAGTCTTAAAAAGCATTTCTCTTCTTCCAAAACATGGACAGGAGGAGACACTGGTGGAAGTGTTACCCTGTTATTCTCCAGATTGTGTCCCAAAAGTTTCTGTATTGTTTTCCCCAGGCTACATCTCGAAGGAGGACTCTTCGTTTCCAGTCAATCTTCAGCTCAAAATCCTCTTTGCTGACTCTCCTGAGGAACTCAGCATAGTCTGCTGCAGGTATATCAGGTCACCTGTCCAGGATAAGATGGTCCTGGGTGTTCTCCAAAGAGACAAGCAAGGTTGATGGTGCTCAAGCATAGAGTGGACTGAGCCAGACAGATCTCACCATGGTGTCACAGCACAGTAGCAGGGGGTTTCATCAACTTTTCTAACATCCTATGCAAGAAGGCATATTAACTGAAAATATTACAGACCTAAATAATGTTTAAACAGAAAGAAGAGAATATTTCTCAGTGCTACAGAAAGTTGGGAATGGAGGGTGTTACTCTTCCTGGACTGATCCAGGGAAAATGTGACAAACTGAGGAAAAGAGAAGCTGACGTCCCAGTCCAAGGTTTCAGCGGCTGTCTCTCTGCCATGCCCCAGCTTCTCTGAAGAGAGGAAGGAAATATATAACTCCTGAATGTTCAGACAGTGGCTAAGCAGAGTATGGAGAGAGAACTCATTTCTGAAGAAGAAATAATCAATTGTGAGTTTCTGAAGTTGGGTCCCCAAGACTTGCTGTTATTCCCAAAAGTTCTCTGGAACTGCTTTTCATGCAGCAGATATTCAGGTGATTGAGACAGTGAGAAGACAAGGAGCCGTGGGCCAGGATAGATTATTTCCAAGCAGCACATTCACATTTTCCAAGACTGGACACATTGCATTGATCAAAGGCAGATTGTTCTGGACTACATCATCTACTTCATGAGGACCAGGCTAAGCTTGGAGTTCCCCTCATTTGTGTGGATGGACATTACTGGCTCTGCCAACTCAGTGAGGGAGGAAAACCCATGGGGCAACTGAGAATATACAAAATTCTGCTTGTGGATTATAACCATAGCCTCTGAAACAAACTCATCGGCCAAGTACTTCAACTGGGGCAACGTCAATAGTATGAAGATCAGGGCCAAGAAAAGGTCTCCATTGCAGCCTAATCCATAAGCAGTGGGCTTTTGTGATGTCTGGTGAGAGGGGGAGTCTTGAGTGCTGTCATAAGCCGGTTGCAGGAGAGAATCCAAAGACAGGATCTTGTACCAAGAGATGTTGAGTTTGTGAAGCTGCCAGCAGGAGAAGCCCAGGGTTGACAACATGTGTCCGTTTCATTGGATCTTTGAGTGGTCCAGTTTGATGAGGCCTGGTTTCACTGTATGAGCTGGAATGTTTGCAGTGATCCACTTGCAGCCATAGAGATCCACCATGGACAGATTCTACATCAAAAAGAGAGCATCAGTGAGGAAAAGTAAGGCTGAAATTCTGCTTTTTCGTCTGCACCCTTTTGCATGAAAACTATCACTGCTGCCACTCGTTTCAGCTGAACAGCTTTTCAGAAGGAGGGTGTGCAGTGGGACTGTGAGAGCAGAGCTTCAGGCCAAGAGTC
Organism: Iguana delicatissima; assembly: GCA_948472985.1. NCBI lineage: Eukaryota > Metazoa > Chordata > Lepidosauria > Squamata > Iguanidae > Iguana > Iguana delicatissima. Next base: position 399,844 of record CAOKZL010002203.1, on the reverse strand, counting down.
TTGAGTCAACACAACGCTCCTAAATTTCAGCCAGATATAAAATGGAAAATGGTAGCTCTATACAGGCTATTTTTCTACAAAAGGTAATAAGAACACAAACAACAGTGAAAATTTCCACAGGCCTGATTCTATGATAAAATTAACCAAACCCCTTCAAACATAAAAAGTCCTTTTCGCGAGCCTCAGAAGATGCACACTGTTGTTATGTCTTTAAGGGATTCATCAAGTTTAAATGCATTTTGCATACTGTTTCAGATTTTACTGCAGGCTTTTAAGATTAGTGGGCCATTGTGTCTCACTGTTAGACTTTGAAACATAGAATCCTGGATAGCAATTGCATTCTTTTATCTCCTTTTTTATTTTGTGCTAATTACTTATTATTATTACACATCAATACAACAAATAGAAGTTTAGAAATACACTGACCGTTTATTGGTTTGTACAAAAAAAGAAGCAAAAATTGTCACCCCACCCCAACCTTTCCTGAGGTGGCAGTCTTGAGGACTGACAATCAGGCAAAGGAGACAAGCGTTTCTTGATCAAGCTGTTTATTTTGCAGAGTATCATGCATATGCATATGGATGCCTCAGAGAGGGACCCTTGCTTTAGCCTTGTTGAGACTTTTTATACCCGAGCAGTTATGATTACATCAGTTAGGACATATTCCAGAAGTTTGATTGGTTGCATTGGCTCCACCTTCAGTGCCTCCCACCTAGACCACTCACTACTCTTATGCTGGGCAGGCGCTAGGCTATTTCAGTACCTTCAGTTCCTGGTCAGCTGTCTGGGTCAATCCCACATCTGTCTCCTGTTGTTTGTGATTTGTCTAAATCACATCTTTGTTCTCTGCTTGTCCCAGCAGACCAATGTTCTATTCCTGTGACTACCTGGCTTGCAGTTAGGTGATTCCAAGAAGTTAGCTTGCCATCTAAGTTCCCTAGAGTGAGGGCTGTCTGATAAAGGGTCACTCATGTACATGTTATGCTTGCTTTCAAATAATGTCTGTGTTTGTTTCCATTTTATATATTTTCTTCTCTTACAAAACAAATTGTTTTTCTAACTTGAATAAGCTTACATTTATATCCCTGAAGCAGATATATATTCCCAGAGATAATTTTGTTTGTATCCAAGATATCAGAAATAGTTTATATATTTAAGCTTATTTCAGAATATAGGCAAAAACAATAGATATAATCTCCACCTCCTCCCACTGTGATGTTGAAATACTTAATATATTATTATAATTATAAAAAGATAAGAGAAAGAAGACCCTTACTTTAATTTATAGATCTATAGGAAGAAGAGGTGGCTTACTTGTAACTGTGGTTCTCCATGTGATCATCTGTGCTGTCACACAATAGGGGTTTTGCATGCTTGCACAGAGACCTTGATGGAAGTTTCTAGAGCTCAGTAGCTTGGTAGGTAGCCCTGCCTCTTCCTATCTATTGCACATACTCAGGCCACCAAGCTGCTTTCTCTCAGTTTCAAGTGCACCTAGAGGAAAGAACAGGGACCTGTACCTGACGGGAGGTAGGGCGGGTTTGTGTGAGGGCATAGATGACCACTCGAAGAACCACAGTTAAGGGTAAGCAATCTCTTCATGGTCATTGTGCCTCATACAATTGGGTGACTGAATAGCTTACTGATGGATTGTGGGCCAGGTCACTGTAGGATAGAGGAAAGGACAGCTCTGCTGAACCATGCGTCACTCCTGGCTCTGCAGTCCAGTCAGTAATCCTGGATGAAAATGGATGCCTGGGACCAGATGGTGGCCCTGCAAACCACCTGAAGGAGGAGGCCTCTCAGTGCATCAAAAATGTGATCCGAACCAGAGTTGGCATAACCAAAAGGCAGTCACTAGGATCATGTTCGCCTAGTCTGAAGTGAGTTAGGCTGCACACACAATAGCAGCAGGAAGGGGGAAACGGGTAAAGAAGAGAACCTCTCCACCTGAAAAGGAACACATCTCCCAAGGAACTCCTGGACATCCCCATTCTTGAGCAAAAGCGTGGGCACTTGGAGTTGTGCTCCATCATGAATAGGTCTGTGCAGCATGCCTCAGTGGTTGACTATGATCTTGAAGGCAGAGGGGGAAAGGGACCTGGTTCTGCTGAGGCTGTCAGCCACCACATTTGTCCTGGCCAAGTGAATTGCCATTGGGTGGATGGCCCTGTGAGTACACCACTCCCAGAACTACAGAGCGATGTCCAGAAGGGTCGCTGATTGGGTGTCACCCTGACAATTTATTTAACAGACCATTGTGGTGGTGTCAGAGATGACCTGTACCACTTTCCTGGCTAGGAGTCTTTCAAAGGAGTTGAGGGCTTTCCAAACAATCAGGAGTTTCAGTGCGTTAATGTGAACATGCAATTTGGAGTCAGACCAGTGGCCCTGGGTCTGGAGGGTTCTGCAGTGTGCTCACCCCCAACCTGTCATTGAGGCATCCATGGTAATCACGATAGACAGTTGGGATAGTTTGAACGGCATCCCCTGCTGGAGGTTCAGGGTGGATGTCCACCACGACAAGGTGGCATGAAATTCGGGGCAGAAATGATAGCCTTTTTTGACTGCCTTTCCTGGAGGGGATCACATTTCTTGGCAGACCACTGCTGGAGTGGACGCATGCAGAGTCTGGCAAGAGGGGTTACCATAGTCACTGCAGCCATGAGACCCAGGAGGTGTTGCGTCTGATGGGCTGTGGGCAAGCATCAACTTTGGTTTTTTGGGATTTTTTTTAAATTTTTTTTATTAAAATACATTTTATTAAATTCTTATTTAAGACATTACATACAACCACAACAAACAATGACGACAACAACAACAACGTACATATATTGGTCACTTTGGCTATAAACTGTATAATCAAAAATTTTATCCAATATATATTTTCTGTATATCTACATGATAATTTTTTTTATTTTTTATTATTATCGTTATTACTTTAAACTTATACCTATTAGTATCAGTTAATACGAATCATTTGCATTCCACTTAATTCCTTTACTTATATTAACTGTTACCTTATACTTTGTACTATTTATATTACTATCTATATTATTTCCCAATGTCTATAGCCCTTTTTCCTTACTTCTATATTTACATATCTAAACACTTAACAATAAACAATTACCTATTTAAACAATTAGCAATAAACAATTAACAGTAAACGGTTGACAATATACATAACTAACTAACAAACAAACATTGAATAAAACAATAGACATCCCATCAGTTTTTAGTTCATACTTACTTGCATACTTCCTTCCTTACTGATTCCTCCTCTTCATACATCCACTTGCATTCTCTTCACATACCTAGTGACTTCTTTCCTTTTCACCATTAGGTAAATCGCATATCTATTTCTTATCATCCCGCTATTTGAACATAAGGGAAAATTATAGCATTTTCTATACTGTAATGTATACTTTATTTATAGTATCTTCTTCTTCCATTATTCTCATATAGTAGAATTAAATTGATTATCTAATATTATTATCCTGTGTTCGAGAATCCCTTTACCTCACTCCTTGTTGATGTCCCAATAAATCATATTTCACTGAGATCAATCACATAATCCTAAAATTGCGTGCTTTCCCCAGCATTCTTCCCATATGGGGTTTAAAATTTCCCATTCTCTTTTAAATGTATTATTATTTTTATTTTGTAGTTTTAGTGTCAATCTTCTACTGTCGGTATGTTCATGTCTTTCCATTTTTTAGCAAACACTATTCTTGCAGCATATATCATGTAGCATATGATTCTTACGTATTTCTTTCTTACCGTCATATCTATCTTTTGAAACATATTTAAAAGTATATTTCTGGTTGCATTGGAAATTTGATTTTTAAACATTTCATCATCTGCTCATGTATTTGTGTCTAGTAAGTTATTGCCTTATCACATCTCCACCAGCAATGAAAAAAAAACCGATTTGATAACGTTTTCAACAATTAGCAGCAGACCTTATCTTCTCCATCTTAGCAATTTGTACTGGTGTTAAATACCATCTATAGAATATTTTTAAAAATTTTTCCTTCAGATTATTACTTCCTGTAAACTCCTGATTTACTCTCCATGCGTTTTCCCGTTGTTGTAATGTTGGTGAGTATCCTAAGTCTCAGGCCCATTTTAACATGTTATCTTTTATTATCTCCTCTTCCAGTTCTAAATTTAGTAATAACCTATAAATTTTACTTGAGGGGCGTTTTATATCTGCTTTCATCAATTTATTCAATTCTGTTTCTTCCTGATATTCCCCATTCTTTATTACCTATTTTAAATTTTTCTACCAGCTGTCTATACAGAAGCCAATGCGAGTTATATCCTTCTTCAATTAATTCTTCCTTATTTTTGAGTATTACATTATTCCCTTCTTTTTTTAGTATGTCTTTATATATTATCCATTCCTTTTTTTGTATCTTTTTTAATTGATAGAAAGCTTCATGTGGTGATACCCTACAAGGCATTTTCATATATAGTTGTTTTTTTTTTTACTTTTAACCAAATTTTTAGAATCGATTTTCTAGGCAAGCATCAACTTTGGTGCTGTGCCCTGTAGCGTGGCAGTCTTCTTGGATGGGAAGAATGCTTTGGCTCAGGACGAATCCTATACAAGGTTGGGCGTAAGACAGATTTCTTGGGATTGATGCAGAGGCCTAGAGAACAGAAGCCAGCACAGCACATCCAAAACGGGCATCTCGACGGGACTGGCAGTCCAATCTGTAGTGGTGCACGAAGGTCAGTCGTTGAGACCAGGTCGCCACACGGCACAGCTCCTGCAGGTCAACCCCTCACAGGAGGGCAGCAGATGTCGCCACGGCTCTGGTGGAGTGAGCCCGAAGGAGGTCTGGCGGAGGCTTCTTGGCAGGTGTATAGTCTGCCAAGAAGCAGGTGAATAGTCTGTACCACCCACTTGGAGAAGTGCTGGGTGGACACTTTGTGGCCCCTCCGGCACCTGCCACAGCAGACAAAAAGATGTGTCTGCCTATAGGCCGCAGTCCTGTCCTTGTAAAACGCCAGGTCCCGACGAACATCCAGGGAGTGGAGGGACCGCTCCAGAGGTGTAGTCGGGTCAGGATAGAAGGTTGGCAGGATGATGTCCTGGCTCAGATGGAAGCTGGACACCACCTTCGGCAGAAAGGAGATGTCAGGCCGGAGGACCACCTTGTCACGATGGAAGACCAGGTGTGGCTCATCGCACCGTAGCGCCGTCAACTCTCCTGCCCGCCTGGCAGAGGTGACGGCCACTAGGAACGTGGTCTTCATCGCGAGCAGCCTGTTGTCCGTCATCGCCATGGGCTCGAAGGGCGGCCTCGTCAGCTGCGACAGCACCAATGACAGCAACCACGGCAGTAGCAATGGCGATACCAGCAGGTAGAAGTGCTGTAGGCCCTTCAGGAATTGCTTGACGGTACCGTCCCTGAAGAGCACAGCTGATGGGGATCATGGCGGCTGGTATGCCACGATCGTGGCAAGGTACACCTTGAGTGACGGGAAGGCCAGGCCCTGTTGCCGGAGGTGAAGGAGCACGTTACGCAGGTTGGAGCACGTTATGCAGTTTGACAGGCGATACTGGGTCTCGACATTCCTCGGTGAAGGCCACGAAGTGCTGCCACTTGTAGTGGTAGTTCCTTCGCGCGGACTCCTTCCTGGCCGCAGTTAAGACGTTCCCAATGGCAGGGTCGTCTACAGCGATATTCTCCAGGCATGGAGGGCCAATACTGGCAGGTCCCGGTGCAACACGAGCGCGTCGGAATGGGACAGCAGGTCCGGTACCATCGGAAACCTGAGAGTCCTGCCCCGGGCGGCCTTGATCAGGGGTCTGAACCAGTGCTGCCTCGGCCAGTACGGTGCCACGAGGATTGCGTCTCCTCGGTCCGCGATGATCTTCGTGATCACGCGGCCCAGGAGCAGGAACGGAGGGAAGGCGTAGATCAACCCCTCGTCCCACGGGAACTGGAGCGCGTCGCTGATGGAGTGCCGATCGTGGCCGGCCCTCGAGCAGAATCGGCGGCACTTCGCGTTCTGGCTGGTCGCGAAGAGGTCGATGTTCGGCTCGCCCCATCAGTCTCGAACCATCCGGAAGGCCTCGTCAGACAGGGATCATTCGTGGTGGGAAGTGGTGTCCCTGCTGAGGGCGTCCGCTGTGGTGTTCTCCTACCCCGCCAGGTGAACCGCCACAGGGTGTATCTGGAGCGGGACGCATCAATTCCAGAGGTCGAGGGCAATACCCAACAGTGTGGTGGAATGAGTTCCTCCTTGCCTGTTCACGTAGCGGACCGCCATCGTGTTGTCGGTGAGGATCAACACCGTGCGGCCCGTGACCAGGTGTCAGAACGCTCCCAGCGCTTTGTGGATTGCCAGCAGCTCAAGAGCGTTGATGTGGAGGAACAGCTAGTCGTCCATCCACCGGCCTCGGACCTGGAGATCGCTGGTGTGCGCTCCCCAGCCGAAGAGCGAGGCATCCGTCGTTACCGTGACCGATGGCTTGGGTTCGCGGAACGGCATGCCTGACAGGAGGTTCCTGTACGACTGCCACCACAGGAGTGATCGACGAGCCTGTTGGGGCAGGCGGTATCAGCGGCGCTGGTCATCCCAAAGTGGATCGAAGGCCCTGACGAACCAGTGCTGGAGCAGCTGTGCGCGTAACCTGGAGAGGTATGTTACGGCGGTGGTTGAGGCCATGTAGCTGAGGAACTGCTGAATCCTCCTTGCTGACATCGTCGCGGCCTCGAAGGCGCCGGACGCTGCCCAACAAAGCATCCGCGCCCTCTCGTCCGGTAGGAAGTCCATCGCCGATACCGAGTCGACGGTCACCCCAATGAAGTCGAGAACCCGGGTGAGCTCGAGGTGGGACTTCTTGGGGTTGACCCTGAGTCCGAGCCGAGTGAGAAGAGACAAAGTCCAATGAATGTCTTTATACAGTTTTTGTTTGCAGGACACCACCAATAGCCAATTGTCCAGGTAAGCGTAGACAGAGACGCATTTCGTCCACAGGAAGGACACGACCGGAGCCATGCACTTGGTAAACACCCGCAGTGCGGTGGAAAGACCGAACGGCAGCACCCGGTACTGGTAGCTGGTGCTGTCGTCTGCGAACCGTAGGTATCTCCTGTGCTGCGGGCGGATCGAGATGTGGAAATAGGCGTCTTTGAGGTCTATGGACGCAAACCTGTCTTGTCGCCGGAGGAAGGGGAGGATCGAGGGCAGTGTGACCATCTTGAACTTCTTGGGGCGGATGTAGTAGTTCACCCCTTGGAGGTCTAGGATGGGCCGCAGGGATCCGTCTGCCTTCGGCACCGTGAAGTACCTCGAGTAGAAGCCGGTGGTCTTGGCTGAAGGCGGGAGCCTCTCAATCGCTCCCTTTTCGAGGAGGGACTGGACCTCTTCAAGTAGAGCGGAGCTGGCCGGGGTGGAGTAGTAGACACCCCGTGGCGGAATATCTTGGAACTCGATGGCGTAACCCCAGGCGGACGATAGTAAGTACCCTGGAGTCTGCAGTGATCTCCCGCCAGTGATCAAGGTGCCTGGCCAGGCTGGGGTGATGGATCAGGTCTACCGGAAGGGCGAAGGATGGCATGGGTGGAGTCCTGCAGAGACCATCAAAAACGGGACTTCGCTCCGGAGGACGACTTCTTCAATGACGAAGATGGAGACCGTCTAGGAAGCCTCCTCGAAGCCGAAGACATCGATGGCCTTGACATGGTCAACCACAGGGAGGACCTTCTCCATGAAGGCCTCAGCTGGAAGGTGCAGCGAGATTGGGCAGGCTGCTTGATGCCCATCTTCTTCACAGTCAGCTGGGCCTTGACGAGGTGATCCATAGCCTCGTTGGTGGAGGTGTGGAAAAGCCCTTCGCTGTCGAACGGAAGATCTTCAATCCATCGACGGTTGTCCTCCTGAAGCCCAGAGGACACCAACCATCACCCTCGAGGCAGCCTCCACAGTGTGCCTCGAGGTGGCGATCTGCTGGGTAGCCACCGCAACGACCTCGCCAAAGATCTGGGTGGCTGAGGCGCGTGACTCCTCCGGCAGGTCAGCAAGCAGTGGAGCGAGTCGGTCGAAGAGGTTCCGATGGTATGCCGCAAGGCAAGCCATCGTGTTCACCGTCCTGCCCACCAGGGACGATGCCGAATAGAACCTATGGCCAAAGGCATCGAGCTTCCGTCCTTCACAGTCCGGAGGGGTGGTGTGCGCTCGAGTACCTCCCTTCGTTTGGGCCGACTCGACCACTACGGAGTTCGGTACAGGATGATTGAAGAGGAACTCCGCGTTCTCCTTCTGCGTCCTGTACAGGTGCTCCAGCTTATGTGGAATAGGCTGCACTGACGCCGGCTTCACCCATGGCTGCTTCATCGCTTCCACCAGAGTCAGGAGGAATGGCAGCGGCGCGGTCAGTGGTGGGCGGGCTTCCAAGTACTGGAAGACCGGGTCCTGGGCTTGCGGAGCAGGCTCGGTCACCTTGAGGCCAAGGGCTGTGGCCATCCAGAGGGGCATCGCAGAGAACTGGCGCACATCCTCTGGTGCAGACCCCGGACCTGGCTCCCCGAAAACCAGTGGCAGGGACTCATGAGAAGAAGGGGTGGACTCGGCAGAGTCGGAGTCCGAGTCATAGGAGTCGCCAGATGGAGTTGGCGACTTCTCCGCCTCCTTCTCCTCAGCCGGCCTACGGGCCGAAGGTGCCAGGGTGACTGCTGGAGCTGCAGGCTGCGTCGATACCGGTGCGGCCGATGTCGTGGCCGGTACCGGAGTCACTTGCAGGGGCACGACCGCGGTTCGTGCCACACCTGATCCTGGTCCAAGGTAGGCAGGAGAGTAGGCGCTCTCACCCGAGTGAATCCTTTCCAGGCGCATCTCCCGAGTAGCGTGGGGATGGAGGCCTGGCCCACTGCTCTGGCAAGCGGGACTTGTCGTGTCGAGAGGCTGGGCGCTGCCTGACCACAGCTCCCTCTCGGTGGTCTGCCGAGGGCGGACGGTGACTTGGCGGGGTAATCTCTGCGGTCCGCTCGGGAGGATGAGGGGGCGAAGCCTGCACGGTCTGTTCCTCATCCGACACCTCGAGGATTTCCTGTTCCTCCGGAGGCTCCTCTTCCTCAGGGAGCTCCATCGGTTCAGGTTCCTCGGCGGGCTTGGTGGGTGGTGGAGTCAGGGGTCACACCACGGTAGGTGGAGAGCGCCGCTTCTTCTTCCTCTCCTTCCCCGCCCCTTCGGGGGGGCGTTTCTTCTGGGCCGGGGTGAGCGGCCTGGAGGAGGAGGAGGAGGCCTGTGAGCCCGCAGGGTCCTCACGTGCCCAAGTTGCCGAGATCTTCAGTATTCTCGGCAGCTTCATGATCGGTACTGAGCCCGGTATCGATCCGGATGACGTCGAGGGCATGGCAGCTGCCACCGCTGCCGAAGAAGAAGAGGAGGTTGGACGTCTCTTGGCCATTGTCTCGGGGGTTTGCACCCACAAAGATTGTTCCCAACAACGGGATTTAAGCCTCGCGGCCCTGTTGCGAAGGGTCTGGTGAGTAAACTCCTTGCAAATGGGGCAGGCTTGGACAATATGTCCCTCACCCAAACAAACGAGGCACGTGGAATGCCGGTTGGAAAGGGCAACCTTCCTTCCACAGGAGGTGCAGTTTTTGAACAATGCTGACATACACAAGCGAAGGGTGAAGTAAAAAGAGTCCGAGGGCACCAAAAACAGAGTCCGAGATTCAAAGCCGTAAACAGTCCAGAAATGGGTCAAAACCAATCAAATCCACAACAAGATAAATCCGAAAGCCGAGAGGGGTAGTCAAAATCCAATCCGAAGTCAAAAAAACCGAGAAAATCGCAATGAAGCACAAGAAAAACACAAGCCAACGAGAGAACCTTCTGTACGCTGAGGCGGACAAGAAAGAACTGAGGAGAGACCATTAGTCAGCGGGAGGAGCATGCGCAGTACCGACGTGGGGGAGGGGTTCCCGCCAAAGCTAACAAGCTCTAGAATCTTCTGAATGCTACCGCGCAGGCGCGAAAGCTCCTAATGTATGAGGCACAGAGACCATGAAGAAGAGTAAGAGTAGTATGATCCCGTCAGCTCGTGCCACACGTGCTCCTGGCCATACCTCCCAAGGTGCGTGGCCAGGGAGTAGGCGTGCTCGCCTGACTATGGCCTCTCCAGGTGCATCTCCTGGTAACACGGGGATGGAGGCCGGGCTCTCTGCTCCGGAGAGCGAGACTCACCACGTTGAGAGGCTGGTCGCTGCCAGACCACAATCCCCTCTCGGCGGTCTGCCAAAGGATGGCGAACTGGCAGGGTAGCCTCTGCGATGAGCTCGAGTGGCTCAGAGGGCGAGGCCTGCACGGCCTGCTCCTCACCCAATACCTCGAGGATTTCCTGCTCCTCAGGAGGCTCCTGTTCTTCAGGGAGCTCTGCAGATTCAGGTTCCTCGACAGGCTGAGTGGGTGGCGGAGTTGGTGGTTGAGCCACTTTTGCTGGAGAGCGCCTTTTCTCCTTCTTCTTTTGTTCCCTTCCAGCGTCTTCGGTGGCAGGATGCTTCTGGGCCAGGGTAAGCGGCCTGGAGGAGGTGGTTGAGGCCTGCAAGCCCGCAGGATCCTTACGTGCCGAGATCTTGGGGATTCTCGGTACCAAGCCCGGTACCGAAACTGATGAGGTGGAGGGCGCGGCAGCCACCACTGCTGCCAAAGAAGAAGAAGAGGTCGGGCAATTCTCGGCCATCGATTCCCTGTCTGACCTTTGAGCCCACAAAGACTCTTCCCAGCAGTGGGATTTCAATCTCGCAGCTCTGTTTCGAAGGGTTTGGTGGGTGAATTCCTGACAGACTGGGCAGGCCTGGACATTATGCCCTTCACCCAAACAGAACAAACACTTCGAATGTCGGTCAGAAAGAGCGATCCTCCTTCCACAGGAGGTGCAATGCTTGAACAAGGCCGACATAAAACAGTGACAGAGCGAGGTGAGGAAAAGAGAGAAGTCCGAGAAACACGAAAAACACAGTCCAGAATCCAAAATCATAAACAGCCGAAAAATAGTCAGAAAACCAATCGTACAATACCAAAAGCCAGTCCAAAATCCGAGGGGGGTAGTCAAAATCCGTAATCGGAAGTCAATAGCCAAGAAAAATATCCAAAAGCACAAGCCAACAAGTTACAGGTAAGCAACCTGTTCTTTTAGTTGTGACTATTCGACCTAATAAGGATAAGCTTAAATGATTCCTAAATATTTAATTTTCTCTATTTGAAAACTTCTCACTTGTTGTAGCTCCCCTTCTTCATCCTTATGTATATTCTTTGTCGTCATGACCATTTTTTTCCTTGTTAATTTTAAATCTGGCATAGTCTCCATATTTATGTAAAATTTCTATTAATTCCTTTATATTTTCCAACAGATCTTCTGATAGTATCACTAAGTCACCCATTAAGGCTTTTAATTTATATTGTTGGTCCTTGATTTGAACTTCTTTAGTTCTGGGATTATTTCTTATTTTTCTGTTTAACATTTCTAATACCATCACAAGTACTAGTGGCAAAAGGGGGCACCATTGATGTGTACCATTTCTATCTTTATCTTGTTTGTTTTCTCTCATTTAATTTATTATAGTTGGTGTTTGGTTTTTATGAATTGCCTGAATCCAATTAATGTAGTCTATTCCCAGGTCATTTTCTTCATTACTTCAAACATAAAATGCCAATTCAAATGATCAAATGCCTTTTCAGCATCAATGAAGATTAGTGGCAACATCTTATTTGAAAATATTTCATAATATTCAATAATGTACAGGATTGTCCTTATGTTGTCTTTCATGTACCTTTTTGGTAGAAACCCATTTGGGTCATAATGGTTAAGAGTCAGCAGGTTAAGAATAAATGAATGGTTTTTAAGAGTCTGAGTTAGCTAGAAAGGAATGTGAGAGAGGGTATGTGTTTTAAATGTAATAATTATTCTGCTGTGCTATGTTTCATTGTTGTAAACAAAGAACTGTTCTTGTGTTTACATACTTCATATACTTTTTGTCTCCAGAAAATGCTATCTGATGGAAGGTTTGGATTCAGACAAGTTGTCTGGGGTGACAGCTTTGAATATAGAAGGGTGGTCTTCATTTGGGGTGGAAGTTACATAAATCCTTGGAGGTACCTTGAGGACATTTAGATGAGCCCCATAGTTGATGTCACATAAGGGGTGCAGGAGGTAGTCCTGATATGGCAAATGTGAAGATAAAAAAAAGGCCTCGATGATTGTGTTAATAGTAAAAGAGTACAGACAGAATGGGCAGTGCTTCCCACCTTTTTCCCTGGTCTACTCTGCAGGGCTGTTAGGAGATTCAGCCCCTTGGACAGTTTAATTCACAGTGGGTATTGTCTGCTTAAATCCCTAAGCTAAAGAAACTGTCTGTATTTGCTTAACTAAAGTCCTCCATTTTGAATTCCAGTCAGCTTTAAGGATTGTCAGCTCCTTATCCACTTAAGATTATGCAGACATTAATTGGCAAAGCTCAGTGCTCAGGTTCTCAGCTTGGGTTCCCAGCACTCTCTGTAACAATATTTCTTAAACTCCACTGCTGAACAAATACATGTGTGCTAGAGGGTTCATTGTTGATGAACCAGAAGTTACCTTATTGTCAACTATGTATCAGAATTTTAGTCCTGGGAAAGCAAATATTCTTGCACATGGGCTGTATGCTGTATGAGAGCATTTGTCATCCCAAACCTATTTAACCCCTCCCTTTTTCAATAAAGTGTCCTCTTTGCTCATGTAAGAAGTGGTTTTGACTGTGTTCTTGCTGGGGAGAGGGAGTCTGTTTGGCCAAAGTTGGGGCTTATTCCAGGCTGATGCAGAGCTCACCCGCAATCACGTATACCACTCAGGGTAATCTGTGCGGATCTAATATTTTAGGTCTGGCCTCACAAGTTTTACTAGGGTTTAGGGGCGACTGCCAATTGTGGGTTCAAGTCCCACTCAGCACCAACAATTGCAAAGAGCACCATGGAAGTCTTCACATTTGGTGGGTTAAAGAGTAGAAACATTTGGCCACAGAGGAGGAAGTTCTTGAGGGAAATTCCTACAGTTGTTGGTAAAGTGAAGGATTTCCCTAGAGGGGAAGCCTCTACATTTGGTGGTAGTGTGATAGGATAAAGGGTGGAAACCCCACAGTCTCCCTTCCCCTCAAACTTCCCTAATCAGAGGCATAGGCTGAAAACTTGGGCTTATCTTGTTGCCCGGTAAGAGGCAGAGTTCATAGCCTTGCTGTATGCCAGGCTGAATGGCAGCTATAATACTTGGTAGTTGTTCCTGCAGTCCTTGATCGAGACACACGCTATTCTGAGCCTCATTTTCCAGGCAGAGCCTCTCTAGCTAATGGATACTCTTTTTGGGGACGCAGCTCCTGGTGAGGAGGAAAAGAGGAGAGAGTTGCACTGACTGACTGCTGTCACTGATTGACCACTGCATGAACAGAATGTTGAGCTAGGTGGGCCTTTGTTCTGATCCAACAGGGCTCTCTACCCGTGTTCTTCAACACAGAGGACTTTTGTCATTGACTGTATACACATACAGAGAGTTTGTCCAAGGCCACTAAAACTTAGCAAGAGAACCTGGACCCTGTCTTCTGGCAGACATGCCATTTTCAACAAACGAACAACATCAAAGAAGTGATTTTGTGTGTAGGAGAAAATGGGAGGAAGGGAGAGAGATTTCCTCTAGGATGGTGACAGGTAAGACACGAGCATATTTGGTCCACTACTATTCCAGCATGTCCATCCAGATTATTTTTAAACCATGAATCCTAAATAATGTATTGATTGGTTGAAACTTACAGAATAATACCATCACTCACTAAGAATGATAAGAGAGTGTTACAAACTGCCACCTCCTATACATCTCAGTTTCCTTATACAACTGAAGATGGGAAAAGCTGAAACATTTTGCTCTCTCTCTCTTGCTCTCTCTCTATATATATATTTAGTTCTGTTTGTTAATCACACATATGTGTGTGCATGAATGCAGCATGTCTTGATTTTAATAAGGCCATTGCCAAGGTCCCCCATGAAATTCTTGCAAACAAGCAACTAAAATTAGCAATGACTTGGATGATGGAATAGAGGGCTTTCCTATCAAATTTGTGGATGATACCAAGTTAGGAAAGATAGCTAATATCTCAGAGGACAGGATCAGAATTCAAAACGACCTTAATAGATTAGAGAGCAGGGCCAAATCTAGCAAAACAAATTTTAACAGGGAGAAATGTAAGGTATTGCCCATAGGCAATAAAAATGAAATACAGAGATGCAGGATGGGCGACACCTGGCTTGACCACAGTACATGTGAAAGGGATCTAGTAAACCACAAGGTGAACAGAAGTCAACCATGTGATACAACAGCTTAAAAACCCCAATGTAATTCAAGGCTCCTTCAATAGAAGGTTGAACGAACTAATAGTATCACTCTATTCTGCTTTGATCAGACCTCACCTGGAGTACAGTGTCTAGTTCTGGGCATCACGATATAAGCAGGATATTGACAAGCTGGAACTTGTCCAGAATAGAGTGACTAAAATGTTGAAAGGTCTGGAAACCATGTCCTATCAGGAGCAGCTTAGGGAGCTGGGTATATTTAGCCTGGAGAAGGTTAAGAGGTGAAATGACAGCCATGTTGAAACATTTGAAATCATGTCATATGAACGATAGGGCTAGCTTGTTTTCTGTTGTTCCAGAGACTAGGACATGGAGCAATGGCTTCAAACTATAGGAAAAGGGATTCCACCTAAACATTAGGAAGAATGTTCTAATGGTAAGAGCTATTCAATAGCGGAATACACTACCGGAGTGTGGTGGAGTCTCCTTCTTCGGAGGCTTTTAAACAGAGGCTGGATAGCCATCTGTTGCGAGTGCTTTGCTTGTGTATTCCTGCATGGCAGGGGGTTGGACTGGATGGTCCTTGTGGTTGGTCTTTTCCAATCTCTCTCTCACATCTCTGTTGGGCTGTGGAAACCCACTGGGTGACCCTGGGCAAGTCACACTCTCACAGCCTCAGAGGAAAGCAAAGGCAAACCCCTTCCGCACAAATCTTGCCAAGAAAATCCTGTGATAGGTTCACCTTAGGGTCCCCAGGAGTCAGAAACAACTTGAAGGTACACAACAACAACAATATATGCATCACCTGCATGCATGAAGATCCCATATAGTCCACAGGAAATACTTGATAAAAACACCAGCTTTATTAAAACCAATGTGCTGTTGTGGCCACAAGAAAAGTGGAGCTGCCATTGTGGGTTCCCACCCACTCTTATTCCCAGTTGATGCTCAGCTCAAAACCTTCCCTGCTTACTCTCTGGAGGAGATCCACATAAGCCATCTCAGTAATTTTTAGGCACTTGTGCAACTTGATGAAAGTTAGTTGATTGTCTGATGATAACAACTGGTGAAGGATATGAGGTGACACCTCATCTCGAATTAGCATGAGCTTAGAGAGGTGTTGTAGGGCAGTTCTAGAGCTTTCTTGTATCTTCTCAAACACCCAGTCCAGAGAGAAAGGAATCCTGATCAGCTGCAGGCTTTGCAGGTACGGAGAGCCTCTGAGCAAAGATACGAGACACTGTCTCAAAATCCTGATGTGCTGCGGAGGCAGAAAACCTTTCGAAAGAGAGCACACCAGGCCAAATGCAGACAGCTGAGGGAATTCAACATCAGAGAGGCTGGTATCCCAGTGGAAGGCCTCGTTGGTTGGCTGCTGGCTCTGCCTGTCCCCCCAAGAAGAGCTGACAGAAATGTTCAGTTCTTTGAGAATTGGGCAGTGGTTCAGCAAAGTATGGAAAGACAAGCCATCTACATAGGAGAAACCACAGATTGAAAGGCACGTCAGCTGGATCCCGAGGTTTGCTGTCACAGGCAAAAGCTCCCTCAGATCTCTTCCATCCCAGCATGTGATTCTCAGGTGGGTGAGGTGGCGCAATGACAAGAGATTTCGAACAAAGCCAAGGCCAGGTGTTACAGTCATAGATATTCCTGACAAGTATGGACATACAGCACAGGCTCTGGGCAAGTCAGAGTTGGACACGTCACAGAGTTCCTTGAGGGGAAGCATAAGTCTAGAACTCCCTGCTTCTGAGAGCATGGCCAACCTGGACTTTGCCAACATCTCCAGAGAGGGAAACCCAGGAGGAAACTGGTTCCTGTTAAACTGCTCTTCATAGATCAGGCACACAGCTTCTGTCACCCAATCACTGTTCACATATTTCAGGTTGGGCAATGCCAGCAGCACGAAGGCCAAAGCCCAAGGTATTTCTCGGCTATCAGGGCTGGGCTCCAGCCTGTAAAGGATGAGTCTTTGTAATGTTGGGCAGCAGACAGAGCCAGTATCAGGATTGTAGGCTAGGTAGAGGAGGGAATCCAGAGACAGTCTCTCACAGTCGGAGATGTTCAGCTCACAGAGTTGTTGGCAGGAAGCTCCCACAGTTGACAGCACATAGCTGTTGCATTGAGTCTCCGAGAGGTCCAATTTTTTGAGTTTTGGCAAAGCTTTCACCAGGTCTGCCAAAGCATCTGCAGGTACCTTGTCACAGCCGTGGAGAACTAATGAGGACAGATACTGCCTCAGAAAGAGAGAATGAGAGAGAAATGAAAGGTTTTCATTCGGGTTTGTCCACAGGTGGTAGACCACACAGAATCATAGAGTTGGAAGAGACCACAGGGGACATCCAGTCCAGCCCCCTGCCATGCAGGAACCTACATCAAAGCAGTCATAAGAGATCTCTGTTCTGGGTGCATTACCAACAGTGGACTGGTGCAGAGACAGTGCAGATGATACCAAACTGGGAGGGGTGGCTAACACACCAGAGGATAGGATCAAATTTCAATACAACCTTGATAGATTGGAGAGCTGGGCCAAAGCTAACAAAATGAATTTCAACAGAGGGAAATGTAGGGTCCTGCACTTGAGCAGGAAAAATGGAAGTCACAAGTATGGGATGGGGGACATGTGGCTGGATAGCAGTATGTGTGAAAAGGATCTAGGAGTCTTGGTAGATCACAAGCTGAACAGGAGTCAGCAGTGTGACGTGGCAGCCAAGAAAGCCAACATGATTCTTGGTTGCATCAATAGGAGTATGGTGTCTAGATCGAGGGAGGTAATGGTACTACTTTATTCTGCATTGGTTAGGCCTCATTTGGAATAATGTGCCCAGTTCTGGGCACCTCAATTCAAGAAGGATGTCGACAAGCTGGAATGTGTCCACAGGAGGGTCTGGGAGCCATGCCCTATGAAGAACGCCTTAGGGAGCTGGGTATGTTTAGTCTCCAGAAGAGGTTAAGAGGGGACATGATTGCCATGTTTAAATATTTGAAGGGATGTCATGTTGAGGAGGGAGTGGACTTGTTCTCCACCACTCCAGAAATTAGGTACAAGGAGCAACGGATTCAAGCTGCAGGAAAGGAGATTCCACTTGAACCTCAGGAAGAACTTCCTGATGGTCAGACCTGTGGAATATGTGGCCTCAGAGTGTGGTTGAGTCTCCTCGTTTGGAAGTTTTTAAGCAGAGGCTGGATGGCCATCTGTTGGGAATGCTTTGATGGATGTCCTGCATAGCAGAGGGTTGGACTCGATGGCCCTGGGGTCTCTTCCAACTCTATGATTCTATGACTATGTTGCACTACCAACAGTGGACCCACTATAACATGCTGGCTCTCTAGAGAAACCTTATTTGGGTTTTTATTATTCACATGCTATTGTTAGAAATAGGAGCCTAGGATCCTGTATAACACTTCAGTTCTTTCATTTTTTTCTTTTTATTATGTAGACTTTCTTAAGACCTACTCTGTGCCTTTTCCTTTCAAGTCCCTATCAATGAGGCAAGCCAGACTGCAGACTACAAAGGTGGGCCAGGCAAGGAAAATAGTTGCAAAGTTGTCCATGGGATCCAGAGGGAAAAGGAGCTGAGGAAAGCAAGCAAAGGTGAAGCAGGAATGCAAACTCATCTAAGAGGCCTTCCCTTAGAGGAAGGCAGGAAAGGAACCCCATTTCAGAGATGTTCCCTAAGCACTACCCCTCCTTTTCACACACACTTTTTTTTTTTTTTTTTTTTCCTTACAGCGCACTTGGATAATGTGAACAATGTCCCGGTTGACCAGCTGTGGGCAGGCTGTCAAGTTCAGTTGCTTTAGTTGAGGCAAAATGAGGGAACGCAGCAGCAACACAGAAGTCAGACACTTCATCTCCCCCATTAACTCAAGTAGCTCCTGGAGAAGGGAATCAGCTAGAGACAGGAAGAAGACACCCAGTATTAAAATTACAGGAGGTTGGGATGATGTGAGGGCAGCAGAGGAAAGTGGTGGGCTCAGAAGATTTGGAGCGAAGAACCAACAGCAGTAGGCCATGTGGGGATGGAGTCTCATCAAGCCATCCTCTTCATTGTACACTTGATCCTGGTTTTGTTTCCTCTCCAGGAGTTCAAAGTGGGACACATGATTCTCTTTCACACAGACATGTACACAGACACCATTATCATCACCATTTTATTCACACAACTATGGTTGCCAGAAGGCTCTCATACCTTCATTGGTTGGGTAGAAGAGAGCATTTTAGCAAGTGTTGCTTGCTACACAACTAGATAACAAGGAACACCTGTTGAAATTCCCTCTTCTAGACAACTATTAAAGGTACCAGAACCCTCCCTAGTTTTCACTCTGGCAACTTTACACACAACTACCCTGTGGGGCAGTTTAGGTGAGGAGAGAATAACTGGTCCTATGTCACTGGGGAGCATCACAGATGAGTAAGTCATTAGCTCTTAACCTTTTTTTACTGAGGACCCCCTGTAAATATTGCTGGGGACCTCCAAGACTTAATTCAATATTGAAATACTTCAACATTCCAATATTCATTTATTTATTTAGTAAAGACTTCTGGAGACTAAGATTCAAATCTCTGCTCAAATATTGGGTGACCTTGGGCAAGTCACATTCCCATAACTTCAGAGAAAGAAAAGCGCAAATCCCCTCAGAACAAATCTTACCAAAAAAGATTCGTGATTAGTTCACCCCAGGGTTGCCATACGTCGGATGTGACTTGAAGGCACACGACAACAAAAAGCCACTGACAGGGGGAGGTTTTTTTCTAGCCATCATGTCTCTCCCCCTTGAAAAGTGATATATGGCGACCTCAAGGGAAACCTATCACGGTAGTTTTCTTGGCAAGATTTGTTGACTTTGCCTTTCTCCAAGGCTGAGAGAATGTGATTTACCTGAGACCATCCAGTGAGTTTCCATGGCTGAGTGGGGATTCAGACCCTGGTCTCAGGGGTTATAATTTGGGTGTGTTCGCATGCCTGCTGCTGCATCCCTGTTGCTGCTCCCACCATTGGCAGGGCTCTGCGGGCCCCGTGTGATGGCTCTACGGACCCAAGTTAAGAATCACTGGAATAAATCATTTTAGCCAAGATTTCCTCATTATCTATCAGATACTATAACCCAATCTGGTGCTTCTCAGATATGAGGGATTAACTAACTCCAGAATATTCCATATCATTGGTAGTTGGGAACTGAAGACCTGTTAGGCTCCAGGTTGGGGAAGGTACTCAAACCACTCCACCACCCTGCAGATGGACTGGAAGCCAACATCTGGCAGCTTCTAGCCTGGTTCTGGGGGAGGGCTACTCGTATCCTGCCTCCTCTTCAGCTGAGGACTGTTCTGTTCTTGAAAGGAAGGAAGGTTCAAAGGCTGTATGAGGCAGAGGATTCTCCCTCACTCTCTGCACGCTGTTTATTTCCTGTTCAGAAATATGACAGGTGGGAGCAGTGGAGAGTATGAAGAAAGCACCCTGACTTACACACACTAGTTGGGGTCCTATTTGTTAGTCCCTATCTGGAGTTGACCCATTCAATCCATTATTGAATGGTGAATCAATACATAGGTAAACCTCATTTGTTCAACAGGTTTGCTTTACTAAAGATTAACACCACAATTTAGGCCACTAAGTGTTTGCAGTATGCAATATCCACACAAAATGTGTCACTGAGGGGAAAAAATTGCGTCTGGAGGTACCCATTCCAAGGCAGCAAGAACAGACAGAAAATTTTGTTAGGGGCCAAAGACAAATTCCTAAGTGAATCGTTGCTGTATGCTTGGTGAAAACTCCTGCCTAGTATGGGAGAAACCACTGGGTACTGGGTGCAAGGAAGAAGCAAAGCACTCATGGTGTTGGATCTACACACACACACGCACGCGTGCACAGTGGGGTATCTTAAAGGGCATTTCTGTGACTGGAAAACCTGCTTTTTAAAAAATTCCTAACCTTGCTGCATTCCACCCATTCCAAAAGGCTTCAGAAGAACCCAAATGAGGGGAGAGATTTTTCTTACGTCCCTTGCTTGCCTGTCCCTCTCTCATTCCCATTCCAGATATTCCTTTGTGTGTGGAGAGGAGTGCAGGGAGTGGGCAGGCTTACACATACACATGCACCACAACCAGCTTTTAAAGGATCCTGTTAACAGTTGCTTACTAGTTCCCTAATGTTCTTCCTCTTACTGGATTTTTTTAAGACTAAAAGTAGATACCCAAGAGACTATTTAGCAAAAAGATCAACTACCATGCATAATTACATAGAAGGGCAAGAGAACATGGATCTTTGTTGGACTGCAATTCCTATCATTTCTCACCAATGGATATGCTTGACTAGGGCTGTGGGGAAAGGCAGTCCAATAACTTTGGGAAGCCACCCAGTTTGACAGTGGAATGTGCTGCCTCAGTAATGGTTGGAGTTTCCTTCTTTGGAGGCTTTTAAACAGAAGCTGGATGGCCACCTGTTGGTAATACATCCAGAACAGAGATCTGTTGGGAGTGCTTTGATTATGTATTCCTGCATGGCAAGGGGTTACACTGGATGGCCCTTGTGGTCTCTTCCAACTCTAGGATTCTGTTTCCTTGGCCCTGCCATAGAATAGTCCCTTAAGAAAAGGACCCTCAACTCCTCATCCTGATTTGGCCCTGGTGAATTTTTCTGCCCTCTGTCCCTCTCTTCCCATTTGTCCAGTGCCTCTCACCCAAGATGTCAAAGGGTCCCACGAAGTCATGGGAGAGGTCACCACCAAGATTGCTTTTTGTGGTGTAATCCATGGCCCAGATGCACTCCGAGTTTTTAGCAACATATTCAAAACACAGACGCTCCAATGAATTCACAGTCTTTCTCTTGGGCATTAAATTCCTGGAGCTGGAACCATGAGAGAAGTATGTAAAAGTGGGAGAGAATAAAAAAGCAGACTGGAATAGGTCAGAACATCCCCTTTGCATCAAAAAAGTAATTTCAAAAGCCCAGGTGTTTTATTAGACTCACTGGAAAACAGTATTTCAGAATTGCAGTTCTTCCAGTATTATACTTCTACTGGTCCTCATACTCCCCAGATGCCATATGGAAAAGGAATGGAATAATTCAAAACTCGTAATGTCTCAGTCTCCCAAAGCAACCAAAGTGACCACTCACACATGACCACATGGAAGAGATGTAAGAAGCCATGAAACCTGCACAGAGATCACATTCTGATACCCATTCTGGAAACAAGCATCTGTATTCTGGAAGACAACCTAGAACCCCAAGACAAAAATAGGACTAACTGACCAAATTCACCCATAGCATACTGTTTGGGCTAGCTGGGAAGTTGTTGTTACTATCAGAATTATTAGCATTATTTATATCCTGCCTTTCCCTAAGCTGGCAGTTGAGGTGGCTTATATATTAAAATAAATATAATATAGTTAAAACATGCATGAAGTTAACATTAAACTATCAATAATGGCATGGTGTAGTGATTTAGGTGTTGGACTATGACCCTGGAAACCAGGGTTTGATTGGGCAAGTCACATTCTCTCACCCACAAAAAACCCTATGGTAAGTTTGCCTTAGGGTCACCATAAGTTGGAAACATTTGAAGGGATACAATAAGAACATTAACAACAATTTAAAGCATAACAATTAAAATAAAAAGGCGTTTTTGAAAATAGTTTTAAGAAGTGTGGCACTTAATGTAAGCGGTTACTTTAAAGTCATTCAGTACAGAAAAGTATGCCAGAATTTAAAAAAAAATCCTGCCAAGGAAAGCAAGGCCATTCTAGCCTCCCTAGGAAGGGAGTTCCAGAGTCTGGGAGCCACCATTGAAAAGGCCTTCTCCTGCACCTCCACCAGACTTGCTTTTTAAGACTAAAAGTAGATACCCAAGAGACTATTTAGCAAAAAGATCAACTACCATACATAATTGCACAGAAGGGCACGAGAACTTATAGGGGGAATGGGGCTACAAAGAATCTCTCCTGAGGATTTCAGGGCCTAGTTGGCCTCTTACGTATTACTTTGTTATTTGTTTTGTTTATTTAATTTATATCCCACAGTTTATTCCTCACATGGGGCCCAAAGTGGCTGGCATGGATGCTAAAACAGCACAGCTGAAACAACCTGTAACAATACACAACAATCCACTTAGAACATTAATTTAGAACAATTAAGAGCACATTGAAACCATGTGCATGTTAAGAAGGAACACATCCTTTGGACTTTCCCAACCAGATAAAACCCGCTTAAATAGAAGGTCTTTGCCTCCTCACTGTAACATAGTATGGGGGAGATGCAGTTTGGCAAATGGCATGTTCAGGGCTGCCTTATCTGTTAGGCACTTTATGCACAGTGTTTAGGACCTATGAAAATTTTAGGGCCTCTGAAAACATCCCTAATGGTACATTGAGGCAAGGCAGTGAATCAAATACAAGAGTGCCTAGGGCCTACAGAAAGACAGGGTAAAACTGCTGACACCCCTCAATTGAGCTAAAAGGTGAAGGAGTACCTCCACCCAGAGAGCACCAAACTCAGCTTCTCACCTTCCCCTTCCATTTCCCCATTAGACTGAAGCAGAAGGACCCCTTCCCCACCTGCCTCTAATCCTTCCTTCAATCCTGGGCTCCCTTGGCTGCCATCTTGACAGGGAAAAGAGGCTTCTCAAAAACAAGGGCCAATTAAAGTGGCTGGGACCAGTTCCAAACCTAGGGCCTCTTGGGTCCCACAAGGGTGAGCCATTCTAGTGGGGTGTAAAATTATCCAGTAGGCAGTGGTTTGACTGCTGTGCTGGGATCCTGCAAGAATCCCCTCTTAGTCACAGAAAGTCACTGGGTGACCTTGGCCAGGTCACACTCTCTCAGCTTGAGAGGAAGGCAAGGGAAAAACCTCTCTGAACTTATCTTGGCAAGAAAACCCTGGGATAAGGTCACTATAAGTTAGAGTTGACTTGAAGGCACATCTCTTTGATAATGATGATGATATCTTGTCTTTTTTCCAGTCTGGAACTCAAGGTAGCTACAGCTACAGTTACAATGGATGCACAAGATCAAAACCAAGATAGTTAAAGCAGGGCAAAGATGCTTGCACCATGCTTCTGAGCAGATAAAATAAAAACCAACTCCTTTGGGGAGGGCACCACGTCCAGCCTCTCACTCTCCACACCCCCACCACATTAAAAGCAGAAGGGACACCAGTATCACCTCCTTCCACCCCTGCTGAGCACACTCTGCTGCCAGCTTGCAAGGGTGGGGGGAATGCTACTCAAATGTAAACAGGTCAGCAGGAATGGCAACATTCTGGGAACTCACCTGGCAAAAGAGAGAATGGAAGGGTTCCCCTGGCTGGCAAAAATGCAAGAGACCTTTCCACACTTGGTGTCAACTCTTGCCACTCCCCTCTTCTATGGATTCTCCTTGCCTCCCTTCTCCGATTTGGGCTCCACTGGGTCTCCTCCTCACCCAGACTAGCTCAGCTGAAAGAAGCAACAGCTGAAGAGGAACCTCTTCTGGAGCTGTTCCTTCCTTTAGAAATCCCAAGCCCACCACACAGCCTTGGGTCCCTTGACATAAGAGTAGGCCAGTGGAGACAGACAGGCTTCCTCCTGGGGCAAGTGCTGTAAGCTGAAAGGATTGCAGGTGAAAGAAATCAAGGAACCAGCAGGAAAATATGAGGAGCCGCCTTTGAGCAGAGAATACTGGCTTGCCCTCAACAGGTGAAGTAAAGGCATCTTCACATGCACTCTCTTATTGCTCCTTGCTGTTCTGGAAGATGCTTCTCCATCAAAAGCCATTCTTGGAAAGGAAATGTCCCACCACATTTAGAATATTTATACTCCATTGTTCAACCACAAAGGGTCTCAGAGTGGTTTGTTTGTTGCTGCGTGCCTTCAAGTCATTGCTGACTTATGGCAACCATAAGGCAAACTCGTCATGGGCTTTTCTGAGGCTGAGAATGTGTGATATGTCCAGGGTCACCCAGTAGGTTTCCATGGCTGAGCAGAGAACTGAACACTAGTCTTCAGGGCTGTAGTCTGATCCTCAAACCACTACACTGTGCTGGCTTTCAAAGAGTAGCTTACAAATTGTTAATTTGACAGTTCCCTGCCCTCACTTGTAGTCTAAATAAGACACAACACAAAAGAAAAAGGAATAGCTGTGGGGAAAGGGATTAAGTCCAGTAGATACTGCCAGTTCTCTCTCCCTCTGAGGTCCAGGGAAGTGGCAGTTGGGATGGAGGGAGGGCCTTTCAACTGCATCTGGGCCTAGCCATGATGGAGCTGTGCCTCTTCTTTTCCTGTGAGGCCAGGGCAGTGGCAGCTGAGATGGAGGGAGGGCCTTTCATCTACTTCTGGGCCAAGGCACAATGGAGATGTGCCTCTTTTTCCCCCATCCGCAGCCACAGCAACGGAGTTAGGGTGGAGGGAGGGACTTGCATCACTCGGCTTTCCTTGGAAAAGCTCTGGGAGAAAACTTCTCATTCCATCTGCAAGGATTGTTTTAAGGATTCAGTGAATCTTGACCAAAGCACTGGACACAGCACTTGCAGGATCAGATAACTGGGACTCAACAAGAGTGATGACATTATCTGGCATCCCCTCTGAGCTTGGCTACAATCATCCCCCTTAACAGCCTTTAGCTTCAGAACAGGCCTGCTCCTACTGGGAGTAAAGATGGCATGGGGCCCACCAGCTGCCACACTGTAGGCACCTCTACTTCTGGATTTTTCTTTGGGGCTTGGCTAAGGGAAGTGTTGTGACCACTTGCACCTGAAACTTAATTATAACATGCATGCTCTAGATCTATGTTGTTGTGTGCCTTCAAGTCATCCCCAATTTATGGCAACCCTAAGGTGAAACTATAACAGGGTTCTTGGGGGCTGAGAGTATGTGACACACCCAAGGTCACTCAGTGGGTTTCCAAGGTTGAGTGAGGAACTGAACCCTGGTCTCCAGGATTGCAGTGTTAGAGTTACCCCCAAACCCTCAAAAAACATGTGGGACACACAGACTACCCCAAGTAGTCTTCACATTTGCAGGTGAGTGCTGAATCAGCCTGGATCGGTTGCCAACTTTGGCCAAATGGACTTCTCTCCTCTCAGGAATAAGGCAGTCAAACCACTTCTTGCATGAGCAAAGAGAAAGGCCCTTTATTCATAAAAAAGCAGGGTTTTTTTATAGATTTGTAGTGACAATAATGTCATAAAGCATACAGTAAAAGTGCAAGAATACTTAAAGTTTTTCTGGGACTAAAAGTCTGATACATGGTTGATAATAAAGTAACTTCTGGTTAACAATCAGCAATGAACTCTGAATCAGACATGTATTTGCTCAGCAGTGAAGTATAAGAAATATTGTTACAAAGAGTGCTGAGAACTCAGGCATTGACTTCGCCAATTAATGTCAGCATAACTTTAAGTAGTACAACAATGTTAAAAACAGGAACAACCTTTAAAGTTAACTAGAATTCAAAAGGGAGGAACTTTAGTTAAGCAAATGCTGAGAGGGAGAGAGAGTGTTCCTTTAGCTTAGACATTTAGGTAGGCAATATGTTCTGTGAATTGAACTGTCCAGGGCACTGAATCTCTAGCAGCCCTGCAGAGCAGACCAGGAAAAAGCTGGGAAACACTATCTATTTTATCTGTACTCTTTCAATGCTTACAGTAGTGTAATGCTCAAACCACACCACGCTGGCTGTCCTTCTAGACCCATCAAACTTCAACTATTGGCCTTCCAGATATTGGGAAGGAGGCAGAAAGGGTAAGAAAGAGAGGGTGGAGGCACAGAATGAGAAGAACAGGTTGCTTTCCTGTAACTGTGATTCTTCGAGTGGTCATCTGTGCCCTCACACACTGAGATCTTCGCACATGCGCGGTAACGTTCGGAAGATTCTAGAGCTAAGCGGCTTGCTGGGAACCCCTCCCCCCTGCTCGTACTGAGCATGCTCTGCCCGCCAAGCCAACAGTCTCTCCTCAGTTCTAGAGTCCGCTGGAGCAGCACCTGAAGAGGGGATGGCTGGGCGGGTGTGTGTGAGGGCATAGATGACCACTTGAAGAACCACAGTTACAGGTAAGCAACCTGTTCTTCTTCTTCGTGGTCTCAGTGCCTCACACACTGGGAGATTGTGAAGCTTACCAGTGGACGGTGGGTCAGGTCCTAAGAGTATGGAAGACAACACCGCACGGCCAAAGCGGGAGCACCAGGTGGTGCAGTGGTTAAATGCCAGTACTGCAATCACAAGGTTGTGAGTTCGATCCTGCCAGTCTCCAAGGTTGACTCAGCCTTCCATCCTTTCGCAGGTCGGTAAAATGAGTACCCAGCTTGTTGGGGGAATTAGCTAAAAATACATTGTAAACCACTTAGATAAATGAAATAGAAATAAATGCTATTGCTATCTCGTCGAGCTCGGCAGTCCAAGCGATAGTGGCCCACAAAAGTCAAAGTTCGTGACCAGGTAGCCACACGACACAGCTCCTGCAGGTCCACCCCTCGAAGGAGAGCTGCTGAAGAGGCCACGGCTCGAGTAGAGTGGGCACGGAGCAAAGCTGGCGAAGGCTGCTTAGCCAGTTCATACGCCAAGGGAATGGTCTGAGCCACCCATCTGGAGAATCTCTTGGTGGATACCTTGTGGCCCTTTCGATGACCACCATAACAGGCAAACAGGTGAGGAGTCTGGCAAAAGGACTAAGTCCAATGAGTGTAGAAGGCCAGAGCCCGATGTGCATCGAGAGAGTGGAGAGATCGCTCCAGAAGCGTAGTCGGGTCAGGATAAAAAGTAGAAAGGATGATGTCCTGGTTAAGATGAAAATCGAAGACAACCTTGGGTAGGAAGGAGATGTCTGGTTGAAGGACCACTTTGTCTCGATGAAAGACCAAGAAGTGCTCATCAGACCGTACCGCTCTCAACTCGTTCGCTCTCCTGGCCAAGGTGACAGCCACAAGGAAGGCAGTCTTCATGGTCAATAGCCTGTCATCAGCAGTAGGCATAGGCTCGAAAGGCGGCCGCGTCAGCTGGGATAGCACCAAGGACAGCGAGCAGGGTAGAAGCAGTGGTGACACCGGTGGGTAAAGATGTTGCAGTCCTTTCAGGAACTGTTTGAGCACAGCATCCCTGAAGAGTGCTGCCGAAGGAGAACCACATGGCTGGTAGGCAACGACAGCTGCGAGGTAGACTTTCAGAGACGGAAAAGCCAGGCCTCGTTCCCTGAGGTGAAGGAGGAAGTGCAGCACGGTAGGGAGGCTGACCAGTTCACAACGTGCATCTGCAAAAGGCAACGAACCTCCGCCACTTGTAATGGTAGCACCGACACGTAGATTCCTTCCTGGCTGCGGTGAGGACATCCTCCACGTGTGGAGAGACAGGAGTAGTAAGTCTGGATGCAGCACGAGACCGTCCGAGTGTGAAAGGAGATCCAGTGCCGTTGGAAACTGGAGAAGTCAGCCTCGAGCGACCTCAAAGAGGGGCCCAAACCAGTGCTGCCTCGGCCAGTACAGAGCTATGAGGATGGCATCGGCACGATCCGCAAGGATCTTGGCGACTACTCGACCCAGGAGAGGGAACGGTGGGAACACATACAGGAGACCGTCGTTCCACTGAAACTGAAAAGCGTCGCTGAGAGAGCCCCAACCTAGGCCGGCTCTCGAGCAGTAGCGGGGACACGTCTTGTTCTGGTAAGTGGCGAAGAGGTTGATGGATGTTTCGCCCAAAACGCAGTGTCGGAGAGGGACCACTCGTGGTACCATGAGGTGTCCCTGCTGAGGGTGTCCGCTGTGGCGTTCTCCTGGCCTGCCAGGTGAACAGCAACATGGTGCACTCAGAGTGGCACACACCAGTCCCAAAGACGAAGGGCTATGTTGAGAAGGGTGGTAGATCGCGTACCTCCTTGCCTGTTCACATAGCAGATGGCCGTTGTGTTGCCCGAGAGGATCTGTACTATGCAGCCGATGACCAGGCTGCGGAATGCTCGTAGTGCCTTCAGGATGGCGAGGAGTTCCAGGGGACTGATGTGCAGGCAGGTCTCTGGGTCGACCCAGTGTCCCTGTATCCTGAGGTTGCTAATGCGCTCCCCATCTGTAGAGGAAGGCATCTGTTGTCACCGTGACCCAAGGGCATGGGTCCAGAAAAGGCATTCCGGAGAGGAGGTGCTGGAAGGAGAGCCACCAGAGAAGGGAGTTGCGCACCTGGTGAGGAATCCGCAGGAGAAGGCCCTGGTTGTCCAGGAAAGGATCGAAGACCCTGATGAACCAGTACTGGAGCGGATGGGCGCGGAGACAAGAGAGGTAAGTGACCAACGTCGCCGCTGCCATGTAGCCGAGAAGTTGCTGGATCCTCCTCACCGAGATCACACGGGTGCGGAAAACAGCGGTAGCAGCTCGGCGGAGAGTGCAGGCTTGCTTCATAGGGAGATAGGCCTTGGCGGAGACTGAGTCCAGGGTTGCTCCAATGAAGTCTAGGACCCTGGTTGGTTCAAGGTGCGACTTCTTCGGGTTCACCCTGAGGCCAAGGCAGGACAGAAGAGACAGTATGAGATGAATATCCTTGTAAAGCTTCTGCTTGCAGGACGCCACCAACAGCCAGTTGTCGAGGTAAGAGTATACCATAACGCGTTTTGTGCAGAGGTATGATATCACCGGAGCCATACATTTGGTAAAGAATCTGGGAGTGGTGGACAGGCCAAACGGTAGGACCTTGTACTGGTAACAGGTGCCATCGACTATGAAGCGCAAGTACTTCCTGTGTTGGGGTCGAATTGCGATATGGAAGTAGGCGTCTCGTAGGTCGATAGAGGCAAACCAGTCCCGACGTTGCAGGAAGGGCAGGATGGAAAAGAGGGTGACCATCTTGAACTTCTTGGGGAGGATGTAGGAGTTCACCCCCCTGAGGTCCAAAATTGGTCGCAAGGTCCTGTCTGATTTCGGTACCGTGAAGTACCGGGAGAAGAAGCCGGTGGTACTGGCCAAGGACGGGAGCTGTTCTATGGCTCCTTTGTACAGCAGGGACTGGATCTCCTCTAAGAGAGCCAAGTTGGCCGGGGTGGAGTAATAGACACCTCGAGGTGGTTTACTTTAAAATTTGATGGTGTAACCAAGATGGACGATGGAGAGGGCCCAAGAGTCCGTCATGATGTGACACCATTCGGAGAGATCCCGGGCCAAGTTCAGGTGATCGACGAAGCTGGTGGGCAGACTGAAGAGTAGATGTGGTGGCGACCTGCATGAGAAGTCAAAACTTCGACTTCGTCATGGAGGAAGACTTCTTCGAAGAGAGCTGGCATCTTCATAGAGGTCTCCGGGCAGTGGACGGTGCCGTGGAGGACCCAGTCGATGCCCAACATGGGGAGCGGGACTGGTAGGTATAAGAAGAGCAGTGCCAGGAAGAGCAGGAAGCAAAGCTGCGATGGGACTGTGGTGTTTGGTGGATCCCCATCTGCTTAGCCGTAAAACGTGCTTTCACTAGGTGGTCCATCACATCATCAGTGGTAGAGGGAAAGAGGCCTTGCTCATCAAAAGGCAGGTCCTCAATCCACTTCCTGCTGTTCTCCTAGAGGTCTGCAGATCTTAGCCAGGCGAAACGCCGAAGGGTGACAGCGCTGACCATCACCCAGGCCGCACTCTCGACTATGTGCCACGAAGACAGGATCTGCTGGTTGGACAGTGCTACCGATTCATTGTAGAACTGGATAGCGCTTGTCCGGTGATCATTCAGGAGATGGGCCAGCAGAGGGTAAAACCTGTCCCAGATGTTACACTGATACGTGGCGAGGCAGGCCTGCGTGTTTGAAATCCTCGCGATAAGGGAGAAGGCAGAATAAAAGCATCTCCCGAAGGAGTCCAAATGACAACCCTCTTGATCAGGTGGGGTGGTGTGCGCCCTCTTGCCGTCTTTGGTCTGAGAAGACTCGACAATGATGGAATTCGGCACCGGGTGGTTAAACAAGAAGTTGACATCCTTCTTCTGGGTCCTATAGAGATGCTCGAGATGATGAGGTATCGGCTGCAAGGATGCAGGCTGGGCCCATGGGTGTTTCAATACCCCCTGCAGGACCAGCAGGAATGGTATCGGTGCCGCAGATGGAGGGCGGGTGTCCACATAGTGGAACACGGGATCTTGCACCGTCGGAGCTGGGCCAGAAGCAACAAGTCCAAGAGCATTTACCATGCAAAGAAGGATGTCCAAAAACTGTTTAACATTCTCAGGCGCTGAATCGGATGAAGGCTCCCCAAAGGCCAATGGCAGAGATACATAGGAGTCCGGTGTTGAGTCGCCAGAGTCGGAGTCAGACTCATAGGAGTGTGAGGAGCAAGACGGCGACCTCTGAGCCGGAGGTGGCTGAGTCGGCAGAGACACAGCCTTAGGAGGTGTGGGAACCGTTGATGGTAGCGAAGATAGTACCGGCGGTGCAACTGTCAGCTGTGGTACCATGGTCGCAGAGATCGGCAGCACAGTGGGAACCATGACCGCAGAGATCAGCGGCACAGTGGGAACCATGACCGCAGAGATCAGCAGCACAGTAGGAAACGGATGCCGAATGGTCTGGATCGAAATGAGCACTGAGACTGAGCGCTCAGCTGGAGATGACTCTGAAACAGGGCGTGAGATGGTCGCCATGACCCGAGGAGGGGGGCGACACAGGCTGGTAGCGTGGAGAGCGGTTGTTTGATCTCCTATAATACGGAGATCTCAACCTGGAATGTGAAGGTGAGCGGCAGTACCAAGAATGATATCGGGAGCTGGATGATCGTGACTGGGACCGACGATGGTATGGGGACCAACAGCATGTGCCAACATGGTACCTATCCTGATAAGCGGGTGAGTAGGAACGGTAGGATCCTCGTTGCTCACGCCACAGGTGTTTGTGTCCGAACTTTGCTATGTATGATGCGGAGAAGAAAGGCGAATCAATCCTAGGCCAAGATCTGCCACGATCAGAAGTGGCCTCCCACCTCCATGGGGATCGATGCCTGTCGGTTCGGCCCGGAGAGAGCGCTGGACTTCAGCGATCGCGGGAAGGCACCTGATGACAGGATGGAGCCCTCGTTGTGACCAAGGAAGGATCCGAGTGGTCCATCCCATCCATTGGGTGAACAAGCGGCATGGTTGGTGCCATCAACACAGGTGGATCCTAGGGCACAGAAAAGCCGTCGGAAGGTGCTCTGTACATTTGGGGCTGAGATTCCTCATCACACACCACAGATATATCCGGTGGGCCCACTTCCTCGACAATGTCCTCCAGAGACTGTGTCGGAGGAGGTGTTGGTGGGCCGGTCCTCTGCAGAGCGGGTGAGCTCCGCTTCTCCTTCTTGTCCTTGCCAGGAGCAAGGGAAGAAGGCCGTTTCTGCTGGGCAGCAGTAAGGGGTTTAGATGACTTTGCCGCCTGAGAGCCTGCAGGGGCATCCCCTGACGCAGAAGTACCCGACGTCCGCTGAAGCTTCAGAATGTGGGGTAAAGTGGAGGCTGGAGGCAGAGAAGATGGCACTAAGCCTGGTGCTGTTACCGTCAGTATCACAGCCGCCAATACCGATGAGGGTGTGGTTATTGGTCACGCTGGGGGGAGCAGGGGGAGGGGTTCCCGCCAAGCTGCTCAGCTCTAGAATCTTCTGAATGTTACTGCACATGCACGAAGATCCCAATGTGTGAGGTACAGAGACCACAAAGAAGAATCTGAGTTTTCAAGAAATCATGCACTGTTTTCTTGTCTCTAGATCTTAAAACAGGAAAGGGGGTGCAGCTGGAAGTAAAATAATGGATTTTTTTCATACCTTATTCTGGAAAAAGGGACAATGTAAGTATTTGCTGGCATATAAGATGCACTGTTGTATAAGAAGCACCCTGTTTTCAAAGGTTATTTTTTGGGGGAAATTTTTTTAGTACCAGTATGTCTTATACGCTGGCAAGGTTTCCCCACCTCCTCTTCCCTTCCATTCTGCCTTGGTGAGAGTTCTCCCCACTGAGGCAAAATGTATAGGAAAGATAGGGAGAGCTCTAGGAAAGCTTTGAGTGAGCACTCCTTTCACTCCCTAGACCGCCCTCTCCCTTTCTTAAGCATTTTGCCTCAGCATGGACAATTCACGCCAAGGCAACAATGGAAGAGAAAAGGGGTGGGGGAAACCTCACGCAAGTGCTCCTTTCATTCCTCTAGAGCTCCCCGCCCTTTCCTATACAAAATGCATAGGAAAGGGAGGAGGAGCCCTAGGGGATGAAAGGAGCACTTGCACAAGCACTTGTATAGGAAAATGCATAGGAAAGGGAGGGGAAGGTCTGGGAGGTAAAGGTAGTGCTTTCTCCCTCCCCTTCCTATGCACAGATGAAGCTTCCCCCACTTCCCCTTCCCTTCTGTTTTGCCTTGACAGTACTTCTCCACAACAGGACAAAATGTAATGTAACAGGACAAAATGTAACGGTGTATAAAACACAGCCCATTTTCAAAGGTTATTTTTTGGGGGGGGGATGCATCTTATGCACCAGCAAATATAGTAACTACAATAAATATAATTCATATTTAACATTAACCTAATTGTTAAAACATTGTCTTTTTAAAACAAATGCCATTTTAGAAGAGCATTTAGCTTAATAATGACTAGTTTAACGACTCAAAGATTTCCCACTAATATATCCATCTATGGCCTGCAAGCTCCATCTTGTATACTTGCCAAAAATACAATGCCCAATCTTTTGAAGAGTGTGCGTGGTCTGGATCAGTTTGTTACATGCTCAAAGTAAACAAGCTAACTTGAAGTTAGCTTGCTGACTTTGAAAGAAATGAGGCAGGAAAGAACATGCGCATTTAAAAAGGTTAAGAACAGCTTAGCTGGATTAGAACAAAAGGCTCATCCGGGCTAGTTGTCTGTATACTCTGCAGACCACAAGAGGCCTATGGGAAGCCCATCAACGGGACATAACAATCACATCCATCTGCGCATGCTTGATAGCCACTGGTATTGAAACTGCTTCTGATACTGGGGGTCATATACAGGCCTTGTGGGAGGTATCCATGAAATTGTCTTATCCTCTGATACTGAAGTCACCAGCCCTTGTACTGGTATCCATTGACACCCTTATTGCTGTGTGTCTTCAAATCTGTTTTCAACTTAATGCTGACCCTAAAGCCAATCTATTACAAGGTTTTCTCAGCAAAATTTGAACAGAGGGGGTTTGCCTTTGGTTTCCTCTGAGGCTGAGTGTAACTTGCCTAAGGTTACATATTGGTTTTACATGGCAGATCAGGGACTCAAATTCTTTTCTCCAGTTGTTGTTCAATGCTCAAACCACTGATAGCCTTATCCTCCATTAAATTGTCTGCTCTTCCATTAAATAGCTTTTGAAGTATTTCTGGCAATTAAAAATTCAGACTGTAATGAAAGCATCTTACAGAGCCCTCTGCTTCACTCACATTCCATCTTACATTAAATTTCAAAATTGCTGAGGCAGGACCCTGCAGCATAGACAAAGCCATCTGGGACATTTCTGTATTTTTAAGCTGCTAGCTTGCCATTTATATTTCTGGAATGAAAGACACATTAGAACTTTTGCTTTAAGAAAGCAACTGGTCAGCAGGGAGCAAGTCCAACAATGGTGTCATCTTAATTTATGGCAGACATGGAACTCATTAAGCCCTCCAGATGTTGCTGGGCTGCAAATCTCAGCATTCACCATCATTACCTATGCTGGCTACGGCTACTGGGAGTTGACACTTAAGATTTCCAGTGTTGATGCAAAGGTAACCATCATGGCGCTACTTGCCTTCTCCTCATGGAAGCTTGCCACATATACCATCTCCGAAAGAACAGGCTGCTTACCTGTAACTGTGGTTCTTCGAGTGGTCATCTGTGCCCTCATACATTAGGAGTTTTTGCACCTGCGCGGTAGCATTTGGAAGATTCTAGAGCTCAATAGCTTGGCGGGAACCCCTCCCCCATGCCGGTACTGCGCATGCTCAGCCCACCAAGCAAAGGTCACTCCTCAGTTTTTGGTCCGCCGAGTAAAGTGGGACCTGAAAAAGAGGGGAAGATTGGGTGGGCATGTATGAGGGCACAGACGACCACTCGAAGAACCACAGTTACAGGTAAGCAACCTGTTCTTCTTCTTCGTGGTCTCTGTGCCTCATACATTAGGAGACTGTGTAGCTTACCGATAGGATGGTGAGTCAGGTCCTACAGAACAGAAGCCAGCACAGCACATCCAAATCAAGCATCCCTCCGGGACCGGCAGTCCAGCCTGTAGTGGCACACGAATGTCGATGGCTGGGACCAGGTCACCGCATGACAGAGTTCCTGTAGATCGGCTCCTCGCAGGAGGGCTGCAGATGTCGCCACGGCTCTTGTGGAATGAGCCCAAAGAAAGTCTGGCGGTGGCTTCTTGGCAAGCTCATACACCAGGTGGATAGTCTGCGCCACCCACTTGGAGAAGCGCTGGGTGGACACCTTGTGGCCTCTTCGACGCCTGCCATAGCAGACAAAAAGGTGCAGGGTCTGTCGAAAAGAGGCAGTCCTGTCCTTGTAAAATGCCAAGGCCCGACGAACATCCAGGGAGTGCAGAGACCGCTCCAAAGGTGTAGTCAGGTCCGAGTAGAAGGTAGGCAGGATGATGTCCTGGCTCAGATGTAAGTTGGACACCACCTTCGGCAGGAATGAGATGTCAGGCCGAAGGACCACCTTGTCTCTGTGAAAGACCAGGTATGGTTCGTCACATCGTAGGCTGTCAGCTCTCCCACCCGCCTGGCAGAGGTGACAGCCACCAAGAAGGCAGTTTTCATGGCGAGCAGCCTGTCATCTGCAGTCGCCATAGGTTCAAAGGGCGGCCTTGTC
Source organism: Iguana delicatissima (assembly GCA_948472985.1). Lineage (NCBI taxonomy): Eukaryota > Metazoa > Chordata > Lepidosauria > Squamata > Iguanidae > Iguana > Iguana delicatissima. The sequence continues at coordinate 364,747 of CAOKZL010002203.1, read as the reverse complement.
AGCTGAGACAGCACCAACAATAGTGACCACGGCGGCAGGGGCGGTGATACCAGCGGGTAGAGGTGCTGCAGGCCCTTGAGAAACTGCTTGACAGTACCATTTCGGAAGAGGGCAGCCAAGAGGGATCGTGGCGGTTGGTATGCCACGATAGCGGCGAGGTACATCTTCAGCGACGGGAAGGCCAGGCCCTGCTGTCGGAAGTGCAGGAGGAAGTGGAGCATGGTCGGCAGGTTGACAGGCAACACCAGCTTCCAATGTTCCTCAGCAAAGGCAATGAAATGCCACCACTTGTAGTGGTAGTTGCGGCGAGTCGATTCCTTCCTGGCCGCAGTCAAGACGTTCCTGATGACAGGGTCATCTATGGCAATATTCTCCAGGCATGGAGGGCCAAGAGCAGCAGGTTCGGGTGCAGCATGAGACCACTGCAGTGGGACAGGAGGTCCGGTACCGTCGGGAACCGGAGCATCTCTCTGTGGGCGGCCTCGAACAGGGGGCCGAACCAGTGCTGCCTCAGCCAGTATGGTGCCACGAGAACGTCTGCTCGGATCTTCGATATCACGCGGCCCAGAAGGGGAAACGGAGGGAATGCATAGAGGAGTCCCTCGTTCCACTGAAACACGTTGCCAATGGAGTGGCGATTGTGGCTGGCCCTCGAGCAGTATCGACGACACTTCACGTTCTGGCTGGTGGCAAATAGGTCGATGGTTGGCTCACCCCATCGTCCCAAACCATCTGGAAGGCCTCGCTGGAAAGGGACCACTCGTGATGGGATGAGGTGTCCCTGCTGAGAGCATCCGCTGTGGTGTTCTCCTGCCCGGCCAGGTGAATTGCCACTGGATGGATCCGGAGCGAGACGCACCAGTCCCAGAGGTCGAGGGCCATGTTGAGGAGAGTGGTGGAGTGAGTCCCTCCTTGCCTGCTGACGTAGCAGACCGCTGTCGTGTTGTCGGTGAGGATCAACACTATGCGGCCTGTGACGAGATGATGAAACGCCCGCAGAGCCTTGGAGATGGCTAGGAGCTCGAGAGCATTGATGTGGAAGGAAGTCTCGTGTCCAATCCACCGACCGCGGACTCTGAGGTCGCCGGAGTGTGCTCTCCAGCCGAAGAGTGAGGCATCCGTCGTCACCGTGACCGAGGGGTTGTGCTCCCAGAACGGCATGCCCGACAGGAGGCGGCTGTAGGACTGCCACCACAGCAGGGATTGGCACACCTGTTGAGGTAGCTGGTAGTGGCGAGACTGGTCGTCCCAGAGCAAGTTGAAGGCCCTGACCAACCAGTGCTGCAGCGGCCGTGCGCACAGTCTGGAGAGGTAGGCAATGGCGGTCGTAGAGGCCATGTAGCCTAGGAGCTGTTGGATCCTCCTGGTTGGCAGCGTCGGAGCATGGAAGGCAGTGGACGCCGCCCGACACAGCGTCTGCGCCCTGTCCAGCGGTAAGTACGCCCTCGCCAATACCGCATCTGGGGTTGCCCCGATGAAGTCGAGAACCTTTGTGGGCTCAAGATGGGATTTCTTCGGGCTGACCCGCAGTCCAAGCTGAGTGAGAAGGGTCAGAATCTGGTGAATATCCTCGTAAAATTTCTGTTGGCAGGACGCCACCAAGAGCCAATCGTCCAGGAGATGCCTTTCGTCTGCAGGAACGACACAACAGGGGCCATGCACTTGGTGAAGAACCGTGGCGCGGTCGAGAGGCCGAATGGTAGCACCCAGTACTGGTAGCATGTACCGTCGACCGCAAATTGTAGGTACTGTCTGTGCTGCGGGCGGATGGAGATGTGGAAGTAGGCGTCCTGGAGACCGATGGAGGAGAACCAGTCCCCTCGTCGAAGGAAGGGCAGGATCAAGGGTAGCGTGACCATCTTGAACCTCTTGGGGTGGATGTAGTCGTTCACCCCTCTGAGGTCTAGGATAGGCCGCGGGGTTCCGTCCATCTTCCGTACGGTGAAGTACCTCGAGAAGAAGCCGGTTGTCTTGGCTGAGGACCACTAGCGCTTGTAGAAGGGACTGGATCTCTTCCAGTAATACCGAGCTGGCCGGAATGGAGTAGTAGACCCCTTGCGGCGGAATATCCTGGAACTCTATGGTGTATCCCTGGCGGATGATGGTAAGTACCCAGGAGTCTGTGGTGATTCTTCGCCACTGGGCGAGGTGACTGGCCAGTCTCGGATGTTGTTGAAGGGCGGCTGGAAGGGTGAAGATTGGCGTTGGTGGAGTCCTGCGCAACATATCAAAACCGTGACTTTGACCCCGACGAAGACTTCTTGGAAGAAGAGGATGGGCATCTTCGAGGAAGCCTCCGTGCAGCGGACGAAGTGGATGGCTGGGATGCAGCTGATCACAGTGACTGCGGTTGATATGCGGAGGAGGAGAAGGACCTTCTCCAAGATGGCCGAGAGCCGAAGCTGAGGCGGGACTGGGCTGGCTGGTTAATGCCCATATTCTTTGCTGTCAGATGGGCCTTGACGAGGTGATCCATGGCCCTGTCTGTTGACATGTGGAAGAGACCCTAGCCATCAAATGGGAGACCCTCAATCCTATGGTGGCTGTCTTCTTGGAGCCCCGATGACCACAGCCAAGTATGCCGACGAAGGGCCACCACGCCTACCATCACCCTTGAGGTAGCCTCCGTGGCGTGCCTCAAGGAAGTGATCTGTTGGTTTGCGACCTGCAACTGCCTCACCAAAGAGGTTAGTGGCGGTGGTGCGGGACTCCTCAGGCAGTTCAGCAAGGAGCAGGGTGAGACGGTCCAGGATGTTAAGATGGTAGGCTGCAAGGCACGCCATCGTATTCAGGGTTCTGGCCACCAAGGAGGACGCCGAGTGGAAGCGTCTCCCGATGGAATCGAGCTTCTGGCCTTCATGATCCGGCGGGGTGGTATGAGCTCGATTGCCTCCTTTCGTTCTCGGCCGACTCGACCACTATCGAGTTCGGTACTGGATGGCTAAATAGGAACTCCGCATTCTCTTTTTGTGTCTGTAATGTTCCAGCCTATGAGGTATAAGCTGCGCTGAAGCTGGCTTCACCCATGGCTGCTTCATAGCCTCGAGCAATGTTGGGAGGAATGGCAGCGGTGCAGTCGATGATGGGCGTGCCTCGAGGTACTGGAACACTGGATCCTGCGCCGCTGGAGCTGGTTCCGCAACCTTCAGGCCGAGGGCCGTGGCCATACCGAGAACTGACGCACGTCCTTGGGCGCCTACTCCAGATCCGGTTCCCCAAACGCCAGCGGAGGTGACTCATGAGATGGCAGAGTCCGACTCATACAACTCCGATGATGGCGTCGGAGATCTCTCTGCTGCTCTCTCCTGGGATGGCTTGTGGGCAGGGAGAGCCAGGGTCACCGTTGGAGCAGTGGACTGCGTCGGTACTGAGGTCGACGCCGTGGCTGGGGTGGGCGTGACCTGCAGGGGCACCACCGATGGCCGAGGGCGTTGGGCGGCCTGTGTCGTGGACGTCGCGGGTCGCGTCGCTTCAGCCATGGTGTTCTGTGGCATTGGACACGTTGCGGTTGCCACTGTCCACGGAGGGGGTGACACTGCCCTGTAGCAGGGTGAGGACTCCCGGGACCTCCGATGGCGAGGCAAGTTGGACCGGCAAGGCGATCAGCTCGGCATCCTCTCATAAGGAGCGATGGGCCTCCCTGGAAGGCGAATGAGACCGATGTCACAGAGACCAATACCGGAATCGGGGTGGTACCGGTCCTGGTACAACGGGGAGTAGGAGTGGTACGACCCCGGGGCCTCGAGACAGAGGTGCTCCTGGCCGTACCTACTGAGGTAGGAGGCGGAGTAGACGGTGTTCCTCGAGTAGGCTCTCTCCAGGCTCATCTCCCGGTGTCGTGGGAATGGAGGCCTGGTTCTCTGGTCAGGAGAGCGGGAGTCACCGTGTCTAGAGGCTGGCCTGTGGGAAGGCAAGGCCGATGTTGGGCTACAGCCTCCTCCCGGCGGTCAACCGATGGATGGTGATCCAGTGGGGTAATCGCAGTCATCAGCTCGGGCAGTTCCGAGGGCAGGACCTCCATGGTTTGCTCCTCGTCAGACAGCTTGAGGACCTCTTGCTCGAGAGCCTCTTGCTCCTCTGGGAGCTCCTCTGGTTCTTCAGAGAGCTGGGTAGGTGTAGGTGTCGGGAGACGAGTCTCCTTTGAGGGGAGCGTCTCTTTTCCTTCCTCCTCCTCTTCTTCACCTTCTCCTTCCCGGTGTCCTGGGCTGCAGGACGCTTCTTCTGAGCCTGTGTCAGAGGCTTGGAGAAGTTGGAGGTCTGCGAGCCCGCAGAGTCCTTCTGCGCCGGAGGAGCAGAGATCTTAGGGATCCTCAGGAGCTTCACGACGAGACCAGCCCGGGTACTGACGAGGTAGAAGGTGTGGCAGCCGCCGCTGATGAAGAGGTTGACGGGCGAGAAGATTTCTCGGCCATGACACCGTGGGCCTTGGTCTTCTGGGCATGCAGGGACTCCTCCCAACAATGAGACTTCAGTCTCGCTGAGCGGTTGCGGAGGGTCTGGTGGGTAAACTGCTTGCAGACCGGGCAGGCCTGAATGTTATGGCCCTCGCCCAAGCAAAAAAGACACTCACGGTGCTTGTCAGAGAGAGCAACCTTCTTTCCACAGGAGATGCAACTCTTAAACAGCGCCGACATAGAATACGTCCAGGAAAGAAGAGAAGAGAGGGGGATAGCGGGGGGTTTGAAGTTGACAGAACCAATCCGAAATCCAAATCGTAGTCAAGCCAAAAAAACGGGTCGGAACCAGAAGCCGAAAACACCAAGCCAAATCGTAAGTCAAATTCGAAAACCGTAGTCAAAAAACTGAAAACCGTAGTCAAAAAGCCAAGAATCAAGCCGAAAAGGCAAGCTATTGAAATACCTTCTGTTCGCAATGGCGAACAAGAAAGAACTGAGGAGTGACCGTTGCTCAGCGGGCTGAGCATGTGCAGTACCGGCATGGGGGAGGGGTTCACGCCAAGCTATCAAGCTCTAGAATCTTCCGAATGCAGGCACGAAAGCTCCTAATGTATGAGGCACAGAGACCACGAAGAAAAGGCTTGGATCCACAAGTAGAAAGAAGCAGCGTCCATGGTTTTTTCCCCATGTGTATGTGTTATCCATCTAGAACTATGTGACATTTTAGGACAGATGTCTGTAAGCTCAAGTAATCAAGATGAGAGCCTCCAGTAGGAACACAGGACCCAAGATCTAGCCAAGAGGACTTAGATACACCATTCTGGCCGTTCACATGGATTCATGATACAATTGGAGGGCAGGATTTTTGGCTACTTATTTTGAAGTGATCTGTAATTTGGATTGGTGTAAAATAGACTTAGCCTCTTGACAAACTGATTAGTTGCTTCTATTGACACATATAGATCTTAAAGGGCTTTTCGTGTTTGTTTTTCCTTCTATGGTATATAGGGGGACTTCAGCATTAGATTACGACTCTAGACATCAAGGTCTGAATTCTCACTCTACCAAGAAAACTCACTAGTTGACCTTGGGTAAGTCACACACTCTCAGCCACAGAAGGTGGCGAGACCCCTCTGAACAAAGCTCACCAAGAAAACCTGTGACATAGGTTTCCCGTAAGTCAGTAACTTGAAGACACACAACAAATGTGAATACAAGGGCCCTCCACATTTGCAAGGGTTCACGGTGGACAACCCTCATGAAAGTGGAAAATTGCAAATATCCCCTCCCATTCCCCTCTGGAACTTCCCCCCTTCCACTCCTTTGCCTCTGGCCCCAGCACTGCGGGGGGGGGGAGATGAGGTAAAAGGCTTACTGGCACTTTTCCCTCAGACAAAGGAAAGCTTATCCCCATCCCCTCATAGTCCTCCTGTCTGAAGCTCTTCTCAATTTCTTGGTGAAAGACAAGTATTTCCAAATCAAACAAGATTTTACATTTTTATCCTTTTTATTTGAACCATCTATTATATATAAATGCAAATGTAAGAAACAGAAACTCAAACAACTATTTAGATGAGAACTGATGAAAAATATCTGTTTACCATGCAGTACTATTAAACATATTACAACTTTTAAAGCCCAATTCACATTTCAAAAAACAACTCATTTTGTCTCTGAACAACTCCACATCAGGTTAACTCACTATAATCTGCACATCCATATAATCCTCTTGTAGGAGAAATAGCAGAGTCCTGTGGGATCTTGAAGACCAGCACAGATTATACCATGAGCACTGGTGATCTACATTAGACCACTAATTCAGAAGCATATTACCCATAACTTCAGATCTTTATACAATACACGTGGCTAAGGTTACAAAGGAAGGCAGTGCAACCAGAAGAAAACAAAGAAAGTTTGTACAGTGACTGTTTCTTTATTAAAGCTAGCCATTTGGAGGCCTTTATCGCACAATGGTGTCATCCTGGAATGGGGACATGTTGCCACCAGTCTGTGACATGTGTCATTGCACATCATTGTGGGTCCACTGCAGTCCTGATGGTGCTGCATCCCCAGCTATTGTGATACTGCCATACACCGTTACCAGAAAAAATCCAGTAATGACCTCCCTTCACACAACAATCCCATCGGTTGTGGGCACGCGGGAACAAAGATTACCCATCCCAAATGCTATCCATCCGCCAGCAGCCAACCAGTGCAATGGGGAGCACTCAGGTCTAGATCTCATGGCGATGGGACAACACAGGAATATAGCAGAGAACTGCTCCTGTTGCTAAAACAAAATATCTATTGATTCATTAGTTTTCGAAGAATCTCTTAGTATGATCCAAGATATCAACAAAGTCTTTAATTAGCTGGATCCAGGGTTTGTCTTTAAGAGATGGAAGGACTTGGTGCACAGAGGTGTTTCTGCCAGTGTTAAGAAAATCCCCCTGCTCTCCTCTGCCCACGGATCAGGCCATTCAACAGGGCTCAGATCTCCACATTATATTTTTCCAGGGACAAGAGGGGCTGAAATCAGGAATTTGGGCAGGGGAGAATAGTTCCACCAACCTACTTGCTCATTCCTAAATCTGGATCAAGCCCATGTAACTTGGTGTTCCAGTACATGGAAATTATATGGATTCAGAATGTCTTTAAAGGCAATGAGTCAAATCCAAGCAGAATAGATAAACCAGGGCTAACATCAGTGCCAGGATGGTAGGGAGAGCTCAAGATGTAAAAGTTCCAGAAACGTTAAGGCCAGAAATCTTAAAGGGTAACAACCTATGGGGAGGGGGTGCTTCTTTGGCAAAAAAAAAAAAAAAAAAGTATCAAAACAAATTTTAAAAAATATATTAAACCAACTGTGTTAGAAGCCAGGAAGAGGTCCATACGATCATAATCCTGAGGACTAGGATATGCATATGTGGATATATAGTTGGAACTCAAAATTGAAAATATTCCTCCATTATGTGTTCTTATAAAGCAGACCACATGGCTATTAACTTCTCCAGTTCTCTAGTCTGTCTTACAAACAAATCTTCATGCTACACAATTCTTGATATATGGAATGAGTAAAACCTGGTCTTAAAAAGCGTTTCTCTCATTCCAAGAAAGAGAAAAAGTCAATGGAGATTTCCTGCTATGCTCCCCAAGGGATGGGGCAGCTTTCCTTGCCAAAGGTTTCTGATCTTTTCCTGACGCCACATCTTTAGGGAGAGTTCTTCATGTACACTGCATGTCCAGCGTAAGACTTTCCTTGGGGATTCTGCTGAGTCATTATCGTATCCTGCATGTAGATCAGGGCATCTATTTAACTTGAGACAACTCCGCTAATTCTCAGAAGACAAAAACAAGTCAATGGTACGTGTGGGTGCTTTGGACTAAGCTAGATATTTCTCACTGAAGTGTTACAGGGCAGTGCTGGGGCAAATGAGTGGGGTTCAGCAGCTTGTCAAACAACACATCCAGGGAGAATGAAAGGTAGAGCAGATCCAAGCATTTCAGACACGGGGAATGTCTGAATGCAGAAAACAGACTATTTTGTAATGCTATGGAATTCCAATTATGGAAGCGATGCTGGAGTGTTCCAGTGAAAACTCAAAAAGCTGAGGAAATTCAAGGAAAGGGAAGCTGAAGCCCTAGTCCAAGGCTTCAGTGCCTGTCTCCCTGCCATGCTCGTGCTTTCCCAGAGAGAAGAAAGAAATGTAAGCCTCCTGCAGCTTCATACAATGACTCAGCATTGCATGGAGAGACAACTCATCTATGAAGGAGAAGCCAGTGACTGAGAGGGAATGATGATGGGCCCCAACGTTTGCTATCACTGGCAAAAGTTTGCTCAGGTCCCTGGCACTGACCTTCCCTGGCACTGATATTGGGGTAGAGATGTCACAGCAGGACAAGAAGCTTTGAGGCAAGACTCAGCAGCCTCCAAGCAGCACACGCACATCTCCCAAGTGTGAACATATGGTAATGTTTAAACCCAACTCGAACCAGCTCACGTCACTCATTTTCCTGAGGGTCAAGCTAAGTCTGGAACTTCCCTCATTCAAGTTGGTGGGCATTTTCTGTTGCACCAGCTCAACCTGAGAGACAAACCTATAGGAGAACTTGGCATTCTCCAAGTGCTGGTTGCAGATTAAACCCCCAGGCCCACATGATTAAATCCAAATGCTCTGGGATGGGCAGTGCCAACAGCACAAAGACCAAGGCCCAAACAGGTCTTCACTGCTCTTCAGGCCATAAATACTGAGTGTTTGTAATGTCCAGCAGTAGTAGTAGGAGCCTCCATGTACGCCAGATGGAGAAGGGAAACTGGAGTTAGACTCCTGCTGTAAGATGAAGCTCTGCATCTGTTGCACTGAGTCTTTGAGAGGTCTAGTTTGATGAGGTATGGCAAATCTTTCACCAAGAGAATCAGACACTTATAGGGATCCACTTGCAGTCATAGAGATCCAGCACGGACAGATTCTGCTTCAAAAAAGAGAGTGTCAATGAGCAAAGATAAGGCTGAACTTCTGCTTTTTCATCCATACTTTTCCGCCTAAAAACCACCACTGCTGACTCTCCAGAAACCAGGCTTTCTTTTCATCTCACAGCAAGTTACAATGAAGGCCTGCACTAGGACCATTATAACAGGCCTTCAGGACTAGAATCCCAAGGCTCTCTCTTCAATGTGAACAGAAGGTTTCCAAATTTCATGGACTGAAATTCTCTGACTGTACCACTAAGGTAGTAGGTTTCTGCAGAGCAGACTGAGCTGTGCAAAGCAAGCATTTACGGACAGAGATAAAAAGAATGGAAAGCCTAAGACCCAGGACATACTTTTACAGATAGAAGTAATATTTAACGACACTAACAACAAATCTCCACAGGCTTAATTCTCTGTCCCACCATATTCACAGGTGCATCTGGAGGGAACATGGGAGAGGGCCTTCTCGGTGGCTGCTCCTAGGCTCTGGAACTCCCTTCCCAGAGAAGTCAGAATGGTATCTTCCCTTCTGTCTTTTCATTGACAAGCAAAGGCATTTTTATTTTGGCAGGCATTCAATGTGTGACCACTGCTTGTCTGACAAACAGTGCAGGCTATTTTTATGTAGCATTTGTGATCTGTTTGTGTTTTTAAATATGTATTTTAATTCTTTTAATTACTACTTGGTTGTTTAATTTGTATCCCAGGAAAAAAGTGAGATATAAATAAAGATTATGATGGTGATGGTAAATGAAATTAAGAAAATAGAATTGGATCTTCAAACTGATCCCTCAAATATATTGCTACTGAAAACCCTTAAAATTCTACACAAACAAGCATCAACAGGCCTACCATATGAGACAGAAAGTAAGGAAATATCTACAACATAAACATTTTGAAGTTGCTAACAAGTCTGGCAGGTGGTTAGCCTACAGACTGCTGAAAGAAAGAGAGAAGATGATCCTACATATAACAGATGGGAAACAAATTACAACAGATAATTTAAAAATGAAGATTTTTTTTTTCAGCACTTTATAAGGAATAAAAGACTCCGTTGGGGGAAATCTGAACCTACTTGGGACTCTCAAAAACTGTCACCCATATCAGAAGAACAAAGAACAATATTGAATGCAAGAATAAAAATGGCTGAAGTTGGAGAAGCATTTATATATTTAAAAATGGGCAAAGCCCCAAACCCTGATGACCTATTGCCACTCTAAAAGAATTGGAAGATCAATTATCTTTAATGTTTTATTATCTGATGAATTCTATAACTGACACAAGAAAAAATGGCAGAGAGCTGATCAACTGCAAATATAACTTTGATACCTAAAGAAGACCGTGATACAATAGATTCAAGAAATTATAGACCAATATCTCTTTTGAATGACAACAAGATTTTTGCATCATTTCAGCTGAAAGACTAAAAAAAAAAATATAAGTACATGGATTCATGAAGATTACTGTGGATTTTTACCTATAGGCTACTGAGAGACAATATGAGATGCTTAGCAGATATGATGGAATATTTAGAATTTCATAATGAAAACAAGCAGCAATAATCTTCATGGAAACAGAAAACACTGAATTGTGGTCAGAACTTCCTGAATTGCGTATCTGCGATTTATTCAAAGCAAAAAGCTCAGATCATTGTTAATGAAGATAAAACAAACTACCGTGATATACATAAAGGTACAAGAAAGGCTGCCCTTTCCACTCTTGTTTATTTTAAGTCTTGAAGTACTGATTAGAGCTATAAGGCAAGATGAAAACATTAACAACTAAAAAGCAAGTGTTCAAACTGACAGCTTTTGCTGATGATTTAGTATTTTTTTAACAAGACTCAATAGAACGATCAGATGCTCTTTTGGATATTATTATAAATTTTGGAGAAATAGATGGATTAAGTTAAATCAATATAAAACAGTTATGATCACTAATAACATGATAAAAGGACATCAACTGATTTTAATGGAAAAGACTGGTTTGAGATAGATAAGAAAGTGAACTATCTGGGAGTTATTTTTGAATCACATAGTACAAAATTATTTCAACATAATTATGATCAAGTCTGGAGAGAAATTAAACAAAATCTTGAACAATGTTCTAAGTTAAAATTTTCACTACTGGGATGAATATCAGCAATTAAAATGAATGTTTTACCCAAAGTGTTGTTCCTCTTTCAGACTATTCCAATACCAGTAAATGGCTTACCTTTAAACAATGGCCAAGAGATATTGCAAAAGTCATATGATGGGAGGAAAAAGGGAGAGTGAAAATGAAGACTTTAAAAGATGCAAAAGAAAGAGGGGGCCTGGATCTTCCAGATTTAAAATATATATTTTAATGCAATAGTGATGGTGTGGTTGAAAGACTGGATAGCACTACAAAGACAGAGGATTTTTAACCTTGGAAGGATTTAAGATTTAGTTGGCATGCTTTTTTATGGTTAAAAAAAATAAACCTTAAACATTTTATTAGACATGCTATATTGAGAATATCACTGAAATACAAAAATAGAATTTGCCCAGTTCCTTTATGCTTTTCACCACATTAAGCTTTTTTAGTACTTTTTACTACTAAGTTTTATTGATAACTGCATAACTTATGCTGACTTAATTAAAGTAACTAGAACACAAGTTCATATGAAGTCTCACATGAACTGAAAACAGAAGGGTTGGTTTGCCTGTACAAAACTATCTGAGAGATTCAAAATGGACAATAAGTTATATAGCATTTATACAGAGAAAACAGAATTTCAATATCTACTATATCATAATAGTAAACAGTTAATTGCTAAAATGTATAAAATGTTGTTGAATTAGAAGAGGGGCAAGTAAAAGACTGCATGATTAAATGGGCACAAAATATATTTCATATGATCCAGATGGATCAACGGGAGAAACTTTTGAAGAATCATTTGAAATTTACCTTCAGTTATGATTTAAAAGAGAATCTTTATAAAATGATGTATAGATACTATTACTCCCCACAAAAATCAAATCAGATCAAAGACCCAAGAGTTCCACAAACAGATGCTGAAATGTAATGAAACTACAGCATCCTTTTTTCTTATGTGGTAAACTTTTGAGAAAACTAAGAAATATTAGTGGGTGATTCATCACATGATGGAAAAGATTTTGGGAATCAAGATTCATTTGACTGCAGAACTGTTCATGCTAGGGATGATGGGCAATACCAAAGACTGTGTGAGCATCATTCAATACGTGACAGCAGCAGCGAGAATCTTACATGCCAAGTAATGGAAGAATAATATGACGCCTTCCCAGGAAGAATGGATTTTGAAACGTTTGGATATGGCAGACATGGATAAATTCACAATACTAATAAGAGATAAATCTACTAATGAATTTAAGAAGCACTGGGAAAGGGTCATGATATTTTTGTCATATACTGAAGGCAAACACGCTATACCTGGATTTGATTAAAAATTGAATTTAGAACACTTTTTGGTAGAATTATATTTCCTTGTTTACTTTTTTCTTTTATATATTGTATATATATATGAAAATCTATTCATATTATTGATTGTAAACTATCTGAGTAAATGCAATAAGAAAAGGATGATAAATCTGAGGCAGTAAAACCTTCAAAATTTAACAACAATCAGATCTGGGAAGTGGGAAGTTTATAACAGAATGTTTGTTGTTTAGGTATTTGTTTTTCATCTGATAGATATTGTAGGGTTTTTTTCTTTACATTTGTGCTTTGTTAATGTTTGAATGATTAAGTAATGTTTTGTTTTGTTTCTTATTTTTCCTTTTTTTCTTCGATTGTTTTGTGCTTTTTTTCTTTGTAGTCTAAATAAATAAAATTATTTAAAAATTATTCCGATTGTGTCAATTTTAATTTGATTTTTTTACACATATATTTGATACTAGACCCACAAAGGAAATATCATGCTAAAATGCATCTGAAATATTTTTTTGTATTTTAGAGAATTAGGTCAAGTCAAGCGTTTATCATTATGGCTGGTGAAAGCCGTAGGCATTTTTACTCTTATTCTGTGAAGAATGCAGAACTAATGTGTTTTGTTCAGTCTGATGGAAAAACTTAAGAGGATTAAAAAACTTTAAATTCTGGCTATTTATCTCAAGCACATCTGGCTTTTGCTCCACTGAAATTTGTTTTTATCTGTGATCATTAATCTTCCTCAAGTGAAAAGATTAATTCCGAAAAGACCTTCACATCTATTGTGCCTTCAATACTATCAAACTGTATGGACTATGTATTTAAAACATATAGATCAGACCTGGGCATTGTACAGCCCCTGGGCCACATACAGCCCTTTGATTGGCTCTGACCGGCCCGTGTAAGGCTAATTGGAAATTACAAATTAAACATACTTTCTAACTTTACCTCATGCATGGTCTAAAGCTGCATTGCTTTTATTTTGAAGTTTTTTTTTTAATTCACGTGCATAATGACAGACGTGCACATGAGTGGATCCTTGTCACAAGAGGACTTTAGCCCTCAAAATGTCCGCTAAAAAAAGAAGGGTAGATGCTGAATGCAGGGTTTTCAAAAAGAATTGGACTGCTAAGTATTTATTTACTGAAGTCAGAGGTAAAGCCGGGTGTTTAGTTTGCGGGGAGCAGATCGCCATGTTTAAGGACTACAATTTGAGTCGGCATTGTGAGATGAAACACGCTGAGAAATATAAAAACTTGACTGACGCTGAAAGGGCGCGGACTTCGGAAGCTTTGCTAGCTAAGCTGCAAAAGCAGCAAGGCTGTTTTACCAAACTTCACGCAGCCAGGGATGCAGCAACCCAGAGCAGCTTTGTGATATCCCACAAAATCGCTAAATACAGTAAGCCGTTCTTGGAGGGGGAGTTTGTCAAAGAGTGCTTGGTGGACTCCGCAGCACTAATATGCCCTGAAAAAAAAGTGGCATTTGAGCAAGTCCCGCTGTCCAGGCGAACCGTAACTAGAAGGATCGAGGACACTGCGGGGAATCTGGAGCTTCAGCTGCAACGTGAAGTGGCACGTTTCGACTTTTTCTCCTTGGCTTTGGACGAGAGCTGTGATGTCCACGACACACAGTGACTCGTATTCGTCCGCGGGATAACAACGGACTTCAAGATTACAGAGGAGCTGGCAGCAATGCCGTCGATGAAAGGAACGATGTCAGGGAGCGATCTGTTCACGGAGGTAAACGAGTGCATGGACACGCTGGGACTGAAATGGGATAGACTGACAGGCGTCACAACGGACGGTTGTCCAAATCTTACCGGAAAAAATGTCGGACTTTTGAAATGTATGCAAGATAAAGTGACTGAAATCGACATGGATCAGAAACTGGTATTTTTGCATTGTATTATACACCAACATGTGTTATGCAAATCAGCGCTAAAAACTGACCATGTCATTGATGTTGTTACTAAAATAGTAAACTTCATCAGGGCAAGAGCGTTCAACCACAGACAGTTTGTCGCACTTTTGGAGGAGCACGAGACCGAGCATCGTGACATCGGCTACCACACAGCTATCAGATGGCTCAGCCTGGGCAAAGTGCTAAAAAGAGTCTGGGACCTGAAAGCAGAGATTCGAGAGTTTTGTGAGAAGAAAGGCAAAGACTTCTCAGAGCTCTCAGATGAGGACTAGATGGCAGATTTTGCATTTTCTGTTGATGTGACTGCACTGATGAATGAACTGAACACCAAACTGCAAGGCAAGGGCCTTTTTGTTCATGAAATGCACAGCCTGGTGAAGGCTTTCATGACGAAGATACAGTTTCTTTCAAGCCAACTGGACAGCAACACTCTCACTCACATGCAAACCCTGAAAGAAGTCACACCACCAGCTGATCACCTCCGCAGGTACTCATCCATGTTTGGAGCATTGCATGGTGAGTTTTCAAGGCGATTTGAAGATCTCAGAAAAATTGAAGATGAAATGCACCTGATTTCCTCTCCCTTTACCTGCAGTGTGGATAACGCACCCAGTGATGTTCAGCTGGAACTCATCGACCTGCAGTCTGATGCAGTACTCGCAGAGCACTTTCAGTCAGGATCTCTGCTAGATTTCTACTCTTCTCTCAAGGAGGAGAACTTTCCAAACATGAGGAGACATGCTAAGAAGATATTGGTTCTCTTTGGCTCTACATACATATGTGAACAAACATTTTCAATGATGAAGTTCACGAAATCCAGGTATAGATCCTCTCTCACTGATGATCATCTGTCAGCTGTGCTTCGCATCTCCACCTCAGACATTCAACCTGACTTCGATGCACTTGTTAAAGCCCAGCAGAGACTAGATTTCTCTAACTGAACAAGAAAAGAGAACTTAAAAACACCAAATGAGGTGATTAGACTACAAACGTTGGCATGTAAAGGCACCAACTAGCAGTGAACTGGGACACTTTCTTTGGAAGCCTTTTTCTCAGAATCACAGTTCAGTGATGTTTAGTGACAGTGCAATATGATGTATCTTGCTTGATATTTGGAGTACAAGGACAATATTGTGATGTCTTGAGAATGCTAAGAGCCTCTTTCCAACAGTAAATGAAACTCAAAATGTGTTTGAGTGAATGTGACTGGAAATTTTCACTAATATGAGTCACAAATAGTGAAAAATGTTCATTTTGTTTACCATTGTTTTGGGAAATTTTATTTAATAAATTAATTTTTTTGTAAAGCAACCTCACTTTTTCATTGTTTAACTATAACATATACTCGTACCAGCTTGTCAAAACAATGCTATTTACTGCTTTTTATAAAGAAATACAATTAATATTATACAGAATTGAGTTCAGCCTTTTGGCCCAGCCCTCCACAATATTTTTAGTTTCTCATGTGGCCCCATGGAAAAAATAACTGCCCACCCCTGACATAGATCATAGATTGTTAAGTAGATCTACTGGAAATGTTTTAAAAAAATACTTTAAATTTATTTATTTATTGCCTGTTTGCTTACTATTATTATCATCAGCATGCCACTGTGTGTCACTATTAGATTTTGTAACAAAAGTTCCTCAATAATATTTACACTTCATTTCCCTTTTTAAATTTTATATAACTTTGTCCTCTGAATAAATATTACAGTAATATCACAATATTTAACAAGAACGACAACTAATTATGCATCATTATATGATTTTATAAGCTCCAAACATTTCTATCCAATTCCCTCACCGCCCCCGCACGCCAAACACCTTGTTTACCTTTCAATTTAATGTGATGATCTGGGCAATACCACTCACAACCAGCTTTGAGCCGAGCTCCATCATCTAAGGCATAAAAAATGAGGGCAGCATGGCAGCCGTGAAACACTTGATCCCTCCCATAAATAAGATCAGTTCTTCAACATGGAAGCCAGCTGAGTAGACAGAGAAAAGACAACCAAAGTTATTATAGGTAACAAGGTAATTTGCATCCTTTTTTTTTTTTTAATAAAGCTGATGCACCCTGAAGATTGTTTTACATCTGCCTGGACAAGTTAATGCACACAATAAACCAATAAATCAGGGTTGGGCTACTGTGGAAGGCTAGGGGCACATCAGCCCCCCAGGAGACCTGGGGGGTATATCCCTCAAACTGTTAAAAAAGGTTTGCCTTCAAATGTCCCCCCCAACACCTGCTGGGAGGGGACATTGTCACCATGTTTTTAAGGTCTTTCTTCTAAAACAAGTGACCAGAAGTCACTTCTGATTTTTTAGAAAAGGGCTTCCTGGGACTTAAAATGATCCAGCCTTCCACCGCAATATAGCAAAAATGGCCCCTAGAGGGCATGGGAATGGACTGTTTTTTTTTCCCCACAAACTTCCCTCATTAGAGGCATAGACTGCAAACGTGTGCTTGGTCTTGAGCCTCGCTGCCTATTAAGTGGCAGAATGCAGCAAAATCAATCTGGTATACACCTGTCACTCCACAGACTGAACAGGCTCTAAGGCAGCAGTTCGCAACCTATGGGTCGCAAACACTTTGGGGGTCGAACGACCCTTTCACAGGGGTCGCCTAAGACCATCGGAAAATACGTATTTCCAACAGTCTTAGGCTCCATTCCCTCCTTGGTGGTGGTGCACGAGCCATGCACTCGCGTCCTCCTGCTCCCTTTGAAGTACCTTACTACAGAAAATTTTCTTGGCATCGAGCGAGAGTGAGTCGGAAGGGCAATCTCCAACCAGCCACTCCGAGGCTCAAACAAAGCTAAAAACATCTAGTATAAGGAAGTCTGAGAAGGCAAGAATTAAAAAGAAGGTGAAAGGAAAATTACCTGGTAATGCAGTGAAATCTGTTAAGGGCGGGGAAGGGCTCCCAACTGCTCCTTTAACTTCCGGTCGCCATGTTGAAAAGAGGTGTTCAGAAAGCAAGGAAGGGGGCTATGAGCTCGCCAGCAACACAACCAATCACACTCACGCATGCCAGCAGCCTCTGCCAGGAGAAATGGCAGCCTCTCAGTCAGCAGTTCCTGGTCCTTCTGTATAAGCGAATACAGTAGCGCAGGGCAATTTAGCATTGTGTATGGTGTCAGTATTCACTAGGAGTCAAACTGCAATGCCTATGGAACGCAAAGAAGTAAGATTTGAACCTCCTATGTCCTCAATGTCTCCACAGGGGAATGTGTCTTAGTGTAGTAGGGAGGTGATAAGACAAATGATTGCTGAAGAAATGGAAGTGCATGTTAATAAGCAAACAATATTAGTGAAATGATTTCACAAAATACATAAGAAGTTTAAAAAATGTATTGCAAGTTGGACAATTCATTGAATTTGAATGTAATGTCATTATTAAGCAGTCAACAAACTACTTCAATGAATTCTTCATTTTCACGTGATTTTCCTGATGATACAAAAGTTATTCAAGCTGAATCAAATGATGCTGGTGTGTGTTTACCAAAAAAGTCTACCTGTAGGTCCAAAGTGACTAGAGTTGAGGAATCTGCTTTGTCACACTCTGAACAAATCAACACTGAATCTGAAAGTGATGAGGAACCAGATTTGGCAGATACTCATGGGGATAATGACTCTAAATCAGATGGTTCTATTTCTGAGGAGGAGGATGCAGAAGATGATAATAAAGTGAGATTATTTTCCTCAGTTTTTTTTTTAAATTTGCTGGAAAAAGTGTTGGTAATTCTGGGACTGGACAGTCTGGAGAGTGCCACTTCAGATATTGATAGAAACAAGAATGTTGCATCAGTTGTAAGGAATAAGCCTACAAAATCCAGTGTTATTCTCATGCCAGATTTATTTTTGGATTTAATTCAGTCTGAATGTAGTGAAACCAAATCTCCAAACTTTGTATCATTTATGGTGGACTAAATATCAGATATTTACATTACGATTCATAACAGCAGCAAAATTACAGTTATGAAGTAGCAACGAAAATAATTTTATGGTTGGGGGTCACCACAACGTGAGGAACTGTATTAAAGGGTCGCAGCATTAGGAAGTTGAGAACCACTGCTCTAAGGTGTAGCCACAGCGGTTCTTGCCCAGGTAGCTGTCCCTGTGGTCCTTGATTCAGGCACACTCCATATTCTGAGCCAAATTTTCCAGTCACAGCCTTTCCAGGCAAGAGACACTCCTTCTCTTGGGTATGGAGTTCTTCAAGTCAGAGAGGAGAGAACTGCACTGATTTCCTTCCACCACTGCCTGTAGGCAACTAATTGGCCACTTCATAAACTGCAAACTGGACTAGATGAGATTTTGGTCTGATCCAATGGGGCTTTTGACCTGTGTTCTTAAGCACTGAGAACTTTTTTCACTGACAGTATACACATTTGGAGAAGTTGGCCAAGGCCACTGAAACCTGCCTAAGGGAACCTGTTGGGATCATTTCCTATGAGAAGAAATAGCTAGGGAGACAGAAGCCCGCTTGATCTCTGCTTGGCTTCTTCCTCAGTCAGGAAGGGTGAGAACAACGTTAACACTCAGAAGTTTGAGCAGGTACTGGAAGCCCCATGGGGCTGAGACAGAACCCATTCTAGGACTTTGAAAATCTCTGTCCTCCTGGTAGATCCTATTTCAGTTTAACACACACACACACACAACAGTGCATGAACTATATGTATTTGCAGAAAAACAATTCCTCCTCCTGTTCCTTCATTTGATCTTCTGCAACATCACCTACATGTCTAATCTTCCTTTATCCTTAAGAGCATCAAACCTTTCTTGATCCCTCTGGCCTTCTTCTTGTCACAATAAAAGAGAACAATTCAAATGTAATTTGCTATTTACTAGATTAATATCCCATCTTTCCTCAAGTACTCTAGACACTTTCTCCACCATCCATTTTATCTGCCCAGTTGTTTTAGGTAGATTTTGATAAATGAAGAGCACTAGAGAAGAGGATTGCAGTCCACAAAAGCTTATGCTGAAATAAACTGCTTAGTTTTTAAGGTGCCAAAGGATTCCTCCTTTTGAAGGTGATAAGCTGGCCAACAATGTAGCTCATGGTTAATGGCTCTTTCACACCATATTAATTATTGCACTATGATTTTACTGTAACTACTGCGGCTGTATCCTATAGAATCCTGAGATATGTAATCTGGTGGTGCACTATAGCTCTCTGGCTGATAACTTTGAATGCCTCATAGAACTATAAATCCTCAGAATTCCCTAGGAAGCATCCATGACAATTAAAGTGGAATCATACTGCTAGAATGATGTAGCGTGTAAAGCAGTGGTTCTCAGACTTTGGTTTTTCAGCTTTCTTGGACTTCAACTCCCAGAAGCTCCAGCTAGCTTGGACAACATCAGGAATTCTGGGACCTGATGTCCAAACCATCTGGAAGACCAAAAAGTTTGTAAAGGCTCTAAGGAACCATTTTCTCCTCACAGTAACTCTGCCAGATGAGAAAGAATGAAAAACAGCAAGTGAACCAAGGCCAGCAAAGTTTTGAGCCCCTTTTTCACCCCACACTAAACACGCTTGTTACTACACAAGACTGCCAAATACCTAGATTAGACAGGAAATCTTGGAAGATGAAGGGGAACATATTGCATCATGAAGGAGCATTTTTTGGTACAGGCCACTATCCTACCTTGCCATGTGAGTTACTTCAAGTTCAGTGAAAAGGAAGAAGCAGGCTGCCCAGCAGGGCTGTGCAATAGAGACTCCAGCTCTTTTAAATCTACTCTCTGATTTCAACTCCTTCATAAATAGCAAATGAAAAGTATATCCATTAGCAGTAATGAACTCACTGTTGTAAAATTGGTAGCACAAGGCAGTCACCAATATGTAAATCATCAGGGTACTTTGATCAACAGAGCATAAAGCATATATTAAATATATAAAAACAGAAAATACTATATTTAGCAGATACTGTCATAATGGGACAAAGTTTTTATCCGAATCTGAAGTCACAGCAGGTGAACCCCTCTCTTGCCTTCAACTCCACCAAAAATTGCTTCCCATTCCACGACTCCAGATTGCCCTGCTGGCTGCCCCAGTCTCTCCCCTTTCTCTTCTTCTCAGACCGGCCTCCCCTGCTGCTTGCCTTTACCCACATAAAGCAACCTAGTTGATAAAAACTAGGTTGATAAACTAGTTGATTTATTGTTGGAAGCCGCCTTGGGTCCCAATTCTGGGAGAAAGACAGCCTACAAATACAATGATAATAATAATGATGATGATGATAATAATAATAATAATAATTTTTTATTTATTACCTGCATCTCCACTAGGCTTGAGGAGAGGTACAAAATAGATGGGAGTTAAAAGTCGTACTTAAAATATACATAGAACAACTGATACAAATATACTATAATCAAAAAATATCATCGTTAAAAGTACAATTAAAAATACAATTAAAAGCACAATTAAAACTAGACTGAGTAGACTGGACTAAATAAACTAAAGCGGAGTCTCAAGCCCAAGAGAAGAAATGGCACAACCCCAAGAAAGGGGTCCAGTGGGTAAGGCGAAAGTAAAACAAGAAAGAGAGGCCAAATAAAAGGAGAAGGAGGACCTCTTCTCCCCTGAGAGGCAAAGGAGGGAGTAACACAGTTGGAAAGCCAACTTTCTGGTCTTCGTACAAGCGCGAAAAGTTACTCAAGGGTAAGCCACCTCTAGCAGTCCTACTACGCGCCTCTTCGCCTGACTCGAACGGTCTCACTCCCAAGGAGAAAACGGCTCAAACCAGCAGCCCGCACAGGAGCCACCACAAAATGGCTTCCTCGCAAGGAAGGCGAATTAAACCACACACCATGTGAAAATACGGGGGAGCAGCCCAAGTAAACCTCTTTAAAGTGAGCCACCTTCACCATTTGAGCCCTTCTCGTTGCCTACTCTAGAGGAAGCGATAAAACGCAGTATAGTAAAGAAAATATCCCTCACGTCACACGCCCGCAGAGCTTACTCAGCACACGAACGCTCCTGAGGTAAAATAAACCACGCCTTCCTTTCCCTCCTCAGGCAGTTCACACTTTGCTCGTTAGATGGCAAACGCGAAAAGAGGCAAACGTAAATTTTGGAAATTCAAGATTGGCTGTTCGGTGGTTCCCGCCCACTCACTTCGTTTCTGCCCCTTCAGTACCATGATTTGTAAGGTTGGGTGAGTGGAAAAGGCCCAAGTGCTTATGGTTGTTTAAGCTCCTGCGTGTTGGGTAAACCCTGAGGGCGTTAAGATGTCCAAAAATGGAGAGCAGATGACAACATTTGTTGAAAATGTACAAAAATGGAGAGCAAATGACAACATTTATATTTATTTGAATTTCCTCTTCAGGTCTAAAGGCCTGCAGTAAGGCCATTTCCACACTAGCCTGTTATAGCGCTATGATTCCACTTGCAACATCCTATGGAATCCTGGGGCCGGCCGGCCCCTCCCGAAACTGCAAACCTCAGGATTCCATAGGATGTTGCAAGTGGAATCATAGCGCTATAACAGGCTAGTGCGGAAATGGCCATTCTTATGTAGTCCCAAAGAAAACCAAGGCTTAAGACTTTCAGAATTGAGTTTATTGGGAGAGATGAGGAGCTTGCTGCTCTTAGGACCCCAAAGTGTGGTCTCTAGAGCCCCCTCTCACAAAAAAGCCCCTCACAAATGTGTTAAGTGCCATTTAGGGAGCAATTTTTCAACAGAAAGCTCACAGACAGGCATGGCCACTAATTGCTGTAATATTCCAACACAATACAGGCAGGCCAGAAATAGTCGTCCCACCGCTTTAGGAGACCTCAGGGCAAGTACCCTTATTATGTATGCACACTACTTACAAAGAACCTCCTGCCCCGAGCAGGCAGCTTGATTAGAAGAATCCTCATCTGTCAAGCACTCTGCGTTTGCGTACTGTCTACTCTATTGTCAATTTGGATATAACGCAATCATGCTAAATTCTGATCTTTCAGAGGCTTTGTCTCCAGCCCGAAACTCATTGTTTTCCCCCAAGTACAGACTAGCTTGTGGCCACATTTCTCCCTATAAAAACCCCTGACTTTGAGAGCTTCTTCGGATCGCTCCTGACTTCCATCCCGCCTTGCTGCCGCTTTGCTTGGTGAGCCTTCCCCTCAGTTCCACGTACTGAGACTCCATATCTCCGAACTTCTGCTGCAGACTATCTGGGCTTCAGGACAGGTGTAGTATTACCCAAACCAACGACCTCCTCTAAAAATCCCTCTATCCCACTCCAACCTTTATTTTCTATCGTTATCTGTGTGGGTGTGTTGCATACACTGTTTGACTGTATTTTAATAAATATCACAATTATTCTTATACCTCAGTTTGTTCCTTGACTCGGCCTGACCCTGTAGACATTGGGTAAAAGATCTCACTCTGTTGCCCTCCCTCTCGCATTGCTAGCTTGTGCTCTTGACTAATTTCCCCAACTTGTTTAATTGAGAGCACATTTAGGTGTCCCCCACGGGACCCCCAGAAATCAGGGTAACAGTGCCCTGACAGTTTTCCCTCACAGTATTCAGGGTTGGTGCCCTGACCGTTTTAAGAGTTGGTTCCTTAACATTTTTTCCAGAGTTTATCTCCAATGCTATGATGCGGTGTCTGGTGCAGAACACAAGAGAACCATTTGGATGCAAAGAGGCTCACCTCTTCCAAGCTGCCCTTAGGGATTGTTGGTTTCTTGTTGTGTGCCTTCAGGTTTTTTCCAACTCACAGTTACCTCAAGGTGAACCTATCACAGAGTTTTCTTGGGCTGAGAGTGTGTGACTCACCCAGTAGGTTTCTGATAGGAATTGAACCCTGTCCTCTAAGGTTGTAGTCTAACTCTCAAATCACTACACCACACTGGCTCTTGCTTGTTGGTTTAACATCTTTTAAATCTGGAATTAACTAAAGTGTCATGCCGTAGTCATGGGTGAAATGTCAAAGATTCCTAAGTTGTTTCCATTCCTTAAAGAACCACCTAGGAAATGTAAAATTTCTTCTCTCAGTTAATATATTTATAACCTAATTCTGAATTACCCTAATGCTGAAAGCCTAACTTAAGTCAGTTAAATTTGAAAATGAGTTTTAATTCATTTTTGTTAGAGAATTTTTAACTTAATTGCTAACTTAACTGCTTTTAACTGGTTAGTTTTTATCACTGATCACCCCCTTACTCCCTTTCTTCCTTCCTTCTATTTTTTGGCCTCACTTTGCGTTAATGCCTGCCTTTTGTAAGGCAGCAGCACTAGTTGCATAGTATGGCTGGTAATACTTTAAAGAAAGGGTGAATGGGCAGGCACATGCTGCTGCCCTGAATGACAGGAGGCAGGAAAGGTAGAGTGATGAGGGCAGAGCAGGTATTTCCTTCCTTTCTCAGATGGTGAGAAATCTATGCGGACATTCTCGAAATCTATTTACTACATTTCTAACTTACCTCAACAGTTCTGATATTTCAAGTTTTGTGTTTTGATTCTGCAGTATGGAAAAAAAAATAATGCTGCTATAAGCAATGCTATGGTACTCAGATTTATATCTGATCTAATTCCTTGCACAAAATCTGGAATCATAGAGCTAAAAGAAGCCAAAATGTCCATTGAGTCCATGCCCCTGCCATGAAGGAGTACACCATCAAAGCATTTCCGACAGATGGCCATCCAACCTCTGTTCAAAAAATCTCCAAAGAAGGAAAGTCCACCATGCCCCAAGGAAGCATATTCCACTGTGGGACTGCTCTTATCATCAGGAAGTTCTTCCAAATGTTTAGGTAGAATCTCTTTTCTTGACATTTGAAGCCATTGATCCATGTCCTAGTCTCTGCAGCAGCAGAAAACAAGCTTCCTCCATCCTCCATATGACATCCCTTCAAATATTTGAATATAAATATAACTATCATGTTGCCTCTTAACCTTCTCTTTTCCAGGCTAAACATACGCAGCTCCCTAAGCTGCTCCCATAGGGTTTCATGGTTTCTAAGCCTTCTACCATTTTGGTGGCCCTCCTCTGGACATGTTCCAGCTTGTCAATATCCTTCCCGAACTGTGGTGCCCAGAACTGGACAAATTACTTAATTTTGACTTGATTTACTTAAAAATTACTTTTTTGGTTGTTTGTAACCAAGGTTTCCCACATGTGTAACCACAGACTTCTAAACATGTTTGCTTGAGTATCTATGGACTCACAAACTATCTAATATATTTGATGTAAAGCTGAAGGCTTTCACGGCCAGAATCCATAGGTTGTTGTGGGTTTTCCGGGTTTTGAGACCGTGTTCTATTAGTATTTTCTCCTGATGTTTCATCTGCATCTGTGGCTGGCATCTTCCTCAGATGCAGGTGAAATGTCAGGAGAAAATACTGATAGAACATGGTCTCAAAACTCGGAAAACCCATAACAACCTATCCAATATATTTTCTATAGCTGTTTTCCCCTAGTTGTTGTTGTTCCTGTGTGTCTTCAACAGGTTCAGCCTTAAGGTGAACCTGAGCTAGTGAGGTGTAGTGGTTTGAACGTTCGACTACAACTCTGGAAACCAGGATTAGATTCCCCACCAAGCCATGGAAACCCACTGGGTGACCTTGGGTGCCTCACACTCTCTTAGCCCCAGAAAACCCTGTGTCAGGTTTGCTTTAGTGTCACCATAAGTCAGAAACAACTTAAAGGCATACAACAACAACAAAGATGAACCTATCACAGGGTCTTGGCAAGGTTTGTTCAGAGGGGGGTTGCCTTTGCCTTTCTCTGAGGCTGAGAGAATGTGACTTGCCCAGGGTTACATGTTTCTATTACTAAAATAGCCTAAAAGATTAAGCTGCTTGCCCATTCTCCCATGTTAAAATATCCTGAAAATCCAGTACTTGAAAGTACTTAAGTGGCATACTGATGTTAAATCTGTCTATTTGGATTATACTGGTAACACTCTGGGAGTCCATGTAACCAGAAGAGGACAAGAAGGATTGCCAAATAGGTATAGTACAAGTTTGCTGACAAACAGTAAACCATCAGTCTGTCCATCTAAAAGAGACAGTGCCAGGGAGCTGTGCCAGTTTCAATGTTTGCCATCACTACAGTGTCCCTATCTCCTTTTTATGTTTACATAGTTGCATGGTGTCAGTTGTTTGCACAAAGCTGGGAAAGATAATTTAGGGTTTCTACTTGTAAGGTCATGGCAGAAGTCAAGTGAGAGAGCATCTTTACTAAAACAAAACAGTAAAAATAAATAAATAAAAATTTAAAAAATTAAAATTAAAAAATATACTACACAAATTAAAGACAGTATTCAGTTCACACAGTGACCAACTAGCCACCTATGGCAAGCCCACAAAAAACAATGTTCTCACAATAACTACTTTCTGCTCATGCTTGCCAGGAAATGGTGCTCAATATTTTCAGTGCTGAAGTTCATATATAGTCCTTATGAATAGCAGCCATTAATTTGTCTTATCTTCCTTTAAAAGTATTTGAAATGTGAGTAGCAGTAGGACATGATTCTGCTGGAGCAGTAGGTGAGATTATATATGCTTGGGGCTAGTAGCCAGTTTTAACCTTAGCTCCTTTTAAAGTTTCTGAAGCATGCATAGCTCTTGCAATATCCTTCAAGCCAACAGAGATGAGAAGGGAAGAGTGATTTTCTTTTGTCAGTGCAGAAACTGAGCATAGCATGAATCTGCAGATCTAATTCAAACTGTTCTGGACAAGTAACTTCCCATTCCAGATCATCTTTCCAAATTAATTTTGAGCCACTTAGAGATCTATTTTGATCATCTACTAGGCATTATATATAGATGCTTACCCATTGATATCCTAATGTTTACTTATAAAGGACTTTTCAATATATGATACTCTTTTTTACCACAAATTACAGGAAAACTATAAATTCTACATACTGTCGTGGGTTTGTCAGTTATGTGCCATGTAGACAGCCATAATGAATATTTCCAGTTTGCATACTATTTCTGCCAAGCAAGCAGTTTTCTTTTCTCACTCAGATCCTTCGTACACACCTCTTCCACTTACCATCCTGAAGGGGTTAAGTCCAATGCCACTTGAATAGGAAAAATAAGCGAATTGAATTGTGCTTCTGAGTAAATAGCAGATGTCTGTCTTATCTCAAATTTTAGAAATAGCCTTGCAACATCCAGAGGTCTGGGAACTAAATGGGAGTAAGCATACTCCCTCATTTTGGCTGTAACCATTATTTTGTATCACTCTAAGTAACCTTGTAAACTAACCCTTTTGTTCTCTTCTGTACACGTGTATGCCAGTCAATGATGTAATGGAAAGTTAACCAAAGATCTTTTTCTCCAGTGATGGGCGGGCTAAGTAAATGATTGATTGCTGACATAGAATGCAAAAGGTATATAGTGATGCTACCTCAATTAATCGACACAACAGCTCTGAATTAACTGTTGCCCCTTGCGCAAGGTATTGTAATAAAGCTGGCTTTTTGATTTTTCCCTGAAACCTGGTTTTCGCCACTTTCTTGGCCGCTACAATCCTATCCATGAATCTCTCTTTTGCTAACTAAGAACAATGGGAAATGTGTAAAGGGGCATTCCAGGAAAGCAATGCGGAGCAATTCTTATCTTTGAAATCACTGTTGAATTTGGAACAATGCAAGTTGTACTTGCCTCCTTGCAAATTTATTAATTGCATGTTAGTAGATCTTAAAACTTGTTTTGCTTGCTTCTAAAACATTGTTAATGGGAGTATAAATGTGATTGATTTCCCCTCTCGTTGTCCCTTTCTCACTATGAGAATACTGCGATCCAAAATCTTTCCAAATCACA
The DNA here is from genome assembly GCA_948472985.1 of Iguana delicatissima. Taxonomy (NCBI): domain Eukaryota; kingdom Metazoa; phylum Chordata; class Lepidosauria; order Squamata; family Iguanidae; genus Iguana; species Iguana delicatissima. Next base: position 337,746 of record CAOKZL010002203.1, on the reverse strand, counting down.
CAGAATTCGTGAACCACTCAAGATATAAATCCAAATCTGAGCAAAGAGATTCTGGTATGCCGTACAAGCAAATATGCAAAAACATTTGAAAAGAAAAATTGAATTAGTTCCTGAATTTTTCTTATTGGGAGTCTTTGGTGCAGATGGTTCGATAGACTTCAGCACCAAAAGATTAGCGTGGCATTTAATTGTGGCAGCCAAACTCGTTTATTGGAAATCAACCTGCATCCCAACAGTGGAGCAATGGATAGAAAAAATTATGGAAATAGCACAAATGGACAAAATGACCTATAGATTAGACAATAAGATGGACAGTAAGTTTTACAAAGCTTGGGAACCGTTTACAGAATTTCTGGGTAATAAGGAAATTGCAATTAAAGGTTTTTAACCTTGAGAACCAATTTTAGTGATATATATATATATATATAAGAAACAAGTTCTGGAAATGATAATAGTAAAAATAATGAGAGATAATCCCTAGTTATCCTGAGAGGGAGATAGAAACAAGAGAAGAGGTATTGATGCTATAGGTTTATTTTTGGAAGAATAGGAATGTCGAAGTATATTAATAATGTTAGATGACAGATTTGTAAGTAGAGTTGAAGACAAAGTATGTTAAAATGGATATTAGTTTTCTTCCTTTCTGATATACAGAGGTAGAGTTTTTTTTTAAAAAAATACAAGGCTGTATCCCATGAAAAGGGGGAAGTGCTCTATGTTTGTTTAGATTATGTAAATAAGATATGTAGTATGTTATATGTGTGTACTTGTATCTTTTGTTTTTTAAATGTTTATTATATTTGTAATGTTATGTATGTGATGTCAGATGGATTATGTGGTGTTTATTTTTTTCAGTTTTTAATAAAAATATATTAAAAAAAGATATAAATCCAAATCTAATACAAAAATATAAATATATACCCATTCAGATAAAGTGATATATTTTCTCAGTTCTTACCATATAGTATAAACCAACTAATATATAAAAGTAAATTTCGTCTGTCTGTCTGTGTCAGGCAAAGACCTCATATGATTGGCTGCCTAAGAAGATTCTGTGGAATCCTGGGGTTTGCCTTTTAGGGAAGGACCTTTAGAATTCTCAGCCAGAGAGCCTCAGTCAACTGAGTGTCTCCTGAATAGGCTGGTTTCTATAGAGACAAGGCCTAGCAGCAAAGAGGAAGGCAATGTATTCCCTCAGGAACCCAACCTCTGTATGTTAGTAACTCTGAATACAGATTGGATTGCGGAATATGGGGAAAAGTTACAGGTACTGGACAAGACAGCTTGGGGAATTCATGACACAGGATCTCAAATCTTTCTAACAAGTATTACCTATGAGAAAATTAAATCCCAGGAAAGGCCGGGTATATACATTAGTATTTCAATAAAGATAGGTGCTCAAACTTTTCACATCAATAAATATCTTAATTTATCTTTAGATAACTCTGCATCAAGCCAGCTCATTATAATTTCAATATCACAAGGGATACCCATGTTACCCTGTTAAGGACATATAACAAAGAGTCCTGTGGTATCTTAAAGATCAATATCTATCCATATTACAAAATCATAGGATTTTGACACCACATTAACAGTCATGGTTCCATTCTGCAGAGTGCCAGGATTTGCAGTTTTATTACCTATTCAGGACTCTTTGCCTGAGAATTCCAGTGCCTCACAAAATGACAGTAATTATCTAGTCTGAAAGGGATCTAAAACACTGATTCTAGCATATTCCATTACCATTTTAGCTGTCATGGCCCTTTCCTACTGAGTGCTGGGGTCTGTGGTTTGCAGAGGGGCTGAGAGTGTGTGTGGTGCCCAAAGGCACCCAGTGGGTTTCCATGGCCAAGCAGGGATCAAACTGTTACCCTGTTTACTGGGGGTCCCGTGAGGGACACCAAAATGTGCTAAACTGTAGGTGGGGAAAATCAGTTCTGAGCACTACTTTAATGTTACGAGAGGCAGGGTAACTTACCAGGATCTTGAACCCTACGTCTACGGGGTCAGGCCAGTCAAGAAGCAAACCGTTTTGAAAGAATAAATGAGATCTTTATTAAGATACAGCCAAACAGTGTATGCAACTCACTCACTCAGATAACTATAGAAAATAAAGGTGGGAGTGGGACAGAGGGATTTTTTTTCCAGAGGGATAGTTGATTTGGGTGATACGAAACCTGTCCGGAAGAATAGAGAGCAATGCTGGGGTTTGATGTGGCTCAGCACGTGGAGCTGAGGGGAGGCTCGCCAAGCAAAAGGCAGCAAGGCGGTCTGGAACTCAGGAGTGATCCGAGGAGGGTCTCGGAATCGGGTTTTTATAGGGAGAAATGTGACTGCAGGCTATGCTATACTTGATGAGAACAATGGATTTTGGGTGCGAGACAAAGCCTTGGAAAGGTCAACATTTAACATGATTGAGTTAGGTCCGAATTGACAAAGGAGTAGCCAGTATGCAAATGCGCGATGCTAGACAGTTGATAGTCCAGCTAGTCAAGTTACCTGCTCGGGGCAGGGAGTCCTTTGTAGGTGGCGCGCATACATAATAGGGTGTTTGCTGGGAGGTCTCCTGAAGCTGCGATCTGGCTATTTCTGGCTTGCCTGTATTGTTTAGGAATATTGCAGCAATCAGCCACCGAGCCTAATTTTGTGCTTGTCCGGGGTCCTCACAAACATGTGGAGAGGGGTGGTGGAAGAATGCCGAATTATTGATATCAAAATTATATCGTTATGCTATTGCCAAGGTGGCCTAGAAGCTGCAGTAACAGAACCCTGTCTCTGGGGGTGTAGTCTAGAGTTCAGACCACTATACCACACTGCCTCAAGAGACCTAGATGATGATGTGCAAATAAGTACATGATGATGATGATAGCAATAATAGTGACGAGCTATTGCATTGCACATTGCAAGCACCCTTTTATAAAACCGGAAGAAGTTTTGAAGGTGTTAGCATGCCTAAGACTGACACAGTTTCTTAGAGACAGACAAATAGGGTGGCCAGGGCTCCTCTGTTTGCCTGAGGTCTGTATTGAAAATAACTGAAAGATCGTTGTAATTCAAAGAAGTGTGGAAATGTCCTGCCCCAGTTTGTGCCTCCATACTGTAATTCTCCATACTGTTGCTAAGAAAGGTCTGGAAAGGCCTTCGGGTATTCTCCATATTTTAAGTTTCTGTTGTCTGCTACTGCTGCTGCTAATAATTCTGAGTAATTAAGCACACTGTCTCTTCCCTTGATTTCCGCCTTTTGCTTTGCTGTTGCAGGGTCAGGGACTCTGTATGCTTGTTATCTTGAAAAGTTGCAGAGGATGTTTGCTAACTGGCACTTGCTCTTGGCTTGAGACCAACAGCCAAGTAGCACGAGACAGTGGGCGCAGGGAAAGAAGTTACCTAGTCCCAGATGTGTGAGAACTCTCAAAGGTTCTATGGAAGATGACCAAGCCTCCCAAGCCAGGGGATATAAATACTCCCTGGACTGTGCTCTCAGTTGGGGGGAACTCAGCATGGGCTGACAGCCGCAGCAGTACCATGCATATTAACTACCAGAGAGGGTCTCTTTCGCCACTTTCTGTATGGGTTTCTCCCAATGTCTGTTTGAAGGAACTTGCTGGGTGAGAATATCCATCTTTATGTTATCTAGACATAACAGGCTAAAGTGGATTTCATCTGTAACTGTACGCTAATGCTGCTTACATGCTTATGCTGTTTAAACTGCTTGCTGTTAAATAAATCTGTGATTTTTTCATTTACAACTGGTGTCTTTTGCTGCCTCCACATCCTCTAAAAGGAACTCCCTTGCCTTTGGTGAACTGGCCAATTTCCTTTGGCAAGACAAGATCAGAGGAAAATACTCCACCAAACCATTTCCCCACCATTTTTGCTGTCTTCCTTGCCAGCAGGACTCACAAACCCTAAGAGGCAGACTGCTGCTTCTAGTTCTGCTGCTCCAATAGCCCTTTGGCTATTCCCTCTTCCTTCTTTATTGCCTCACTTTGAGTTGCTACCTAACTGGAGAAATGAGGCAGCGTGGAGAGAAGGGGGTACAGTGGATGGTAATAAAGAAGAGTGGGAGGGCGACAGCTCTTTTCCTCCTTGCTCATGGTAGGAGAGCCTGGGCCAGTCCTGCTGCCCACCTGCAAATGAGGGGGAAAGGCTTGGGGGTTGGGAGTAAAGGAAGGAGAAGGGGGAGACACAGTACAGGTGGGGAGAAACAGGCAGAAATAATGCTGTGTGCCTTCAAGTTGTTTCCAACTTATGGCTACCCTAAGGCAAACCTATCAACAGGTTTTCTGGGGCTGAGAGTGTATGATATGCAGTGGGTTTCCATGGCCAAGTGGGGAACTGAGCTCTGGCCTCCAGGGTCATAGTGCAATGCTCAGACTGCTACACCGTGCTGGCTCAGGAAGAATATACTGCCACCTAACTTCTTATAGGGAAAGGGGAGTCTCATCTCATCACCAAACAGACTAACCCAGTACTTCACTCAACTTTCAGGATTTTGAAAGGGTGAACATGTTTCCTTAAAGGGTGCACCATTTACTCTTCCCAGTACTGGCTAAGGAGCATGAAGAGGGAGTAGAAATGTTACAAATTATCCCAGAAGTGTAAGATAGCCTGTTCCTCAAACATTTCAAAGGAGAAAGTCTTAGCTCTTCCTCCCGTACTTTAACTAGGCACAAAAAATTCAGGTCACCCTTTTTGAAGCCATCACTCCACCCTTCCATTGTCACCCATTTGGACTCCCATATGTTTGAGGAATTCCTTGCCTTTTCCACCACCATATGTACAAACCCAAAGTAAGACTAAGGCAGTTCCTGTACAATACTTTCCTGGGATTAAGTGCCATTGAATGTTTTGGTCTTTCTTGAGAGCAGACCTCCGCAAGGTTTGACAGCATAGTGCCACACGGACAAAATTATGACTTTTCTTTATCTATTGTAGAAATGCAGCCTTTGCTGAAGTTTAAGGATGACTCATTCTGTGACACTCACTTTTCAGAGTATAACAATTCATTTACATTAACCAAGCATTCTTTGCATTTCTACTCAGAATTAAGTTTCAGTAGGACTTCCAGGTAAATGCATATGGCTTTGCATCCATCTTGAAAAGCTAGTGGAATACATCATTGTCTGTAAGACAGTTTTGGTTTTCTACCCCCAACTATATATTCTTTAAATGTAATTTCATTCAATTTTCTTCTGGAGCTAAAAGCGTTGTACATGCTCCCCAAACCTTTCCCCATCCTCTCATTTCTGTTTCATTCATACACACTTTTATGCTCACCACAATTCTATAACCTTATTAACTTTATGGAGAATCTAAGATGCAATATACATCAAGCAGCCAGACTGGGAGGGAGAAGACTGAGTACACAGAAAGATTGTTTAATTTTTGGTAGCACCCATTAAAGTCATATTAACTTTTGGCTTTCCAAGTCCATGTTAAAGTCATATGGTTGTAAGGCCAACCAAAAATATTTGTATCCTGCCATATATGATGGGATCTCAAGGGCAGAGTATAAGTAAAATTGATTTAATTGAATACTGTTTTATTTTCAAACTAGATTGGTGTGTAATTTCTGCAAGAACCTCCAACGAGCTATGGCTACCACAAATGCTTGGCACAGCAGGGTGGTTACCTATCCTGCATCTTGCCTCTAAATGCCAGGATATCAACCAGTTCAGGTAGATAGGCAAGACAGGGCAAAGTTGCTGGTGGTAGCCATTCTCCATCGTCAGCCAAATAAAATCATCTTTCAGGGTCCCTGCAGCATCAAACACAGCCTCTCATCCTCTGCTTTCTACTGCATGAGGCAAACCAACTTCAGCCTGAGTCCTTTCTCCCCTCCTCAGCTACCTTCCAAGAATTGGTACTCATAAATTTGGCATGCCACTTGGGATAACAACATTCTTATCTTCTCGGTACTACTATCCAAAATCTTTCCAAATCACACCGAATTCATAGTTTTTAATATGTTTATTTTAACCACCCAACATATAAATCCAAATGTAATACAGAAATATATATCCATTTAGATAAAATGATATATTTTCATCAGTTACCATATAGTATAAATCATATTACAATAACAAGCCACTCAGACTTTTCACATCAATAAATATATTAATTTGTCTTTAGATAACTCTGCATCAAGCCAGCTCATTACAGTTTCAATATCACAAGGGATACCAATGTTCTCCTGTTACAGGTTATATAAAACAAAGAGGACTGTGGGACCTTAAAGATTAATGTCTATTCACATTACAGAACCATAGCGTTTTGACACCACTTAGAATGGTCATGACTCCATCCTATGGAGTGCTGGGATTTGTAATTTTATTACATATTCCATTACCATGGATGCACAAAGTGCTACCCAGAATTGTAAAGTATTTATAGAATTTCAGTAAACACATCTGAGGGCTGAGATTATATACAGCTAAGTCAGAGGGATACCCATATTATCCTGTTGCAGGACATAAAACAAAGAGCCCTGTTGAACCTTAAAGATTAACATCTATTCATAGTACAAAACCATAGCATTGTGATACTTCACCTGCCATGGCTCCTTCTGGGATCTGTAGTTTTCAGGGAATACTCTATACTTGGCCACTACAGCTGAGTCCATTCAGCCAACTTGCTGCAAAGGGCCAAGGGAGGAATTGCAGGAGACCTGTTCCTTTGTACATGCCTTAATCAGAATCCAACCTACTGAATTTATGCCCAGTGTGCAAGAATCAGCATGGCTTCAGAAGTCTGTGAAGTGTAGGGCATGAGTGGAATCTGTGAAGGAAGAAAGGAAGAAACAAGGGCCAACATTCCTGGTGGCAAAATGCTGCCATTGGGTGCAGAGACCTATGAGTGAACCCCATCTGCAAGGGAACAACAGAAGAGGGCTTTTGCACTCACTGTCTCCTCATGGTTTCTCAGGGGCACCTGGCTGGCCAACTCATGCAACAGAAAGTTGCACAAGACCATGCTCTGACTTAGAAGGGGTCTTGGAACAATATAGCAGTTGGGAGGTAGACAAGGTGGTAGAGGAGAGTAGCTGACAAGCCCAGCATGCCATTGCTTCTCTCTAGCCCAACCCATGCTCCCTTGACCTGCACTGGCAGGGAACCCCTTGATCTCCCCGGTTCAAAGCTGAAATGCCTCTGATACAAACCAGTTTTTATGAATGCAGACTCTATCTTGGACTCAGCACAAATGAAGTTGCCATGCCATGATGTAGCCAGAGATATAAAATTTCCAGAAATGTTAAAGCCTTGCGGGGGGGTGGGGGAAATAATGTTTTAAAAATGGAGAAATATTTAATTCTTTCCATATCAAACTTTGTTTCTTTTCCTTTCATTGTGCAACATTGATAACTTAGCATATAAAACTGTGTTTATTAGCATATTTAAGAAAGCATGTTAAAAGCCTCAGTTTTGTGCAAGAAAAAAATGTACATCTTGTTTCAAAACCAGAACTGCAAATTGCCACCCAATGCTAGCCAAGAACCCCTCTACCTTAGTTTTTGTCCCTTAGGAAAAGGGAAGTCAGATGAGTTTTTCAGTAAGTTTTGTAACAGACAAAATAAAGTATATGGAGAGGAAGCATCCCATGCAGTCAGTCATATGGATGAGGGTAGCAGCCCACTAGAATGGAAAGTTTAACACAAAGTTAATAATGCAGTGCTGAAGTATCCACTATTATCTAATTAGATAGTATATTAATTGCAGATTATCATGTTCTAATTCTGGACACTGCTTTACTCACAAATGTTCCTATTCTGCAGTTTCTGATATTTTCAGCAAGTAAACCAGGGATCAGCAGATACTCGTGAGCTACAACTTCCGGCAACCTTGGTCATCACATCTAATAGGAAACTATTATACAAGTAGCAGTCTAAAAACCTCAGAGGGGCCACAGGTGGCCACCCCCAGGAATAAACCCATCTGAAAAAGCATTTTTTTACAATGAAAAAAAGAGAAATTATATCCAAGTTTTCTTTTCCTATAGTCTTACTCTCCAATTTGACCACCTTCTTCTGGGCCAAAGGGTTCTTCAAGTCCACTGAATTTTTAGGTCAAAGCCTGCCTTGCTGATTCTCTTGTGGAACTTATTAAGGTCTTCCCTGTTTAAGTCTGGGCACCCTTCTAGGGACAGGAATCTCAGTGGATTCTCTGAGGACAACAACAGATTGATTGTGTGTGTGGATATCTTCGACTGAACTACAGCAAGCTCATGGAGTTGTTGCAAGGCAACCCCAGGGGGTTTCAGCACTGTCTCAAACACCTCATCCAGGGAGAAAGGCAGACAGGTGAAGTACAAGAATGTTAGGCATGGGGACTGTTTCATTAGGGACGCAATACTCTCTCTTAACACCATGGCATGATAAGAAGGCAGCGGATTCCCTGTCTTGATATACTCCAGGCAGCAATGCAAAAGGTGAGGAAATTCAAGGGGAGGCAGGATGAAATCCCAGTCCATGCTCTCAGCATCTGGCTGCCTCTCATGCCCATGCCTCTGAGGAGCAAGGAAAGAAACTGTGAACTCCTGCAGTCTGCGGCAATGGTGCAGCAGAGAATTGAAAGAGTACTCGTCTACAAAGGAGAAGTTATTGAGTTCGAGAACCTGAAGTTGCGCCCCAAGGGTTGCTGTCACTGGTAAAAGATCCCTCAGATCTCTGGGGCTGCTCTTCCTGCAGCTGAGAGTCAAATGAGTGAGATGGCAGCAGGACAGGAATCTTTGGACCAAGTCAGAGTTGCTTCGAAGGTCTACATCCATACTTACTAAGAGAGGGCACACAGCACTGATTAAAGGCACATGAGACTCACCCACTTGATCTATCTTCCGGAGGGGCAGAGTAAGTCTGAAGTTCCCCTCTTGTATGTGGGTGCACATCACACGCTCCACCAGTTCAGTGAGGGAAGGGAACCCACGGGGCAACCGAGCATCTCCGAAGTCCTGCTTGTGGATCATGACCGCAGCCTCTGACACAAGCTCATGACTCAAGTAGTTCAACTTAGGCAATGCCAGCAGCACAAAGGCCAGGGCTGAAAACATGTCTCCACCGCCACCCAGTCTATGAGCATTTAGATTCTGTAACTTCTGGCAAGAGAAAGAGTCTTGCGTGCGGTCATAAGCAAGATATGGAAGAAAAGCCAGAGGCAGGTTCTTGCACCACGAGATGTCGAGCTGCTGGAGCTGCTGGCAGGAGGAGCCCAGGGCTGACAGTACCTGTCTGTTGCACTGAGTCTTTGAAAGGTCCAGTTTGATGAGGGATGGCAGACCTTCCACTAGGCAAACCAGAGCATCTGCAGGGATCCACTTGCAGCCATGGAGATTCAGTGAAGACAGAGTCTGCCTCAGGAAACAGAAAGTGTGTCAGACAGAGCCATATCTAGCATAAACAGTACCGAGGCCAAGCATGAAGTTACACCTCCTACCTCCATGGCCACTTTCTCCTCTACCACCACTTCTGGCATTGCGTTTTTGCAACCCCCTGGCACTGGTGCTTTGGGCACATACCCTACTTGCCCCACCCTAGATATGCCTGTAGTGTCAGAAAGCAAAGCTAAGATTTATGTCATGTGCTCCTCAACCCCATCCCTCTGCTGCATCTATGGATCCTCACCTTCTCTATCATTTTCTTAAAACAGTATTTGTCCCAAGGGTGCATGTTGCTGCTGTTCTTTTATTCATTTATATTCTACCCTGCCCTCCAAAATGGGACTCAAGGCAGCTTACATACTATTAAAACCAGCAGAGGTTAAAAACTGTACAAAAACACCAGTCTTCGTGTCTGTGTGTGAGAACAGCACATCAGTAAAAGCTCATTGGAGTCAATTCCTAAAAACCCAACCGATTAGGAAAGTTTTCACTTGCCAGAGAAAGTAAGGGGCCATCCTACCCTTCCTAGTGAGGGAGTTCCCAAATTTGGGAACAGCAACCAAGAGGGCTCTCTCTCTTATTCCCACCAGATTTCACAGGAAAAAAAAACTATATACTATAATACTGGCGGGGGGGAGACAAATGACAAAATGTGCTACCAGGATCCAGAGGGAACAGGATTCCCCCACATGTGAGGAGAGAAGTGGAAGGAAAGCTCCTCCTAGCAACACAGCTTCCCAAACTGATTCCTGTCCTGGGCAGTGCAAGACAGAGTAGCCCTGCTGAGTGAAACCAAAACCTCGTCTCAACAAGCATTCTGTTCACACAGTGCCAATCCAGATGCCTCTAGGGGAGTCAATAACAAGACCCATAAGAGCAACAAGCACTCTCCCTCTCATATTCCCCAGCAGCTAGAATTAAGGGGCATAATGCCTCTATTACAGGAAGAATCTGGGTGAAGTGTAGCCTGATCCTTCATGAATTTGTGTCATCTCCTTCTAAAACTCACCTAAGGTGGCAGTCATCCCTACATCTGAGGGCCTTTCCACACTACACTGTTATAGTGCTATTATTCCACTTTCAATATCCCATGGAATCCTGGGGCTTTCCGTTTAGGGAGGGACATTTAGAATTCTCAGCAAGGGAGCACTTTGGCCTCAGGAAACGAAAAACCTCAGAACTCCATAGGATGTTGAAAGTGGAATAATAGCACTATAACAGTTTAGCGCAGAAAAGCCCTGAATCCCACCATTTCACTCAGCACCATGTGAAGAAATCCTTCCTTTTATCTCCCCTGAGTCTCCCAGGTTGAGTAGATGACTCCAGGAGTTAATATTACAAGAGGGAGAAGAGATTCTTCTTCTCTCCACTCAGTCCCTTGTTTTATACTCTCCAAGAACCCCACTCCCCAATCCAGTTCATTCTCGCACACGTTTACCTTGCAACGTACTGCAATGATCCTGGCAACATCTCTCTTGACCAGTTTTGGGCAAAAGGAGAGGTCAAGCTCTCTCAGTCGAGGCATGAGAAGTGAGTCCAGCAAGGCAGGCGTGAGGCGCTTAGTCATCCCCAGGAACTGGATCAACTGTAGGACATAGAAGCCAGCTGGGTGGACAAAGAAAAACAGGATGGGTGGATGAGATGATAACAATGATTTAGCCAGGTATTCTATCTGGAAGGTAGGATCGAAGAACCTGGAAGGCAATGGTGAGAAGGGAACAAGAGAGTCACCAGATGGGCAAAGGGGTCTAAATATCCTAAAAGCACTAGATCTCACTTGACTCTGGAAGCTTCAATAGGATCAGATCTGGTTAGTACAAGTGTCACTTCATTAACAAAAACTCTGACAAAGGTGCTCCTTTGTACAAAATCTTTTTATGCCTGAGCTCAGCCCCTTTTCTCCTGATCCTCTATCTAGTTGGAAGTTTTTTTTAGCAGCACTAGCACTGAGAGGATGGTGAAGGAGGGTTGGAAAGACTTTGGATGCCAGGTTGCAGCAGTGTTCCTGCAGTAATCAAGGCAATAACACTTGAGATGAGAAAGACCGATTTCTACTCTAGCCAATCCTACTGTAGCTGGGTGCACTCGCCTACAATAGCCAAGGTAAGAACCATCTGCCTCCGGAATCTCTTACTGAGCCAGTGTGAACAGAAAGAGAAGGGGAGGCCAGCTTGCTTTCCAGCTACGCTCATTATGTTAAAAAATCATAGACCCGTATGTTTGGCCAACTAAACAGAAATAATTAAAAAAAGTGGAGTCTGGAGGCATTTTGGAAGAAGGCTTCAAGTGCTCAAGAAAATTCAAAATGTTTTGTTTACTTATGCAAGGCTCATCTTAGGCCATTTCCACACTAGACTGTTATAGCGCTATTATTCCATTTTCAACATCCTATGTAATCCTGGGGGTTGCAGTTTAGAGAGGGGTAAACTGCAAACTCCAGGATTCTACAGGATGTTGAAAGTGGAATAATAGCACTATAACAGTCTAGTGCAGAAATGGTTTTACTTGATTGTTTCATTTCACATGTGTAGCTTGTTAGAGCTGAATGAAAAGCTTGCTGAAACATGCTGAACTTTTGGTGGGTGATGGTACAGGACCCCTATCCTTTCCATGTTGTTTCTGCCTCTGGTACCAAAGTTACTGTTTAACAGATACTTTCATACAAAGTACATTTACCTGTACTTTGAGGGGGAACTACTAAGGAGGACTGGTGCTGTAGGCTATATGGCAGAGGAAGGCAATGGCAAACCACCTCTGAGTATTCTTTGCCTAAGAAAACCCCATGAAATTCATGGACTTGACCTAACTTGACAAAAGAACTGAGCACATATACAGCGGGAAAGAGAGGTGGTGAACTTCACTACGAGAAGGAACCATTTTTTCTTCTCACACCACCCCTCCTTGCATGCTGCACCATGTATTTCTTACGAACTAGAAGTGATGTCTCCTCTGGTTGACCAGCAGCACTGTGGTGCAGTCTGTGTCTTTGATCTTGGCTCTCAAGGTAGCAGGAAAGACAAGAATCCACTTGTGGTGAATTCCTCTCCCCCAATAGGCTGAGGTCCCCATGGCACAGCAACTGCAGTACTTACGCAGGAAGTTGTCCCTGTAATCACTGGCCCAAAGAAGCTTCATATTCTCAGCCACAGTCTCAAAGCACATCTTCTCCAGTGATCTGACAGTCTTCCTTTCGGGCATGGCACTTCTGGGGTGAGAAGCAAGAGAAAAGTAGAAGAAAAAAATGAGGGAATATTATTCTGTGCTCCTCCAATGATGCCCTGCCACTACTGTCAGAATAAACTCTTTGAACCCACAGGCCTGTGGTCACACCCAATGTGGTCCTAAAAGAGCTCTTTTCTGTTTACACTATGTACGAAAGCAGAGCTTTGGCAAGGCTATAGAAGCAAAGCCACAAGGATCAGGGTCCTCTGTAAATTGCTCTAGAATTGCACAGGATGTTGAAAGTGGAATAATAACACTATAACAGTGTAGTGCAGAAAGTTGACCAATGTTTACCAAACTCTGGCCTTCCAGGTATTTTGGACTTCAGCTTCCTGACACCCTGATCAATGGCCAAGGTAGCTGGGAGTTCTGGGACCTGAAGTCCAAAACACCTGGGGGGCAGAGAAAAGGGCAGAGGCCAAAGCCTCTGCTTTAAACTTGGGCAGAGGATGGGTAAAGGATTTGAGAAATGTCTACAGTTCCTTTTTCATCCACCTACAGAGAAAGGCAGCTATGAAAAACCACACAATGTATCTGTAAAGCTGCATTCCTGGCATGTTCCAGGCCACATTATATCAAAGTTGCTTTAAAAACAGAGGGCTGAGGGAGAATCCTATTATACAAAATGTCATGTTTTTCTACTTCAGGCATGACCCTCAGTGCCCAGAAAATATAAAAAGGGAAGTTGATCTAAAACTAAAATGGAAAGTTCTGGGGTTTGTAATTCTCATTGTACAAGAAAGGCCCCCTTTAAAACTTTTCTGTTTTTGGATATTTTCTCTCTCTCTCTCATATACACACACACACACAGAGAGATAGCAATTTCCAGCAAAGAAATTCTCGCTCTGTATCTGTTATCTTCTTTTTCCTTTACATCCCTTCCCTCATCCTGCATCCAGCATCAGGTAACTGTGGCCCTCCGGATATTTTTTTGGTCTTCAGCTCCCATCAGCCCTAATACAACGGTGAGGGATTACAGGTACTGGAATCCAAAAACATCTGAAGGATCACAGTTGCCCATCTTTATATTTAGACCCACATCAAGCAATCCAGCTTCCTAGGAAGTTCGAGTAGAGGGGGAGAGGAGAGATTTTTAGCAGGGAGGAGGGAGCTTAGAAACAATTATAGACGGAATTGCCAGTGGAAAAATAAAACTAGAGAAGAAAGAAAGGTCGCTGTCCCTAGCAATCTACAAAACCCGCTTCGCAGAGGTCTACTCGCAAGTAAGGAAGCCTGGATCACTCAGCAGCATGCAAAGGAAGTAAATTCTAAGCAGCCAGATATGTCCTCCCCCCAAATCCGTACATGCCCCTCATCCACACACGCCCTTTCCCTCCTCTACCCACCAAAGAAGAAAGAAGACTTGGGTACTATACAACTCCCCTTCTCATGCTGATCTTTGGGTGTCTCTTTCACTCCTACACATACATACATAGGGAGCCCTCTCACTCTATAAAACAGCGTCCGGACGAAAAAAATTAAAGCGTTCTAGCGTTGGCGAGCTCAGTCGCGCTCTAGTTCTGCCGACCACGTGCGAAGCAGCAAGGAAAGGAGCGCCCCAGCCTTCCCGGGGAAAGTTAAACCCTCGGGAAAGCCAGGATTGGCTGTTTTAGGCGCCGCCCATTGGCTTTATCTCTGGCTTACCAATGGTGGGGGGGGGGTGGAATTCTCCTGCTGTGATAGATTTCATACCTTAAAGGAGAGTTTACCAAACTTTTTATGTTGGTGACACACTTTTTTAGACATGCATCATTTCGTGACACGGTAATTTCAGTTTTACTAGCAAACCGGAGGTTACGCTAACCCCCTATAAGAGATACACACACACACACACACAACTTGTAATGACAAAATGTATGCAGACACAACATATTTCATGAAAACCTTTCATATATTTTTAAAAATATATGATTTATAAATAATAACATACATTTCCAAGATTGTAGGTGACACACCTACACGCTTCAGGCAGCACACTAACCTGTCGCCACACACCTTGTGGAAAGCCCTGCCTTAAAGCTTCATTGCGCCTGTGTGTAAAGCCAGAGGAACAAAGAAGGCATGTGTAGAGAAAACGTGTGGCATGTGGGTCTTTGATACTGTATGAGCCACTCTGGTCAAGGGACCTAGTGGTTAGTGTGTGCCTTCAAATCATTTCCAATTTATGGCAACCCTATCAGGAGTTCTTCCAGGGCTGAGTGTGTGTTACATCCACGGTCACCAAGTAGATTGCCATGACTGAGCCCTGTCTCTAGGGTTGTAGTCAAACCACTACACCACACTGCCTCAAGGGACTTGGAAATAACTACCTGATGAGGATGATAATTGTAGTAATAATAATAGCAATGACTATACCAACGGTGAGTTGCAAGCACCCTTTCATAATACTGGAAGAGGTTTTGAAGGTGTTAGCATGCCTAAAGACCCACATGGTTTCTTGGAGACAGAACAAACGGGACCAATCTTGCTGTCTTCCTTGCCAGCAGGACTCATGAACCCAAATGGTAGAAGAGGCAGAGTGCTGCTTCTGCTGCTCCAATAGCCCTTTGGCTATTTCCTCTTCCTTCCTGACTTATTGCCTCACTTTGAGTTGCTGCCTAACTGGAGAAATGAGGCAGCGTGGAGGGAAGGGGGTACAGTGGGTGGTAATAAAGAAGAGTGGGAGGGCGACAGCTCTTTTCCTCCTTGCTCATGGTAGGAGAGCCTGGGCCAGCCCTGCTGCCCACCTGCAAATGAGGGGGAAAGGCTTAGGGGTTGGGAGTAAAGGAAGGAGAAGAAGGTGGGAGACAGGATACAAGTGAGGAGAAACTGAGGGCATACGGTGTCCCTTCAAGTTGTTTCTGACTTATGGCTACCCTATGTATAGCAGGTTTTTCTGGGGCTGAGTGTGTGTGACATGCCCAAGGTCACCCAGTGGGTTTCCATGGCCAAGTGGGGAACTGAGGTCTGGCCTCCAGGGTCAAAGTCCAACGCTCAGAACACTGCACCATGCTGGCTGAAGAAGAATATACCTTTACTTAACTTCTTATGGGAAAGGGGAAGTCCCATTTCATCACCAGACAGACTAACCCAGTGCTTCTCTCAGCTTCCAGGATTTTGAAAGGGCGAACATGTTTCCTTAAAGGGTGCACCATTTACTCCTCCCAGTACTGGCTAGGGAGCATGAGGAGGGGGGTGGAAAGGTTACAAATTATCCCAGAAGTGTAAGATAGCCTGTTCCTCAAACATCTCAAAGGAGAAAATCTTAGCTCTTCCTCCCGTACTTTAACTGGGCACAAAAAATTCAGGTCACCCTTTTTGAAGCCATCACTCCACCCTTCCATTGTCACCCATTTGGACTCCCATACATTTGAGGAATTCCTTGCCTTTTCCACCACCATTATGTGCAAACCCAAAGCAAAGCTAAGACAGTTCCTGTACAATACTTTCCTGGGAGTAAGTGCCATTGAATATTTTGGTCTTTCTTGAGAGCAGACCTCCACAAGGTTTGGCAGCACAGTGCCATAGGGACAAAATTATGACTTTTCTTTATCTATTGAAATGCAGCCTTTGCTGAAGTTTAAGGATGACTCATTCTGTGACACTCAGATTTTTCTTTGTATAACAATTCATTTACATTAACTAAGCATTCTTTGCATTTCTACTCAGAATTAAGTTTCAGTAGGACTTCCAGGTAAATGCATATGGCTTTGCATCCATCTTGAAAAGCTAGTGGAATACATCATTGTCTGTAAGACAATTTTGGTTTTCTACTCCCAATTATATATTCTTTAAATGTAATTTCATTCAATTTTCTTCTGGAGCTAAAAGCATTGTACATGCTCCCCAAACCTTTCCCCATCCTCTCATTTCTGTTTCATTCATACACACTTTTATGCTCACCACAATTCTATAACCTTATTAACTTTATGGGGAATCTAAGATACAACATACATCAAGCAGCCAGACGGGGTGGGGGGAGAGGACTGAGTACACAGAGAGAAAGATTGTTTAATTTTTGGTAGCACCCATTAAAGTCATATCAACGTTTGGCTTTCCAAGGCCATGTTAGTGTCCTATGGCTGAAAGGCCAACCAAAAATATTTGTATCCTGCCATATATGATGGGATCTCAGGGGCAGAGTACAAGTAAAATTGATTTAATTGAATACTGTTTTATTTTCAAACTAGATTGGTGTGTAATTTCTGCAAGAACCTCCAACAAGCTATGGCCACCACGAACACTTGGCAGAGTTACCTATCCTGCGTCTTGTCTCTAAATGCCAGGATATCAACCAGTTCAGGTAGATAGGCAAGACAGGGTAAAGTTGCTGGTGGTAGCCATTCTCCCTCCTCAGCCAAATAAAGCCATCTTTCAGGGTCCCTGCAGCATCAAACATAGCCTCTCATCCTCTTTTTTTCCTGTTACAGGAGGCAAACCAACTTCAGCCTGAGCCCCTTCTCCTCTCTTAGGTTCTTCCAAGAACTGGTACTGATAAATTTAGAGCATCACTTGAAATAACAACATTCCCAAACTCTTTCTCCCTTCTGGACTCCCCTTCATGACACCTTTACAAAAGAAGTGCTTCTTAGAAGTAAACACATCAGTGGCAATGGTTTCTCAAACTCATCTGGCTTCAGAAAACTTGTTGTTGCTCTGTGTGCCTTCAAGTCATTTCTGATGTACTGTGACTCTATCAGGGGGTTCTCTGGGTCTGAGAGTGCATGTTGCACCCACGATCACCCAATGATTTCCCTGGCTGAGCAGGGAATCAAACTCTGGGTCTCCAGGATCATAATCCAACACTCAAAAGAAACTATTATGACTGCCTGTCTACCAAGAGGACTAGAACTGTCCCACGCTTGGCATGTACATCCTCACTGCCCATGGATTCTTTCCCTTGATTATATGCCTCCCTTGGGACTTAAGGGAGGGTCTTGCCTTACTCACAACTGATTTCATAGCAAGGCATACCTTTGGCTATTCCAGAGCTGAATACACAGGCTGAGAACCAGTCATGAGAGTAGTCTGGTGTGTGTGCGCGTGTGCGTGCGTGCTGCTCCTTTTAAAGAAAATGCACAGTTGTATGAAACAAGTGAGAGAAGGAAGAAGAGTGATAAGGCAAATGAAATGAAGACATGATCTGGGTTTTTAAATCACATGAAATTTATGTCAGTATAGTAGGCTATTTGGTCCAGCTGCTTATTGGCCCTCAACAAGTAAAGCAGAGATGTCTTCATTCCCTTATTGATCCCTGTTCTTTTGGATGGTGTTTCCCCAGCCATTCTAGGAAGAAAAATGTCCATGCGTAGCTTAAACTTGGAAAGAAAGCTGAGGGTGTGATTGCCTCTGGGAAAGAAACAGCCATCTGTCAGTCCCATGGAAATATTGTGTTATGAAACCCTTTTTTCCCCATCTACAAGAAATAATCATGGATTGTTGCAGAATCAGGACTTTCAGGATCAGAGAACTGTTATTTTTTTTTTTTTATGGGGGTGGGTGATGGCATCCTCTGCCATGTTCCTGTGTGCTTAGCAATTCCTAGAAGAATAAATTTTCACACCTTCCTAGAATCATAAACAAGGGCCATATAATCCTTGTCCTTGCATCTTGACTTCCCTTCCCTCTGGGTATTTCTGACTGTAGGATCTCACCTAGTACGATTTTCCTAAACTCATGGAAATAAGTTTCCTTGAAGACAAGGGTGTGCCACAAAACACATGCTGTTGTGAATCTTCTCAATTGTTGTGCAAAGTACTGTGTTCCAGCCTAGGGAGATCTGGAATGGGTACCTAAGGCCTTTTAGCTTTGCAGAAGTTTTTCTCCTGATAAGAATGAAAACTGCTTGAATTGGTTGGTTGAAACAATCAACACAGCTGCTTCCATTTCTGCATTGTTCTCAGGGGGCATTCATATTCTTCCACTATACCTACCTTCTGTAGACACTATCTTTGCCCAAGGTGCCATGCCCCACCCCACCCATCACAGTGTTTTCAAAAAGCACCTCTTGTTCTTACTGGAGAAAAAAAGAAAATATTTAGCTCCAAGTGCCTAAGGCAGGAAATTGGAGTCACAGACACTACATGTGATCTATAGTACCAGAGACGCTATGTTTCTGAATGACAGATGCTCTTGAATATGAGCAGAAGGATATGCA
This sequence comes from Iguana delicatissima, assembly GCA_948472985.1. Taxonomy (NCBI): domain Eukaryota; kingdom Metazoa; phylum Chordata; class Lepidosauria; order Squamata; family Iguanidae; genus Iguana; species Iguana delicatissima. The sequence goes on along the minus strand of CAOKZL010002203.1, from coordinate 319,019 downwards.
TGTGAGAATAGAAAGAGTAAGTGAGTTTAATTTTCTGGGGAGTGAGGGAGAGATTCTACACGGATATAATTCTTCTAAAAAACAGTTTCATCCAGTTCAAAAATTTGCCTCCCTTCCCCTGCCCATATTGGCTTTCTACTTGTCGTGAAACCTTCACATCATATGCTCTCCAGAGCAAGAGAATCATATCTTCCTGTTTTGTTTTCCTAGGTCTAGTGACCTCAATCACTGGACAGCTTGCCTGCCATATGCTGCTACTTTGTGTTTCTGAAGAAAACCCACATATAATTTCCATGGTGTTTACTGGAGTACAAAAAGCTAGTTAACACCTGTTGCTGGAGTTTATATCCAGCATCACCCACTTGTTTATAAAGCAAAACATAATAATCCATGATCATCTATGCAGGTCGCTCATTGGCAGTTCCGCCAGATTCACACGCCCCTGACTTTGAGACTGTTGAAACAGCCCCTCTCTATCAGTTACTTTGATCCGTAGAATTTCCTGCCTGCTATTGTAACTCCATCTCCTACCACAGTAACCTACAGCCTAATCTTTGTAAATCACTTGCTGATTGCTATCATTCGAACACAACAACAAATATTCTATACCTAAGCTGGTTAAATGCTATTTACTGCACCACCCAATAGACAATACTGACCATTTGATCACACCGCGAGTTTCTAAGATCTCTCAATTATATTCCCACTGTTCCCTGTCATGCTCAGCACATTGTACATACGTACACATTCCTCTGCATTGCACAGACAACCACAAGGCACAGATAAATGAGGACATAACATTGCCCAATATCAAAAAAGTTGTAGAGTCATAGGCTTTCATGGCCAGAATCCATTGGTTCTTGTGGGTTTTTCGGGCTTTGAGACCATGTTCTGGTTGTATTTTCTCCTGATGTTTCGCCTGCATCTGTGATGCCAGCCACAGATACAGGCGAAACGTCAGGAGAAAATACAACCAGAACACGGTCTCAAAGCCCAAAAACCCCACAAGAACCAATCAAAAAAGTTCATTCAGGGTTTCTCTCTCCCACCAGGTGTGGGTCCAAAAATAGGAGACAAGACAACTAGTGCAACAGAACACAAGACAACTAGTGCAACAGACCTAGGCTAGTCTTCAGTACACACTATGACCTCTAGAGATGTAAAATTTCCAGAAATGTTGAAGCCATGGGGAAAAAAATGTTTTTTCCTCATTTTTTTTAGAAAAAAATGGAAATTTTTGGAAAAATTGAAAAAATGCAACATTAGCACTTTTTACAGATTGAAAGTAACTGTTACTTTAGGAACATAAAATATGACTATGTACAAATTGATTTGGCATAAAATTATCACAATTGGTATATTAAAAATACAGTGTATTCAAACAATTATTACAAACAGAATTTTTTTTTTAATTTTTATTTGTAACAAATGGAGCAACAATCTCCTGAACTGTATGGAACCTCTTTGGTTTTGCTAGTTTATGTGGAAGAGGCAAAACAAACAAACGAAAGAACAATAGAAGAAACCATGAACATTAGCAACAAAGAAAATTATTTATATTTCCTCTCCACATTACCAAATAGACCTAAAGTACCCATTCCCATAAAAAGAATTGAGGAGGAAAAAGTGGATAGAAGGGAGAAGGGAGGGGCTAAGATTCAATGAATAGGCATAAATTTTAATCAGACTCATTTTCTGAGCTATAGTTATCAGTATCAGCTTTAGGTCTTGTTTTTAGAAATGATTTTATTCATTGTGCTAAAAAAAGAAAACATTCCAGGGTCAACGTTCTTCCTTTTTTCAATTTTTCCAATTTTTTGGAAAAAAACAAAAAAGTCTTCAGGAAAAAAAAAATTTTTCTGAAGTTTTCCAGTTTTTTTCTAGGCCTTCACATCTCTATGACCAACCAGATGCTTCTGAGAAACCCTCAAACAAGATATGTTTCCAACAGCATTCTGTTACTCATGTTTGATAGCAATGGACATTTAGAAGCACAGGACTACCAGTGAGGTACTCCAAAGTAGTTCTCAGGACTAAGCAGCCGTTGATAGTATCATCCTGTATGAATTTGTTTACAGTCTTTCGAAGTTAGGCAGCAGGCCGTGGACTCAGATACTGATGTTTGGGGGTGAAGATATAATTCTCTTACCATAGGATAAGAGTGGTGCAGCCCAAATCAGCATAAGAAAGGATAGGTGTCTAAAAACATCTGGAGGGCTGCATGTTTCCCTCCCATGTACTATATCAAAAGAGGTTAAAGAACCTAGAATAAAGTTCTGATTAGAAATTAATCTAGAAGAAGTTTAAAGAGGCTAGAATACAGTTCTGACTGGGAATTGTTTTCAGAACTATCCAAAATTTTCCAAATCGTCTGATTTTACTGTTTCCCCCACTAATTTTTATTTCATTGATAACATACATTCAAATGGTAGATGTTAAGAATTCTTATACTTATTCACACAGACTTTTCTGCATGTTATTACACGAAAAAGCTATGCTAACTTTCCATGTCTCAAATAATTTAATTCATATCCCAATTCTCTCTGAATCATTATAGTTTCCTGTCTCCAACAGGTAGTTGGAGTTATGGTAGTTTCTTGCAGCCTAAACAGCAAAAAGTCCTGTGGTCACTTAACCACTATTTTTTATGAATAATGTGAATTTTTTGTGGACTATAGTTCAACTCCTCAGATGCTTGCAACTTGTTACCCAGAATTTCTGGCATTTACAGGACACACAGTCTGCATGTGTACTGTAGATATACCTGAAAGTTGGTGTGTTCAGAGAACATTAAATGAAGAAAGACAGTGAAAATAGCCTTCTCAACACTGGCTACAAAACTAGTGCTGCTGCTAACAGAACATCACAACACAAGGAAAACCAGTTGAGATATGAAAATTTGCATCCTGCACTCAGGTTTAACTAGACTCCTGACAATGGAATTTATCTCTGTTTTAACTTATTGATGTTCTATGTCTTCACGTCATTTCTGACTTATGGGGAGCCTAAGGCAAATTGTCACAGGGATTTTTTTTGGGGGGGGGAGAATTGTTCAGAGGTAGGTTTGCCCTTGCCTTCTTCTGAAGCTGAGAGAGTATGACTTACTCAAAGTCAACTAGTGAGTTTCCATGGCTGAGCGGGGATTCAAACCCTGGTCTCCAAGTGTCCTAGTCCAGTAATCAAACTACTGCATCATGCTGGCTCTCACATATGTTTACTATTCAGCAATTGATTTCACGGGTTGACTCTCACTAGATCTATTGAATAGGATTCAGACCCTTGTGTGCTTCAAATCCGTTAGCATGTTCCATCCCGTCACCCAAGGCTTTAATCAAGGGACAGATTGGCCATTTCTGCCCTACACCCTTATAGTGCTATTATTCCATTTTCAACATCCAATGGAATCCTGGGGTTTGCAGTTTAGGGAGGGGCATTTAAAATACTCAGCCAGAGAGCTCTTTGGCCTCAGTAAGCCTCAGGATTCCACAGGATGTTGAAAGTGGAATAGCAGCACTTTAACAGTGTAGTGTGGAAACGGTCATTCTTAACACACATTATCCATGCATAGGTCTTGTTGAAGTTACAACAGCTTTGTATGTTGGGAGATTGGGTGTGCAGTGTGGCTCCTGGTTTTTGGAGTTACATGAAGATTCCATGAGCTGGTCAGTCAGTTTCAACAGTTGTTTTTTTTTTAGAGGTAACCAGTTTCCTTACAAGCTTGAGACTACATTTCACTCAGCATTGTTTCCTAGTGTTCACAAGTTCTTCTTTTGAGCATTCTATTTGCATACTAACACTGCTTGTCAGTACATCTGTACAGAAGTAGTTTTGAGAAAGTGTTGGAGAGGTGCCTTTTGTTTCCAGTGCACATTTAGGCGAAATATGCGCTGTTATTGTGTGCCTTTAAGTCATTTCCAACTTACGCAACCCTAAGACAAACCTATCACAGGGTTTTGTGGGGCAGTGTGCATGTGACACACACAAAATCCCCCTGTAGATTTCCATGGCCAAAAGGGAAATTAAACGCTGGTCTCCAGGATCATACTCCAGTGCTCAAGCTACTACACCAGCTGAAGTCTGAAATATCTGAAGTGCCAAAATCTCCCCTACTCTTTATATCCGTAGTAGGGTTTATCCAGAACGACCTGTCAATAAGGCTCACTCTTTCATCCTTCCATAAGGAAGAGAAAGCAGCAGTAGGATTATACACCTTAACCAGCCACTTGGCTAATAAGAGCTGAAGTAATATGTTGTAGCAACCAAGTATCCAAAGCTGAGGTACTGCTCTGAAGAACTGCAAATGTCAGGTGAAAATACAAATAAAGCAGAAAAAATAGCAGGAGAAAAAGGCGACAGAAGTACAAACACTACTGGAAGCTTCCTAGTTTAGAAAAACAGGCCAGCTGGAAGTGTGGCAGGAGACAGGATGCAAGTTTCTAGAATTATGTGTGCTGTGCAAGAACATGGAGACAAAAAGCTTTTCTCCTTTCTCTCATAATACTAAAACTTGGATCATCCAACAAAACCCACTGACAAAAGTTTCAAGATATTACTTTTGAATATCACTCGCTTGCAAACAACTAGCAAAGAAGGGAATTATCCTGGAGAAGCTCACAAGCAAGACATGAGCCCATGTGATTGGGCATCTCATGAAACAGGATAGTGGATTAAAGGAACCCTGTGTTGTAAGCCACCTTGAGTCCTCTTGAGGAATAAAGAGGGGTAAAAATAAAGATAATAATAATAAATAATAATAATAACCTTGCTGTGGTGTTATTCCTCTTTTAAGGTAGTGGGCAGCCAACAAGCTCAGAAAGCAATCTCTTCTTTGGCCCCTCCTGAAGTTTTCGCAGTTCTTACTACACATCCCAGTTTTCCTGTATTTGTATCATAACACAGTTCAGAGACAAAAGCTTAAATAATTAAAACAAGCTTTATTAAAAACAAACAGTCTTGGGCTCCATGAGCAGTGGAGCTGCCATTCCAAGCATGTGGAGATGAGGTTTTTGTCATTCCCATTTGATAACCAATTCAAAGTTCTCTTTATTGATTCTCTGGAGGAGCTCTTTGTAGTCCTTCCGGTTTATGTTCAAACATTTCTCTAAGGAGAGGACACTCAGCTGATTCTCTGAGGAACACAGCAAGTTGACGGTGTGAATTGATATCTGAGCCTGAAGCAGAGAGAGCTGACGGAGATGTTGCAAGGCAGTGCTAGGTGGATTTAGCGCCTTCTGAAACACCTGATCTAGGGAGAAAGGCAGGCAGAGCAGATTCAAGGTTTCCAGACATGGAGAACATCTGAACACGGATACCAAGACATTTTTCAACACTACTACATGTCGGGAAGGCAGTGGCTCCCCTACATCAGTGTAAACTAGGGAAAACTCAGAAAGCTGAGGCAATTTGAGGGGAGGGAGGCTCAAGTCCCAGTCTGGGGCTTCAGTCTCTGGCTGCCTGTCACGCCCATGCCTCTGTGGAGAGGGGAGTAAAAATGCAAATTTCAGGAGATTTGGGCAGTGGCTCAGCAAGGTATGGATGGTCAACGCATCCTTCAGGATGATTCCATCAAAGGAAAGGCGTTTAAGCTGAGTCCCAAGCTTTTCTGTCACTGGTAAAAGCTCCTTCAGATCATTCTCCTCCTTGCCGCCAATAATCAGGTGGACAAGGTTGCGCCATGGCAACAAGTATTGATCCAAGCCACAGCTGTTTCTTAGGATCACAGAGACTTCTGACAGATGTGGACACACTGCACCAACCTGAGGCAAAAGGGAATCAAATACATTATATATTTGATTGAGGGGGAGTGTCAATCTGCTCCTTTCCTCCTTTGGGTGAGTGCAGGTCCTGTACAATGCCACCTCCTCCAGAGATGGAAACCCAGCAGGGATCCGGGCCTGGTGAAATTGCTGGTCATGGATCAGACACACAGCGTGTAAAACAAAATGATGATTCAAATATTGCAGGTTGGGCAATGCCAGAAGCACAAAGACCAGGACCCAAAGCAAGTTCTGCCGGTCAGTGCTGGGGGCCAGTCCCTCAGTGCTGAGTGTCTGCAATGACTGACAACAGTAGGATCTCGCAGTGGGGTCATAGGCCAATTGGAGGAGGGAATCCAGGGGCAGTCTCTTGCAGGAAGTGATGTCCAGCTCACGAAGCTCAGGGCAGAAAGACCGAATGGTGCACAAAACTTGCGTGTTGCACTGGGTAGATGCAAGGTTTAGTTTTGTGAGGCATGGCGAAGCTTTCACGAGGTCAACCAAAGCATCTGCAGGGATCTGGTTGCAGCCACGAAGGATCAGTGAGGAAAGATTCTGCCTCCAAAAACAGAAAGAACATCCAGTTAGCAAATACAAGATTCATTTCGGTTTGTACTCTGGTCGTCCATGAAACTTATGCTCTCCCAACACCACCTCTCAGGCCAAGGGAAAGAACATCTATAGATCCTGACCCTGATTCTCTATTCTGAAATGTACATGGGTCATGAAGGTACTTCTGTTATAAGCACAAGGTATTTTATTTGTTGGCAAAAGTTGATTGATGTATGTGTGAAATGTTATTTCCTAAAGCTTCAGACTGGAAATACAAAAGGGGCCCAGTATACAGAATGCAGGCCCAGCATATAAAAGCCACACAAAAGGAACCTCCCATCTTGCAGCATCTTGAAAACTTACAAAAATGCTCCAGCAATTTTTTTTTCTGATTAGAATCAGGCCCTGAGCCAGTAATCTGGGATTCAGATAGCCTGAGTATAATAAAGCTGGTAGAGAGCCAGCATGGTGTAGTCATTTGAGTGTTGATTACAGCCCTGGAGAGCACGATTCAGTTCCCAGCTCAGCCATGGAAACCCAGTGGGTGACTCTGGGTGCATCACACATTCTCAGCCCCAGAAAACTCCATGGTAGGTTTGCCTTAGGGTTGCCATAAGTAGTAAATGACTTGAAGGCATACAAAAGCAAGAAGGGTGGTCAGCAAAGTTACAATGAAAAGTACATGAAACCAAGCAGAGCAACTGCCTGGCTGAGAAACCTGCCCACACATATGCTCCCCTTTCCTTCTCAACCTCTGGAACTCTATCTTCTGCACCAGGAAGTAAATATTCATTCAACCATGGCAAGTGCACCATGGTTACATTAGAGCTTGGTGAGTTCAAACAGCAAGCCATCCCTGCAACACCAACCCAAGATGCTTGGCTGCTTCAGGCAGAGCATCAAATGGCACTCCCTCTTGCCACTCAAGTCCCAGAAGACCGAGGTTTAGATGCAAGAAAAGTTCTCCTTATCCTAGTGCTGAAGATCTGCACAGGGAAGCCTCTTCATTATACTAGTCACCTTCTTTCATTGCTACCCCAATTCTAAACAATGGATGCGAACTGGGATGCCTTAAGGAAATAAGAATTCTTCCACTGGGCCATATCGAGGAGTTCCTCCAGTTCAACGTCCTCCTGCTTCCCACAGTGTTAAACTAGACAGTCCTTCTTCCAAAGCTTTAAAAAAAGTTACTTTAGTACATATATTTATATGTATATTTATAGGTAAAAAATAAGGGAATTACTGTAAATTTTATTGCAGAGGAATGTATACTGAAAAAAAAAAGAGAGATGAGTAATCTCCCAAAACTTTTAGAGAAGGAAGTTGGTAAACGATAAAGGATGGAGATATTGGATTTGTTTGCAATGTTATTGGAGATGTACTATTTTTAGAATCACTGTGATGTTTGAAGCTTCAGAGTGTAACAGGATTTGATTTAATGGTTTTAAGGTTTTGGATTTAATAAAAATACTTTAAAAAAAACAACAGTTACTTTAAGGACCTATAGCTCAGAATCTCCCCAGCCTCCGCCCTCCTCCACTTTTAGAGACAGGATGTCCAATAGAGATTTTTCTTTCTGGTTCATCCCACCTAGTCCCTTACCGTGCAGCGTACTGTGATAAGGTGGGCAATAGTCTTGTCAACATGCTGTGAACAGCTGCTCAAGTTCAGTTCCTTCAGTTGTGGCCAAAGGAGGACGTGCAGTATGGTTGGGGTCAGGAGTTGCCTTTCTCTCATGATCTGGAGCAGTTCCTGGAGATGGTAGCCAGCTAAGAGGGTAGGGGAGGGAAGATATCAGATGTTAACTCGCCCAGAAGATGCAAGTCACAAACTAACATAGTGCCTCAAAGAGATTACAAGGTATGTTCATAATTCTAATTATCTCAGATACATTTGGAACTCTCTTTTCCTATAGGGAGCTCAAGGTGACATATATGGCTCTCCACACCACCACCACCACATCATACTTACAAGTATCTTATGTTACTCAGGTCCTATATTTGGCAACTGGGATGCAAGAACAGGGCCTAAGGAACTATGAAATAGAAGACACTTTGGATAAAGCTAATAAATCCTGGCTGGGGAGGAAAGGAGAGAGAACCTTTTCAGTGGCCATCCTGTGGCTTTGGAGCACCCTCTTTGGGGGAGATACAATCTGTGCCCTTGCCGCTACCTTTTCCCCTGCAGCAAAGTCTTTCTTGTTTAAACAGCCCTTCAGCCTTGGCTGACCAGGGTGGAGTGATGTGTAATTGGTTCTCCTGTTCTTGGTATATAATACACATTTTAAGTGTTTTAAAAGTAGTGTTTTAATTGGATTTTAATGCTTTCTAACTGTTTAACTCTGCATTGTTTTAGATGTTCTGTTTTAATTTCTATTGTAAGACACTTTTGTTATTATTTATTTGTATAGCACCATAATTATACATGGCACTGTACAAGCTAAAGAACAGCAAAACAATTCCCTTCCCCTAGGCTTACAACCAAATTAAGATATGACACAAAAAGAAAGGAGGATAGCACCATGGAAGGGGATTTTAATATGCTTTTGAGAATTCTTTTAAAATCAAGGCAGAATGCCTTTAATCCAGATTTACCTTTTAAAATTCATTAGCTTTGAGTCTCATTTGTGAAAAAAGTGGGATGTAAGTCAAATATAAATGTATAAATAAAACAAACAACATGACTGACTATTTCTTGATGAAAGAGAATAGGGAGGTGTGAGTGGGAAAACAGCGGCAATCCAGAGAGAGACAGAAGGAAGACCTGGCTTAATTCCTTTCTCCCACCAAAATCAACATTTAAATGAAACTGTGGCTATGAATGACCAGTAGTTCTCAAATATTCTTTTCCATTTCTGCTTTCCCCTCTTTCATTCCCCTAGATACACCAGGGATTTCTTTTAACCTGTGCACAGGTTAGTGCACAGAATAACTCCATTAGGGGAAGCCTTCCTAACCAGATGAGAAGTGGAGAGCCAGTGTGGTGTAGTGGTGTGAAGGTTCAACTCCTTCCTTTACTCCCTATACCCTTGACTTTTCCCCTCATTTTGCAGGTGGCCACCATGGTTGACCCAGGTTCTCCTAGCTCAAGGGCAGAGGAAAGGACTGTCATGCTCCCGCTCCCCATTATTTCCTTTTGCTCCCTTCTCTCCACAGTGCCTCATTTCCCCAAGCAGGTAGCAATGCAAAATGAGGCAAGAAGGCAGAAGGAAGGAAGAGGGAAAGGCCATAGGGCTATTGGAGCAGCAGAAGCTGAAGCAGCACCATTTGGGAAGACTGTCAGTTCTGCCTATTAGGCCAGTTGGCTTCATGAGCCCTGCAGCCAAAAAAGACAGCAAAAATGGTGGGGAGGTTGGGTGGGATTTTTTCTTCCAGCCTCAGGCAAGCAGAGGAGCCCTGGCCACTCCAGTTGTCTCTCTCCAAGAAAGTGTGTGGGCCTTAAGCATGCTAAAACTTTCAAAACCTCTTCCAGCTTTATAATAGTTGCTACAGACATTGCTGTTGTTGTTATTATCACCATTATCATCAACATCATTTACTTATTTGCACACTGTCTAGATTTCTTGAACCAGTGTGCTGTAAGGGTTTGAGTACTAGACTACAATCCTGGAGACCAGGGTTCAATTCCCTGCTTGGCCATGGAAACTCACTGGATGACCCTGGTTGCATCACACACTCTCAGCCACAGAAAATCCCGTGGAAGGTTCACCTTAGAGCTGCCATAAGTCAGAAATTACTTGAAGGCACACAGCAGCAGCAGCAGCAGCAACAACAGGATGAGCCAACTGCAAAACTGTGGATGGCACCAAAGCAAGGGAAGAAAGCAAGAAGTACACTTGTTGTGAGATTCTCACCCAGCAAGCTGAGGGGCCCTTTGGTGTCATGACTATGCCTCCTGCTGGGGTTGTCATCCATAGCGTAAGCCTTAACCCAGAGCCATTCCATATGCCTAATCACATTCTCCAGGCACAGTCTCTCCAGCGACAGGGGGCTCTTCCTCTTGGGCATGAGGCTCCTGGAATCACAAGCAAGAAAGAATTCTAAGAGTTTCTGGAAAGAGAGAGAGAGACTCTTCATCTCATTTAAGGAGAGAAGAGTTTGGTCAAGGTCTTTGGAATCTACTTGTGTGAATCATGGCCCAGTCTTCTTCCCTGGGGGACTTATCAGGAGCCCTCCCACATACCATGAGGTAAAGCCAAAGAGGAAGCAGGTATGAGATAACCACAGCATGGCTCTCAGTTGGAAAGGCACAGAAGCAGCACTGAGAAACCAATCTAGATACCACAAGTACCCAAAGGATCCATTGCCACTTAACCTAACAGTTGGTCCCACTGATGCTGTCAAAACTGATTCTCTAGCAGTATCTGCCAAATGAATCAAGGCTTTGAGAAGAGTAAGAAAGATGATCAAAGCCAAGGCCTCTGTGTTCAATTGACAAGGGGAATTACGAGCCTTCCCCATAAGTGCAGGGAAAGCATAGCTGTTCATTGCTTGGTTCAAGACTATATGCAAATCCTCCTTGAAACTTGCCCTTCACAGGACAACCTTCACCCTTCCCATTGATGCCCAGTGTGTTCTTCCGTCTATACCAGATGCTACCATCAACACCAGATGCTCCTGGTAACAGCCTTGGTTACTGTAGCCAAATAGTGAGGAATGCTGGGAGCTGTAGATCAACATCTGGAGAACCATACAAATCTTCTACCCGTGACCCAGACACATCTACATCTGCATGACCACTCTGTGAGTGGACAGGGAAGAGTCTGCCTCCAAGCATATGTTACAAGCTTTCCCACATCCAGAGGAGTGAATGGGCAACAATATCCTTGATCTCTGTCATCTCACCTATGGTGGTGCGCTCATTCCCTTTTGAGCACAATGCTCAATATTCCCTACTGAGCACAACACACAGGATTACCAGAATGAAAACCAGAAAAGGCTCCTATACCTTTAATGGTTGTGTAGAAAAAGGAATTTCAGCAAGCGTTGCTTATTACCTGGTTTCAGGGCACACAACACCTGCTCAAATTCCCTCTCCTACACAGCGCAGGAACTCTCTCCAGTTTTCAATCTGGCAACCCTAATTTTCTGTGGGCACCAGCTGCTTGCCCCCAGCTTGCCCGCTGGTCTTCTTTGCTCAGCCTGCCTCCTCTCAGACAAGCTACCAAAAATAGGAAGGTAAATTGAGGGGGAAGCGAAGTAACTTAATGCTGCTTAGGGAAGCTGGGAACTCCAGCAAGCAAGGCAGAGAGCATGGTCTGTGCAGCACCAAAGATAAAAATAAAGAAGATGATGATGATGGTAATAAAAATAATAATTTTTAAAAGTATTTTTTACCCACTTTCCCCAAGGCTCAAGGCAGGGTACAACACAGATACAATTAAAAACAAATTATAACCAAAATACACTAAAATATCAAACCATTTAAAATACAAATCTCATAATCAAAATATATCATAATTAAAAATACAATTATAAGTACACATATAATTAAAACTACTAAGTATAATTTAAAAAATATTTAAAAAAGATAACCACCCATTCTCCGCTGTCCCAGAAATCACTGCTGTGCTGTGCCTCCAAGTTGTTTCCTACTTATAGGGACTCTAAGCCAAACCTATGGGGGGGAGGTTTCTAGGGGCTGAGAGTGTGTGAGACGTCCAAGGGTCACCCTGCGGGTTTCCACGGCACAGCAGGGAACCGAATCCTGGTCTTCAGGATCATAGGCCAACGTCCAAACCACTATGCCACTTTGCCCCAGAAATTCACCAGCCCAAACGTGTCCCCCTGGCTTTTGTCGCTGCTGGGGGGGCCTTTGGGGCTGCTCGGGAGGCGAGAATGGCAAGCAGCGTCGCCGCACTCACGAGGCACGGTCTCGGCGTCTCCTCTCGCCTCTTTTCCCGCCTTCTGTGAGAGCTGGGCTGCGGCTGTCCTCTCGCACGCCTGCGCAGTACCGCCCGGAGCTCCCAGCGTCGGTCGTGGCTCCCCCCTCCCTCCGTCCGTCCGTCCGTCCGTCCCTCCTTCCCTTGCGAGCTCTCTTTATGAGCAGCGCCTGGCTTTGGAACTGTGGGAGCTCCGGCCCGGGATCCTGCGGCGGGAGGGGAAGCGGCTGGCCGAGGAGCGGGTTCCTCGGATCCCCCCAGACGGCTTGGGAGAGACCTGAGTTTTTCAGTCTGGCCAGGAGGCTGTGCTTAGCATTCGCAGATGCAGGCAGGTGTTTCTGCTTTTCGTTCCCCTCTGCAAAGGTCATCAGAGGAGGTGCACTTTCGTGGCATGACAATTAAAAGCACAAACCCTCATTCTGCCTACTACCCCTTAATGATCTTAATGAGCTGGGGAGAGGTACTCAGCTCAACCTGTTGCCATTCCCCCGCTACACTCTTACAGGGCTATTACTCCACTTTCAACATCTTGTGGCAAACTGGGGTTTGCCGTTCAGGGAGAGGCCTTTAGAATTCCCAGCCAGGGAGCTCTTGGGCCTCAGGAAACTGCAAACTCCAGAATGTCACAGGATGTTGAAAGTGGAATGATAGCCCTGTAACAGGGTAGGGTGGAAATGGCCTGAGAGTCATTGCTGTTGCTGTGTGCCTTCAAGTTGTTTCCACCTCATGATGAACCTATCAGGGTTTTTTCTGGGGCTGAGAGTGTGTGACCTGCCCAAGGTCATCCAGTGGGTTTCCATGACCCAACGGGGCATCTAACCCTGGTCTCCAGGGTTGTAGTCCAGTGCTCAAACCACTACAGTGTGCTGGCTCCTTAGGGTCTTTAAGTAGCTGTATATATAAACAAAGACCCTTTCCACACTAGGCTGTTATAATGCTATTATTCCACTTTCACCGTCCTGTGGAATTCTGTGGCCAAAGAGCTCTCTGGCTGAGAATTCTAAAGGCCCCTCCCTAAACTGCAAAGCCCAGGACTCTACAGGATGCTGAAAGTGGAATAACAGGGCTATAACAGTGTCGTGCGGAAACAGCCAAAGTTCTCCTTTGTCAAGTTACATTCCCAGTATCCCATAATAACAGTGTTTGAAACAGAACTTGAAAGTGAATAGTTATAAATTGGTCATTACATGCCATTACAGGATTATCTCAGTTAATGAAGTCAGTGTATTCCTGGGCAGCCCCTCTTTAACGGAAACTTTGGTAACAGAAGCAGAAATAACATGAAAAGAACAGGGGGAGGTTCCTGCATTGGAAAAAAAAAAGAGCAGCTCAACATATTTTCCACAAACTTTATGTTCAAAATTAACACTACGCATGGGAGATTCAGTGTGGGGTAGGTGTTTGAGCATAGCACTGCAACTCTGGAGACTCAGATTTGGACCTTCATGTGCCCCTGGAAGCCTATTGGGTGACCTTGGGCAAGTCACACTCTCCCAGCCTCGGAGGAAGGCAAAGATAAATCCACTCTGAACAAATCATGCGAAGAAAATCCCATGATAGGTTCACCTGAGGAGATGACTTGAAGGCAGACACAAAACAACAACAAAAAAAATATGCACATATATGTACATATAAAATGAAATAATGGGGTCAGGTAAATCTTGCATAATTAACACCACATTCTGAATCTGCTAGTGATCATTTGAAGGTTTCTGCTAAAATGCATCTAGGGAGGACTTTTTCTTTCATCAGCCTCTCTTTTTCCTATGATTTCCATTCTAGTGCTCAGATTTGTAGATTTGTATTTCTTGAATATGCTAGGAGACTAGCTGATCTGCTTTCCGCTTTTTTCTCTGTTTTGCTGTTTATTGATACTCAGCAAAGGATTGTGGAAGCAGCTGGTGTTTGCCCGTTGTAGGCAGGGACACATAGCTATTGTGTGTATGTGTGTGCATGCGCATGTGCACACACACGCACCTTTAAGTTGCATGTTGACTTCTGGCAACTCCATGCATTTCGTAGGGTTTTCTTTGGCAGGAATACTCAAGAGGTGATTTTGCCAGTTAGTTCCTTCCTATTACATATAAGAGCATCTAATATTCATTGGTGGTCTCTCATCCAAGTACTAATCAGGGCTGACCCTGCTTATTTTCAAAGATCAGACAGTATCTGCTAACTCATAGCTTTCCAGACTTTTCATGTTGGTGATACACTTTTTTAAGACATGCATTATTTTGCAACACAGTAATTCAGTTTTACTAGCAAACCAGAGGTTAAACTAACCCCTTATAAAAGAGACATACACATATATAAATTGTAATAACAAAAGGTATGGGGACACAACACATCTCATAAAAACCTTTCATATATTTTTAAAAATATATGATTTATTAATAACAACATACATTTCCAAGATTGTAGGTGACACACTTACGCACTTCAGGCGACACACTAATGTTTTGTGGCACACCATTTGGAAAGCCCTATTTAGGTCACAAGTACAACAAGAGCAATTAAAATAGAATCCCATTCTTTCCCAACAAAAGTTTTTATTGCATTGTTTACTACAGACACACTACTGCAACCTTTCCATCCCTCTTTTCTCATTTTCTCTATTCTAATGCTGCTAAAAAAAAAAAAAGGTCCAACTAGACAGATAACAAGGAGGAAAGAGGGACTGGAGGGCTGTAAAAAGATTTTGTTAAAAGGTGTTTAATTCTCAGAGACTTTTGTTGATTGAAGTGTGCCTGTAGTTGATTTTTGCAATTGCTAAAGCTAAACTAAGTTACATTTCTCACTGAATAACTTGTGGCTCACTTTTGGCTTATTTTCCAGAATAAATATTATAGCCAGCTATAATCTATTTCAGAACGTGCCTTTTATGAACATTTAGTGGATCTCCCAGAAATGTATTGGTCAATATCAAACTAATTCTAGCAAGTTTTGATGTAATCAGGAACAGGTCTTTTGTAAAGGTAATAGGTCTTAATTGCTCTTTCAAAATCAACTTAACCCCAAATACTTTGCAAAATAAATGGGAGACAGATAGACAATAATGTATTGCTACCAGAAGAATTCACACCTACCCCCCCACACAAGCTACTGTGAGGATTGCAGCTAAATTTAGTCCAGAAGTAAGAGACATGGTTATGAGAGATTACAGATAATGTCATTACTCCCAATAATCAAGGAGTCTCAAGGCTCTTTTAAACTACACAGTGATACCGCTATGACTGCTATAAGACAGCCAAGGCAACATTATATGAAATCCTATAGTTTGGTGAGGTACTAGAGAAATCTGGCCAAGAATTCTAAACACTACTTTCCAAACTGCTAATCTCAAAATTCCCTAAGATGGAACCACAGCAGTTAAAGTGGAATCATAGTGTTATAATTGTGCTGTTGGAAGGGGTCTTCTTCTGGTTCTGAAAGTGCTGGCTCTAGAATATTCATGAAATATTCCTTGGAGAGGGAACAAGGACTCCATTTTGTTTCTGATATTAAAAAAAATAAAAGGAAAACCAACACACCATGGCTGGGCATCTCCTTTCCTAGAATGCTTTGCGAGGGAAGAAAAGATGCTCCAGAACACCACAAATTAACACGGCAGTGCGTGAAGGTAGGTCCTTCTACTTTAGATGTTGAGGGCAAACAAAAATATGAAGCAAGGGGCTGCCATGCTTCTGAAGCTTTCCCCAGATTTCTCAACCCAGAGCTACTTCATTCTCTCGTGAACAACTATCAAACCCAAAATAAAGTTCTTTTTCCCTATAATTTTTTTTCTAGTGCTGCTGCTGTTCCCAAGCCTGGGCACTAGAGTCTCCACCCTTTCAAAGAGAGGGGTTGTTACAAAGACAGACCCTCATGCCATCCCCATGGGAAGGCCCTTCACACTATTAGCATCCCAGTGATGCTGCACAGGTGGAAAAGGAAGGTCAAAGGGAAAGAGGTAAAGGGATTCACTTGTGTGTGTGAGAGAGAGGCAGAGGTTGAGCAGACTGAGCCTGGGAAAGAACCCTTCTTCTCTGCAGCTCATCTGTCCTTGGATATTTTCTCTTTTGTGGGCTTACTGGAGAGGAGCCATTTTGGGGCAAGGGAGCACCAAAGGGCGTCTAGCAATGAAGGTATGGGGGGTACACTACTCTGTCTCCAGTATAGTGGGGCAGCTCCAAGTGAAATTTGCTAAGTTGATCTTTCCTGCCATCTCTCTTGCTCCTGAGTAGGACTTTAAGGAACAGGCAGTGGGGAGAAGTGGGTGCTCCTGAGGGCATGAACTTGGACTGTTTTGTCTCTAGTGCAGTGGGATACCAGAGTGGGGCGAGGGGGGGATTGATGCCATTATAGGCCACTGTCTTGCAGGAATGTGTGAACTGTGCTTCCAAGTGTGTATTACCTTCAGTTTGCCCCCATCTTGCTATGTCTCATGGGGTCTGGCTGGCAACAGAGGCAAGGGAGAAGGAAGGTAGCTATTAAATGGCACTGACCTGCCACTTTGACTGAAATTATGGGGATTTCATTTCATGTATTGTTTGTATTGTTTTACTGTTATTTCATGTATTGTTGTACTGTTTTACTGTCTTTGTCCCTTATTGTGTATGTTGATGTTCTGCCCTTTAGTGTAAACATTGGTGTAAATACTACTACTACTACTACTACTGTTAATTATCATCATCGTCGTCGTCATCATCATCTGGGGCAATACTCTGTCACACGTTATGCCTGTGGATACCTGAAACTGATGAACTCAACCAAACGGTTGGTAGTTGTGCACTTGCCACCATGTGATTTCAGTTCTGTTTAATTCCCCCCCCAAAATAACCCCTTTCTATTAGCTGCTTTGATGCTCTAAATGTTCTGCCATATTTTTTTTGATATTTTAACTTCTGTTCCGATTTAATGATCCCTAGCCTAACCCCTGTGAATTACCCGTCATTCTAACACAAATAATAGTTTCTCAATTAGGCTTGCTAAATAGTATTTACAGCCCCATCTGGCAAGCGGTGTCCACCATTTGTTTTCCCCCTTGTGTCTCGAAGAACTAATTAACTAGCTGAGAAGTAACATTCCTATTCCTCCCTGTCATACAATATGTATAAACACATTCCTTATACAATCGCATGGCATGGAGAATATGACATGACACATGATCACAAAGGAGTTTTTGGTAAGATGAAGTGTTACAGGCCCTTACTTCTCCTAAACTGGTGTGGCAGTTCCCCAATCTGATAAGGTGCTCTGTCTTTACCACACAGCTCTGCCCTCCCCATTTTATACCACCACCTTTGTATAAAAGGGTGGGGTTTTCAATGTTTATTTAGACCCACTTAATAATTTTATGGTAGTGTGTTTTCTGTGTTGCCTTATATACTGTATACCGCTCAACCTGAATCAGTGTTTACAAAAATAAATTGTAACATTTATTAAGACAGCAGTAAGAATAAAGTAGTGTTTGACTTCAAATGCAGGTCAAGATTGATACATTTATTAGACAATGTAACAGGTAACTCTCTGCTCTGAAACAGTTCAATTATGTCTTTAGCCTTTTATTTAAGGCACAAGTATCATATAACAGCCCTTTAGCTAAACTCCCACCAAAGGCTTAACGCCCCCAGTCTAGGTCACACTCTCTGACCAGATCCTACTAGGGCTTAATTACTCTTCTGCCTCTCACTAGGCTTCCACCGAGAACTAAACCTCCTAAAACAGTCACTCTCTTTTTGACTGACTTAGGAACTCTACTCCCTAGCTCCTTGCTAGGCTGTCACAGAAAGAATGCAATACATATAGATACTTGGCTTTATATAACTTTTTTGCTCAGCCTCAAGTCCTTCCCACTACTGAGTTGGGTTTCTCTCCTGAGCTGCTATTCTGGTTGCCTAGCAACCTGCTTCCAGGCTACCTTGGCATTTCAAATAGCCGCACACCCAGAACTTCGTCACATGGGGGTATTGCAGAGCCTCTCAGAGCTTCTGGGGAGAAGGCATCTCTTCAGCTAGCCTTTCTACTATCATGGATCACAGCTATGTGGCCGTGGCATGCCTCCCACTCAACTTTTTCTGTTGTGCTTATGGGGAAGGCTCCTACTCACAAACCTCCTCTGGGAGATCGCAAGGTGCAGATATCCTGAACTAAACTTTGGTTGCCTCATTGGCCTTGGCCTTCATCTTTCTCCTTCTGTCTATCTGTCCACTCAAGACAAAAGTTCCCCTTCTTTTCCAGCAATTCTCTCATACTTCTGTTTGTGACTCCAAGAGCTCCATGCCTGTGAGAAAGAGTGTACTCTCTTTAGAGAGATTGTGCCTGGAGAACATGGCGGAGAATATGAAGGAGATCTGGGCCAAGGATTATGGAGATAATTGCACAGGCAAGTAGGGCAGTCACTGTCCCCTTCAGCATGGTGGGAGAGAGATTGATGACAAGTGAAAAGAAGGGGAGATAAGTCAGGGCCAGCTCATGGTGGCAGCAGTTGGCTGAGGAATGAAGGAGCAACTTTATACCCACTACATCACCCATTGAAATGTAATCTGGGAGCCAATAGCTGTGTTGCATTGAGTCTCTGAGAGTGTTACGAGATGTGGCAAGCATTTTATCAGTTCCTCTGGAGCATCTGCAGGGATCCAATTGCAGTCTTGGATATCCAGCAAATTCAGGTTTCACTTCATGAAAGAGTGTCAAGTGAATAAACTTTGGTTCCATTTATTTTGGTTTCTACCTTGGCCATGCATGAATTGCATGAATTTCTCCCCAGCATCATCCCTCTGGCTGAGACAAGGAACACGTATGGATTCTATCCTGTGTGTTTGTTTGTTTGTTTTTAAATTAACATTTGTTGAAGAGACGGTTCTTGTACCCTGATGGCAAAAGTTGCACAATGTGGGTCTAGACAGGCCTTGCCAGCCTAGTGGCGTTTGGTTCATAAAAGCATCAGTCTGGAAACACAGCGAGACATAATTCAGAAGCAGAATGCAAAGACACCACAAAACAAAGCCTCCCATCTAACCACCGAAGAGTCTTACAGCATCTTAAGGCTCACAGATACCTTCACTGATTGTCACATAAAATCCATATCAGATCCACATTGATCTGGGGGCCCTAGAAGCTTGCACACATTTTGTGTCCTTTTGGAGAGCCAGTGTGATGTAGTGGTTTGTGTGCTGAATTGTGACCCTGGAGACCAGAGTTTGATTCCCGGCTCAGCAATGGAATCCTGCTGGGTGACCTTGGGCATGTCACGCACTCTCAGCCCCCAGAAAATGCCGTGATAGGTTCACTTTGGTGTTGCCATAAGTTGGAATGGTGCACAAGAACAACAACTAGAGTTACCAACCTAACATAGAGGCAGGATCAACCTTCACTAAGCACAAAGAAAACTGAACTTCAGGCAAAACCAACAGGTGGCAAATGCTGTAGAACTTGGAAAGGGAGTCAAGTTCAGGAAGCATAAGGGGGAAAAAAATACTGAAAGAAAACTGTAGCTGACACCCTGAGCTCTGTTATAAAAAATGAAGGCAGCATCTATCTTATTGACAACTCCAAGGAGCACAACATGGCTTCTTATAATGTGGTCCCAGTGACAGAAAACACTCGAAGAATTGTTGTTGTTTTGTGCCTTCAAATCATTTCTGAATTATGATCACCCTAAGCCTATGGTGGGGTTTTCTTTGTAGAATTTGTTTGGCGGGGGCTTGCCCTTGCCTTCCTGTGAGGCTGAGAAAGTGTGACTTGCCCAAGGTCACACAGGGGGTTTCCATGGGCTAACGGGGGATTTGAACCCTGGCCTCCCAGTGCCCTAGTTCAACACTCAAAGCACTACACTATGCTAGCTTTCTGAGAATACAAAGTAGGAAATCATCAAAATTGGGAGGTGATGGGAAATGGATGTGACAGTCTTTAAGAAAGGTCCTGTGTAGATTCACTTCTAAAACAGCTAAGAAGCACAATGCTCCCCTCTCATTTTGTTAGTCTAAACTGCAGGGAGGAAAATACCTTTGGTTTGCCTCACTGGGATAAAAAGGAAATGATGCCACTAATCCCCCAATCAGTACCCAGTTTTCAGATTTAAATCTATTTCTTGTCATTTAACCTTACTTAACATGAGGAGCTGTAATTACTTGCCCCCACTTCTGTTAGGGGAAAGGGAATTAACTCTTAACTTGCTTTCTGCGTTGTTCACAAACGATCATTGGTTTTCTAAGGCCGCTTCCTCACTACACTGTTAGAGTGCTATTATTCTGCTTTCAACAGCCTGTGGAATTCTGGGGTTTGTAGTTTCCTGAGGCCAAAGAGCTCTCTGGCTGGGAATTCTAAAGGCCCCTCCCTAAACTGCAAACCCCAGGATTCCATAGGATGTTGAAAGTGGAATAATATCACTGTAAGAGCGTAGTGCTGAAATGGGCTAAGACAGATCCTAGTTAGTCTGTTTCAGTATAAGAAGAGTCTGACACCTTTAAGGCTGATTTATTTATGGGCAAGCACGCAGGCATGCATATATGTATGGGCTTTTGTGGTTTACTGTCCACTTCCTCAGCTCCATTGATTTTTGCGTCCGATTTGTTCAATTCATCCTGATTCTCTTCCTCGCTTGCACTGTGAGCGGCTTACAAGCGACCAAGAACACTATTCTCACAGGACTCCTTCTCCTTAAACCCGCACCCTGTCTGGGATTGCCAGATTTTAAAAAACTTCTAATCTTTACCCCCTTGTGCTAGCGCTCCACTGCCTCCTTGCGCCTATAAGCAGAAAGTGCAACAAAACGAAAGGAAAACCGAAACTTCCAGGACTGCTTGGCCGGTGGTTGTCTAGAAATCTCATGCAGGTGTCCAGTCACAACGGTACAGAGTCCGGTGCCATCCAATCATAGAGAAGAACTGCGCCTTTTCCTCCTCACGTCACGGAGCAGTGGGTAGTGTCTGTCTTTTGTTGGGGGAGCAAAATACATATTTGGGGATCCGCTCCCAAAGTTAGGTCAAATGTCCGGATCCTGTGGATTCCAGGCCTAAAGCCGAGACGTATGAACAGCAGCTGGTGACAGCATTAAGCATTCCATGTTCAGTACAGTACCAACCACAGTCATTCAGTAGCAGCTTGTCATTCAAACACACACACACACACACACACACACACAACATATTTTTTCCTGTTTGCAAATTAAGACTGAAGTCTTATCTAAACGGACTGTTCCTAGATCAAGGTGAAATAAGATTATTTCTTCTTATTTACTTGGCAGGCTAGGGTGTGTGTGTGCTAAATACCCTAAAAGTCACCAGGTCCCATCACATCTTGGAAGCTAAGTAGGGTCAGCCATGATTAGTAATTTGATGGGAGACTGCCAACAAATACCAGGTGCTGTAGGCTATATTTCAGAGGATAGAACTGGCAAAACCACCTCTGAGTATTCCAGGCTTAAGAAAACCCTATGAAAATCATGGGGTTGCCATAAGTTGACAGATGACTTGAAGGCACCTGTGCATATGTGCATGCGCGCACACACACACACACCTAGCTAGGGAGATAGAATAAAGGTAATCTAGTTTACCTGCTTCTAGCTAGAAGGTGGATGCAGAGCAGAGGGTGAGTCCTGGCATCACAACAACTGGCAAAGGAGGAAGCTATCTAGGTAAGATTTGCCCATAGTCCTTTCCTCTTGCCTCAAACTGAGCCCAGGAAAACTGAAGACTTAGGGCTACGTCCTAAGGCGTGGCAACCTTGTTATCTGACTATTTACTCTTTTGACAATTCCAAATTAAGGACCAGTTCCATTAATTCAACTGAGGTGCCACTCTTTCATCAGTTCTGCCTGTCTACAGGAGCACACATGTGCTGCTTGTAAAGTGAGCTGAGAGAGTTTGCAAGTGCACAGTTGGTCCCAAGTGAGCCTCGGCAAGTCTTTTACACTCCCTATGGCTTCTGTTCTTCCACCATTTCTGTTTTCTGACAGTGCTCTGATCCCTAACCATTCATATAATTGGGGGAAGCCTGCATCCAAGTAACTTAAAACTTCAGCTGAACACTTAGTTCAAATGGGCATTCTAGGGATCAAAAGAAAAGAGGCAAGCAAAGTGAACAAGGGACTATGCGAACAGTGTTTCTCTCTCTGTGATGCTAAAAATTTGGTGACTGAAGGAAAATGCGATGAAGGGGCAGAACTATTCTTTGAGGGCAAAGCCCTCATTTCCCTCCTTCCATAGCTATATCCCTGCTTGTCTTTCTAGATTTTCCCATTGTCTGTTTCACCACCTGTGCCTGAGCAGGCAGAGAAAGATGTTTGCCTGGATGAGACATTGAAAAAAGTCTTTTGAACAGATGGTGAGAAAAAACGGTGTTGCCTATTGGGAGGGGTGTCCCTGGGTGCTAATGAGTTGATGTGCACACACAGCCCATAGAAGTAACTGCATATGTAGAAGAGAGTGGACGCTTTTGTGGGGTGGACTTCGTAGTCTTCCTGTACATTATTTAGAAATGAATAGAAATATTTCCATTTATAGATCTGAGCCAGAAGCAAGCTGGGAGGCCTGTAATGCTGCTTCCCTAGCCCAGAAACACAGACACTCTCCAAGCAGCTGCTTGTATAATTGAACAAGCCCAAATGTCTTCCATGAAGTGTGAAAATGGGGTCAAAGCCAAGAAAGAGATTTCATCTAAAGATTAAGAAGAATTTCCTGAGTAGTTTGACAGTGGAATACACTGCTCCTCTGCCCCAGAATGTGGTGGAGTCTCCTTCTTTGGAGGTTTTTAAAGAGAGTCTGTCGGGACTGTTTTGATAGTGTAGTCCTGCATGGCAGTGGGTTGGAATGGATGGCCCTTGTGGTCTCTTTCAACACTTTGATTCTACGAATTGCTGTTTTGTTGCAAGAGCAGGAGGATATGGTATACTCTACCCATTGCGGCACCTGATCACTTTTCCACTTCCCCAATTTCATGGAAACCAGAACTTTTAATATCAGTGCTATTTACCAGTGCTTTTAATATTAGCAACACACAAAGCTGTGGTAACAAGTGTGGCTCCCGTAATGGGGAAAAATAGGATATACATTAAATATAACAAGACAACAGCCATTTCCACACCACACTGTTACAGCACTGTTATTCTACTTTCAACATCCTGTGGAATCCTGGGGTTTGTAGTTTTCTGAGGCCAAAGAATGCTCTGTCTGAGAATTCTAAAGGCCTCTCCCTAAACTGCAAATCCCAGGATTCCATAGGATGTCAAAAGTGGAATAATATACACTACAGCAGTATAGTGTGGAAATGGCCTTGGAAAAGGAAAGGAAAGACCTGAGACATAGTGGTGGTTTCTCCCAACTAGAGCAGACCTGTTGAATCAATTGCTGAATGGTTGAGTCAACACAGGCAAATTCAACTGAATCAATAGCCTCCCATTTAGGCCACATCAACTTAAGCAAAAAAGAAAGGGATTATATAAGTGTTGCGGAAAGTAAGAGAATTTTATTGTTACTTGATTTCATACAAATTATCAATTTATACACACATTTAATTGAATCTGTGAATCCCCATCTCAGATTTCCATTTAAAATGGCCCCAACCATTAAGTAACATGATTCTTTCCTGCTAATATTCCAAGACAAAGTAACAACATCTTCCTATCTGCTCACTTCCAGAGGGCATTTATAGCTGCTTATGAACCCACTGTGTTCCAGAACTCTCTCTCCCTTCTTTCCCATTGCTACAGTAGGCCATTGCCCAATATATTTTGGACCCAACAGGACCAGACCCATAATAGCAATTCAGATTTTTTAGCATAGTGAAAAAGCAGGAGGAGGAATACCTAATAGAAATTTATACAATTATGGATGGTGCAGAAGAAGAGAATGGATTTTTTTCCCCTTCCACAAGTAGGAGGAAGAGATTGCTCAATGAATTTGGATTGTTTAACAAAACCAGGTAAAGATTCAGGGCAGACAAGAGGAAGTACTTTCTAACAAAAATAATCCATTCATTGAGCTTGCATCACAAGATGAGAGGAATGGGCAATGACTTGGATGGTTTTCAAGTTTCAGTTGGGCAGATTCATGGAAGATCAGGTTTACAGTGCTGCCAATCACAAAGGTGGCGTGCTATATCAAGATTCAGAGGCAGCATGCTCCTGAAGTCCTGTTTATAGGTAACAACATGACAGAACATTTGCTCTCACGCCCTTCCCAGAAGTGTATGATAAACTAAGTGGGACATGAGGCGCTGAACAAGCTGGACCCTTGGTCTGGTTTAGCAGGGCTCAGTTTGCATACTATGGCATCAAGGGGAGAAAAAGAATAGCAAAAGAGTACAAAAGAGTAGCGATTCCCACAGTGCTGTAGTGTAGACCCATTCTGGTTTATCATAGAGATATTGTGGTGAAGTTCTGGGGAGTGTGGTTATCTGAGGTGCCAGTGCAGCCTGAGGTTGCTAGGCAACCAGAATAGCACCTCGGGAGAGAAACCCAACCCAGTAGTATGTGGGAGGGGCTTATGGCTGAGAGAAAAAAAGTTATATAAAGCCAAGTACCTGGAGGTATTGTTATTCCATCCTTGAGAGCCTAGCAAGGAGCTAGGGAGTAAAGCCCCTCAATCAGCCAGAGAGTGTGGCCATTTTTGGAGGGCTAGTTCTCAGCGGAAGCCTAGAGAGAAGCAGAAGAGTAATTGAACCTTAGTAGGCCCTGGTCAGAGAGTGTGACTTAGATTGGGGGTTGAGTTTTTGGTGAGAGTTTATATGATATGTGTGTCTTATATGAAAGTCTTAAGATATAATTGAGCTATTGCTAAACAGGGAGTTATCTGTTACATTGTCTAAAAAGTGCACTGAAGAAATGACCTGTATTTGAAATCTAACATGCTACTTTATTCTTATTGTTATCTTAATAAATGTTACAGTTTATTTTTGTAAACACTGACTTGGCTTGAGTAGTATACAATATATAAAGCAACACAGAAAACACACTACCATAAAGTTATTAAGTGGTTCTAAATAAACATTGAAAACCCTCATCCTTGCACACAAAGGTGGTGTTACAAGGGTGGAAGCAGAGCTGCATGGTAAAGACAAGGCGCCTTATCAGATTGGGAACGGCCACACCAATCTGGGAGAATTAAGGGCCTGTCATATACATATGACTCACATTTGTAAGCAGCCACTGAGTGCCCCACTCTGCCTGCTTTTGTTGGAACGGTTCAGTGGCAAAACTTATCTAATTATCCAAGCAAACATTTCTCAACACAGTCTTCCCCATCAGCCCAGCAAAACCTGACGGCCGTTCTCCTGTGTCGGAGATGGGGTTTCTTCCCAATTGATAGTCACCTCAAGGCCTTCCCTATTGATTCTCTGGCGGAGCTCATTGCAGGCTCTTTTGTCGATACCTGGACACCTATGCAACTCAAGGAAGCTCAGCTCATTGTCCGCAGACAACAGCAAGTGGACAGTGTGAATGCACACTTCATTTTCGGTCAGTGAGAGACTGTGGAGGTTTCCCAAGGCACGCCCAGGGGGTTCAAGCACCTTCTCAAACAAATTATCCAAGGAGAAGGGCAGTCTGTACAGGGACATGATTTCCAGTTTTGGGGAATGTTGGAACATAGAGACAAGGCAGTTCTTAACCTGCAGGGCATGCTGGCAAGGCAAGGGATTTTCATTTTTGAAAAGATCGAGGGTAAAGAAACAAAGCAGAGGGAATTTAAGAGAAGTAGGACTGGTGCCACAATCCAAGGCCATGTTTGGCTGCCAAGGGGCCACCTGAGGGTGGAGGAAAGCAGCAAATTCCTGCAGATTTGGGCAGTGGCTCAGCAAGGTATGGAAAGACAATGCATCTACCAGGCCAAAGCCTTTGCACCACAGGGACTGAAGCTGGGGCCCGAGGTGTGCAGTCACTGCTAAGAGTTCTGCCAGGTCCCTGCCTATGATAGAGAAGACAGCCAGACGGGTGAGGTAGCGAAACGACAAGAAACTTTGGAGGTAATTTCTATTACATTCCTGAAATACTGTTGCATCTTCCAAGAATGGACACATGGTGCTGACTACAGGCAAGAAGGACTCTCTCACATTAAAAACTTCCCTGAGGGCAAGTATATGTCTGGAACGCCCCTCATTCACATGGAGAGACATTCTGTCCTGTGCCAGCTGAACCAGGGATGGAAACCCTGGGGGCATCCGGGCACTGCCGAAACGCTGGGTGTGGATCAGATACATGGCATCTGGGAGAAGGTTATGAATCAATATCCTCAGTCTGGGTAATGCTAATAACAAAAAGGCCAGAGCCCAGGTCAGACTTTGACTCTTGGGGATGGGCTGCAACCCATGAACTCTGAGCTTCTGCAATGCCTGGCAGTGGAAGGAGCCGGCAATGGGGTCATAAGCCAGATAGAAGAGGGAATCTGGGGAGAGGCTCTTGCAATGAAGAATGTCCAGTTTTTGAAGCTGCTGGCAGGACGAACCCACAGCTGACAATACTTGTGTGTTACATTGGGTCTCTGACAGATCCAATGCTACAAGGTGTGGCAGGTCTTTTATCAGGGCTACTAGAGCATCTGCAGGGATCTGGTCACATGCCTTGAGGTCCAGCGTGGACAGATTCTGTCTCAGGAAACAGAAAAGAGAGTCAGTAAGTCAAGAGATTTGTTTTGGTTGGTCCACTAAGCATGCATGAATCTGAGCTGCTCCCCACCACCACACTTTAGCCAGTGAAAGAACTACTAGTGTATTCTCTTTTGCATTGTTCTTTTAATATAGGCCTTGATATCGCTTCTGTTACAACAGTGGAAAGGCATCTTCTTCGTGCCTGTTTGTAGTTTATATTCCAATGTTAGAAAAATAAACACCCACAACTTACTATTTAGTGGACCAAGGACCACATAACTCGACACATAGATATCTATATGGAAACTTGGTTGGTTTTTCTTCAAGGGAATGTATAGATCGTATCTTTCCTCTGTATTTTCAGTTTGTCTGTATGTTTTGTTTTGTTTTTTAATATTTTCTTTTCTTACTATTTTTTTATTATTCCTCCCCTTCCCTTTTAATGTGACTTTAACCACAATAAAAATAAATGGAGGAAAAAACCCAACAGATTCTAATAGCTTTTGTATACCAAATTTAAATGGAGAGAGATGCAGTATTTACTTTCAGATACCTTTTATAGCCTTTCAATTCTAAAATTATTGTTGTGGCATGTATGTATATGTACATACACACACATGCACACACACACATATATAATTTGCATTTGTGCATTTATGCTATCAGATACATGATAGATACATACTAGAACATTATGTTGGACTCTATTAGGGTCATTAGTCATTGTTGGTGACCGCTGTTGCTTCTTGTGGCTATGGATTCCGCAGGTTAACCATTTAATGAGTTAAGTTCTTCTTTTTATCTCTCCTGAATCTCCTACCATTGACCCTCAGTGGGTGACACTGTGTTTCAGACCGTGTGTGATTCTGTACTCCTCTGTCATGCCTCACTTTACAAAGAACTTACCGTCCAGTTCTCCCTTACACACACATACCCCCCCCATATATACACACTGTGCTTACCTTGCAGCGCACTGTGATGATCTGGGCAGTCACCTCATTGACAAGCTCTGGGCAAATGCTCAGGTACAGCTCCTTCAGCTGTGGCAAAAAGAGTGAGTGGAGCATGGCAGAGGTCCGTTGCTTAGTCTTGGCCACTATGTAGAACAGCTCCAGGACAAGAGAGTCAGCTGAGGGAGGAGAAAATGCTTACAAGTTAACTTTGCAAGACCTGGAGAAGGAGCAGCAAAGACACTTTAGCCAGGTGCTCTGCTCGGGTATCGTTTCACAACACACAGTTATAGGGCTCTGATTCTTCTTTAACCACCATGACAACAGTCTGTGGAATCCTGGGATTTGCAGTTTACAGAGGGGCACTTAGAATTCTCAGCCACAGAAAGCTCCGGTGCTTCACCAAATGACAAACCCCAGGATTTCTTCAGATGCAACCGTGGCATTCAAAGCGGAATCATTGTCGTATACTTAGCAGTGTGAAAGGGCCCTAGAAGATTAAGAGCCAAGAGCTCAGGGCCACTTTGGTGGGTGAGTTTGAGGTGGGGTGACTAGAGTGTTTTCTGATTTCATTTTATTTATAAAACTCAATCTTACTTGCCCGTAGTATGTATGGCTCCCCTCCATTCTTTATCCTCACAATTACCATGCAATGTAAGGCTCTGTAGGCTCAGCGACAAAGGCTATTTCCACCCTGTTACCACCGTGAACTGGCCTGGCCTTTGGTAAACTTTAGATATCATTTTGATATCACAATTCGGCCCTGTTCTGCCACCCTCAGCCACATGTTTGTGAGGCCACTGAACAAGCACGACGCTAGGCATGGCTATTATATGCTGACTCATACTTGTTTACACCAAGGCAAGCCAGAAACTGCCAGATCTGCTTTAGGAGACCTCCCGAAACAAACACTTTAATCAAGGTATGCATGCTAATACAAAGAGACCTCTGCCCCCAATGGGCACCCTGGCGAGCTGAGTGCTCAACTGGCAAGCTAGCCGCATCTGCATACTGGCTATCCTATTGTCAATTCGGACCTTAATTTAATCATGTAAATTCTGACCCTTCGGAGACATTGTCTCAAGCCCAAACCTCATTGTTTTCGTTCAAGACTAGACTAGTCCACGGTCATACTTTCCCTAATAAAAACCCCAAGCTCCGAGAGCTCCTTGGATCTCTTGCTGGATCGCTCCAGACTTCTATCCAGCCTTGCTGC
This sequence comes from Iguana delicatissima, assembly GCA_948472985.1. Taxonomy (NCBI): domain Eukaryota; kingdom Metazoa; phylum Chordata; class Lepidosauria; order Squamata; family Iguanidae; genus Iguana; species Iguana delicatissima. The sequence goes on along the minus strand of CAOKZL010002203.1, from coordinate 290,102 downwards.
TACTCTCTCCAGCGAATTCCCCTCAGCCGCTGTGCTGAGTTTCCTCTCTTCAATTGGACTTCTTCAGGACTACGAGAAAGGTGGCGTATCACCCATTTCCCCCAAAACTCTCTTTCCTATTTCTAGTTAGCTGTGTGGTTGTGTTTTCTTAATAATTGTCTGCTTGTTAATAAATATTATTGTGGCCATTTCAGCTGTCTGACTGCTCACTGACCTGAACCTGTATACATAGGGTAAAAGATTCCCGCTAAGTTACCCTGCCTCTCGTTAGCTTAAGAGAGCTAATTTCCCCATCTTTGCTTGGTTTGGTTTGGTTTGGTTTGGTTATTTGGGCGCCTCTCCCGGGACCCCCAAGTCACAGGGTAACAACCCTACATTGTTATAGTGCTGTGATTCCACTTTCAACACCGTATGGAATCCTGGGGTTTGCAGTTTAGGGAGGGGCATTTTGAATTCTCATCCAGAGAGCTCTTTGGCCTCAGTAAACTACAAGCCCCAGAATTCCACAGGATGCTGAAAGTGGAATAATAGCACTATAACAGTGTAGGGCATAAATGGCCAAAGACTGGCCCAGTCATGTAGAGATGGGGAGGGAGAGGAGACAGTTCGCCCCGGGCGGCCATGTTTTTGGGGCGTCCCGGCCTGTAGCCACACCCACATGCACCCTAGCCATGCCCCCACACACTCTGGCCACATCCCCATGCACTACAGCCACACTCTCACACACAGTGGTCATGCCCTTTGCACAGTAGCCCCGTCTCCCGCCCCACACTCCAAGCTCTGCCACTGGATTAGCCCAAGGGCCAGCTAGCGAGTTTCATTGCAGCAGGCAGGCTTTGGAATTCTCTTCTTAGGACAGCTAGAATTATAGAGTTGGAAGAGCTTAGGGTGGCTGCCTCCCTCCATCTGCTCTTGAACCTTTTTCCATTCTTTAGGAACTGACTGTGGGGGCTTTTATCAATGTACTATTTCAGTGATTTTTGTCTTTTGAATGGATTTGTTTTAGGAAATTTTAATTCTATAAAAGTTTAATTACATTTTGCCAGTAACTTGCTGTTGTGTGCCTTCGAGTCATTTCTGACTTATGGCAACCCTATGGCAATCCTATCACAGGGTTTTCTGGGGCTGAGAGTGTGTGATGCACCCAGTGTCACCCACTGAGTTTCCATGGCCAAGCAGAGAACTGAACCTTGGTCTCCGGGGTCATAGTATAATGCTCAAACTGCTAGACCATGCTGCCAATAACTTTGTATGTTTATACCTACATCTTTGCACAACCTTTTGTCTGGACTTGTTTTAATTCTTATAAAATGCCTTGAGTCCCAGTTTTGGGGAGAAAGCAGGATATAAATGAACAAACAAACAAACAAACAAACAAACAAACAAACAAACAAACAAACGTAGCAGTTATTCTTATTCATGGCCAAACAGGGATTTAAACCTAGGTCTTCCCATTCCCAGTCCAACACCAATCCAGCTGTCCCAACCTGATGGCTTCCAGGTATACTCAACTACATCCTGTCCCCAGTTTCTGGAATCACTGGCAACGCTGGCTAATAGAAGGTGATGTCCAAAATATCTGGAGGACACAACACTAGGGGAGCTGGGTCTCACTACTGTACTTCAACAGCTGCACTTCATCGATCAAGAATCTGTAATTGCCAGTTTCAAAGCTATTTCTTGACATTCTCTCCCCCTTTGTACAGCCTTCCCCTTGGTGCAGCCAAAAACTCTAGAGATTTGAGGACTTTACACAGGCCATGGAAACCAGCTGGGTGACCTTGGGCAAGTCACACACTCTCAGCCCCAGAAAGCCCCATGATAGGTTTGCCTTAGGGTTGCCATAAGTCTGAAATGAATTAAGGCACACATGACATACTGAAATGAAATGAAATGATATAAGGCACAAGATAACAAACAAAGCAGAGAACTCTATTCTGCCCTGTTAGGGGAAAATGGAGAGGTGGTAGTGATGGAAGAAGACATGAAGCAGATAACTCTCCTCGTTATACTTTACCTTTCCCTCCACTTTGTGTGTTAAACAGCTTGAAAGAAGACTATGCAAGTAACAAGGAAAAGCTCTCCTTTTCTCTGGCTCACCTGTTAGTCCTGTCCCATTGGGCAAAGTGGAGTAGGGAGCAATGGCAGTCAACAGGAGAGGGCAGATTTAATCTTTTTCCTGTGACCAGCATTCAAAGTTATCTGCTGAACCATAGCTCTCCAGGATTCTTTTCCAGATTTTCCCTTTGAGAATTGCATTTTAAAAATAAAAATATCTAGGTATTCTATATTATTTTTAACTAATATTGACCTTTGCAGGTAACTGTGAAAAATTAGACCTTCAACAAACAGCTTCCCCCCTTCAAACTGCAGGCTTGTGGTTGGTCCTAAACTTTGCTGACTCTCCATGAGTAGGATGGAGAGGGAACCATTCCTTTCTGTGCCTCTTGCCCACACCGCATTGAGAATGGTACTTGCCCAGGTGGTTCTCTCTGTAGTCCTTCACCCAGGCACGGTCCATATTGTTAGCCACATTCTCCAAGCACAACTTCTGCAGTCGTCCGACTGTCTTTCTCTTTGGCATCGGGAGTCTACAGTCACGAACAAGAAGTGGGAGGAAAACTCTAGCTAGATACAGAAGGAATTTTTCCTCTTTGTTTATGGTAGGTTGAATGGACAAGTTTGGCCAGCGCGGCCTGACAATGAGTGGTCTGATTTCTTCCAGAGCTTTGTCAGAGGACCCTTACTCATAACAATAGGAGAAGCTAAGCAGGAAGCTGACACTCAAATGCTTGGCTGACCCATCCTCAGCTCCTTCTTTGGTCAGGAAACGCTAGTACAAGAGGGCTCTGGGTCAAGCATCAACTCCCTCCCCCCGCCCACAAGCAGCCAGATCATGGACCCATTCTATATCTCCAGAGACTGTTTCCTCCTAGGAGATGCTCTGCAAACCTTTTGGAGAGCCACACCCTTACCATACCTCACAAGTGTTCTTCAGATGCTGCTTTAGACTCACTTTACAGGGAGCCCAATAATGTATGAGGAATGATGCCAGATAAGACAAAAGCCCTCTTCAGCCCAACATTCCGTATGGAGAGTGGCCAGTCAGTTCTCTGCTCATCAAAAGTGCAACCATTGCTGAGCACCAATGGAGTGGTTTGAGCTCTGGATCTCAGCCCTGGAGACCAGGGTTTGATTCCTCACTTGGCCATGGAAATCCACTGAGTGACCTAGGGTACATCACACACTCTCAGCCCCAGAAAACCTCATGATAGCTTTGCTTTAGGGTTACCATTACTCACAAACAACTTAAAGGCACACAACAACAACCACATATCCATGTTCTGGAATGCTGTGAACAAGAGGTAAAGGCCTAAAGGCTGATGACTTCCTCTGAGCCAAAAACTTTGGTTCATAAATGCCACCATGGATTATTGCAGTTGTGCTGAACACAATCAAGAGGCCAGGATTTACCCAGGAGAATAAAAAAATGAAATACGAGATTGGAAAAGTATTATGGTGATATTCTTTTCTGCCAGGCTAGTGAAGAATGTTTGAAGATAAGTCGACATCTGCATTATTCTACCTTGGAAAATTCCCCAATTAAAAATGTATCTTAAAAATGAAAGTTGTATTTTCTAGCTGTGAGATAATACAGAATAAATATACTAGTCAAGAAATGACTTTTAAAATCTTTTTATGAAAAGGCCTATAACTTTATAACACTGTTGTGCAATAAAACCCACAACAGAAAAAGGTATAATTTGAAAATATCACATAATGAGAATAGCGTTCATTTTAATATAGTTTTTACATTCATGTTAATCAGTATTGCTTCTACCATTTATTTCTTTGATAAGTTGTTATACCAGAGGAGGGATGAATTGTGTTGTTCTTGGATTATAGGACTTATTCAAATGTGATGTAATTGTTTAAATAAAAAAACAATAAAAGTAAAAAAAAGGTTTGTGAGGAACAAAGGTAGAGAAGCAACAAGGTTACAGTTGTTTATTCTGCATGTTACTTTGAAGCTCTCAGAGAATTTTGGGACTTAAAGGTATTAGCACAAGTGTGGACTTTGGAATTTGTTTTAGGGCTGCCGCTGCTGTTGTGTAACTTGAGGAATATACTTTTAATGATGACAGGATAACTTGGAGAACAAAGCAGAAGCTGGTCAAAATGGGGAATTCATGTGTTAGTTTTTTGGGGGAGGCCTGACCTAGTTTTTTTTCCCCATAAAATGACTTAAAAGCAACAACAACAAAAAATACCATTTCTCCCCCAGTTGGCACCCTCAAATGCAGAGAGCAAAATGTTAAATTTGCCTCAATGGAGAGCGTGAGCTAGGGGAAAAGATACTACATGAAAGGTACATGTTAAAAACACACAGAAAGAACACCTCATGCTGCCTCCCTGCTTTGATTTTTCAGGCATTTGAACCTGCCTGCCCTTCCACTTCTGCTTAACTTCATAGGCTATTTGTTTAATTATTTAATTCATATCCTGCCTTTTCTTCAAATATGGGACCTATGGCAGATCACCATATAGGCTGCAACTTTGTTGTTAACTGCAGTCAAGTCAACTTTACTTTTAGCGCCCCAAAGGAGAGACCTCCAAGTCATCCTGTTCCCTTTGGATTAACTCATCATTGGGTTTTAATGACAAAAGGCATTCAGAAGTGGTTTACCATTTGCCACCTTCTGTGCAGTACCAACAAGGATTAGCTATGTTGCCACTTTCATTGTCTCTGATGGATCCTCCACCAGTGTCTGTCTGTCTGTCTGTCTGTCTGTCTCACTCTTTCAGCATACAAACACACTACTGCTGCTGCCCAGTTTGGCACATTTAGTCTGGCTCCTCAGCAAGAGCTTGCCTCTTGTGGAAGACCCTATCAGCAGCAGTGCTAACAGGAACATGCAGTCCCCAACTGGAAAGGGCGCCACCCTTTTCCATTAAAGATGGGAGGGGCAGGCATTAATTCTTGTGTGATGATTTTCCTTCATGATCAATCCGGGAAACTCCTTCCACCAAACCCCACTTAGCTCAGATCTCCCAAAAAATTTAAAAGTAACCAACCTTTGGTTCTGTGCAATATGCCTTCTCCACTTGTTTTGTTGCTGCTCCTTTCTTAAAAAGGGAAATTGCTTGTGAGTCACTTGGACCTGCTGGGGTTAGGGGAGGGAGAAAAAGGATGGGGGGGGGGGACATTTGTGATAGATGGATGGCTTAGCCAGTCTGATTTAAGAGCCTTCCTTCCCCTCTCCTCCCCCAATACTAAACTTCAGTCTAGAAAAGCAAAAATACTTACTTTCCCCCTTGCCTATGCTGGTCATCAAGAGTGCCAGTAAAGAGTTCTCTGCTGTACTTTACAGGTATACCTCAATTAAGAAAATCAACGTGTTCCTTGGCATTTCTTCTTTAACAGAAAATTTGGTATCAGAGGCAGTAATAACATGAAGAACAGGGATAGGTTCCTGCCCCACAAAAAAAGAAGAGCATCTCCAACATGTCTCTTTAAACTTTTTTATTCAAAACTAACACAGGAAATGAAGCAACCAGGTCAGAGTCTTTACCTAAGTAAATAAATATATTTGGAACTTTCAAGAGAATACTTCTTACAAAATGCATCTAGGATTTCCCTCTGCCTTCACCAGCTTCTACCTTCCTTATAATTTCCATATGGGTGCCCAAAAATATATTGCAGACCTATACTTTTTAACAAACATGCTAGGAACAGCAGATGAGACAGGCATATCTGTTTTTCCCTTTTTCTCTCTTTTGATGTTCATCCACGCTGAGTAAGGGATTCTGGAGGCAGCTACTGTTTCCTTTGCCTACTGTAGGCAGGCAGACACCGGATTGACTAAGTAGAACCCCTTTAATGCTGGGAGTTGCAGTCCAGTGACATCTGGAGGACCACGTGCTGCCAATCCCTGCAGTAGGACAGAATCCCAGGAATCCCTTTTTAATGAAATAGTAGAATCCTATACAGAATAGTAACTTTTGTTAAAAAACACTTTTGTTACTATAAGTGAGCAATACTTAGAAATTTGAAGTCAACACCTTCATATTCCTACATCAAATCTCATTCTGTGGTGGTGGTGGGGGGGGAGGACAGAATGACTACCATGCAAAAGCTGGCTGGCAAGATAACTAGCCGAAATGGGCCCTTTATTAGAAAAACAGAATAAATTTTCAGACCATATTCTGTCTTTAAAGCTAGTAAAGATGTAAATATCAGATTAACTCTGCAGCAAGTTAACTCCCTACAATCTCTGTAGTTATGAATTAGCTTCAGTACACTGCTGAAATGTTTGGGGTGTGGGTGTGTGTTAACTACTAACATACTGAATGTAAAAGTTATCAAAACAGTGTTTTTAACCATTAGTATTTTCTCCTAAGTTTGCCTGCATCTGTGGCTGGCATCTTCAGAGGATCTGGTGGCACAGAAGTGAAACAGAGTATATATATTTGTGTAGTTCTTGGGTGGGAGGGAGCAATTTGCATGTGTTACAGTTGGCCTGTGTGATGGCCTATTGTTAAATTGGGTATCCCCCAGAGTGTATTGTTAGTCAGGGGATATGCATGACAGTGCATTAAGTACATTACCAACCCATTGTATTGCTCCCTGTAGAGGGACCTCCAGAGTCTGGGTGGTGTTCTTTGGGAAAATTTTTTAAATTTTTTATTGATTTTTGAGTCTTGAGTCTGGGATAAGATTGACAATCTACCTACAAAAAAATGGAAAAAAATATGGTGAACCTACATGGAAAGACAGAACAAGAATTCAGCAAATGCCAAAAACACCAGCTGAAACCCTCACTACACAGCCCGAACCGTCATCAATCTGACAGAGCAGCAACTTTCTGTTTAAAGAAACATCCATCCTAGCCAAGGGAGGCAACTTTGCTGTGACCACTCCCCAGAATCCCGGTAGAACACATCATCGCTAATGTTGAATCTGCCATTTCACTGTCCCCCTGGGAAGAAGCAGAGGAGATAACAGGGGAAACAGCAAGGATCCTACGCAAGGCAAAACCATCACCTAGCAACTTAACGAAGAAAGAAAGAAAAGCCATTAAAGATCTCAATTCTGTCTCAGAAATCTTCATTCTTCCAGCAGACAAAGGCAATGCCACAGTAATCATAAAAAACAGAACAATACAAACAGAAAATCAGAGAAATCCTGGATTCTGCAACTTATAAAAAACTGAAACACGACTCAACCAATAAAATCACCAGGAAAACCAACACCTTGATCAAAAATTCCCAATTCATCCAAACACACCCAACTTCTATGCAAATCTGAGGCTTTCCCACCCAGACTTTATGGACTTTCAAAAATCCATAAGGACTCCATTCCACTCCGACCCATTGTGAGTGCCATTGGACCCCCCACATATGACTTGGCTAAGTTCCTGGCCACACAATTACAAACCCATATTGGGTGAACCTGTCACCATATCAAGGACTCAGCTCACTTTATAGAAAAAAAAGATCAGCAACTTTGAACTCAAACCTGGAGAAAAACTGATCAGCTTTGATGTGGTCTCCCTGTTCACCAAAATTCCCATAGCGGACACCATTGCGCTCATCAACCAAATTTTTCCCAAGGACATCACAGCCCTGTTTCAACATTGCTGCACCACAAGCTACTTCCAGTGGGACAATGAGTTCTATGAGCAGAGAGATGGGGTTGCCATGGGAAGCCCGCTTAGCCCCGTGATAGCAAATTTTTACATGGAACACTTTGAAAAGCAAGCCTTGGAAACTGCATCAAAAAAGCCCACTGTAAAGTTTTATTTGTTGATAACACTTTCACCATTTGGAGCCACGGAGAAGAAGAACTGACCGTGTTTCTGGACCATCTGAACAACATCCACCCGAACACCCAAATTTTACCATGGAAAAAAAAAATGAAGGAAGACTACCATTTCTGGATGTCCACAAACCTAACCCAATTTGGGCCACACAATTTACAGAAAACCTACACACACTGAAAGATATCTACACAATAACTCCAACCATCACCCAGGATGAAAAGGAGCATAATAAAAACTCTGGAAAGGGAAAAAGAATCTGTGAACCCCACCTCCTGAAAGACGAACTGAACTATCTAAACTGGGCTCTACAGGCCAATAGTTACTCCGGTTCAGACATCAAAAGACCCTCAAGACCCAGAAAAAACCACAGCAGTGAAGATGAACAGCCAACCAAAGGGAATGTGTTTTTACCATACATCAAAGGGGTCACTGATTGTATAGGAAAATTGATGAAAAACATTAACCTCCAAGCAATCTACAGACCGACCAAGAAAATTCAACAAATGCTACGTTCAGCAAAGGACAAGAGGGATTCTCTAACTTCTGCTGGAGTTTACCGCATACCTTGCAGCTGGGGGCCCGGGGTTACATAGGGACTACAGAATGCAGCGTCCAAACACGAATCAAAGAACACAAAAGACGTTACAGACTGATCCATCCAGAAAAATCAGCAGTAGCAGAACGTGTTATAAACCAACCTGGACACAGAATGCTTTTTGAAAGCACAGAAATTCTGCACCATTCTGACAACTACTATGCCAGACTACACAGAGAGACCATTGAAATCCATAAACACATGGACAATTCCAACAGGAAAGAAGAAACTCGGAAAGTAAACAAGATTTGGCTACCAGTACTGAAGAACACTAAAATCAAGACTCAAAAATATGCCAATGAACACCACCCAAACGCTGGAGGTCCCTCTACAGGGAAAAATAAAAAATGGGTTGCTAATGTACTTAATGCACTGTTATGCATATCCCCGACTAACAATACACCCTGGGGATATCCTACTGAACAATAGGCCATCACATAGGCCAACCATAACACATGCAAATTGCTCCCTCCCACCCAGGGACTACACAAGTATATATACTCTGTCTCATTTCCATGCCACCAAATCCTCTGAAGATGCCAGCCACAGATGCAGGCAAAACATCAGGAGAAAATACTGATAAAACACAGCCTAAAAAGCCTGCAAAACCCATAACAACCTATGGATCCTGGCTCTGAAAGCCTTCGACTTTACAGTATTCTAATCCTTTTTTTGTGTTCTACCTGTTACTTTGAGAGTGTTAAATTCCAACATTCAGGCTGCAACCCTATGAGGAGAAAGAAGGGATCATCTCAGGGTCATAGGCCGTTCCAGATTTTCCTTCTCCAAAGAAAGAAGAGTGCCCTAGCCCCAGAAGATGAAATCCAGCTCTACAAACTACCTCCTAGCTAACATGAAAACTTCCATGCCTCTAACCAATCTGACCTTCAGTATACAATGGAGTAATAATTCAGTGGATCGAAGCAGCAGACTCTTTGTTTAGCAGGGAGGAATGCGTTTTCTGCCATCCCTAAAATTTCCCTGAGCTGTTCTGCACTAGACAACTGTGGTACAATGAAATTTTAGGGATGGCAGATAATGCACCAATTTGCTCTTTGTTATTGTTGTGTGCCTTCAAGCTGTTTCTGATTTATGGCAATCCTAAGGCAAACCTATCATGGGGGCTGAGTGTACGATGCATCCAAGATGACCCAGTGGGGTTTCCATGCCGACATCCTGTGGAATCCTGGGGTATACAGTCTGGTGAGGCACTGGAGCTTTTTGGCTTAGGATTCTCAACAATATGTGGTGGTGGTAACTAGCTCAGATGGCTTGAAAGGGGTGGGAATACAGCAATTCAAAGAAAAGAAAAGAATCAATAAACAGAAGTTTGATGGCCATCTGTCAGGAATGCATTGATGGTGTATTCTTGCATGTCTGGGGGCTGGATTCAATGGCTCTCGTGATCTCTTTTGACACTATAATTCTATGATGGTCAGAGTTGTCTGGCAGTAGAATATACTACCTTGGAGTGTGGTGGAGTCTCCTTCTTTGGAGGTTTTTAAGCAGAGGTTGGATGGCCATCTGTTGGGAGTGCTTTGATGAGGGTTCCTGCATGGCAGGTGGTTGGACTGGATGGCCCCTGGGGTCTTTTCCACCTCTATGATTCTATGAACAGCTATAGGCTATGATGGCAGTATGATACCACCATAGTGATGGATACCATCTTCCCAAGTACCATTCACTTTAGAAGAGAAAAAGAAGAAGATAAAGTCCTCTCAAAAGGTCATGAGCAGGCCGTTGGAACATTTGGCACTCTGTGAAACATGATGGTGGACTGGATGGAATATTTGTTTGACCCAAACTTTTTAGGCTATAGGGAGAGGAGGGGAAAAGAGAGTAGTTAGCAAGCTCAGCATACAATTGTTGATTTCTGACCATCTCTGCATGTGGGCAAACATGCATATACATTTTCTTGACCTGCAGTTATACGGATCCCATTAAGCACCCATCTTTTGTGTACTCTTATCTCAATATAGTTCAGAGACAACAATTGCTTTATTTGAACCCAAACTTTATTAAAATTCAAGAAACACTGTTTTGGCCCCAGCAGAAGTGGACCTGCCACTACAGGCTGGAGGGGAGGGGGTTTTCTTCTCAAGAAGATCAAAGACTTCCTCGCTTACTCTCTAGGGGACCTCTTCGTGGTCCATCTCTTGGATTTCTAAGCACATATCCAACTTGAAAAGAGTTTAGCTGGTTCTTTGAGGACAACAGGAAGCTATTTGTAGTCTTAAACAAGGAACAGGTCCCAAAACTGCAGCAGGGCAGTTCCAGGGGGTGCCAGCACCTTCTAAAATGTTTAATCTGGGAAGACAGTTAATGAAACTTCATCCTGGAGTGGGAATATAAGGCTTGTTTTAAAGACCTGGGCATGCCAGGAAGACAGGGAATTCTCTATATTCTCAGAGGTGGACTTGCCACCATAAAGCTGAAGGGAAGGGATTTTCATTCCCACACAACATCCAAATCAAGGCCCTCCTTAACAACTCTCTGGAGGACCTCTTCATAGTCTGCCTCACAAATTTTTGAGCATAAACACATCCTGAGGTAGTTCAGCTGATTCTTGGAGGACAACAGCAGGTCAACAGTATGCAAAGATACATCATCTTGTACTAAGGAGAGCTTCAGGAGTTTTAGGAGACCAGCTTCAGGGGGTGCCAGCACTGCTCGAAACACTTCATCCAGGGAGATGGTTAAGCAGAGCAGATTCAAGGTTTCCAGGTATGGGGAATATTTTAGAAGAAATGTAAGACTTGTTTCCAAAACCTGGGCATGCCTGGAGGGCAGAGGATTCTCCATATTGGCATGCTTCAGGTAAAAGCTGGAAAGCTGAGGAAATTCGAGGGGAGGGAGGCTGAACTTGAAGTTCAAGGCATCAGGGTTGTTCACTTGTGCATGGCCACCCTGCAGCGGGGAGAAAAAGGTAACTCTCAAATGTTTAAGATTTTGGCAGTCATGCAGCAAGGTATAGAAAGACAGCTCATCTTCCAAGGAGAATCCTTCAACCGCAAGGATATGAAGCTGAGCCCCAAGGTTTCTCGTCACGGGCCAAAGCTCTTCCAAGTCCCTCCTTTCCTTGCAGTTGATAGTCAGGTGGACAAGAGAGTGCCATGATGAGAAACTCTGTCCCAAATCAGGACCATCTCTTAGAAAGACTGATACTTCTTCAAGGTGGGGGCACACAGCACAAGCCACAGGCCAGGAGTACTCATCCAGTGCATATATTTCCTTGAGGGCCAGTGAGATTCCAGAACCACCCTCATCCGTGTCATTGGCCATCCTACATCTTGCCAGCTGTGCCAGAGAAGGAAACTCAGGGAGCAACCGGTCACGGCGGAAGGGCTCGTAGTAGATCAGACACACGGCCTCTGCAACTGAATCATGGATCAAGTACTCCAGGCCAGGCAATGCCAGCAGCACGAAGACCAGGGCCCAAACCAATTCGTGTTTATTACCAGCAGGCTCCAGATTACAAACGCGAAGAGTCTGTAATTCTTGGCAGCAGAGGGCACGGGCAAGAGGATCGTAGACCAGATGAAGCAGTGACTCTGGGGTCACTGCCTCACACATGGAGATGTCAAGCTCGCAAAGCCCAAAGCAGGAGGAGCCCACAGCTGACAATACATCTGTGTTGCATTGAGTCCTTGAGAGATCCAGTTTTATGAGATGTGGCAAACTTTTCACCAGGTCAACTAGATCATCCACGGGGATCTGTTTACAGCCACCAAGATCCAGCGAGGACAAATTCTAAGGCAGGAAACAGAAAGAGCATCAGTGACCAAATACAAGCCACCTTCTTTGGGTTATGATAGTGCCTGAACAAGATGTGCTTCCCAACACCCCCCCCCCAGCCAGTGAAAAGAACATCCATGTACCCTCAACCCTTTACTGTTTTTCTTTCCTTCCCTTTCAATTTACACCTGCTCTACAGGCACAGATACGGTGTCTTATGCCTGTTGGCAAAAGATGCAAGTGAACAGAAGTTAATAATTTCTAGTGTAGTCTCTCTCTCCGGCCACCTCCCATAACACAGGGTTGGGCAATTCTGCAGTTGTCAGTTTGGACCACTGCCTCCTGATGCAAAGGTCAAGTGTATGGAACGATCAAGAAACATACTATGCCTTACACATTATTACTGGAAAAACCAAAATTTTCAACACTTATGGGGAATCTTTGGTTTGCAGACTCACAGCATGAGAAAGTAAGTTAATAAATGTATAGCTCTTTACCATTCAACTAAGGTTCATGAACGGAGTCTGATAACAGACTGAATTCAGCAGTTTTTAAAAATAACAGTGCCAGAAGGACATTGGCTTGGTGGCCCTGTGTTCTAGACCAAACAAATAGTTAAAACAACATTATATAAAATTCTTACAAAAATATGCCGTGGCAGCAACTGAGTAAGAAAAGAGTATGACATACAAACTCACCAATAGGGAGCAAGTGCTATTTCAAAACTATGTATATCACACTTGTTCTTTACATCTTATTCCTGTGTTCTAGCTGTTATTGTATCTCCAGAACATGTCAAGATGCTTTGGAATATGGCTCTTTGGAACTTAACTTGAAATCACCAGAACTTACTTTTTTTATGCCTAAACAAAATGCTTTCTTCAACATGATTCTACCCCCATTTAGTCCTTAGAGTCACTTTCACAAAGTATCTCTTCATAAGGTCCAGATGACTTGTGGAGGGAGGTGCATACTCACCATTGTCATTGATGAAATTAATAAAACGAAACCAGATTGAAAAGAAGCTTAATTCTGGCTGATCATTTCTATCATTGAGTGTAGCAGATATTGCTACACTCAATGATAGGTGCTATATAGGTGCTACTTATCAAAATTCTTTTATACCAGCCTTAAGTCAAGAAGTGCTTCAGATTTTTACATTTCTGAGCTATTACCAAGTCTTGCAGTAATACCCAAAACATAATTGGTTCTTTATGATATAATGCCTCACAATTGTCACAAAAAATGGAGAGAAGTCCTGTTTTTAAACCAATAGGAACTTCAGTGGTTTGTGGTTGCACTTATTTGAAATACCTTTTCCCCAAATTCAGAAATACTGGGATACTCCCACTAGATATACTCAGTGCCCCACAGTTCCTCTAGCATTTGTTAAAGGAATGCTTTTCTGTGCGTATAATTATCTATCATCTTTACTGGGGTTAAGTACAATCAAAGTATTATTTTTAAAGCATTTTCTCTCATGTGGGATATACAAATTTTATTGGAAGGCTTTTCTGGAGTGTTTAATTGTAGCTAATTGATCTTGGATTTCTTTGTTCAACTTATAATTAGTTTATATATAAGTTTAGTAGCCTATACAGTCCTTTTTGCTCCCAGCATTTAATAAATTAAATTTGTCATAATAGAACAGTTGGATCAATGTTGATGGCGTTAATATAAGTTTATCTCTCCGTTTATTCTATATTTTGAAAGTGTTCTTTTAAAAAAAGATTTTATATTAGGTCTAAGTGTCTGAGCTTATGCCGTCTTCTTGTCTTATTTTATTGATCAAAATTTCAATAATCATTATAAAAAAGTAAGGGAGAAAGTGGGCAGCCTTGTCTAGTCCCTCTTCTAATTTCACCTGGCTTAGTCTTATTCAAATTAATTATTACATGGGCTTCTTGTTCTGAATATATTGCTTTTATCCACTCCCCAAAATTATTACCACATTCTATTTTTTGTAAGGTTTGAAACAAACTGCCAAGAAATGTTATCAAACGCCTTCTCGGCATCAAGGAAGATCATGTCTGAGCTTAAATTTCTAAAATGCTACGCCTCTTACTTTTCACATTCCATTTTAATCCAAGCTTCCAGATTATTGTGGTGGATTATTTTCAGCAATTGTCTAATCTGAAAACCTTCATGGTAAAAAAAAAATCAGATTTGGAGCTCCCAGTGTAGCTGTCCCTTCTATCCCAAACATACTGTACTTCTGTATTTAACAGTACATCAGCCAAAATGGCTATTAGAAGTGATGCAACATCACTTCCAGATGCCATTTTGACTAATAAGCAGCCACACATTGAAGCACTTTGGGAGTACAGGGGTCTCAAGGGGTGGAAGACTATTTTTGCACCCATTTAGGGGGTATTTGAGTTTTGTTTTGAGGCAAAAGCATTTTAAAAATCAAGATACTTTTTATTTTGTCAGCTTTAAAGGCTGATAGAGGGTTTCATGGGCTGCACAAGTGGGGTTCAATGGCAACATATACCTTGTCCTTTGTGTGCCATTGTGCTGTAGTGGTTTAAGGGGTCTCCCGAACTACAACTCTGAAGAACCAAGTTTACACCCCTGTTTGGCACTGGGTGATCTTGGCTCATTTGGCAAGCTTCTGTAATCTCCTAATATTCCCTACAGGAAGAAGGCAAAAGCAGAAGAACTGACGAAAGACTGGGTCCTGCTTTTCAACCAATTCCACCTTCTGACAGTGCCCTGGTCCCTAACCAACCATGTAAGCAGGGAATGCCTGTTAAGTTCTGGCTACTGTAGGAGTTCACCTTAGGGTCACCATAAGCTGGAAACAACTTGAAGGCACCCAGCAACACTACCACTATCTTTTAGATCATGGATGGAACTTGTGTGGCCCTCTAGATGTTTCTGAACTGCAGTCCTGGCAACCAAATGATGATAACCAATGATGAGGAACTCTAGGACCTCATTCCAGAGATTAACCAGGGCTTCAGCAGAATCACCCGCTGAGTCAAGAGCCATCAGTCTGCCACTTGGGTCTGTCAGCAAATCATCATAACAGGTCCATCCTTACAGAGGTTCTGAGTTCCAGAGAGTCTAAATCCCACCAGTTAATGATGTGTCTGTGACAAGGGAACAAAAAAATTCCTCCACTCCAGGAATGCCATTGTACCATCCAAAAAGAAAACATGAGCATGCCCTGCAACATTTATGAGACTAAATATCAGTTGTTTGTCATGGTGGCTATGAAATTCTGGCCACTCACAAAAGGGGAGTCTTGGCATGGGTACAGAGCAAGCCAAGGGAATCCCCACCCCACTCACAGGACTACTCTGGCTAACTTAGGGATGAAGACTGTTAAGCAGCAGGATGGATGCTACTCCAACAGATTCCTTGTTCTGACTCAGTTGACCACCCTTTAAATAGAAATGCTTGAACCCAGCAGACAATGGGATGTAGCAAATCTGGTCAGGCCAATGGAACTGCAGTAAAACACTGCAGCTTTGACTTCCCATCTCTCCAATCTTGTCTGCTTGTACAGAGAACCTAAGTGGCAAAGCTAACCCAGTTTTATCCAGTCTGTTCTCTGTGATCCAGGCCAGGCCAGCATCTTCATTCAAGAACTAATGTGCTATAAAGCAAAGGTACGCAAACCAAAAAGAAAAACCAATACAAATTCATAAACAAAAAAAACAAAAGTAGGATGAAATAGAATATAACAGCAAAAGAAATAGAAATGATGTCTACAGCCAAAGCAAAGAAACAATCATTGTGAATGCCAAAATGCACAATTTACAAAAACGTAAATGAACATAGAGTACCACCTAAAGAAATTCCACAAATGACCAAAAAAAAATAAAAAAAAAATGCAGCACACATAGGACATTTGCACATGAAGAGAAACTGGCTCTGAATAAAGTCTGAAACACTTTGCAAAAATACACACTGTAGATTAATTACAAACCAGACGGACTACTATGAGAGTCTCTGTACCTCCTTCTGGGTTCTGTGGGTCTAACTATAATTGAAAAATGCCTATACAACCACAAGTTTTATCTCTATATATCAGTAATACAACAACTTATATAATCAGTTTGACACAGACTCACTACCCCAAAAGCTCCATTGCAGGACTCGGTTCTGCCTATACTTCTCAGTAGTACTGCAACATTTGGACACAATCTTAAAAAGCCCTTATTCAAAGTGACAAGGGCCTACCTAATAAGATAAGTCATGCCAGACTAATCTTATCTCTTTTTATGATAGAGTTACTTGCTTGATATATGAAGAGAATGCTGTGAACGTAGCATATCTCGATTTCAGTAAGGCCTTTGACAAAGTTCCCCATGACATTCTTGCAAAGAAGCTAGTAAGATGTGGGCTGGACAGGGCTACTGTCAGGTGGATTTGTAACTGGTTGACTGACCGTACCCAAAGGGTGGTCACCAATGGCAGATTCTCAACCTGGAGAGAGGTGACTAGCGGGGTGCCACAGGGTTCTGTCCTGGGCCCGGTGCTGTTCAATATCTTCATTAATGACTTGGATGAAGGAATAGAGGGCACGCTGATCAAATTTGCAGATGACACCAAATTGGGAGAGGTTGTTAATACGCCTGATGACAGGATCAAAATTCAAAAGGACCTGGACAGATTGGAGAGCTGGGCCAAGGCTAACAAAATGAATTTCAAGGGAGAGAAATGTAAGGTCCTACACTTAGGCAGAAAAAATGGTATGCAGAAATATAGGATGGGGGACACGTGGCTGGCTAACAGTACCTGTGAAAGGGATCTAGGAGTCTTAATAGACTACGAGCAGAACATGAGTCAGCAGTGTGATGCGGCAGCCAAGAAAGCCAACGCAATTCTTGGTTGCATCAATAGGAGTATGGTGTCTAGATCGAGGGAGTTATTGGTACCACTTTATTCTGCTTTGGTTAGACCTCATCTGGAATATGGTGTCCAGTTCTGGGCACCCCAATTCAAGAAGGATATGGTCAAGCTGGAGCAAGTCCAGAGAAGGGCGACCAAAATGGTGAGAGGCCTGGAAGCCATGCCCTATGAGGACAGACTTAGAGAGCTGGGTATGTTTAGTCTGCAGAAGAGAAGGTTGAGAGGGGACATGATAGCCATGTTTAAATATTTGAAGGGGTGTCATGTTGAGGAGAGAGTGGGCTTGTTTTCTCCTGCTCTTGAGACCAGGACAAGGAGCAATGGATACAAGCTGCAGGAGGGGAGATTCCACCTGAACCTCAGGAAGAATTTCCTGACGGTCAGGGCTGTCCGGCAGTGGAATGTGCTGCCACAGAGTGTGGTGGAGTCTCCTTCTTTGGAGGTTTTTAAGCGGAGGCTGGATGGCCACTTGTCGGGAGTGCTTTGAGGGTTTTCCTGCATGGCAGGGGGTTGGACTGGATGGCCCGTGTGGTCTCTTCCAACTCTACATTTCTATGATTCTATGATTCTAATCCTTATCCATGACAACTGCAGATCTTCTCTCCAGCGCTTTCTCTTTTTCTCAATTCACCTAATAAAAACACCCCCTTCATTAGGGTTTCCCAACCTGCTGAATCAAACCAATAATTCACAGGGGTTACATACACTCCCTGGCTTCTTGAAAACCTGTAACAGTTTTTACTTGTTGGCAACAATGCAAAGGAGTAGAGTAGGTAACTACAAGAGACTTAGGAGAGAAAAAGAAGGGAACTTTACATAAAAGACAAAAGATCCTGTCCATTTCAGGAAGACAAAACAAAAGCTGTTCTGGATCAGACGTACAGTCTATGTAGGTCAGTACTGTGTTTCACAATGGCCATTTAGATTCCCCATTGAGAAGCCCACAAGCAGGACATGTGCACTGATTTCCCTGAACAATGTGAAATCAGGGGTCTACTACTTCTGGTACTAGAAGGAACACATGGTTATAATGACTAGTGGCCTTGTCCTGTTTGAAACAATACTTTCCTTCATCTGTTTTCAATTTCCAACCTTCAGTGGATGACTTGGGTCCTAATACTGTTAAGAGTTTTATTAATTTTATACTTCTTGAGAAATCCCTGGCCAGTTTACTTTCTCCAACTCCCATTCCCAACTTACCTTGCAACACACCATAATGATCTGGAGAGTGGTATCAGTGACCAGCTCTGGGCAGATGCTCAAGTCCAGCTCCTTCAGTTGTGGCAAGAGGAGAGAGTTCAGCACAGTAGAAGTCAGGAGGTTTTCCTTTCGCATTAACTGGAGCAGCTCCTTGACATTGGCGCCAGCTAGTGGAGAGAATATGTCCAGGTGTTAATTTGGACAAGCGAATCAAGTGGGTGAAAAGAAAATACCAGCTGTTTGCTTTGTATTTTGCATGGACTATATGCTGGGGCAGGGTACTCTCTTCAGATACCGCATGATCAGAGCTAATGGGAAAGAGCAGGATTTTGAGCAGGACATTGTCTAGTAATTTTGTACCTCACGTGTCCACCAAACAGCTCAAAGTGAACTACCTGGCTCTCATTAAATAGTTTAAACATATATGGCACCAATTCCTCTTGCATGTACTTTTAATAGGAAGCCGAGAAGCCATCTGGGCCTGGTGCTTTAGCCAAGTTCTGTTTCTTGATGGCATCTACTATCTCTTTTACTGTTATTTTAGCATTCAATGTTTTCTGTAGTTCTTCTGTTATTTTAGGTATCTCTTGCTTCTCCAAAAAATCCGTTATCTTTTTACGTATTTTCCTTTCTTTTGCATTGTATAGTGCACTGTAGTATCTATGAAAGATTTGTTTAATGACCTCTTGGTCACTACCTGGCTCTCTCCATCCTCTGCTCACCGCATTATTACCACAAGCACTATGTAAGTTTAGAATGGAGCAAAATTAAAGGCTTCATTACTTGATGGAGATTTGAACCTTGTCTTCCCAACCTGACACAAATCCTATCTCCTGCATTCTTCCTGCCCTCCAGATGTGGTTGTTGGATGCCAACCACAAGCATTCTTGACCATTTGCTGGGGTGGAAAGGAGTGAAATCCAAATCATTTAGAAGACACCTGTTTGGGGAGATGACTCTCACCACTTCACCACACTGGAACTGCTATGCTTTCCAGTCTATGTGTCAACAATATGCCCCTTTTCAGTCCACAGAGTGAACTGCAGCTTCTACATCAGGGTGGGGAAAGTACAGCCCATTGGCTGCAAGTGGCCTCTGGAACTCCCTACCAACCACCAACACCTAAAGCTCCTCAACCCCACCCTCATTTTAAAAAATGCCTTGGTTTTCAGACAGCTTTTGCCCTAGAGCTACAAGGAAAGGTCTCTAAACATGAAAGTACTCCCCCAGCACATATCATCTCCCCAGACCTCCATTTTCCTCAAAGTCCCTCTCAAAATGTTGACAGAAAGTGACACAACATCACTCCCATTGTTTGGAAAGGGAACGCTGGGGCCTGTGGGGGGTGGGGGAAGCTGGCCTCAGAGGAAATATCTGGAGGGGGCAGTACCTCCACACAATTCGACTGCTGCTGCTCCAGATGTTGAATTATTCCCATCAGTCCTAACCTCAGTACTTAATGTTGAGGAATACTGGCCATTGATGCTCAACATTTAGAGAGCTGCATTGGAGCAGCTGCTGTTTACCTTTCTTGTCCATAGATAGGCACACACAGCTACAGCAAGATCAACTAAAATACAATCTCATTCTTTTCCGGTTCAGGCTTTATTGTATCCTTTACTATACACTAGCTGCTGCTGCCTGATCCTGAAAGTTATTGTTTCTCTGGCCCTCCTTTACCATCCTTCCAATGCCAATGAATCATGGAGCTGGAGGAAACCACAAGGGCCATCTAATCTGATCCCTTGCCATGCAGGAACACACAATCAGATGTTTCCCAGCAGATGACCAACCAGCCTCTGTGTAAAAACCTCAAAAGGAAGGGACTCCACCACGCTCTGAGGCAGCAGATTCCACTGTTGGAGTGCTCTTACCATTAAGGAATTCTTCCTAATGTTTAGGTGAAACCTCTTTTCCTGTAGTTTGAAGCCATTGTTCCATGTCCTAGTCTCAGAGCAGCTTCTTTTCTGCTGCTCTATCTTCCATAAGACATCCCTTCAAATATTTAAACATAGCTATCATGCCACCTCTTTAACCTTCCCTTCTCCAAGCTATACATACCCAGCTCCCTAAGCCGCTTCTCACAGGGCATGCTTTCCAGGCCTTTTACCATTTTGGTTACCCTCTCCTGGAGAGAGCAACAAACTCTCTTTCTGGAAGAACACCGGAAGAGAATTCTCTCTCTCCACTCTGCTTTTGCACTAATAAGAGAAAAATTAGGATGGTAGCAGTGGTGGTGGGGAGCATATGAGAGAGATTATTATCCCCCTTGCATCCTCCCATTTCCATACACTCCAGCCACAAAATTGCTTGAGACAGGCATATAGGAATGTCAGAGAAAGGGATTCCTTTCTGTGGGTCACCTGCCTGTTCATCCATCCCCCCCCCAAAAGTTTCCTGCAATATTTGCAAGGGGGCAGCAGAATAGCAGCGACAATCCACAGGAAGAGGGCATGGGAGGCCCCAACCACCATTCAAAGGAGCCTGCTAGCACAAACCTTTGCTCAACAGTAGCTCAAAAGTTCATGCACTCTCTACTGAAGGTACAGTTTGCTTTGATGCCTGAAATGTACTTGCTGAATATGACAGATACAGTTGATGGAACTAATATCAAGAAATATTGGAGAATATTTTTATATATGATAACTTCAGCACGCATTGAATATGCAAAAGTACGGAAATCACAGCAAATACCTACAATAGAACAATGGTGGGGAACTTTTATTGAAAATAAAACCGCTGATATGGTCTCTCAAAGATTAAAAGGGAAATTAGATGACAAAATTCAGAAAGAATGGTAAATTGTGGGTAGTTGCTGGGTGACCTGTGATAGTACCATGAATTACAGACTTCTATGTGTTTAAAAGATTGAGATGATTGTGGTTGTTATCACGAAGCTGGTAAATGGTGAATGTAATACAAGTTCTAACATGTAATCTAGCTGTAACACGCAGTACAATGATAAAGCTTAGATATGGGATATTGAAAATGAAATCCAGATCAGATTGGAAGTATCAAGAATATGGCAGCAGAAATAACAATGAAAATTAATTGTTTTATTTGTGAATTTTTAATAAAATGATTATAAAAAAATGTTCAGGCACTCTGACTCTTTCCAACAGCGAAAACTAGGATGCTAGATGTAAAGCTTAATTGCAGTATCATTAGTAACCTACAGGTGGCACTGTGTCCAGTCTAAAACAGTTGCTGTAGTAGTTTTGTTTTAGATGGTTTGTAAAGCTGTTCATCAGTATTAGTCCAGTTTTTCTCTGAAATAGCCTCATGTTGATTGATTGAGCAGTCAACAGACCTGCCTGAACAGACTGAGCATTCGACAGACCTTTCTGAACAGACTGAGCACCCTACTCCATGCTAACCAAATCTAAAGACTGAAAACCCATTGTTTTTACTCAGCTGTCAAAGAGGCAGAAAAAGAGATGGTTTCCTCCATTCTGTGCCTGTCGGCTAGCATGCCACAGGCCTCTCATGGTGCACCAGCAACAGCGGTACTTACTCAGGCGGCGGATCCTGTAATCTCTGGCCCAGAGGCGCCTCATATTTCGAGCCACACTCTCCAAACACATCCTCCCCAGTGAGGAGACTCCTTTCTTCGTGGGCATGGAGCTGCTGGAGTCACAAGACACGAGTCTTCTCTGTAACAGAGAAACAGGTGGTGAGTGGTTTGGCCAAGCAGTTTTGGACCTAGACCCTGGCAACCAAGGGCTTCGCCTTCTCCTCACAGTAAATTTTCAGGAAAATTCTCCCTCATAAACCGGAAGTGGGCATTGTGTTCCACTACAGCTCCCACTCAGCACTAGTCAGAATAGCTGGCGGGGAGGAACACTGGAGTCAACAATACCTGCACAGTACCCACTCCTCCCATTAGCAAGTGAAAATAACCATGGCTGAGACATGCAGCTAAAGAAAGGGTCAGATTAAGGAGCAAGGTAGGGTCAGAAGTTACCTTTTTGCCTCTTGGGGGGGATTGGATCTCAACACCTTGGGAAATACCTACCCCACAGAGCCCCTATTTAAACCCGATCCCATCCTGCCCTCAAGCAACATCCAACAACCCCCATCGCAGTGATACCTGGAGCAGATTGGCAGCTTCCTGCTAGATAACTTCTTCCAGCAGGAGGGGACATTCAATGTGGATTGGAAGGGCAGCCAAAGATAGGGTGATATCATGGCTGGTACCCAAAGCAGAGTTAGGAAAGTTAGCAGGAAAGGGTTGTGCATTTAGCCAAGTGTTAGTAACAAAAAGAAATCTAATTCAATCAGAAGCAAAACAAATAACCACTAAATTAATGTTCATTTCCTATTTAAGTTTAAGTTAAAAAAGACTATCTGCCTGCATGAGTCAACTTGAATTTTAAGGTCTTTGTGGGACAGCTTTGGGTCCAGCCACCTTCACAGGCGTGGTTGGTGAGAACCACCCGCTAAGAACCTTTTCAGTGGCTATTCCTAGACTGCGGAACTCCCTTCCACAGGAGGTCAGCTTAGCCCCCCCACTGCTCTTTTCCCCGATAGGTTAAGACTTTTTAAAAAAAATTTAGGCAGGCATTCGCCTGATTTAAAGCATACAGCGGAACATAGTTTTAAAATGGTGTGCTTGGCTCTTTTTTTGCATTTTAAGGGCAATGTAATTTTTGTATTTTAAAACTATAAGCTGTGTCTTTTTAATAGAATTAATGTTTAATTTTTTTATTGTTTGCATAGTATGTATTTTTAACTAAACTGTTGTTTTAAATTTTGTAAGCGTCCTGAGGCCCCTTGGCAGGAGAAAGGTGGGATATAAATTGAATAAATAAATAAAAATGGAATAAATCTGTTCAATGAAGTCAATGATATTACTCTCCACTCCTTGTCCTTTTTTGATTTCTACTTCACATGGATGTCAAGCATTACTGGAATTTTGTGAAGATCTCTAGAGTTTAGATATTAAAAACTGTCTGGTTTGAGACATATGGTTCCTTTATTAGATTTAGAAATGGGACGTTGGTGAGGAAGAATCAGTTAATCCCAAGAGCCCTTACCATATGTCATCCCACTAGAACTATTCTTTGAGAAGTTTGAACCTTAACACCCTGAGTACTGTAATTTCCTAAGAGTGACAGGCTAACAAAAAGGAGCAGAGGGTTAAAATTCAACACAATTATTGTTGTTGTGTGCCTTCAAGTTATTCCTGACTTATGGCAGAAGATTTGTGTAGAGGAGGTTTGCCAGTGCCCTCCTCTGAAGCTGAGAGTGTGTGACTTGTCCAATGCTACCCAGTGGGACTCCATGTCCAAGCAGGTATTTGAACCCTGGTCCCAATCCAACACTCAAACAACTATCCGACATTGGCTCTCCAGAGAACTATGTTTCAGGGTAAACAATCAGCTTGGAAATGTAAAATCTGTTAGCTCTTTAACATGGCCCCTCAGTTTAATTGGTTAACTAATTAATTCCAGAATTAAGTGACTGTTAATTTTTTTTTCAATATTTAAAACAATCAACTTAATCCGTTATGTTCAAAAATGTTGTTAAGTCAACCCTTTTCACTTTTCATAACTTTAATTTGTTACTTTCTATCATTGATCCACCATAGCTCCAGCTCAGTGCAGAACCAACCTCATCTGTGCTCTGTAGCACATAAGAGGTTTGCCTCTGAGCCCAAGTGAGGGGGAGCTGGTGAAAAGCCAAAATAAGGGATACCGAAAGCATTAAGATGTGTTAGGAGTGCTGTATGGTGGGGGGAATCTAGAATTCTCAGCCAGAGCATTCCAGTGCCCCCACCAAACTACAAATCCTAGGATTCCAGAAGATAGAACCACAGCAATTCAAACTAAATAACAGCACAATAATTGATTCATGTGAATGGGCCCCAGAAGGCCAGGAAGAGATGTGGTGAAGAAATTGTTCCTATCTGCTGAAAGATGGGGAACTCTATGAGAAGAAAAAGGTGGAGGGAAGTCAGCTAAAGTACAGCTGTCACTCTTTGCTGCCCTGGAAATATTAGCTGACAATCATCTTCTGTCTCACTGCTGAGCTTCCTTGAGTACCCCCTTACCATAGAAGTACCATTCAGAGGCAAGTCCACCAAAGGAAACAGCAAACTTACCTGGCAGAGGGAAAAGCTAATAAGCACTGCAAAAGTCTGTGGCACCCTTTCCTCCCTTTCAAGTTTTTTCCCCTCCTTCTAGTGGAAATCTCTACACAGCTTAACCTCTAAAAGGGGAGGGCAGAGGCTGCCTTTATAGCAGCGTCTACCTATGGAAGTGTGGAAATGCAATGGCTTGGGATCAGTGGTGAGAGAGTAGTTCAATGGGTGTAGAAAGACTTACTCCTGGTGTAGGGAAAACACTTGGGAAATAACCAGCAGGTGGCTGGAGGGAACCAGGTGGTGAGAAACTGCAGGAAATGGGATCCAGGTGTCTGAATTTGGGGCTGGGATATCTACTGTAGTCAGAGGAATGCAATTCATTCTTCTGCTTTATCTGAGCTTCTCAGATGCAGGTAGGTTTGAAAAAGCAACAACTTTGGCCATTTCTGCACTACACTGTTATAGTGTTATTATTCTACTTTCAACATCCTGTGGAATCCGAGAGTTTGCGGTTTACTGAGGCCAAAGAGCTCTCTGGCTGAGAACTCTAAATACCTCTCCTTAAACTGCAAATCCCTGGATTCTATAGGGTGTTGAAACTGGAATAATAGCACTATTACAGTGTAGGGTGGAAATGGCCTTAGCCTCAGCACTGAAGATGTAGGGGCTTTTCACACTTACACAGTTATAGTACTGTGATTCCTCTTTAATTGCCAAGGCAATATCCTATAGAACTGTGAAGTTTGCAGTTTAGGGAGCAGCATTTAAAATTCTCAGTCAGAGAGCTCTGGTGCTTCACCAAACTACAAATCACAGCATTCTACAGAACACTGCTGCACAGTCAAAGTGGCAACATGCTGTTACAATTATGTGATGTGAAAGGGCCCTTAATCTCAGAGCTTGATGGTTAAAGCACAACACCCATAACTATCTACATCCAGGGACACTGAAATTTCTTTTAGGTGAGGGGCTTTAAGTGGGGCTCCAGACTGCAGGACAGGTCATTATAAATTTTGCATACTTGCGTATATACTTTTACAAAATAGCAAAAACACACAATACAGTGAATAATAATAGTAATAAGAAGAGAAGCTAAAACAGTTCGCAATGTTTCAGTGCCTTCTACAGGTTACTGCAAACCAAAAATAAAAATAATCCCCAATATTTTGCAAATCCAGATCCATTGTGGTTTTTAAACTAAGGTTTTATAAGAATTCTAGAGATCTTTTTAGGTCAGGTATGTTCTGGTAGTAGTCAGTATAATAAAAATTACTAGGCCAGTCATGTGCAGTACAGCCTGCATGGCATAATGGTTTGAGCATTGAACTACAACTCAGGAGACCGTGGTTCAAATGCTCAGCCATGGAAACTCCTTGGGTGACCTTGGGCAAAGTCACACTCTCTCAGCCTCAGAGGAAGGCCAAAGGCAAACCCTCCCCGAATAAATCTTGCCAAGAAAAGTCCATGATAGGTTTGCCTTAGGGTCACCATAAGTTAGAAAGACCTGAAGGCACACAGCAACAACAGGTCTTGTTTAAACGTATTTGCGGCTCTGTTTCCACTTCTTTTTAATAAATTGCTTTCAGCACAATTTGCATGTCAGGACTGCATGTAGTTGAGAAGTGAATGGACCGCCAGTAATGATTCTTTTTAAAATATACTGGACATGGGGCTGCACTTCATACTCCTCCGTCACTGGAGATTACATCCAGTGCTGATGTTTTGATTTTGCCTCAAGGTCATCAGTGAAGACGCAGTCTTACTCACAGCTTGACTGTTAAGAACAAAACCTACACCTATCTACACTTCAGATTTTTTTTTGTGTGTGGAGATGGAAGAAAAGGGAGGGAAGATATCTAGCCCACTCAGAGGATGGTTGTATATACATGCATGAAGACTTGGTAGGCATGGTTGGTTTTCTTTTGTGCCCTGATAACCTGGAAGAAAAAAAACATACCTCATGTCATCAAACATAGAGCGAGTGCATTGAAATATGATTTAATTTTATGTTGTTATTTTTGTAGCATGAGTCCAGTTGTTCTCAAGTGCTGGTCATCCAGACTTTGGACTTAGACTTCCAGGAGCCCCAGGCAGCTTAGCCAATGGTCAAGGATTCTAGGAACTGAAACCCAAAACATCTGGATGACCAAAGACTGAGAACCACTGGTGCAATTAATTTTCAAACTTTGTAGCAAGTCCAGAGATTTTGTGTGTGGATGGGAAGTTATCTAGCTTTAGAAAGAGCCTGGACTGCTTTTGGGGAAGGGAAAGAACTTTGTGTGATGTTTGTACTAGTTGAGGGGGAGGATGTGGCTAGAAGACTTGTTTCATTTTTCCCCTTTTTAAATGTGTACCCTTGAATGTATTAAAAACGGCTTACGTTACTTCCGGGCTAGGGGTGCTTGTTAGCAAAACTGCACGCTCCTCCACCCTGAGAAAGAGAGGTTTAAATATGTTGCAGACAATACAAATTCCCACTCCTCCAAGATATATCTGCTGTTCTACCATGCACTCTGAAATTTCCCCCATGATTTCAATGGTCAAACAGCTGCCTATGAGCACCATTTTGGTGCTGAATGAGTGAATGCAGACATTGCATTCTATGGATGTATTTGAACACACTGCTCTTTCGCAGGGCTCTGCAGGCAACTGACCATACATTTAGTGACAAAACAATAGATAAACATATAAACATATAAAAAGAGTAGATCTTGGGGCACCTTTAAGGTAAGAAAAGGAAAATTGAGGGAGGATCTGTTCAGGCACTTTGAAGACTGATTGATTGATTGATTGATATCTGTCCTAAAGGTGCCACTGATTTCCTGCTCTTCCCCTTCCTTTGTTTTTACTTTTCTTTTTATGCTGCAAAATACTAAAGGGGCCATCTCTTTGAATATTATTTCCATATAAGTTTGAATGGATTCACATCCACTTCTTCAGATGGCTGAAGATTTAGTAGACAGCTACATATGCAAAAGCAGGCAGTGTATAGGTGCATGAAATGTGATTGAATAGTGATGGAGTGATAAGTACAGTGTTAATGGTGACTCTAAAGAGGAGATAAGATTCATCATCCTGTGACCATGTTTTACATTTCTGTTACATTTCGCAGCCTGCCCTTTGATTGTATTTGCATCCATGCTTACTGAAGGTTCAGCCATCCAAACAAGTGAAACGGAACCCACGGAAGCTTTCTTGTAGGCTTTCTGTACTAAGTTTCATCAGTGGTGCAGTTCTAGTGGTGTAGTTTTAGTTCTATGTCTTCCATGTTTTTCTCCTTTCCATATTGTTTAGCTAAAGCAATGGAAAATGGAGAATCCATGACAATGGCTACTTGCTATTGGGCAAATGCAAAGATGAGGAAAAGCAATGCTTCTGGCTGATCCAACTGGGTGATCTGTAGATATTAAGAAGACGTACTCTGGCGTATAGTGAGTAATTGAAAGGTAGAGCGTAGTGTAATGGTTTGAGCATTGGACTACAATCCTGGAGATCAGAGTTCAATTCCCTGCTTGGCCATGGAAACTCACAGGCTGATCTTGGGTGTGTCACACACTCTCAGCCTAGAAAACCCCCAAATCACCAAAAATCAGAAATAACTTGAAGACACACAACAACAACGACAACAACAACAACAACAAATACTAGGCAGATGGATCCATTTGGAAATTTCCCACCATGGGACCCTTTCACATTACACAGGTAGAGCACTGATATTTGGCTTTAACTCCCATAATCCTGTCATATGGAATCCTTGGATTTGCAGTTTACGGAGGGGTACTTAAAATAGAGAGCCAGCATGGTATCTGAGGCCATTTCCGCACTACACTGTTATAGTGCTATTATTCCACTTTCAACATCCTGTGGAATCCTGGGGTTTGCAGTTTAGGGAGGGTATTTAGAATTCTCAGCTAGAGAGCTCTTTGGCCTCAGGAAACTGCAAACCTCAAAATTCCACAGGATGTTGAAAGTGGAATAAGAGCACTATAACAGTAACAGTGGAAATGGCCTGAGTGTGGGACTATGACCCTGAAGGCCAGAGTTGAATTCCCTACAAGGCCGTGGAAACCCATTGGGTGCCCTTGGGTGTGTCACACACACTCTGAGACCCAGAAAACCCATAATAGGTTTGTCTTAGAATCGCCATAAGTCATAAACAACTTGAAGACACGCAACAACAACAGTATAGAGCACTGTCCCCAACAGCCAGGTGAGCTTTCTAGGCTATATTAGCAATTAAAAAAAAATCAGCCCCAAAACCTCTGTAAGCCTGCCCAGATTGCAAGATCTTCAGCTGAATGCTTTCCCTCTGGTGCACCACTATTGTAAGTAGGGTTAGTAAGGACACAGGAGGTAGCCTGTGGAACTCCCTCCCACAAAAGGGTAAGTTGGCCCTCTTTTCACCAATTGGCAAGGACCTTTCTGTTTAAACGAGCCTTCAGTCATTCCCTGGGTGTGCCAGAAGGGTCTTTTAATGGAGTGTACAGTACCTTGATCTTATGTTTTGTATGTATTTTAATATGATGGTCTG
Organism: Iguana delicatissima; assembly: GCA_948472985.1. Classification (NCBI taxonomy): domain Eukaryota; kingdom Metazoa; phylum Chordata; class Lepidosauria; order Squamata; family Iguanidae; genus Iguana; species Iguana delicatissima. Next base: position 261,270 of record CAOKZL010002203.1, on the reverse strand, counting down.
TTTAATTAAAAAAACACACCTTTCTGCTACATGTTGATTTAATTGTATTTTTACAAAAGTGTTACTGTAAGCCACCTTGAGTCTTATTTTCGGAGAAAAACAAGATATAAATTAAACAATCATATCAATACTAAACCTCTCCAGACCTAGAAACAGCCCTTCCTGTGCCTTTAAGAGGTGAGGAATGTGAGATGTGGAGCGTGGCTGGGCCCCAGTCACGTTCAAGTTGGTGTTATCAAAGATCAAGCACTTTGTATAACACATTCCAGAGTAATAATGGTGAATTTTTTCAGTGTTTTGCTGCAAAAAGAGAAAAGAATGCCATGCCACCTCGAAGGCTAACAGATCTATTATTGTGCAAATGCTCTTGGATTAAAGTCCATTTTATCAGTCCCTTGGGGGATACATGCCACTTCCCTTCCAGAGGAAGTGATAGTTTGGAGCCTTTGTGGTTTCTCAGAATTGCTGAAGAGCCTCCACCAGGGAGAGGGAGGAGGAGGAGGAATCCCATTACTGCCTACTCAGGGAGGGTTTGACAGCCATTGTTTCTTTCCCTGAATGTCTCTGAGAAGGTTGATTGATCTCAAACTGTAGACTTTAGTAAGGTAAATATTGTTGTGTGCCTTTGAGTCATTTTGGAGAGGCCCATGCACAGCACTATTTTGTAAACGTGGGTGGGTGGGGGGTTAAAATAGTGTACCAAAAAAAAAAAAAAATCTTGAATAGATATGGGTCCAAGAGCTGGTTTTGCCCTCATCTGGACCTTTGTGGCTTCTGGAAGGTTCTTTGGTGCATGTCCAGAGTTTTTGTGGGATCCTTAGAGAGATACATGTGTCCCACGGTTCACATTTCGTCCATGCCATTCCAGCATTGCTCAAGAATTACAATACCAAAAGAGCACAGGAAATGCCAGACGCTAGGTATGTGTGATATAATAAATAATATTCAGCAAAATAAGGATTCAAAGCATGTGGGAAAACGTAGGAAGGATTAAAAGGGAACTATTTCATCAGTATAATCCAGGGAATGAGATAACTGCAGAATGAAGACAAAGAAACATAAAAAAGAATGCAGAAACATTGTTCTTTTTACAACTGTTCTCTGATAACATCCTACATTTTCTAATTGTTCCTTATGTTCTTTATTGCTGTTGTTGTGTGCCTTCAAGTCATTTGCTACTTAATGGCAATCCTATCACAGGGTTTTCTGAGGACTGAGAGTGTGTGACATGCTCAAGGTCACACAGGCCATTTCTGCCCTACACTGTTATACTGTTATTATTCCACTTTCAGCATCCTATGGAATCCTGGGGTTTGCAGTTTAGGGAGGGGCCTTTAGAATTCTTAGCCAGAGAGCTCTTTGACCAGGGTTTGATTCCCCACTTGGCCATGGAAACCAACTGGGGCCATTTCTGCCCTACACAGTTATAGTGCTCTTATTCCACTTTCAACTTCCTGTAGAATCCTGGGGTTTGTGGTTTCCTGAGGCCAAAGAGTTCTCTGGCTGCAAATTCTAAAGGCCCCTCCCTAAACTGCAAACCCCAGGATTCCACAGGATGTGGAAAGTGGAATAATAGCACTGTAACAGTGTAGGGTGGAAATGATCTTAGTAAGTGTCTACTGACTGATCCTTTTGATGTGCTAATTCATCCTCCTGCCAAAACCGGTTCAGGCAGACTTTGACTTAATCGACTAGCATTCATAACCATGATGCACTGACATCTTAGCTTTTTATAATCAGCAGTTTGGGACCCACAGTTCCTCCTCTGAAGCATCACACCGACTAGGGTGTGTGTATTGCATTACCATATTCCTCAATAACCTTGTTAATAAGTTTTATTTCTTTAAAGCATCCATGGCAGTGGTTCTCAACCTGTGGGTCCCCAGATGTTTTGGACTTCAGCTCCCAGAAGCCCTGAGCATTGACCATAGTGGCTGGGGCTTCTGGGAGCTGAAGTCCACAAACATCTGGGGACCCACAGGTTGAGAACCACTGATCCATGATATGTTTTGGGGAGGATTAATTTTATACAAACAGAATACCTAGTAAGTTGAAAAAGAAAGAGATAGCTGAATCCAACAACATACTACTAGTGACAAATAAATTATGCCAATTCTGATTTCCAATATCCCCTTCAGCCCATTCATACCTGGTAGCCGTGTCCTTGATCATTGCCAGTCCCACCACTCATTACCTTGTGGCTTATGTAGTTCCCTTGCGGACAGTTGCAGAAAGTGAGCTTGCTCTTCAATTGGCTTTGATACCCTTTGATATTAGCATAAAATCCAGGGCCATATGGATTTGGAATATCATCTCTCTTATTTCTTTCATCATACCCTGAATGAAATTGAACCCTTCTGTGGTTGTGTTTGCAACTTTCTCAAGCATCCCAAGCAGTACCTGGTTTCTTTTATGGCAAAGACCACCCCATACATGAGAAACCTTGTGCCAAAAAAGTTGTTCCACTTTGGCAATCCTCCTATAATTTCTTAAATGTGTCATAGGCCATTTCCATGCTATACTGTTACAGTGCTGTTATTCCACTTTCACATCCTGTGGAATCCTGGGGTTTGCAGTTTAGGGAGGAGCATTTAGAGTTCTCAGCCAGAGAGCTGTTTGACCTCAGGAAACTCCAAACCCTAGAATTCCACAGGAGGTTGAAAGTGGAAAAATAGCACTATAACATCTAGTATGGAACTGGCCCAGGTTTACATGATGAGGTAGGGAATCAAACCCTGGTCTCCAGGGTCGTAGTCCAATGCTCACACACTACACCACATTGGCTCCTTTCCTCTACAATGTATCCATTATATACAAAAAAGACACAGGTTTATATTGAGTAATTAGTATCATGTGCTCAAATTTAGGACTTGCTCAAGTCTACATATTTACAGTGCTATATTCCACTTTAATTGACATGGCAATAATCAATGGAATCCTGGGATTTGTAGAAGCACTAGAGTTTTTTGGATGAGATTTCTGAAATGCCCTTCCCTAAACTGCAAATCCCAGGATTCCATAGGGTGGAACTGTGGCAGTAAAAGTGAAATCATAGCACTATGATTGTGTAATGTGAATGGATCCCAGTATAGCAACAAGTTCAATGTGAAGTTCAGTAGTGTGCTGGTGGCTCATGTGGGCTGTTCTTGGGGTTATGCCAAAGTATGTCCTTTTCTACTGCAGCAGACAAGGAGGGCCAGCACTGCATTCCTGGCTACTGGCCTTCCTTCACCATCTTTCCAATACCATGGAATCATAGAATCAGAGAGCTGGAAGAGACTACAAAGCTCATCCAGTCCAACCCCTTGCTATGCAGGAATAGACAATCAAAGCAAGCCCAACTGATGGCCATCCAGCCTCTGTTTAAGAACCGCCAACGAAAGAGACTCCACCACACTCTGAGGCAACGTATTTTACAATGCTGCTAAAAAAACCTCCAGCTATACAGAGTATGAGAAGGAAAGGGGGATATGTGCATAAAAAGATTTTGTAAAGAGGAGCTTCTTTGTCAGAGACTTTGTTAACTGAGATGTGCCTGTACCTTTCTACAGGCAGAAGCTGGTGGCATCAGTTTCCAGACCAGCTACTCTAAGGCCAGTTTGAGAAAGATTATACTTATGGGGGAGCTAGAACCAACGTGAGAGCTGTCCAGATCCAAAAGCGATTTATTAAATGTTGTACTTGAAGATACTACATACAGTTAAGTACCTCTTTAAAATATGATGGATTCTGAGAATGAAATACTGAGCATTTCCAAGCTCTGCCTGCCATATAGGTGTGAATGATGAGGAATCTGGGGTACGGTGGGGGTGGCAAACTTCATTCAGTGTCACAAATGTTATTAAATATTGTTGCTGACAAGCTGGAAAGTGTCCAGAGGATGGTGGGCAAATGGTAGAAGGACTAAAAACCGTGCCCTATGAGGAGTGACTTAGAGAGCTAGGCGTATGTTTAGCCTGGAGAAGAGAAGGGTAAGAGCCAACGTGATAGCTATGTTTAAATATTTGAAAGGATGTCACATGGATGATGGAGCAAGACTGTTTTCTTCTGCTCCAGAGACTAGGATATGGAGCAATATATTCAAACTACAGGAAAAGAGATTCCCTCTAAACCTTAGGGAGAACTTCCTGATGGTAAGAGCTGTTTGACAGTGGAATATCCTGCCTTGGAGTGTGGTAGAGTCTCCTTTCTTGGAGGTTTTTAAGCAGAGACTGGAATGTTTGGATAGTATATTCCTGCATGGCAAGGGATTGGATTCAATGGCCCTTGTGGTTTCTTTCAACTCTACAGTTCTATTATTCTATGTCCTTATTTGCTATCAAGTCAGCCTTTGACATATGGTGACTCTATGAATGAAAGAGCCTTAGTCATCAACAGTCCTGGTCAGCTCTTTTGAATTCATGGCATAGCTTCCTTGATTGAATCAGTCAGTCTCTAATACAGTCTATTTCTTTTCCTCATGCTTTCCACTGACCCCAGCATTATCATGTTTTCCCAATGAGCCATGTCATCTCAACGCATGTTCAAAGGGCAGTGGCTTCAGTTTAGTCATTTTGGCTTCTAGTGAGAATTCAGGCTTGATTTATCTTTCTGGCAGTCCATGGTATCTTGCAAAACCTCATATTTAGAAACTAATAGAGCTCATATGTTGCTTTTCCTTTCTTTTCTCTTCAAATTTTCTTTCAAGTTCTTTCCATCCTCTTTTTGAAGAAATCTGCTAATTTTGCTATGTCCTTACCAGGAAAGCAACAAAACAAAATTCAAATCTGTGTTTTGTCATGAATGATGAAAGCCCATTATGGGTGTATGGTATTGGCAAGTGGGAGCAGGACCATGGGTATTGACAATACCTGGAATACGCAATGTTCAGTCCTCCAAATGTCGGTGAACTGTTGTTCTTATTATACCTTATCACTGGCCAGACTGGCTATTGCTAATGGGAAATGGAGTTCCATAAGAGTCAGGCCATTTCTGCACCAGACTGTTATAGTGCTATTTTTCCACTTTCAATATCCTATGCAATCTCGGGGTTTGCAGTTTAGGGAGGGGCCTTTGAGGTCCCTCCCTAAACGGCAAAGCTTAGGATTCCATAGGATGGTGAAAGTGGAAAAATAGCACTATAACAGTCTAGTGCCTCAGTGCTGTGTAGTCTTTTGGGCATTGGACTACAACCCTGGAGACCAGGGTTTGATTCTCCACTTGGCCATGGGAACCCACTGGGTGATCTTGGGCATGTCACACACTCTCAGCCCCAGAAAACCCCATGACAAGTTTGTGTTAGAGTAATCACAAGCAGGAAACAACGTGAAGGCACACAACAACAAGCCTCTAGAAGGCAACTGATTCCCTAGCAATGAACTAAATTGCTGAAGTTTACAGATTGCTCCTGTGAAGTTTAGCAGCTTTTATAGGAATATTTTTTAAGGTGCAATTTTAAGGAGTAAAATAGAAAAATACTTTGGGTTACCTTCAAAGAATTTTGTGGAAGGTGTGCCGGGGGCACTCAGGCTTCATTGTGTGGCTATGTTAGCATACTGTCTGTCCTACCAGTCACGTAGGGATGGGAGCGTGATGGGGATGGTTCGCCCCAGGCGGGAATGTTTTTGGGGCATTCTGGCCTGTAGCCACACCCCCGTGTGCCCTGGCCACACCCTCACAAGTGGTCACCCCCCCACACACTGCAGCCATGCCCCCCATGATGTAGCCCCAACTCTCTCCCACCCCCCTTTACACAATCCAAGCTCCACCACTGTGTCCTACCTTTTCACTCCTGAGTAGAGGCAGAACTGCAATAGAAACTCTGAATTTCTGAGGAAAGAAGCACACAAATGCACTTTTTTTTTAAAAAAAAATTAAAATAAAAAATTATAAAGCATGTTACATAATAGCAATTTTCTTAGTATATCATATAATAGTTGTTATCTGTTTTGTTTCTTACCATATCTCTGTATCTGCTATTTATAAAATGTACGTTATTGGTGATATATCCAGTATAATTGAAAACAAATACACAACTTTTGATCAAAAGGATCAACCCCGTCTTAAGCTACACAGTCTGAGGGCAAGTGAGACAAGTTTATTAGTTTGACACAGGCCTAATACAACATTCATACACAAGATGCTAGAACATTCCCTAGTCAGCTACTGAGAGTATCCAAAACTCGCATAGCAATACTTAGGCTATTTTTGCTCTACACTGTCATGGTGCTATTATTCCACTTTCAACATCTTGTAGAATTCTGGAATTTGTAGTTTACTGGGGCCCGAGAGCTCTCTGGCTGAGAACTCTAAAGGCCCCTCCCTAAACTGCAAACCCCAGGATTCCATAGGAGGTTGAAAGTGGAATAATAGCACTATAACAGTGTAGGGCGGAAATGACCTTAGTGAGTGTCTACTGACTGATCCTTTTGATTTGCTAATTCACCATCCTGCCAAAACTGGTTCAGGCAGGTTTTGTGGTTACATGTTTGACTTAATCAACTAACATTCATAAACAGCATGAAATGATGACATGCACCATTGGCATCTTAGCTTTTTATAATCAGCAGTTTGGGACCCACAGTTCTTCCTCTGGAGCATCACACCGACTAGGGTGTGTGTATTGCATTACCATATTCCTCGCTAACCTTGTTAATAAGTTTTATTTCTTTAAAGCATCCATGATATGTTTTAGGGAGGCTTAATTTTATACAAACAGAATACCTAGTAAGTTGAAAAAGAAAGAGATAGCTGAATCCAACAACATACTACTAGTGACAAATACGTTATGCTAATCCTAATTCCCAATATTCCCTTCAGCCCATTCATACCTGCTAGCCGTGCCCTTGACCATTGCCAGTCCCACCATTCATTACCTTGTGGTTTATGTAGTTCCATTATGGACAGTTGCAGAAAGTGAGCTTGCTCTTCAGTTGGCTTATCGTTATCTGTGATTTTCATACAACACTCTTTTTGAATTAAAGCAGACATACACCCCTTTGATGTTAGCACAAAATCCAGGACCATATGGATTTGGAGTATCATCTCTCTTATTTCCTTCCTCTTACCCTGAACGAAATTGAACCCTTCTGTGGTTGTGTTTGCAACCTTCTCAAGCACCCCCGGCAGTACCTGGTTTCTTTTATGGCAATGACCACCCCATACATGAGAAACCTTGTGCCAAAAAAGCTGTTCCACTTTGGTAATCCTCCTATAATTTCTTAAATGTGTCATAGGCCATTTCCGCACTATACTGTTATAGTGCTATTATTTCACTTTCAACATCCTACGGAATCCTGGGGTTTGCAGTTTAGGGAGGAGCATTTAGAGTTCTCAGCCAGAGAGCTCTTTGGCCTCAGGAAACTCCAAACCCTCAGAATTCCACAGGATGTTGAAAGTGCAATAATAGAACTATAATAGCGTGGGTGGAAATGGCAATAATTGTGGCTCTCACAGCAGGAGATAATGTGGCTACACAACAAGTACCTGTCCAGCTGACTGGCAGGATCTTAAAGGCCTTTCTGATACAGAATCATGACCAACGAAAGCTGAAAAAATCTTAAAACATTGTCATTGTCAATTGTTCATAGTCTCCTGTTATAAAGTAGCATTACATTGGGATAATGGGTGCTTTTTATGGCCATTGCCCTGTTTTTATTAAACATATAACACTTATGACTGACATTAATAGTTCCATTACAATTCCAGCACTACTTTCCCACTGAGTGGGCTGCAATTTTGATTTACCCCAAGCTTTGTATACTTGCCTGTGCCCAAGTACTGTTGCTTGACCGACTGAACCAATAAGCACCTTCCATTTCAAGTAGCATTCAAGGGATCTGGAATTATTGGGATCCCCCTTTTAGAATGAATGAGAACATGTGCACACAACCAACAATTAGTTAAATTCCACACTCTGATGATTTCAGTCAAAGATGTTGACATTACTATTGGTGAGGCACAGGGCAGCCCAAAAGGCTATCTGAAAGGTAGAACACCCTGGAAATGATTTCATGTTGTCCAGTGGGTATTAGGGTTTGTCTTACGAGAAACTGTCCAAGGCCTTTTCTGCATAGTGTGGCTGTGCCACACTTGGGATATGACGGCAGTGCTCCTCGGATCGTGCTTCTGCACGACGTCATCGCGGTCCTGCTTTCATCTTATCTCTGTGTGTCATGTGCTCACGCTACTTGAAAAACGGAAAAAATCCATTTTACATCTACCGTGCACAGTGTTGCTGCCCTTCCTGGCCATGCAGAATGGTGGAAGCACTCTGGCAACACTTCCTTCCCCAGCACGGCAATGGCAAGTGCCCAGCTGTGCTGCAGAAGGAAGAGGCGGGGCCAGTGTGCTCCCTTCTACAGTAACCTGGCAAGGGGTGGAGGGGAGCGTTCCTGGCACGCCCCTTCATTGCACCCCCTGCTGGGGAGTGCAATGAAATGAAATAGGGATGGGACGAATCCAGAATTTTCTGAATCCGGATCTGAATCTCTGGAAGGTTCTGGGAATCCATGAATCTCAAATCTTTTGAATCTTTTTTTTAAAAAAATTTAAAAGTAAGGGAAAGAAAGCACCTCTTTTGAAAAGTGTTTTTGAAACAGAATTTGGCATCTTTGTTTAATGAAAAATAAATAAATAATTATTTTCACTTTCAGGATCCCCACATTGCCTTGGCCCCGGTGAGAGAAGAGCGGGGAGCATGGGATTGCGTTCCCCGCAAGCTTCTCATGCCTGCCCAGGGCAGGATCAGGCCTGTGGCAAATGAGAAAAGAGCAGGGAGTGCAGGATCGCGCTCCCCACAAGCTTCTTGTGCCCTCCTGGGACAGGATCAGCCTGGAGCCAGCCGGGAAAGGGGCAGGTAGTGCAAGATTGCACTCCCCCCAAGCTTCTGCTGCCCACCCGGGGCAGGATTGGGCCAGGGGCAGGTGGGAAAATAGCCACGCTCCCTGCAAGCTTCTGCCACCTGCCTGGGGCAGACTCGGGCCAGCAGCAAGCAGGAAAAGAGCAGGGAGCACAAGATCGCACTCTCTGCTACCTTCTTCCGCCTGCCACCGGCAATATTCAAAAGATTCAGTTCTCCTATTTTTGTGGGGGGATTTGGACCTCCAAATCTTGAATCCTTGCCCAGGATGTGAAGATATGGTTGGCCCATTCCCTAAAATGAAACAATGGATCATCATCGTGCAGAAATGGCCCAAGTCTGCTATTTTCCATTGGTCTGGTCCTGATCTTCTTAGCTGGATTTTTAAGCCTTCTCTTGATGATTCTTCAGAAATCACCGATGGATATATTTGTAGCCAAAGTCTAGAGACTATACTTTTTTTTTCCAAAGCATCATGAATCTTTTTCTAGAACAGATGTGTTTTGGATTTCTAAGAATATGGCCAATTTAATAAAGAAAATGGGTATTGTGCCAAAGACTTTCTCTGACCGTGAACCTGCCACAATGATCAAATAGAGGGAGTACTGTTTAGATGGAGAACTGAATGAATACCTGCTTTTGAAGGTGCAAGCTATATGGATTTTTTTTTTAAAAAAAACAAGTTAATACATGCACAGTAGGAATGCACAGCTGACAAACAAGTTTAATCACTAGGTTCAAGCCGTAAGGAAGGGCTTTATTTCAAGATTTCTCTGGGCTTTGTTCAGCTGACAGTATACCTGTGACTGCAGATGTGCCAGCCTTTATTGAGGTATTCTAAATAACGGTTACATAAAGACAGGGGGACGGCACAGTGTTAGGCCCAGTCCACTCTACCCATTGTTGTTTACTCATGTGAACAAAAGAGTTGCTCTCTGTTTCAGATTCTATGGTCTGATTCATTCCATAGCTCTGGGGACAGATCCAGGAGAGTAAACATCCTGTCATTAACTGAAAGCAGAAATGAAACTTAAGACTATCCGTTGAAGTTTTGTTAACCAAGAAGAGGCAAGTGTGGCAACTATGGGTCCAAAGAAGCGGCTGTATGTTGAAACAATTTGTTCCCTTTGCCTAGGTCTCTTTGAAGACCCAGTGATAACAAACTGTAGGCACAATTTTTGCCGGACTTGTATCATCCAGCACTGCCAGGAGTCTCCTGCAGTGCCTTTGTGTCCTCAGTGTAGTGCGGCAGTCAAGTTGAGGAACTTGAGGCCAAACCGACAGCTTGCAAACATTGTGGAAACAATCAGGAAGGCCAACAGGCGGAAGGAGCCAGAGGGGCAGATAGGTGTGTGTAAGAAATTCTTCTGCAAAGACGATCAAGTCCTCATTTGTATGGTATGTGACACCTCCAAGGAGCACAGGGGACATGATGTGGTTCCCATGGAGGAAGCTGCCCAAGAATATAAGGTAGGTTGTCATGGCTTTTGTGAGAGAGAGCAGGTGTGTGTGTGACAGGGAGAAACAGGTTCAGTTTTCCATGTACAGTGGGCCTTCCTTACCCACAGTCTCCAGATGTGTGAGTTTGAGCGTCTGTGAGTTCATCATGTCCTGTACTGAAAATGGTGGGGATGTGTGTGCAGATGCACTGATGAAGATTCATTAATCTCATTACCTGTGGGAGCTCCTGGAACTGAACCCCGCATATATGGAGAACCCACTGTAGTGTAAATATGCCTAATATATACTTTCTGAATCAATATGCAAACTGAAATGCTACTGTTTCTTGAGATTTGTTTTTGCACTGCAATTGTCCAACAAAACAATGCATTTAAAAGGGTGTATCAAGGGGAAATACATACAAAAATGTGTACAGGACTTTCTTGCTTCCAACATGCGACATGGGAGCTGTTCCCTTCCCTTTGTCATGATAAAGAAAATTTTATTCAGGCAGGTTTAGGGCTAATAAGCTGGGTTTCAGCAGGAGGGGCTTTTAACTGGTAAGTGCTGTCTTTTCATTTATTTTTTGTTGATTAATTTGTCTCATGTACAAATTAATCTGCATGATGCTTGAATTCTACTTCTTCTTCTTTTATTTCATTGTAGCTGCCCTGAGCCTTTGGAGGAGATATAGTAAATAAATAATGTACAAAAATACATTATATTAAGAAATTTGTTTAGAGAAATGCAAATGTTAGGCCAGTTTCCACACAGAAGTGTCATGTGAATATGTGTACAATTATTCAGGCAAACCTAACAGAAAAAGCAAAAGGAAAAAAAACAACCTCAAAACCTATTTAGGAATGATACAAAACAAGTTAAAGGTTGAAAAAACGGGAACTTGAGCAAAAGCTGATTTTGACAGATTGATCCATACCTAGTTTTATATTGTTCTTTACTGTTGCTGTGGCAGTGAAACTCATATCCTCCATCTGTCTCAATGCGTCAGGGACAGTCTCGATTAATCCTCTGTCATCCCATTTTTCGAGTTGCTTTAAAAAATGTCCCAATTTTGATTTCCTTCTCCCACATTCCCCTTTGTCCTCCTCAGTTTTCTTCAGTTGTGGCAAACTGAGTTCGAATTGCAGATGTGGTTTGCACTCAATTAACTCTGCAAAGGGGAGAAGAGAAACTAGAGCTAGAATCTTGCCATTGCTAGTAGACTCAGGCAAAAACAAACTTCTGCAGCTTTTCCTCGCCTTATATTTTTTCTTCTTCATTAATAACTTTCACCATCTTGCTTGGCCACATGTATCCTGGTGAAATGTTGGAAGGTACGGAAATCACTGCATGTATAACACAGTAGTGAGGGATGAAAGGAAGGGAAAAAATGGACACTCAAGGTGGAAAAGAATTGTGCATGAGAGAACTGGAGTGCCAGACAGTTGGATTTGGTTACTGATGGTGGGGAGGCTTCAGCAGTCAGTGGAAATTCAACTGTTCAGAGAAAAGGCAGGATCATATTCTCTGCTGCCTGATGGCTTCCGGCGCTTAGGCAGATGGATGGGTGGGAAGAGATGTTGTTCCCTTGCTCCTCTCCCCATGTCTTTGAGAGGCAGGAGGGCAATAAAAGTCCACCTCTTGACGGTAATCAGAAAGAAGATAGTGGTCCTTACTGCACTCTGCCCCAATAGTGCATCGTCCTGGTGGGATCCCAGCATTGCCGTTGCTGGGATGGGATCGGAGCCTGAACACTCCTGAACGCACCTGGTGAGCTGCCATGGATGGGTGGCATCAGGCACACCGTTCTCCCTTCTGCAGTAGAGCTTCAATGGCAAGTCCCTTTCCCTGCCTCTTCCCTGCCCCACGACCCGTGATTGGTCGATTCCTTCACAGTACTGTGGAAGGAAGCGCTATTGAGTGCCTCAGCCCTTACCACGCACAGGTAGCTAATGGGACCAAGCCAAGAAAGGGGGCCATTACCAGATTTTTTTCCAGTAATGAAAAAGGGCACATTTCCCACAGATGAGGGCATGACAGCAGTACGTGAACAACAACGTCGTGCGATGGCACGCGTTCTGCACCAGGAACAACGCATTGCTCTCCTGGGATGACAATGTCATGTGGCAAAGGCTGGTATCTTGAGTGCCATGCTGTCTTTCCCCAAAGCACTTGGCAATGGACCTGATGAGTGAAGAAACAGGATATAGACAAGTAAAAGTTATTGTATATCCTCATCTCTGGAAAGGAATTCTTCCTCTTAGCCAGCCAAGCCCATCTGTGAAGACTATATTCCAACTCCATTCCCCACCGTTCAGGTTTCCTTTGCAAACAGCATTGGCCATTTAGCTTTCTCTGTCTTCATTGAGCTGGCAGAGATTGTGCCCTAATTTAAATACCTTGCATCTTTCTAAACCTTGAGATTTCATCAGCATGCTGAGGCATCCCTCTTGGTTCTCAGTGGCCCCATTTTCCTATCCTGCTGTCACAACCCTCTGAGTTTGCAATGAAAGGGGATCATAATAGCCTTCTATACTGAGATCGTAGTTCTGCGTCTAGTCAAACATATAAGATATCAGAGGTCCAGTTTCTTCTTAAAAAAATATAGTATCTGTTCCTAATATGCACACAGTTTAAACATTCAAGCCGGAGAAAGGTTGCCATTTCCCCAGCAGTTGATTGCAGGAAGCCCGAGAGGTCAATGTTGACCTTTCATCCCTCTACTGCCAGATCAGACGTGGCTTCCTAGGGGAAGGAGCCAGAGGGGCAGATAGGTGTGTGTAACCCTGGCAGATATTACTTTGGCAGACCTCCCCCACAAATGTTTTATTCACAGACATAGCTGTATTAGTCTCTATCGGAACACAAGGGGATCTTGTAGCACCTTTGAGACTAATCGAGAGAAAGAAGTTTATAGCATCAGCTTTTGTGGATTATTTGCTTGATCAGATGCAGGGAATGAAGCATCTATGGACAGACATTTATAACGATGGATGTGAATAGTAATAGTGTGAATAGTAATAGGAATGCAATAGTGTGAATAGTAATAGGAATGCAAAACCTGCGAGTATGGTAATGGGGTTTATTCTGTTTCCGTAGATCAAGTTTGAGGCCCAACAACAGTCTCTGCAAAGAAAAAGAGTGAAAGCCATGGAGCGGAAACTGGCTGAAGAGCAGAGGAAGCAAAGATTTCTGGTGAGACTTCCTTGTTTATGCTCACGTATTAGAAATTACAAAAAGCGCACTGGGAGTTTCTTCATGGCCATACTCCCTGATGCAAGAGAGACCTCATTGTTACTATGAGTCTATTTGTTCGATGATGTCCACATACTATGCTGTCATACATGCAGTAGCCCTCAGTGTCCTTTTGGCACTTACGTCTTGGCCACTTACTGCAAACATTAGCTTGTAAACTCTGAATGGATTTTGCTATGGATTTGTTTCAGCAATAGTGTTCTTCTTGCCTCTCTTCCATAAAGCCAAGCTTTGTGAGGTGTCTGTTTAATAGTTGTCCTACAAATGGTTTCTCCCATTCACCAGCAGATCACTATAACAGAGGTGGGAGAAGCCATCCAGACATGCCTTCAGAGTTACCATTAGCCCCTTGGTTGCTTCTTTGACTAATACCCTCTTTACCTATCCACTGAGTTTGGGTAGATGGCCATCTCTAGGCAAAAATGCAGTTGAGCCACGTTCTCTTTTTGTTATAATGTATTTAATACTGCTCTGGTAATCATTTTCCTAGAGATGATGGGTGTCTTTCTCAGGATATGTTCAAAAAGAGGCTGGAAAGCTACTTGCTCGAGAAAATCCAGCTGCATTTTCTGCCTTGCGTGGAGGGTTGCTCTGCCCACAATGCTAGGATTTTATCACAGTTACCCTGTACATTTTGTGTGTTTGTTGTCACTGCCCTTTTGTGCGTGTAGAGATTACACTTGCACCAACTGCCTGAAGAAGGCCATTGCTTGCGTGACAATCTGTTGATATGGGAAAGGGAATAGTTGGGCTGGAACTTGGAAGAAGTCATTTCTTGGACTAATGCTAATGCTAGCTGCAGGATTTGGGGAGTTGTAGTCTGAAAAGGTAGCATTTTAAAGCTCTGGTACTTATTCTGGGAGAAAGATGGCATGGAAATAAATAAAAGAAAATAATATTCAGCAGATATTTAAGAGAATTAGTGGGTAAAGATTCTGTAGCAGTAGCCTTCACAGTTTTAGAATCATAGGATCAAAGAGTTGGAAGAGACCCCAAGGGCCGTTGAGTCCAACCCCCAGTCATGCAGGAATACACCATCAAAGCATTCCCAACAGGTGGTCATCTAACCTCTGTTTAAAAACCTCCAAAGAAGGTGACTCCACCACACTCCCAGACAGTGTATTCCACTGTCGGACTCCTCTTACCATAAGGAAGATCTTCCTAATGTTTAACTGGAATCTCTTTTCCTGAACTTTCAAGCCATTGCTCTGTGTCCTTGTCTTTGGAGCAGCAGAAAAGAGGCTTGCTCCATCCTCCATATGACATCCCTTCAAATATTTATACATAGTTATCATGTCACCTCTTAACTTTCGCTTCTCCAGACTAAACACACCCAGCTCACTAAGTCTCTCCACATAGGGCATACTTCTCAGGCTTTTTATCATTTTGGTTACCCTCCTCTGTTACCCTGTTTACTGTGAGGGACTCCAATCGTGCTCCAACAAAGGTGGGGAAAATTAGCTCAGAGCACAAGTTGGCAAAATGAGAGGCAGGGCAATGCAGTGGAATCTTTTACCCAATGTCTACGGGGTCAGGTCAGTCAAGTAGTTAGACAGGTTTTAATTTAAAATAATTTTATTAATTTCAGTTTAAAAAAGAACAACAAACACTAACAGCAGAATAAATATAAAAACAACAACAACAACATAAATTACAAACACTATATAACAACAACCACATACACTCTTTCAATAAACTACTATTGATAGACTAAGATTTATCAGGTATGTATTTTCCGTACTCCTGTGTTTCTTTCATAATATGTTTCCCGTAATATTTTAATAATTCGCCTTTCCCCACAGATCCCGAATCACTCTTAAAGCTAGTTATTTATTATAATATATATAATATATATCTCACACTTTATACTACATACTATTTGCACTGCTCTGTGTGCTATTCCTTTATGTCTTTAATTTGTTCTCCTATACTTCTTTATACCCATATCAATACATTTAACATTCGACCAATACCACAACAAACAGTAAACATATACTCTCTTACTAATTTACTAATTCATACTCACTTGCATACTTACTCTTATTCTTATGCTATCCTCTCCTCTCCTCTCTTCTTCTCTTCTTCTCAAATCTTCTCATATCTACTTGCACTCTTCTCATTTACACACTCAGTCAGTCAGGTTTTAAACTAGCAAAAATGATGTTTTATTAAGAACAGACAAACACTTAAGACAACACAACCACACAGCTAACTAAGAAATAAGAAATTAGAGTTTTTCGGGGGAAATGGGTGATACGACACCTTTCTCATAGTCCTGAAGAAGTTGCAGATGGAGAGAAGAAGCTCAGCATGGTTCGCTGAGGGGAGCTCGCCGGGCAAAACAGCAGCAGGGCGATCTGGAACTCGGGAGCAATCCGAGGAAGCTCTCAGAACTGGGAGTTTTTATAGGGAAAGTATGACTGTAGGCTAGTCTGGACTTGGCAGAGAACAATGAGGTTTGAGCGCAAGACAATGTCTCCGAAAGGTCAGAATTTAGCATGATGGGATTAAGTCCAAATCGGCAATGGAATGACCAGTATGCAGATACAGCTCGCTTGGGCGGTTACGCATTTAGCTTGTCAAGTTACCTGCTCGGGGCAGGGGGTTCTTTGTAGTAGTGTGCATTTTTAATGAGGTGTTTGTCTAGGGAAGTCTCCTAAAGCAAGATATGGCTGAGTCTGGCTTGCCCAGGTGGAGAAAGGAATGTTCAGCAATTAAGGGCCGTGCCTAGCTCTGTGCTTGTTCGGGGGCCTCACAAACACTTGGCCGAGGGTGGCAAAACAAGACCGAATTGTGATATCAAAACGATATTCAATATCTTCCAAAGCCAGGCCAGTTCACGGTGATAACACCTCTGAACGTGTTTGAGCTTGTCAATATCCTTCCTGAACTGTGGTGCCTAGAACTGGACAGAGTATTCCAGATGGGGGCTGACCAAATAGAACAGAGTGGTACTATCAGTTCCCATGACCTAGACACTATATTCCTATTGATGTAGCCCAGCATCTCATTGGCTTTCAGAGCCTGGAAATATTCTTGGACTGTTACCTTCAGAGTATGGCCACAGACTATGCTGGTTGGGGTATTCCGGTTCTTATAGTCCTCCAAAATGTAACATTTCTAAGCTCTGTTTGGTGCTAACAAGACACAAAAGAATTTCCTCATTCCTTGCTATAGTTACAGGACTCTCTGGCTAATTTGAGTCTCATGCTCACCTTTGCTTCTTTCTCTGTTTCTATGTTCTCCCCACAACAGACACAAATAGGGTTGGAAAAGAGGAGATCAAGTCTGCTTTTAAGAAGGTGCAGAAATTTCTTAAGGAAAAAGAACGTCTTTGGCTGAACCACCTGGCAGAACTGGAGAAAGAGACTGAGAAAAGTTGGGAACAAAACATCACCAATCTGTCGGAGGAAATTGATCGTCTTAGTACGTTGATTTCGGAGATGGAGGCAAAGTGCCAGCAGCCAACAACTAAACTGCTGCAAGTAAGAGTTAACACGAGCCTTGTTTCTTGGTTTATGGGAAATAAGGAAGACTTAGACCTGGTTTTTCCAGACAACAGAGGGATAAATAAATCTCTAGTCAAACAAAATAGCACCCCAGCATGTGTTCTGTCTCTATAGCTGAGATCTATTTCTCTCTTTCTTTCAGGACATTGGAAGTATCCTGAGAAGGTATATGGATCTTTCTCCTCATGACTTCTGTTTCTCTAGCTCTTCTTGTGAAATTTCTAAACCCGTTCTTCAAACAGCAACAACAGCAATAAGAACAACATCTGCAAGTCCTTTATTCTTGGGGCAGTCCAGCAAAACATGACATTATATCTCCCATACAGATGCAAACATCCTGGGGTCTTGAGTTCTGATTTCCTTCAGCTTTTGGGGAGAGCTGTGTAACCCTGTTTACTGGGGGTCCTGGGAGGGACGCCTAAATAACCAAACAGCAACACACGATTTTGAGGAAAGTTAGCTGGAGCACTCACTTAAGCTAGCAAGAGGCAGGGTAACTTTGCAGGATCTTGCAACCCAATGCCTAGGGGGTCAGGCTAACACCATTTCCGCACTACAGTGTTAAAGTGCTTCTATTCCACTATCAACCTCCTATGGAATTCTGGGGTTTGTAGTTTAGGGAAAGGCACTTCGAGTTCTCAACCAAAGAGCTCTTTAGTCTCAGTAAACTACGAACCCCAGAATTCCACAGGGTGTTGAAAGTGGAATAGCAGCAGTTTAACACTGAGGTGGGGAAATGGCCTCAGTCAAGAAGCACACCAAAATAGGAAATTAACTGTGATTTTATTAAATACAGGCAAACAGTGTATGCAACGCACTCACACAAGTAACTATAGAAAATAAAGGTGTTAACGGTATAGAGGAGTTTGAGGGTTTGTTGAATTGGGTGATACTACACCTGTCCGAAGCCCGGGGAAGATCATAGCGGAGGCCCCTAATCATGCAGTCTCGGATGGAGACTGAGGGGAAAGCTCGGTGGACGAAGCGGCAGCAAGGCGAGATGGAAGTTCAGAGCGATCCGAGGAAGCTCTTGGAACCAGGGGCTTTTATAGGGAAAATATGACCGTGGGCTAGTCTGTACTTGGGAGAGAACAGCGAGGTTTGGGCACGAGACAATGTCTCCGAAAGGTCAGAATTTAGCATGATTGAATTAAGTCCGAATCAACAATGGAATGGCCAGTACGCAGATGCAGCTTGCTTGGGCGGTTAAGCATTTAGCTCGTCAAGTTACCTGCTCGGGGCAGAGGGCTCTTTGTATTAGCGTGCATCTTTAATAAAGTGTTTGTCTAGGGAGGTCTCCTAAAACAAGATCTGGCTGAGTCTGGCTTGCCTAGGTGGAGAAAGGAATGTTCAGCAATTAAGGGCCATGCCTAGTTCTGTGCTTGTTCGGGGGCCTCACAAACACTTGGCCGAGTGTGGCAAAATGGGGCCGAATTGTGATATCAAAATGATATCTAATATCTTCTGAAGCCAGGCCAGTTCACGGTGATAACAGCTGGGTAAAAAATTTAAAAAGTTGTTTTAGAGGGAACATTCCCAGAATTCCCCAGCTCTCATGGTCCATATGTGGAAGCCCAAAATAACTTTCCCAAACTCTTAGTTCCCAAACTCTCAGTAGTGTTCCCAAGACTTATATCTCTATAGTATGGACACTGTTGTGCCATCAGAAATGGAACTATTTCCATTGTGAAGGCAAGGAACATGGGAATCTATTTACCCTGACTCAGACTTTTTCTCCACCTAATTGGCACTGTTCACTCCAGTAGACAGAAATTCTTCAGGATTTTCCAGGATTCAGCTCAGATACTCCACCCAAAATGCCACATACTGAATGAGTGTTAAGATCTAGACTTGGTCAATGGGCTTCTGTTTTGTACGTATACCAGTCATTCCCAAATTTGGGTCTCTAGGTGTTGTTGACTTACAACTCTCAGAAGCCCCAGTCAGCATGCCCAATGATGAAGGATTCTGGGAACTTTGGGCCTAAAACATTTCAGGCACCACACTTGGGAACCAATGGTCTATATCAGTGCTCCACCCATTCAGATTCTTTGCTGTTTGCTTTTCGGGCAAACTGCAGTAAGCAAGTTACCACAAGGCTAACAGTGCAGTCCTGCTTGTGCCTGTTCGCAAGTAAACCCCAGTGAATTCCGTGAGACTTTCTTACAGGTGTGTGCACATAGCAAGGTTGGCTATTGATGAACCTCCTGATGTTGTCGAGCTGCAGTTTCCATGATTCTTCAGCATAAGCTTTCTTGGTTAGGACTGAAGGAAGAGGCAGCACAAATAACACCTGAAAGCTACAGTAGCTCATGGTTGGTGTATAGAAATGTAGTCTAAAGAACTCACATTGATCTCTGCTAGAAAGGGGCAGCTGATGAATACAGAATGCTAGAACCTTTCCATTCGAGTTTCAGTCCTCAATAATTTCATTCCTAAGGGAAAATAATAGCTCAACAGGCTCTTGTTACTGTGTTTGTTTTAATTTAAGAATAAATATGAGTAAAACAGAAGCAAATTGGGGGATGGGGCATTAGTTCTGAAATCATCTTTCAGGAGTCTTCTGATGAATGAACCTACTCTTAAGTAAGTAAGGTTACAAAATGCCAGTTCACATTACAAGGCTGCAGGGAGGCAATGGTCTTTAACCATCCCTTCACCTGATCCATCTTCTTTCCAGGTACCAGAAGGGACAACTAAGACAGGTGGTTGAACTTGTCTGGCCTGAAGAGAGATTTAGAAGTTACTTTCAGAAAAGCCCTGTTCTACTAAAGGCCATAGAAAAATTTGAAGGTATGGTGGGACAACAGCTTTGGCAGGGCAATGGATCCAGATCTATGTGAGTGTTCTGCTTTCAGGTTGGCTGCATGGAAAGTCAAGTCTTTCCTTAAAGTAGGATTTCCTTTTTAAGAGACATTTGAAGCACAAGTCTCTCTCACACACTCCCACCACTTGGTCCACTTGCTTAAAAGGAGGTCAGGTTGTCCGATGCAGTTGTTGTCTTCACCCTTGTAGATAAATCAACAGAGGTTAGAGCCATCAATGGCTACTGGTTAGGACAGCTATGTATCTCCCATACTATCAAATAACACAATACCTTTATGTATTGGTTGCTGGGGGAATGTGAGATGCCCTTATGTTTTGCTAGCGGGCTTCCCTTGTGCAACTGGCTTGCCACAGTCTGAACAAAATGCTGGACTAGATTCAATTGTGGTCTGACTCAGCATGGCCCTTGTTATGTTCTTATGAAAGTTTCCACTAATAACTTCTCCTTTCTTGTCTTCTTTTGCATCTACTCTGCCAGCAGCATTTTTTGAATATAAATACTCTAGCAAAATGTTTATTTACAATATGTATTATTCATGCCACATTTTATGGGTATGAAATAGGGAGTGTTTTTACCAGTTTCACCAGGTATGACAGCTTCCACACAGAATTCACACTTGGATGCTGTCATTTATGCTCCACCCAATTTCAGATTTGATTTATGCAGGTCAATTTATTTGAACCAGTCCTTAATCTGGACATTTTATCTGGATAGAATGTTGCTGTCATAGTTTTGTTTGAGACATTGGCCATTTCCGCACTAGACTCTTATAGCACTATTATTCCACTTGCAACATCCTATGGAATCCTGGGGTTTGCAGTTTCAGGAGGGGCCCACTGGCCCCTCTCAAAACTGTAAACCCCAGGATTCCATAGGATGTTGCAAGTGGAATAATAGTGCTATAAGAGTCTAGTGCGGAAATGGCCAAAGTTACACAGCCCCATTTTCAATGTCAGTGATCATGCACATACAGCCAGAAGCACTCTTCTTTGTAAAAAAAGGGGTCAGGGCTTCCTTCTCCTTTTTAATCCCAGGCTAAGTCATTTGTGAGGCCTTGATCCATATGATACAATCATCCGTGGGTCATAACTGGTGACAGGGTTTTTTTATTGGTGTCCCCAAAGCTTTGACATTTCCTTCCACGACAAAGCTTTTTTTTTGCAAAAATTTCTCTGGACTTTTGGCTGCTATAGGAAATCACTTCTATTTGAGTAAGCATTTGGGGATGGAAGTAAATTGTTGTGATTTTAGGGCTTTGGGTTAGAGATCCAGTCCCAGAAATACTTCAGTATCCTTCCCAGAATATCTTAGCCAGGATGGCTACTGCTATGGTAACAGGAATTCTGGGAGCTGTGGTCCAAAAATGTAACCTTCCCAAGCTTGATCTTTCCTTCTTTTGGGGACTAAAGATTTTTGTCTGCAAACGCTCCCACTTTTTTTCCACAGTGATCCATCCAATTGGATTATTCAATCTGAGGAAATGTCTTAGCAATTAATACATCTCCAGTTAGTTAGCAGTAAAGGTTTCTCCTCTCTCTTCTTCCAAGTTTTTCTTCCCTGTCATTTTTGTGTCCTTTACTCCTAATATAGATTCCATATTTAAAAAACATGATGATGATCATTTTATTCATTTATATCCTAATTTCCCCTAATAAGGAGACTCAAGGCAGTTTACAAGTTCTTGGGCCTCTACATTCATTAGGGTTAGGGGCACGGGGCCCCTGCAAAATAAGTGTGTGCATTATTGTGGGAAGGAGGCCGAGACATGTTGGGAGAACAGGCACTCAGGGTCCAAACAAGGTCAGGGAAATGAGAGGGAAAGGTGGTGGTGGGGGTTTGGTATGGTGGCCCTATACATTCTCTGCCTCACTCTTCTCCTTCCTTGGGTGTGTGGGGGCGTAGGGAGAGGGTTCCTGGTGCTGAGAAATTGGGCTGTAAGCCATCCTTAGCTGGCAGGTAGCAACTGGTGGAGGAGGAAGAGGACCAGGGGTGGGTTTTTAAAGGGCGGTGTGGTCTAACCGGAACTGCTGAGAGGGGAATGTTCATCTGGGAAAAGAAGCACTTGAGGTGTGGGAGCGGTCACGCATTGGAGAAACTCACAAATAATCAAATCAGTCAAAGTGAAATCCACAATGTGGAGTGCTGACTGTATATATATTTATTAAAACAGAGTTAAATAATCTATAGATTTAAAACTACTTTTAATTCATTAAAAGACAGACTACAAAACAGAAGAAGCATAATTAATTCACTATCACCTTAATTTCAGTATTGGTTTAATTTTTTTTTTTTTAAAGTATACATTAGCATCTGTTGTCATCCAAGTAAATTTGTCACTTTTTCCTCTTCATAACAGAGTCTCTGGATGGAGGATTTCACAAAGGTAAATTCTGTAGCACTGTAAATGGGAAGGGAAACTTTAGTGGCCGATGGGGTGTCAGAACTGAATCAGGTTTTAGGAGAAGCCTATCTACTCACTTGTAGGGAAATCACATCTAGCACCCCATTAGTTCATTCAGTATAGTGCTCTTTTTGAACAGGATCATATTGTATCTGGATATTTTTAATGTTTCCAAGTAGCTAGAGAAGTCATGACTCATTAGAAAAGACAATAATGCTTGGCAATGTAGAAGGCAGTAGGAAAAGAGAAAGACCACAATACTTATGGGTAGATTCAACTGAGGAAGCCATGGCCCAGAGTGTGCAAGACCTGAGTGGTAAACAATAAAAAAGGAAGAACAAGAGACCTCTTTGACAAGATCTAAGAAATCAAAGGGAAATTTAAACCAAGAGTGGGGATACTCTACAATTATCAGGAGAACGTATTATACAAAAAAGTAGAAATAAAAAGATGATACAAAGAACACACTGAAGAACTATATAAAAAGTATGCATGTTCTATGTATTGTTGTAAAAGCTGGAGAGTGAAGAAAGCTGATAGGAAGAAAATCCAGTCATTTGAAATGTGATGCTGGAGAAGAGTTTATGTATATCATGGACTGCTAAAAAGACAAATAAATAGCTCCTAAAGCAAATCAGAGAACCAGTGTAGTATAGTGGTTTGAGCATTGGACTATACCCTAGAGCACACATGTCAAACACAAGCCTGCAAGGTCCATAGGCTGAATTTGGCCCACCCAGGCCATTTCACATGGTCCTCGCACCTCTCCTGCAGCTGTGGCATGCCCCTCGCCTAGCAAGCCCAATCCCCATGTTGCAGGCACCCAGCTGCCAGTATTCTGAAGAGGGGCCTAGCAGCCAGCACTCACAATCTACCTCTACTTCTGACTGCTCCTCTGTCCAAGTCTCGCCGTCAGAGTGTTGCCGTGGGTTACCATGGCAACACTCTGCATGGTTTGCAAGAGTTGGCCAGAGGAGCAGTCAGAAGTAGAAGTAGATCACAAGTGCTGGCTGCTGTCCCCATTTCAGAATACCGGCAGCAACGTGGGGATCGGGCTCACCAAGTACAGAGAGAGGCAGGGGGTCAGAAAGATGTGCAGGGGAGGAGGAAGCAGAAAAAGGCATGATAATATTTGATTATTGATTAAATAATTTTCTGTTTTCAAAGCTCATTTTTCAATAAATTGGATGATAGTTGTACACTTGAATATCTGCTTGCCATTATTTTTCCTAGACTTCTAGTTTCAGAGCTAGTTATTACTACAACCAGTAATAATCAAATGCAGAAGCGATTATTTAATATGATAAAAGAGCAGATACATTCATATAGTCTTACAGATACAGCCAGCCCTTTGAGGGCAACCATATGCTGATATGGTCCAAGATGAAACTGAGTTTGATACCCTTGCCCTAGAGAGAAGGGTTTGATTCTATGCTCAGCCATGGAAACCCACTGGGTGACCTTGGGCTTGTCTCTCACACACACTCAGTCCCAGAAAATCCTGTGATGGGTTCCCCTTTTAAGGTTGCCATAAGTCAGAAAAGACTCAAAGGCACACAATAAGAACAAAGCAAAGCAAGCCTGAACTCCTTTTAGAAGCCAATATGACTAAACTAAGGCCATTTCTGCACTAGTCTGTTATAGCACTATGATTCCACTTGCAACATCCTATGGAATCCTGGGGTTTGCAGTTTCGGGAGGGGCTGGCTGGCCCCTCTCTAAACTGCAAACCCCAGGATTCCATAGGATTTTGAAAGTGAAATAATAGTGCTGTAACAGTGTACTTGGAAATGGCCATGGGCTTCCCATAAGGATCTGGTTAGCAACTGTGGAAGTGTAATGCTAGAAGGGTGGGGTTTTTGGTCTAATCCTGCAAGTAGGTAGAACATTAGCTTAAGCTATTTAAGCCTTAAATACATTTCTGATTCGTGTATCTTTGAGAATACATATAGTGTTCTGACTTTCAACTTGTCCCACTTTGTTCCACACAGAGCCAGTGAAGGAAGCACAGAACAAAGGTAATGATCTGAATTAAAGGGGATGGGGAACTCTGCATGGAAATGGAGGCATATGTCTAATGGAGGCAGATGGTTTAATACACCTCTCTTTCCAAGTGAAATACAGTTATGGAGCTGAAGGAGGGGCTGATGTGTGAGCAGTGATGTCTTTATTTCAACTCACATTTCACTCATCAGCACCTTGTTGTTGTTTGCCTTCAAGTCGTTTCTGACTTATGATGACCCTGCAGCAATCAATCCTATCATAGGGTTATCTTGGCAAGATTTGTTCAGAGGGGAGTTGCTCCCTCTTTTTTGAAGGCACACAACAACACAACTTCAGTAGTGATGTGGGCTGTTAACAGGATCCCAAGTAGTGATGTATTTAAGTCTTTTACTCTAAGTCTCAAGTCAAATCTCAAGTCTCTACTTTCAAGTCTCAATCTGGGAGCCAACTTTATACCCCAACATGTATTCCAGAATTTCTGGACAGAGTTGAATAAAGTCAGTTTTAACATTTTAAGCAGTATCAGCTCTGCACATATGTGATTTTGTCAGCTGCAGCTTCGGATATGGGGAATAGAAGCCTTCTTACTTCTCATTTCCAAAGCTGGAGGAGTTTTCAGAAGTGGGGAATAGGATCCTTCTCACTCTCCATTACTGAAGCTTCAACAGCTCTAGAAGGAAGGATCCTTCCTCCTCAACCAGATTTCCTAACACTCTCTGAGAAATGCACCCTGTGCTCAGGGGGTGAGTCTTGCCTTCTGCTCTTAGGAAATGTTTTAGAAGGCTCCTTCAATATGCAGCATGGACAGGCAGCAGAGCAGACTTTAACACTGCCTCAAGCCCACTGCCTAACCTGTTTGCTGTTCCCCTCTGAGAAATGCACGCACACTTTGGGTTTGAGACAGGTCATCATGTGAACAGTAGGCAAAGAGAGATGAAAGTGTTGTTCAAAGTTGTAAGGTTTCTGGATGAACATGTTGGCATGACTGAACTAAGGGCAGCAAGCTAGTCATTAAAAATATACAAGTCTCAAGTCGAATCGAGTCGAGTCAGTGAGTCATTTATTGCCAAGTTGAGTCCAAGTCGAATCACTGAAGCAACTTAAGTCCAACTTGAGTCCGAGTCAGTCAACTTGAGTCTACGTCACTGGTCCCAAGTACCTTCATCTGCCAATGCATCTGCCCTGTGCTTGAATTTGTTACCCTGTAAACTGGGGGTCCCGGGAGGGGCACCCAAATAAACAACCAACAACAAGCAAGATGGGGAAAATTAGCTGGAGCACTCTCTTGGCTAACGAGAGGCAGGGCAACGCAGCGAGATCTTTTATCCTATGTATACCGGTTCAGGTCAGTGAGGAGGCAAGCAGTTCAAACAATAACAATATTTATTAAGCAAGAAAAATAATAAAAACACAAGCACACTCCTAACTAAGAAAGGAAAAGAGAGCAAGAGGCTGGGGGAAAATAAACCATACGCCACCTGTCTGAAGTCCTGGAGCAGCCAAATAGAAGATGAAGAAACCCGGCGTGGAGACCGAGGGGAATCTGGAGGGCCGAGCGGCAGCAAGGTGATCCGGCAAGAGTTCTGGATGGGTTGAGTGATTTCAGCTCAGTGATCCAACGAAAGTTCCGTTGGATCAAGTGATTTCAGCAAGGCCCAGCGAGAGTTCCGAAGAGCTCCCAAAGTGGGGCAACTTTTATAGGGACAGAATGACCGCAGGCTAGTCTGGTTTTTGCAAGAAAACAATGAGTTTTGGTCTAAGGACAAAGGCTCCGAAAGGTCGGGATTTGCATGATTGAGTTATGAACCGAATTGACAATGGTATAGTTGGTATGCAGATGGGGCTAGCTCGGCCGTTAAGTGCCTGGCTTGCCAGAGTGTTTTCGCAGGCAAAGAGTCCTCTTTGTGTACCAATCAAGGTATTTGTTTCGGGTAGCTACCCCCTGAAGCGGAACTGGCTATATCTGGTACTTTACAACTATCGCCCATACCTAGCGTCGCGCTTGTCCGGCGGTGCCTAACAAACACTCAGCTGATGGCGGGAAAAGGCCGAATTACGATATCAAAATGATATCTCAGTTCACCAAAAACCAGACCAGAATGCCATGGTAACAAATTCATGTCTTCCACGGTCTTGAAGGTATTCTGATTAGATTCAGGTGAAAACTGTAAGGCCATATTTTGCCATTGCTGATGACATTTTCCTTGATGAGATCCACCATCAAAGCCCTTCTCTCTGTCTTTTCCCTTCTCTGTTCTGCAGTGAATGTGCTTTTGGATCCAGACACAGCCCATCCGTTCCTCCTCTTGACTGAGGATTTCACCTGCGTGAAATGGGAGGACAGATATCAGGACCTGCCTGACAATCCTGCGAGATTCAACCGAGAATTCTGTGTGTTGGGCTTTGAGAGATTTACCTCGGGAAAACATTGGTGGGAAGTGGAAGTGGACGAGGAGGACGGGGCAATGTGGGCCCTGGGGGTCGCTCGAGAGTCTGTCAGGAGGAAGGGAATTTTCAAATTTAATCCTAGTGAAGGAATCTGGGCTCTGGGGAAGAGACCATATGACACACCTTCACCATGTCAACTGTCTGTCTTAACTTCCCCCGAGTGGATCCCTTTGAACTTGAGCCATGAGCCCAGGAATATCTGTGTGTCCCTGACCTATGAAGAAGGCCATGTGGAATTTTTTGATGCTGATACAAACAAACTGCTTTTCACTTTCTCCTCAGTTTCCTTCTCAGGAGAAAGGATCCGACCCTTTTTCTGGGTGGTGTCAGGTGTCATGATGAACTGCTGAATTTTGAGAGGAATGCTTGTCATCCTCACTCTATTTCTCCTTCCCATTCAGCTTCATATCCTATTACACCTCAATGACTATGTAATTAGGCATATATATCTGAGGCTTGAATGTTGTACTCTATCATGCACCTGAGGAGAATAATAATCCATTACTGTAACAAAGCACATGCAAAAATAAATCTATGAAGTCATAAAGATGCCCCCGGCTGTTTTTCAGAATTTATTTTTATACTGGAACAGTAGCTGCCTCTTTCAAAATTGTTGCCTTTGCTATTGACTGTCTACCACAGGGCTGGGGAACCTGTTATTCCCATCATCGCCAGGCACTGAGGCTCCTGAGGGAAATACATTGCCCTCCTCCTTGCTGCTAGGCCTCATCTCCATAGCAACTGGACTATTCGGAGCTCTCTGGTAGAGAATTCTAAAGGCCCCTCCCTAAACTGCAAACCACAGGAATCCATAGAATGTTCTTAAGCAGCCAATCATATGAGCTCTTCGGCTGACACAGACAAACACACAAATGTTGACTTCTATATATTAGATATCAAAGATGGGAAAAAGAAAGAAAGAAAGAAAGAAAGAAAGAAAGAAAGATAGATAACAGTAGTGAGATCCAACATGCTGTAGAAGTTTGAGTGTTGGACTATGCCTATGGAGACCAGGGTTCGATTCCCCGCTCAGCCCTGGAAACTCACTGGGTGACCTTGGGCGTGTCACACACTCTCAGTCCCTATGATAGGCTCATCTTAGGGTTGCCATAAGTTGGAAACTACCTGAAGGCACACATCAGCAACAACAACAATAGTACTTGGTAGACACATAAATGAAGCCGTATTATGTGGTAGAGTGGTTTGAATGCTGAGATAGAACTGAGAACAGGGCTGGAAGTGCTACAGACCCACAGAAGCTCACAGGGTGACCTTGGGCAAGTCACTCTCTCTGGCTTCAAGAGGAAGCAAATGGCAAACCTTCTCTGAACAAATCTTGCCACGGACACCCCAAGAAGGTTCACTTTGGGGTTGCCAGTTGTCAGAAAGGGCTTAAAGATGCACACTGACAAAAAAAAAAAAAAAATAATAATAATAATAATAAAATAAATAATTAATTAAAATATAATAAAAGTAAAAATATTTTCCCATTTATTTCAGCTAAAAGGGCAGTAGTCCACCAAAGCTTATATCAAAATAAATTGGCTAGCTAGTCATAAATGTTCAAGGAGACTCCTTTTTTCACTACTCTCTTTTTTAGCCTGAATCCAATCTAGAATATTTGTTGGTGTTACTCTTTGGGGAATATTGAATATAGGTGTAACAAACAGAGTGTTAAGTTCAGTACCCAGATAACTGGGAATGAAATCAGGAAAATTATCATTATCTAAGATAAGGATCTCATTAATGTACAGACCGAAGTATAATAAAATGGAAACCTGTTATAAGAAGATAAGTACGGAGTGTATGAAGCTGGACGAACTGAATGTATGATTCATGGATGTGCTTTTGTACTATTGTTGTTTTCTTTTTTGTATTTTATTGTTTGAAAATAAATTTAAAAAAATAAAAAACTAGAATAAAATAAAAATAAATAAAATAACAATAAAAACATTAGACATAGTAACTATAAAGTAAATGAAAATCCAGTCTTTGAACAATGTAATCCAGGATAAGAAATACTCCAGTTACAGCACTGCAGATACATATGTAAAAAAGTCACTTTAATGTGCTTATTAACTCTGTTTTTAAAATGTGCATGGTCTTGTAGGAGCAAAGTTTATAAGAAAAAAAAGAGCAAAGTCTGTAGTGCTTTCAATTTTTTTGAGGATTTTAAAATTATTTCAGGTGAATTCATCTATTGTGTTTTGAGGGAAGAGATTCTGTATGTGCCTTGCGGTACTGTTGTTATCACCGTGAACTGGCCTGGCTTTGGTAAGACATTAGATATCATTTTGATGTCATAATTCGGTCCTGTTTTGCCACCCTCAGCCAAGTGTTTGTGAGGCCCCCGAACAAGCACCGAGCTAGGCATGGCTATTAAATGCTGAATCATCTTGTTTACACCAAGGCAAGCCAGAAACTGCCAGATCTGCTTTAGGAGACCTCCCGAAACAAACACTAATTAATGATGCACGCTAACACAAAGAGACCCCTGCCCCGAGCAGGCACCCTGGCGAGCTGGACGCTCAACTGCCCAAGCGAGCTGCATCTGCATACCAGCCATCCTATTGTCAATTTGAACCTAACTCAATCATGTAAAAATCTGACCTTTCGGAGACATTCGCCCAAACCTCATTGTTTTCACCCAAGTACAGACTAGCCCACGGTCATACTTTCACTGACCAAAACCTCCAGTTCTGAGCGTTCCTTGGACCGCCCTCTGGACTGCTGTGGACTGCTATCCAGCCTTGCTGCCACATCTCCTGCCGAGCTCCCCTCGGCCAACACGCCGAGTTTCTTCACTTCCATCTCCGGCTTCTCCAGGACTACGAGAAAGGGGTCGTATCACCCATTTCCCCCAAAACTCTCAATTCCTATTTCTTAGTTAGCTGTGTGGTTGTGTTTTCTTAACTATTTGTCTGCTTGTTAATAAACATCATTGTTGCCATTTTAAATTGTCTGACTGCTTAACTGACCTGAACCTGTATACATAGGGTAAAAGATCCCCACTAAGTTACTCTGCCTCTCGCCAGCTTAAGTGAGTGCTCCAGCTAATTTTCCCCACCAAGTGCTGTATTTTTTTGTTTATTTGGGCGCCCCACCCAGGACCCCCAATTCACAGGGTAACACTGTAAAAAAATACAAAACTTTTTTTGAGGCTGCAGAAAAGTGTACACCATGAGATGTTACATTTCTTGTTTAATATGAACGTCAGGAATTTATGAAAGTGTTAGGTTCTCCAGAAGTAAAGTCTGATAGGTCTATTAAAAAGAAAAAAGAAAAAAGAAAAGACAGTCTCTGTTAATAAACTCGTGGGTGGTCTCGGTCATTTCCACACTAGACTGTTACAGCACTATTATTCCACTTTCAACATCCTATGGAATCCTGGGGTTTGCAGTTTAGCGCCCCTCCCTAAACTACAAACCCCAGGATTCCATAGGATGTTGAAAGTGGAATAATAGCGCTGTAACAGTCTAGTGCAGAAATGGAGCTTGTGATCTTTTGGAAGGTGGAAGCTGAATCACAACAGCTTTTTGTCATTTCCCGGATTTCTGATGACTTCAATCCTCGAGTGAGAGAAGATACATTCTGAATGTATCCGGTTCACATATTAAAAATGCCACGGTCGCCTCGCAAGGGCCAGTTAATTCCACCCGTGTTTTTATTCACGCGTGGGAGCAACGCGCGCCCACTCGTGATATTCTCCGAGGGCGCCTCCTGCGCGTTCCAAGTCCTTGCGCTGCTGTTTCCTCACCCAGCTCAGCTCCTCCTGTCATGACGCCTATTCCCGGAAGCGAAGCGACCAGCCAGGGGTGGAAACGAGAAACGAAACTAACGCGATTGCTCTTCCTAGCTTTGCTCAGCCAGCCGCGGCCAGCTATGGCGGCGCCTCGGGCTCCCATCAAGGGGCTCTGCGAGGAAACGACGTGTCCGATCTGCCTGGACTACTACGCGGATCCCGTGACCACGGACTGCGGGCACAATTTCTGCCGGGGCTGCGTCGCCCGGTTCTGCGGGAAGTCCCAGGGAGGGGTCCCCTGCCCCCAGTGCCGAGCCAGGATCTCACCCGAAAGCCTCCGGCCGAACCGGCCCCTGGCCAACATCGTGGAAATTGCCAGGAGCTTACAGGAGGAGGAGGAGGAAGGGAGAAGCCAGGGGAAATGGAGGGCGTGCGAGAAGCACCAGGAGCCCTTCAAGCTCTTCTGCAGGGACGACGAAGCCCCCATCTGCGTGGTGTGCGACCGATCCACGGACCACCGAGGCCACCGGGTGCTGCCCATCGATGAGGTGGCCCACGAGTACAAGGTAGGGCGCTGGTTGTGCGCCTTGGGGGTCCTCTCCAACTTTGCCCATTTCCGCACTGCACCGTTATAGCGCTACGACTCCACTTTGGACATCCTGTGGAATCCTGGGGTTTGGAATTGAGGGAGGGGCCTTTAGAATGCTGAGCCAGAGAGCTCTTCGGTCTCCGTAAACTACAGACCCCAGGAATTCCACAGGATGTTAGAAGTGGCATAATAATGCTATAATAGTGTAGTGTGGAAATGGCCTTAATGATTATTCTAGGGGAAAACTATCAGGGCGTTTTCCTGGGGCTGAGAGCGTGTGACGCACTCAAGGTCAGCCGGTGGGTTTCCATGGCCCAGGGGGAAATCGATCCCTGGTCTCTCTAAACCTCTCTAAACCATGCTTGCTTTTGCAAAGTAGGATATGTGCAGGGAATAAATAGAATACAAAACTGTGTGCTTTTTGGTGGAGCCTGCGCACTTTCCCTCCTTTAAGATTTCTCTTGCGATTAAGGGCTTGGAAACAGAGACCCTGACTCCACAGAAATGCCCTGTCCCAAACGTTCAGAGGCAGCCTAATCTTTTTCCCTTTTCACCAAGTGTTTCTAAAAGATGTTGCTTGGCCTCTCTCTCTCCCCAGCAATAAAAAATTGAGAACATGTGGGGCTTGGGTCCAGAGGATCTGAGACAGCCCGTCTCCCCAAATGTGTCTATCCAAGTTTGGGAGAATTTTCTCCCATCTCCATCACATTGACAGGTACATTTGGTTAGGACCTGAGACAAGGCTATCTCTTTTTGGCTATGGAACTCCCTCTCACTGGAGCCCAAATTAGCCCTCTCCCTGCTCTCTCCACTAGCAAGAGACATTTTTATTTAGACAGATTTTTTACCATTAACTGATTATTGTAGAAAGGTTTTTTTTTAAAGGAGGAATGCTTTACTTTTACTGCTTTTATTTTGGTTGTATTCTGTTTTAATCTATGATGGAAACCACCTCTGGTTTTGCAGTAAGAGCAAGATGTGATGTAATATGATTTAATTTACTAATCCACATTGAGCTTGCTGAAGGGAGGAAAACAGCTCCCTGACCAAGCAAAAGTAATGTAGGGAAGTAAACAGGGAAGTTGAAGCAGCAAATCTAAATTGGACAAGGAAGGGATTGGGCAATGACTAAAAAAAGGGAAAAAGCGAGTCACAGGGGATGCTGAAAGGGGCATTACAAATGTAACTTTTATCACAGACTGTCTCCCATTGGCAGACACTGGTGCTAGATCAGAGCCGGTGTGAATCTTACATTAAGCAAGAAATCATTTACCTGGAAGTATATTATTAGGATGGAAAGATGGCATCACAGATTTTCTGAATGGACTTCTCACTTTCATAGACACAACAATGTCAGTACACCATGTTCTGGGAGTCTTGGGATTATTGGAAGTTATGTTGTCATTCTTCAAGAGTAGCAAACTTCACCTATCAGGAGTTCCTATTTAATGTTAATGACATGTTTTGTTTTTATTTTAGACTTGTTGTTGTATGCCTTCAAGCCAGTTCCAACTTACAGGGAATCTGAAGCAATCCAATCACAGGGTTTTCTTGGCAAGCTTTGTTCAGAGTGGGGAGGGTTACCTTTGCCTCCCTGTGAGGCTGAGAGAGTGTGCCTTGCCCAAGGTCACCCAGTGGTTTTCTATGGCTTGACCCCAATGCTCAGACTACTACAACATGCTGACTCCTGTGTACCTATAGCAATTATAAGTTTGCATCCTAGAAAATATAGCTGGACTTCTCTTGGTGACATACTGCATGTAACTCAGGGTTATGCACATGTATGTCTTATTTTGAACACTGAGCAAAGGGTTATTTAGTAGCTTCTTGTGCAGCATCCAAAGCATCCCACAGGGCAGCTGTTAAGACCCATGGGGTGGTGCCATGACCTTTTAGTGGCTGGCTGAGGAAGCAGGCAGCCATGCAACAGGGATTGCGTCCCGTCCTGTCCTCAGTCCTCCTATTGCAAGAGGAGAAATTAGACCCGTGGACCTAGTTGAACTGCACCCACCCAAAACTGGATGCAGCCTCCCTTACTTGGCTACCTCCTCCCTCTGCCAGTCACAGTCATAGCATCAGCCCACCGGATTTGACAGCTGCCTTGCAGGGTGGGGAGAGCAAAGAGATGCATCTGCAGAGCATCACACTTTGCATATCTGAAGCAGGAGCTCAGCTACTACATGTACCCGAGGAGCTAAGAGACTGCACTCAAATAGCAGAAACCCCCTGGTTCACATCTCAGCTCCTTCTTCTAACCATAGCCTTAGGCAAACTCACAGTCTTGAATTATTTTACCTCATCCTTTATATGCAATATGGGGAATTATAATATTGATTTATATATTAGGGTCATTGTAAGGTTTATCAGACACAGTGCTTGTGAGGCACTTTGGACTTTTGGAAATGTTGTAAACATTGTAGTTGTGTGCCTTCAAGTCATTTCCGACTTAATGGCAACCCTAAGACAAAAGTATCATGGGGTTTTCTTTGCAAGATTCATTCAGAGGGGGCTTGCTTTTGCCTTCTCTGAGGCTGAGAGAATGTGACCTACCCAGTGGGTTTCCATTGCTGAGCAGGGATTCAAACCCAGGTCTCCAGAGTCACAGTGTAACACTCAAACCACTACCCCATGCTGGCTCTCTTTCAAGTACTGTTTGTGAACCTCATCTTCCCTCAAGTGTGTGACACAAAAGTTGCAAGAATTAATTTGAGGCCTCAGTAATTTCTCCCAGACTGTCACCACTTTCAACATGCAAGAAGGAGAATGAGTAAAGGAGGTGCCGTCAGTAAAGCTATCTGGTATGTGTGTGTGCCTTTTAAGTTGCCTGTCAACTTATGGTGACCCTGTTAATTTCAAAGGGTTTTCTTAGGTAAGGCATCTTCAAAGGTGTTTTTGCTGGTTCCTTTCTCTGAAATATATCACCTACAGCACCTGGTATTCCTTGACACTCTCCCATCCAAGCACTGACCATGGTTTACCCTGCTTAGCTTTCAAGATCCGACAGGATCTGATGCCTTTAGGGTATTTCTATGACAGGATAAAATAGGAATATTTGTCAGAAGGTTGGCAACCCTTTGTTCTCAGAT
Source organism: Iguana delicatissima (assembly GCA_948472985.1). Taxonomy (NCBI): domain Eukaryota; kingdom Metazoa; phylum Chordata; class Lepidosauria; order Squamata; family Iguanidae; genus Iguana; species Iguana delicatissima. Next base: position 227,130 of record CAOKZL010002203.1, on the reverse strand, counting down.
CAGAAACTGCATTGCTGAGGAAATCACTGACAGGAATCATGTGGAGTGAGCAAGAGTGTTTTCTGTTTTTGTAGGAAAAAATCAAGGCCCATCTGGAGTCCCTGAAGACTGAAAGAAAAACACTGGAAGACCAGAAGTTGGCAAGACAGGAGAGAATGAAAGATCACTTGGTAAGTGGTTGTTGTGAATGGTTAATGTGTTGAGATTGTGTGTCAACGGCTGGATATCCCCATTAGTGAAGAAAAATAATTTTCCAGCTTTGACATGCCTCTGTATCATGTCAGATCCCCATGATGTAGACTTGAGTCAGTTGATTCAGACTTAAGTCAGACTTAAGTCACTTGAATGACTTGACTTGGCAGTAAATGACACACTGCCTCGACTCAACTTGTGACTTGTGTGTATTTAGTGATTGACTTGTTGCCCTTAGTTCAGTAACATAATGTGTTTATCCAGAACGTTACAACTTTGAACAACATATCAATTTCTTTTCGCCTGCTGGTCACATGACAATCTGTCTCAAGCCCAAAGTATGGGTGTATTTCTTAGAGCAGAACAACAAACATATTGGGCAATGGGCTTGAGGCAGGATTGGTGTCTTCTAAAACTTTTTTTAAGACCGGAAGACAAGACTTGCAGGGCACATTTCTCAGAGGGGAACAGCAAATGTTTCTTCTAAAACTTTTGAAATTTCAGTAATAAGGAGTAAGAAGGATCCTATTCCCTACTTCCAAAAAAGCCTCCAGCTTTATAAATGGGCAGTAAGAAGGGATCCTATTCTCCACTTCAGAAGCTGCAAACTCTTTTCTTTCCATTGACACAAAAGCCTCCAGCTTGGGCAATGGGCAGTATGAAAGAAGCTATTCTCCACTTCCAAAGCTGCAGACCCTTGTATGCCTATTGACCCTTGTATACCTGCACCACCTCCTTATTTTCTGTTAAAGTTGGCTCACAGACTTGAGACTTGACTTGAGAGTATCTTGCAAGGTTTTAAGACTCAAGAAACGTGAGACTTAGAGTTAAAGACTTAAATATAGTAGGAGCCCCGCATCTGCAGATTCATGATCCATGGATTCAGTTGTCTGCAGTTGGCTGGGATTGGTCCTGGGGTGGGCGACGAGGTGGCGAGGAGCATGATTCCTCCCTCCCCACTGTTTTCCCACTGGCTGCCGCTGCAATTGGGCCTGGGGCTGGCAGCTGGAGGTGGGAAAACAGTTTTGCTGCCACGATCGGGCCTGGGGCCAGCGGTAGGAGGTGGGAAAACTGTGGGGATTGTACGATCGTGCTCGTCGGTGTTTTCCCACCTACTGCCACTAGCCCCAGGCCCGATCATGGCGGTGGCCGGCAACAAAACAGCAGGAAGAGTGGGATAACGCTCCTCACTGTTTTCCCATCTCCTGCCGCCAGACCAGGTCCCAATTGCAGTGGCAGCTGGTGGCAAAACAGTGGGGAGCACGGGATCCCACGCTCCCCACAGTTTTCCTGCCTGCCGCTGCCGTGATCGGGCCTGGGGCCAGAGGCGAGACAGGGCGTTTGGTACTATCCGCAGGTTTCAGTAACCGTGGGGGGGGGGGGCGTGGAACCAATTCTCTGAGGATACAGGGGTCCTGCTGTACATCACTGCTAGACTTGACTTCAAATATTCAAATTCATTACATTGTGTATAACATTCCTGTCTGAATGAGAAGTGGATTCACAGAAAGGTAAAAAAAAATCCCAGCTTCGCTTGGACAACTTTCCAGGTAGACAAATCTTACAGTCTAACTACACTATAAGGACTGGAGACTGCCCTTCGTACAGATCCAGTTCTACAGCTACAAATGTAAAATGTCCTCAAGTGAGATGTTTTTCAATGAAGTTAGTCTGCACATTCAGCAGGAAGTCCACAGCTACTCAATAATCTTGTTGAGAAATAAGGTGAGCTATGTACTTATGTGAACTAACCCAAAGTGTGCATTTCAAATAAGGTTTTATGTAGAAAGTGAAAGATTTGCACCAAGAGTTCTACACCATATAGAAAGAATTAGGATACAGTATGTCAAAAGAACAAAATGCTTCCAGTGTTAACACAGTTCTGTCTACATACGCAGCCGTTGCCATCATATGCTCCAATTGAAGATGGAAGGCACAAATGTGTTCTTGCAGTTACCAATTTCCTTAAGGGAAAAATCTGAAATCTATCTTTTTCCCTCCAAAGGAAATTCTCAGATTCTTTTTAAAATGTGTACAAAATAAGAGAATATTAATACATTTATTAAAGATAGGTACTGCTTTCATAATGCAGGGCATGACACTCATTGGTATCTATGTGAAGTACTTGCATTACACAGAATTTAGGTTGTGTGCTGACTAAGAAGTACCTAAACCTTCTCTATGTGAACACTACCCATTCTCTAAACCAATACTAACAGATTATCATATACATATTTCACATTCATACACAACTAAGTTTTCTTTTTCAGTGGCATATAATTCTCTGTGCAGCTCAAAATAGGACATAGTAATAGGGACAATATAGCCATTTCAATATCTTAAAGTCACCAGATCCTGTCTGACCTTAGAAGCTAAGCAGAGTCAGCCCTGGTTAGTACGTAGATGGGAGACTGCCAATGAACATCAGGTGCTGTAGGCTATATTTCAGAGGAAAGAACTGGCAAAGCCACATATGAGTATTCCTTTCCTAAGAAAACTTTCATAAAATTTCATAGAGTTGCCATAAGTGAAGGCATACATACGTACAACAAGGATGATTATACCTTTCAGAATTACAATGGCTAAAATCCACAATAACTGCCAGTCAGCAGACCTGTTGAATCAATGGAACTTTTTACTTACCTAGCTTTAATTGAGTCATTGTTTCTACTGTAGCTGTGTGTAACCACTGTAGTCAGGGTCAATATGCCCACTTCTTATATACCGTTGCCCTCCACATTTGCAGGCTTCACATTTACGGATTTGATTGTTTGTGAGTTTCTTCAAGCTCGGCCTGCCCCCAACCATAGGTGCTTCTTTCCTGGGAGAACTTCCCTCTTGGTGGCTCTGATCAGGCCACACAGCCCTTTAAAAACCCAGCCATGGTTCTCCTCCTTCGCCACCAGTCACTGTCTGGCCAACTAAGGGCAGCTCATAGCTCAGTTTCTCAGCATCACAAACCCCTCTCCTGATGCCCTCACATACCCATGGAAGGAGATGAGCAAGAGGGAGGAAGTGTAGGGCCACCATATTGACCTTCCCTTTCCCTCTTCTTTCTCTGACCTGGTTTGGACCGTGGGTTCCTGTTATCTCCACTGTGACTTGGCCCTCTTCCCAGGCACATACACACATTTTGATATTTGTAACTTTTCCACTTTTGCAAGGGTCCTGCATTCCTAACCCTAGCAAATGTGGAGAGCTAACTGTGTATCTCTTGAAGTGTACTTACTGTCTATAAACAAACTTTATAATCATGCCATCAACTGTTACTGTTTCAGTTTCTTCACTACCTTTCCTTTACTGCATCTCATGTTCTACCTCCGGCCCTCTAATTTCTATGTATTTCTCCCCCAGCTTCAGTTAGATATGGAAAGGCAGATGATTGCCTTATACTTTGAGGGACTGCAAACATTTCTTGAGGAGAAGAAACACTTCTGTTTAGGTCAGTTGAGATTGCTGGAGAAAGAAATAAAGAAAGGGGAGGAAGAAAAACTCACCAAAGTCTCAGAAGAGATTTCCCAACTCAGTCAGAGGATCACAGAGACAGAAAAGAAATGCCAGCAGCCCGCAAGTGAATACCTCCAGGTGAGAATTAAACCAGAAACACCTTCCAGATTTGCTGCGATTAAAAAGGTATAATGTTTGTTTAAATGCCGGTACTGCAGCCACAAGGTTGTGAGTTCAACCTGGCCGGGCTCCAGGTTGACTCAACCTTCTGCAGGTCGGTAAAATAAGTACCCAGCTTGTTGGGGGCAATTAGCTAACACATTGAAAACCACGTAGAAAGCACTTAGCTGATAAGTGGTACAGAAATACACATGCTATTGCTATTGGCATATCCATTTCTCTGCCATAAACAAGGAAAATGCAAAACAATCTCTTCTAGATGATGAAAAAAGAACCTATTCAGTCTGCGAGACTAATTTCTTTGTTTCTTTCTTTCAGGACATCAGAATTACCTTGAGCAGGTGTGTGCCTCTTTCCATGTTTCCCTGTTTTTCTTGTTCTTTTGGTGGAGAAATTTTGGGCAGATGGTATCATTCTTGTATGCACTCTGTGAGTTCACATCTGTTTTATTTTGCTTTTGTTTTGAAATGTTTACTACACACTTCAGCCAAAAGCAGCTCTTAGGTAATTTCCTTTCTGGATTCTTTCCCAGCTTCTGCAGCGGTATGAGACCTGTATAAATGGAGGTGCCATGGATAAAATATGTGAACTGCTTTGTTGTTGTTAATTGTCATCAAGTTGACTTCCGACTTATGGCAGTCCTATGAATGAGAGACTTTGAAGTCACCCTGGCCATTTCTGCAGTAGACCTCAGGCCCCTCCCTAAACTGCAGACCCCAGGATTCCATAGCATGTTGAAAGTAGCATAATAGCAATATAACAGGCTAATGTGGAGAGACTCCTTGTTCAGGTCTTGCAAACTCAGGGCTGCGACTTCCTTGATTGAGTTTATCCACCTGTATTGCAGTTTCCCTCTTTTTCTTCTGCCTTCCACCTTACCAGGCATTACTGTATTTGCTAATGAGTCCTGTCTTCTCAAGATAAGTCCAAAGTATGACAGTCTCAATTTACTTTTTTTGGCTTCTAGGGAGAGTCCAGACCTGATTTTCTCTGATTTTCTTTTTTATTTGTCTTTCAGACTGTCTGTGGTATCCATAGAACTCTCCTTCAGTATGAGATTGCAGATTCCTACTCTGCACGAAATATTCACTTTATCACTGAATAATGGGCTATTGATTTGGATCTGAAGCTGAGCTCCTCATATTTTTTTCTGCCCCCACCCGCTAGTCTCATAAAGGATAACCAAAAAATCCCCCGGGACTGGGAGCTCTCAGTTGATCTGATGTGCATTGCAAAACTTTCAGTCTCTTCCACAAAAGCATATAACATACCCAATTTCATTCTAGTAGGAGAAGTAGTAATCTATAGGCAGTGTTGCCCTTTCCTCCCGCCACTGTTAAACATGAGCTGATTATATTAGGAGCTATCATGACAGGCTGAGGAGTACCGACCCGTTTGTGAATGTTTAATAAAGCCTGCTATTTACCTTAGGGTCCCCATAAGTCTAAAACAACTTGTAGACACACAGAACAATAACAACAACAACAGCCTGCTGTGAAATGGTATGAGTATCTGAAGAATGACATTCTATTACTGTACCCAAAATTTGACCACATTCCCTTCTAGGTACAAAGGGAATTCACTCAGGCATGTGTTGGACCTTTCTCCAAAACTGGAAGAGAGACTCAAAACTTATTCTGAGAAGACTTCTGATCTAATAGAGGCTATGAAGAATTCTCAAGGTAATTGAGGTAACTTAAGGAGAGGTATGGAGATAAATCTCTAGCAAAGCTCCAGTTCTAGGCTAGTTGCAAAGGCCACCAGCTGTTTTTCCTTGCAAGGTAGAGGAGCAAGCATCCACAGGATGCTTAAAAAGCAGGATGAAAATGGCATTCTTTGCATCTCTGTATCTGTGCATCATAATATTTGCTTCTGCTTGCAGATGGCTAATTGGATATCACTTCTAGTGAGACTAGGGCCATTTCCGCCCTACACTGTTATAATGCTATTATTCCATTTTCAACATCCTGTGGAATCCTGGGGTTTGCAGTTTAGGGAGCGGCCTTTAGAATTCTCAGCCAGAGAGCTCTTTGACCTCAGTAGACTACAAACCCCAGAAGAATGCCACAGATTGTTTAAAGTTGAATAATAGCACTATAACAATGTAATGCAGAAATTGCCTAGGGTGAATAAAATATGAGTTGGTTGGGGAGAAATTGGAGTGAGGGGGGCTCTTGTGTGGGCTGAAGCAGGGATGTGGGCCAGCAGTTGGGTGAAACTAGACAAGAAGCTCTGAAGCCTGCCACAGCTGCATCAGGCACTACCTTTATTGTAGGAGGCCAGCACTGATTGTCTGCACCAGCACTGCCTAGAAGTGGGTTGCAGTTGTGATGTTCCTAGTGGACGCCGGTGGCTCAGTGATTAATTCATGTTTTAGTCTAGAGAGTGGTTCTTAACCTTTGGTGCTCCAGATATTTGAGACTTCAACTCCCAGAATTCCTGAGCAGTGACCATACTGGCTGGGACTTCTGGGAATTGAAGTTCAAAACATCTGGAGGACCAAAGGTTGAGAATCATTGGGAGCTTAAAGAAACTGTCCAAGGTGCTGAACCTATTTTGGAGATAGGGTTCAGCCGCTTGAATATCTCTTTGAAAGTCTGGGCTAAAACTTGATACACAGACTGATAGAAGAGATCTTAAAGATAGAACACAACCCTGAACATTTCTCATTGGGTCTGACTGATGAACAGACTAATAGTTGGGAAGAATCTTTCACTACATGGTCATGGCAGCGAGAGTGCTGTATGCACAGAAATGGAAAAGTGTGGCTATTTCTTTGAGCGAAGATCAGCTGTTGGAGATGCTGAGTTTGGCAAAAATAAGGAAGGATGGTTAAATTTAAAAATGATTGGGATAAATTGTTTTTATATCTAGGAGACTGTTAGAGGGGAAAAATCAATTATTGTTTTTGAAGGTTAAGGTTATATAGTTGTTAAACACTAGGCAGTAGTGTGATAATGATAAACACACTAGAATAAGTATACTTTGTAGATTATCTTGGAACAAAAAGTTGGTGAGATGAAAGTCATTTATATGTATTGTTTGCCCCTTTTTAGTTTAGTTGTAGTTTAGTTTAACTAAATTTAATTTATATAAGACAATATTAGGTTAGACTTTAGAGCTTGTCTGTTGCTTTACTGTATCTCTTTGTAATCCCCTGTAAGTTGTTTTACATACCCATGTTAATAAAAACCCTAAAAAAAGAAGGTCTGCTTTGAACTTGGGGGGAATAATTTATACGTAGTGCTACGAAAGCAGGTTTTCCTTGAATTGGGCCAGAGTGTGTGTGTATTTTAAAACACATGTTCACTATTCCAAGATCACAGAAGATTTGAGATCAACCACAAAGCACTGAAAAGTGGTGTTGGTTTCTTTGTTTTAATTTAGCCATTTTATATCCTGCCCTTCTCCCAGTGTGGGACCCAAGTGGCTGATAGCCTAAATGTGCACCTGCACATGTCAGTTAGCATGTGCAAATTGTATACAAATGTGTATTGTGTGGACTTGAGCCCCATATCTTTTCAGCACCTTGACACAGACTCCACGCTTAATGTAAACAAGCAAACATGTTTGCAAGCAGCATGACTTTAATTTGAATATCAGTCTTCAGGGGAAGTACTTTGTATATGAAAATTTCAAGCTTTTTGTTTATGAAATGACCTTATTGCTGTATGGCCTGAGTTAGTTTTTTCATCTTTTTCTCCATGTAATAGACTCTCTGGAGCAAGCTCTGAACGCAGCCAGCTGGGACCATCATCTCTTCATGGGTAATTTTAAGTGAGAAGGAAAATTTTTGAAGGGAAATGGGGCTGAATTAGGATCCAGGACAGTATTCATGCCACTGCATTCAAGCCTCTGTGGTAGGAATTGTGCAGCTCTCCAGTTAGGGACTATATCCTCCAGCATTTCTTACTTTTGGCTAGATTGGCTAGGGTAGTTGAGAGTTGTGGTCTAACAACAACTGGAGGGCTACATGATTCCTTCCCCTGTTCTATAGATAGCAGGCTATTTGTCACCTGAGTGTGAGGCTCCCCTAACACTGGTTGGGTTCCTGGTTTGTCCTTAAGTATTTGTGTTCATTTAGGCTTGCTTATCCTGGGGGAGAACCCTCCCCTTTAATGCAAATGCTGAATTAGTTGTGCCATTTAGGCCATTTCTGCCCTCCACTGTTATAGTGCTGTTATTCCACTTTCAACATCTTATGGAATCCTGGGGTTTGCAGTTTAGGGATGGGCCTTTAGAATTTTCAGCCAGAGAGCTCTTTGGCCACAGAATTTCACAGGATGTTGAAAGTGGAATAATAACACTATAACAGTCTAATGCGGAAATGACCTTAAGACTGCAGTCCTATCCCAGTTTCCTGGGAGGAAGCTCCACTGCGTTCCATGAGACTGTCCCTCCAATAAACATGACTAAGAGTGTGCTGTTCATGTAAAAAGGACTGTTCAGTTATAAATACATACTACAGTGGCCCCGCCACTTTCACGAGGGTTTGGGGTGTAGAACCCTTGCAAAAGTGGAAAAACTGCAAATAACTCCCCCTCTCAATCCTCCTCCCATTCCCTTCTTGGGCTCCCCCCTCCCATTGCCTTGCCTTTTGTGCGCAAGAGAATGGGAAGAGGAGCTCCAGAGAGGAGAAAGAAGGCACGTGTGTGCTTCTCCTTCTCCCATTTCCTTTTCTTTTGCCTGGGTGTGCTTGCCTTCTTCCTTCTCTGCGCTTGGCAAAATTCAAGGGAATGGGAGGAGAGGAATGAGGGAGGCATGCGTGTGCCTTGTAAATAATCAAATATGCGAAAGTCAAACCCACAAAGGTGAAGGGAGGACTGACCTACAGTATATATCTTTCTTTATTTATTTCAATATCCAACCTTTCACCCAATATGCAGCCCATAGTCTTAGAGCCTGTGTAGTGGTTTGAGGATTGGATACAACCCTGGAGAACAGGATTCAATTCCCTGTTCAACCGTGGAAATACACTGGGTGACTTTGGGTGCATCACATGCTCTCAGCCCCAGAAAATCCCATGATAGGTTCACTTTAGGATCACTATAAGTTGGAAATAACTTGAAGGCACACAACAACAGCAACAACAACAACAACAACAACAGTTTTAGGATATGACTAAATTTACTTAGCTATTTTTACCTCATATTTCCAGTAAAACACCACAAGATGAGTGACAGGAATCAAAATCATTTAAAAGTTGGTCATGCCCTACCTTGTTAATGTTTCTTTATTAACTGGAGAAGGATTGCCTACTACTGTTTTCTCACAATCAAGACCATTGAAATTGAGGCCGCTTCCGCACCAGACTGTTATAGCACTATTATTCTATTTTCAACGCCCTATGGAATCTGGCCCCTGTGAAACTGCAAACCCCAGGATTCCATAGGATGTTGAAAGTGGAATAATAGTGCTATGACAATCTAGTGTGGAAATGGCTTGAGTGGTGGAGAACTGGAATCCAAACTATCAGTGGTTCCCAAATGCTATATCCTTTTCTAAGGCCACAAACCCTTAGAGATGACACAGACTTATCACTCTCCTCTTTTCTCAAAAAGGGAAGGAGGAGAAGTGAATCACCACTCAAGCCCAAGCCCCAGTGGAGAAAAGTGTCAGGCTGGAAAGAACCACCCTGCCCAAAAACTTATGTACAGTGAGGTCAAGGGTGTGTTGGCATGTTATCATCATCATCTTTATTTATATTCCACCTTTTGCTTTAGACAGGGACTGAAGGTGGTGTGGTCCACAAAGGGCTTAGGGCAATGGTTCTTAACCTTTTCTTAATCAGGGACCCCCTGTAAATATAATTTGTTGCCAGGCAGCCCAAAAGATTTAAACATTTACATTTAAATATTCAAATATCTATCTATCTATCTATCTATCTATCTATCTATCTATCTATCTATCTATCTATCTATCTATCTATCAAAGGTTTCGGGAGACCAGAATTCAAACTCTCGCTCAGATATTGGGTGGCCGTGAGCAAGTCACAGTCTCTCAGCCTCAGAGGAAGGCAAAGGCAATCCCTCTCTGAACAAATCTTGCCCCCCTAAAAAGAACCCCAAAACTAAAAGAAACCCTGTGATAGATTCACCTTAGGGTTGCCATCAGTCTGAAATGACTTGAAGGAACGCAACGGCAAAGTACCACTGACAGGTGGAGATTCTTTCTAGCCATCATGTCTCTCCCCTTTGAAAACCAACTAAAGGTGACCCTAAGGGAAACCTATCATGGGGGTTTTCTTGGCAAGATTTGTCATCTTTGCTTTTCTCTGAGGCTGAGAGACTGTGACTTGTCTGAGGTCACCCAGTGGATTTCCATGATTGAGTGGGGATTCAGACTCTGGTCTCCAGCGTCATAGTTTGGGCATGTACACATACTTGCAGCTGTGTCCTTTTGTCAGGGATGCATAGCTGTGGGAGTGCAGGTGTCGAAACTTCTCCCTTGGTGAAACTGCTCCCTCAGCATCATCACTACCTGTCAGCGGCGGGCGGAGGCCAAGCAGATGCGAGGCGAGCGGCTGGAGTTGACAGCATTTATTAGCAGCCAGTAATCAGAGGGTCGCAGCTCCCCTACAGACAAGCCCCAGCACAACGTAAATCAGTCCCAAAACAAAGGTTAGGTCCCAAAGTAAATGCAGGCTATTTCCTAAAGCAAGAAAGGGTTACTCCACCCAAAGCAAAGGTTAGGTCCCAAAGTAAATGCAGGCTATTTCCTAAAGCAAGAAAGGGTTACTTCACCCAAGCACAGACAAAGTACTCGGCCGCCAGGGAGACTGGATGCGGTTGCTGGAGGGAGGGGCTGGATCCGGACACAGGCAGAGGAGGAGGTGGAAGACCGACGGTTGTTGGTCCGTGGTCCTCTCCTCCCAGCACCCGTCCTAAATAGCCCCCTGGCCCAGCGGTGACCAATCAGGCACAGGCTCACAGCTGAGAGCCCTCAGCCTGCCACCTGGCCTCACAGCTGAGAGCTTTCAGTCTGCAGCCGCTTCTCCAGCAGCTGCCGGAACTGGCGGACTGCCTCTTTCCACTGCTGCCGCTGCTGGAACGTGGGAGGTGGGGCGGCTGTCTCCTCCGAGTCGGAGCTGCGGGTGGGCAGAGTCCCCGGACTGGGGCTCGGGCCCCCCCAGCGAGCCTGCAGGTGCCCCGACTGCCGGGGCAAGCCCCGGGCCGCCCCCAGTGCTGCTAATGGGGCTGTCCGCGGCGGCGGCAGCGGCCTCTGCAGCGGCTGGGCCTCCCCCCGCGGCGGTGACGGCCTCTGCGGCGGCCAGGCCTCCCCCTGCGGTGGTGGCCCCCGAGGTGTCCGGGCCCTCCCCCGCGGCGGCAGCGGTGGCCTCTGAGGCGACGGCGAGCTCAGCCGGGCCCGGGCCCGGGCCCATGACACTACCCCCCTCTCACACACTGCTGCATCCCTGTTGCTGCCACTGCTCCTGGTCTCCCACAGGAGGGCTTTGTGGACCCACTGTGAAGACAGTCCCCCAGAGATCCCCAGACCACAGGTTAAGAACCACTGGCTTAGGGTATGAAATCTAATCCAGCCCATTTCCCTTTGGTTTTACCTCCCTACCTCTGTTCCAGAGCAAGTGCTGATCAAAGGTAGTTTCCTGGGACTGAATTGGAGTTGGGGGAGAGGACAATTTTGAAAGAAGGTGGTGTTTCATTGAGATAAGATCAGCAAATGGTGAATTAAAGTCACTGTTTTGAAAAAAGGCCTCTGTTAGCATTTGGAGGTCATATATGAGAATAATGAATCAGAATAAGCAATCAATTGAATGCCATCTTTATTTGAAAACTCATTTTAACTGTTCAGCGGTATGGTGAGAGGAGAAATTGCCTTTGTAATAATATTTTTTTATTATTTGTATTTTTAATAATTAAACTTTACATTTTTTGTGTTTTTGTTTGCTTGTAATAATAATTAGGCTTTACATTTATAGCCAGTTTGTGTGTGTTGTTTCTGTTTTTAATAATAATTAAGCTTTAAATTTTCCACCCTTTTCCTCCCTATAACAGATTCCCTGAAGCAAGACACGAATGAAGGTAACAATATAAAAGAAACTCACAGATTTAGAGAAATACTTCAGAAAGATTTAAAGAACTGTCACAATGTTGGAAGGGACCTCAAGGGACAGCCAGTCCAACCACTGCTAGTCCTCAAATATATGATATTTTTATGTTAATAGGTAACTTCTCTAGTGTGCAGTTGGGATTCGGTCTGTTTTTGTTCCCAATGTTTCATTGGAGATGTGAGAGGCCCTTTTCGCATGGCATTTGCCATGCGAAAGAGCGCCTGGAGCGTTGCGCGATTGTGAGGAGCGATCTGCACGACACACAATCGCGCGATGCTCCAGGGTAGGGCAGGCGCCGCTCATGCACTTTTTCATTTTTGGCTGGTGCGCAATCACGCATTGCTCCAGGGCTCCACGCACACTTGCCGTGCATGCAGAGCCTCTGGAGCCATGGCGCTTGCACTTCCTGCCCCAGTGCAGCCTGGGAAACTCTCAGGCTGCGCTGCGGAAGGAAGAGACGGAGCTCTCGTGCTACCTGCTCAAGAGCAGGCAGCTTGTGCGGAGCTGAAGCAGTGGGGACATGAGAGCCTCTCGCTGGAGGCTGCTTGCGTGACCCCGCACCCCAGCGGGGAAAAAAAGTAAGGTGCGGAAAGGGCCAAAGTTTACAAATATGTACATAACTGGGTCCCAGGTGCTATCTTCAACCAGTGGTTTCACTCTGACCTTCATCTGCCTTTTCTTGGACAAGAGATAAACAGTAAAGTCAGGTGGATGTGTGTTTATTAGAAACACAAACCTGTTTAACTAAGTAAAAGGTAAACAGAGGTTATGTCTTAATCTAAATGGAGCATGGAATGAGGAGGTAGGAGAAAAATATATTCTGTACAGACCCCCCTCTCTCTGAAGCAGAGTCACTTCTAGTGTTGGTTATTGTTGTTGTGTGCCTTTAGGTTATTTCCAACTTAAGGTGACCCTAAAGTGAACCTAGCACAGGGTTTTCTGGGGCTGACAGATTGTAATGCACCCAAGATTACCCAGTGGGTTTCCCATGGCCAAACGGGGAATCGAGCCCTGGTCTTCAGTGTTGTAGTTCAATGCACAAATCACTACACCATGCTGGCTTCTCTTCTGTTGGTGCCAGACTAAAACAGTAAAGTGCTTAACAGAACAAGAATAACAGAAGATAAGGTGGGGAAAAGACTAGAATCATAGAGTTGAAAGAGACCACAGGGGCCATCCAGTCCAAACCTCTGCTATGCTATTTGGACTGAACAGTGAAACTGCTGCTTCAATTTATACCAGGTTGTGCAAAGTGTTTTTGTGGTCTGTAGAGGTCAAACAAATCTCCCCAAGGGCAATTTCCCTACATTTTTGCTCCACAGGTCCACGTTAGGCTCAGGAGAGCTTTTTCAAAACAAAACCAAAAGCTAAAATAGAAAATGATTTCTGGATTACTTCCTGCTGTAAAGAGGCCTCTCTTTGATCTGAAACACCTCAGGGGCTGCCAAAAACGTGGGAAAATTCCACCACACCTCAGATGGTAAATTTGTTTTATGAGAACGTATCCTAAGGTGAGAACCAGTGTGATGTAGTGGGATGAGCAAAGGACTCTGAGAGATGAAGGTTCAGATCTCCTGTTGGCCAGAGAAACCAAGTCGGGTGACCCTGGAGCCATGACTTTCAACCTCAAAGGAAGGCAGTGGCAAAACTCCACTGACTAATTGTTTGTCAAGAGAGCCCTGTGACAGGGTTGTCATAAGTCAGAAAACTCCTGAACAAATCTTTCATCAAGAACACCCTGTGAAAGGGTTGCCATAAGTCAGAAAAGTCTTGAAAACAAACGCAACACCAGCAACTCCTATGGCCATTGCAGCTACCTGGCCTCTCATAGAATCATAGAATCATAGAGTTGGAAGAGACCACAGGGGCCATCAAGTCCAACCCCCTACCATGCAGGAACACACATCAAAGCATTGCCGACAGGTGGCCATCCAGCCTCTGTTTAAAAACCTCCAAAGAAGGAGGTTCCACCACACTCTGAGGCAGCATATTCCACTGCCGGACAGCTCTGACTGTCAGGAAGTTCTTCCTGAGATTTAAGTGGAATCTCTTTTCCTGTAGTTTGAATCCATTGCTCCTTGTCCTAGGCCCTTTCTACACCTTACTGTCTTCTGGCGCTGGGGTGCGGGGATCGCGCGAGCAGCCTGTGGCGAGAGGCTGTCGTGTCCGGGGTCCTTCGGCTCCACACAAGTTGCCTGCTTGGGCGAGAGCCCCACCTCTTCCTTCCTTTTCTGCAGCCTGGGAATTTCCCAGGCTGTGCTGGGGCAGGATGTGCGACCAGCATGGCGCTGGAGGCACCGCATGTCAGGTAAGTGTGCGTGGGGCCTGGGAGCAATGCACAGTCGCACACCATTTTCGGCGATTGGCAGTTGCTGGCCCCTGGAATGTTGCACGATTGTGAGTGCATCATGTGGATCGCTCCTCACGATCATGCGACACTCCATGCCCTCTTTTGCATGGAAAATGCCATGCGAAAAGTCCCTTAGTCTCTGGAGCTGTGGAAAACAAACCTGTTCCCTCTTCGATATGACAGCCTTTCAAATATTTGAACATAGCTATCATTTCCCCTCTTAATCTTCTCTTCTGCAGACTAAACATACCTCCCTAAGCTGCTCCCCATAGGGCATGGCTTCCAGACCCATCACCGTTTTGTTGGCCCTCCTCTGGACACGCTCCAGCTTGTCAATATCTTTCTTGAATTGAGGTGCCCAGAACTGAACACAGTATTCCAAATGAGGGCTAACCAATGCAGAATAGAGTGGTACTATTATTTTCCTCGATCTGGGCACCATACTCTTATTGATGCAACTAAGAATTGCATTGGCTTTCTTGACTGGTTGCATCACAATGCTGACTCTTGTTCAGCTTGTGGTCTACTAAGACTCCTAGATCCCTGATAGTTAACCACCCTGATTTATACTAAGATTATAAGTGAATATTTAATAAATGCCCATGTTTGTTCGATTTGGTGCTCCATTGTGTTTTTTGCTGAGCCCCTGGCCCAATTCAAGTAAGGGCAGGATGTAAGTAAGTAAATTAAGAGATTGCAGGAGTGACTGAGTTTCTTTTAGTTCATCTAATCTGGAAAGAATCAACTGAGGCCTAGAGGAAGGTGAATTCTGTGAATGACTCCTCGAGAGATGAGGATTCTGAAAGAATCCATCACCTGATTTCTTGTTTCATTCTCTCCTTGCCCTACAGTGAGTGTGACTTTGGATCCAATCACTGCACATCCTCGACTCTTTGTGTCAGAGAGTCTGAAGATTTTGAGATGGGACAGGGTACCGCAAGACCTGGCTTACAGCCCAGAGAGATTCAAGAGGCAGCCCTGTGTGCTGGGTCATGAGAAGTTCACCTCAGGAAGACATTACTGGGAAGTGGAAGTCCTAGAAGGGGAAACAGGAGAAGAAGATCTTGGGGGAGAACCAGCCTGGGCAGTAGGGATTGCCAGAGATTCTGTTGAGCGAAAGGAATATTTCAACATTAATCCTGATGAAGGGATCTGGGCTGTGGGAAAGGCCTGTGAAGACTTACCAGTGCCTTGCCAACTCTCAGCTTTTACCACTGAGCAAACCACATTGATCTTGAAAAAAGAACCCAAGAAGATCCGTGTGAACCTGGATTATGAAGCAGGTCAGGTGGATTTTCTTGATGCTGACACTGATGACCTTATCTTCACATTCAATTTGGAATCATTCTTTGGGGATCAAATCCGACCCTTTTTCTACACAAGGGGATGGGAGTGCAATTTGAAATGCTGACTCTTGAGGAGAAGCATCTCTCACAGTGATTCCCTCAGAATTAGTAGTTTGTGCCCATGTTCCATACTACACTGTTATAGTGTAATTATTCCACTTTCAACATTCTGTGGAATCCTGGAGTTTGCAGTTTAGAGAGAAGCCTTTAGAATTCTCAGCCAGAGAGTTCTTTGGCCTCTGTAAACTACAAACCCCAGGATTCCACAGGATGTTGAAAGCGGAATAATAGCATTATAACAGTGTAGTGTGGAAATGTCCTGAGTCTGGTAGAGTCAGGAAGCAAGGCCACGAAGTCACGAAATGCAAAGCCAAGTACATCTAACTTTCTGTTTCTACACATTCTCTATTCTTGCTTTGAAACTCAGGCATCTCTTTCATCCAATTTTGCCTTGAGACCTGTGCCTATGCATCTTTGCTATTAATTTAACTATATTTGCTATAAATCTAATCTATTTCTGTTGGAAACCTGCTAGTAAAGAATAAGCTCTGATGACCAGCAATTTACAGTCAAGTAGTGGAAATGTCTTTGCATTATTTGCATTTGTGTGTTTGCATTTGCTTCCTTGTTAGCTTGCTATTTGTGACGTCAGTGCTTGTGTGTACATAGTGTCCTCCCTCTGGACTAAGATCACAGAATGTGAAGGTCAAGACAGCATAGGAGCAGAAACCTGCAAGTTCTAATGAGCATAGCTAGCTCCCAACTCCCAATGAGGATTGCCTTTGTTGGGCCCTTAAGTTTCAATGATAAATAGAGAAGGCAGGTGGCTTCCTATTTCCCTAGGAGGGGAAGCAGGCAAAGTTTACTTAATCCTTTGTAAGGGGATGGGTGTATACTCCACATCAGTGCCATAGATAGCAAGTAAAAAACAAGAGAAAGAACTCTTGGAAGTGGGAGGGGAGCCACTGTGGGCAATTCTAGACTGGGCAAATATGTTGGAGGGTTGCGGTATTTGTTACTTCAGTCTCCTCCTTCTGTATCCAAACAACATTTCTATTGTCCTTGCCTATTTTCTGGTAGTTGCTGGCACCAGCTGCAACATTTTATCCCCACCCTTGAGTAGGTTTCTTTTTAATTCCAAGACGCACCAGGACAAGAAAGTACAGTCATTCCTCCACATTCACTAGGGTTAGGGGTACAGTATCTTGTGAAAGTGGAAAAGCCATGAACAATTCTAGGCCCTCCCAAACCATGTTTAACACAAAAAATATATGATCACCATATTCAACCTACCATGGATTCCTTTGAAGCATTAGGGTTCCTTCACAAGCTAGAAGTGGGTGGCTGTTGGGTGGGCTTCCTGCCACCTCCACTGCTGCCCCACACAATAGAGACTTACAAACCTCATTTGCAGTTTCATGAGGCTTGCAGCCCCTATTAAAAATGGCATAGGGAAGCAGCAGAGGTGACAGCAAATAATCTGTGAATAATCAAATCCACACAAGTGAAACCCACAAATGTGGAGAGCTGACCGTATTCTTTGCTTCTTTTGTTTTTTGAAAACCTTTTAGGTTTAGTGCATCAGTGAAATGACACTTGTGCGCTATAGAACTTTTTTTTATTAAACCAGAGGATAAATGTTTCCCTTCAAACCATAGGATGACCTCAGTCAACCACCATCTGGTTTAAAAAAATAAATGGAGGGGCTGTAATGCAGATCCAAGAAAACACAACAAACAGCCCCAGAATGCAAAGAGTCAGAATAGAGGTGGCAGAACCCAAGAAGTCATGCTTCTTGAGACTGATATGAAAGAGCCCCTTGTTAATCTAGTGCAGCAGAAACAGAGAGAGAGAGAGGGAGAGAGACTTGTGGCTTCTTAAAGACACATACGTCTATTCTTTCAGATAAGGAGTTTGTGAGATTTGTACTGGATAGTAATGGTTCTTGAGGTTTTAGAGGGAACTTCTATATTCCAGACTGGAGAACCAAAATGTGTTGGTTCTACGGTTGCCTTTTTGCCTCTGAGCAAGGCCAAGGCAACAGAGTGTAGCCTTTGAAGCCTAAAATGATAGTCTACATTTCTTTTCTATTGTTTGAAAATGCAGTGCAGGATATATTTTAACTAACAGTTGTGTGCAAGTGGACATCCAGTCCCAACTGTTTGGACAGCCAGTGGAGACAAATGGACGTGTGCCAGTGAACCAGTGCAATTCTGTTTTAATGCCTTCTGCGAGTTACTGTGAATCAAAAATAAAATATTTATTCTTTCTCATTGGAGATCAGTTGTGTTTTTTAAAAAATTATTCTTTTTCTTAAGCTTCAGGGTTTCTCTCTCTCTTTCATTCAGGTATTTTCCAGTGGTGGGCAGGATAATAAAAATTTCTAGGATAGCGATGTGTTTGAATGTATTTGCAGTTCTGTATTGGCTACCTCCTTTAAAAAAAATCAGTACAGTTTGAATGTCAGGATTACATGTAGTGGAGAAGCTTCTATTTATGAACCTTTTGAATGCAAGAATGGTCATATAGTAATATTTTCTTTAAAATGTTTTTTCCTTTTTTTTACAAATATATTTATTGCAATATTACATAAAAGTATATAAAAACACAAAACATATGACATACAACAACAAATGCTGTTTACATATAACTCTTAATTCATGATCTCACATAACTCCACACAAAAAAAATAAACAGGTGACATAAACAGAAAAAAAATAAAGTGTAAAGAAAACTGTCAGAAATACAAGATTGTCTTAATCTACTGATGTAAACATATAACTTTGTTCCATTTTATAAGATTTTGAAATGTAATAAATAGTAATAATAATAAAGAAGAAAAGGAAAAAGAGGAAAGAAAAAAAGAAAAGCGCTATGAACAGTTTAACAGTCTGACATACTAATTAGACAGATACTAACAACTTGACTTCCTATCCATTTCCTGTTGGGATACCCACCAATGGTTTTTGAGTCGTATTGTCTGCATGATTTGGTTATCCCTCTTGCTGTTTAACATAAATTCTAGCCAATTACTCTAAATAATTATTTATTATTATGATCTTAATTGTTCTGTTAAAAATATGGACTAAATACTGAGTATGAATTCATGTCCAAATGTTAAGTCCAGCTATATAGCAAGAGATTTATTCGTCAAAACCTGCTGTAGCCATTCTGCTCCATCTAGTCTCCCAAAGGGGGGTTATATCTTTCCATTCCTGTTTAAATTGATTATTTGATTTATTGTCAAATAGTAAAGTTAACTTGTCCATCTCAGCTAGATCAGCGAGTTTTAGTAGCCAGTCATCTATTGATGGATGTGTTGTTCTTTCCATTTTTTTTGCAAATTTTAGTCTGACTATATATCTCATATGATATAATACCCTATAATGTATGAGCCCCTCTCTTGGCATTTCCAACATTTTCTATTATTGTTGTCTTTACCCATTTTGGCTGTTTGAACTGGTGTCAGGTACCATCTAAAAACATTTTGAAAAAAATATCTTTTAAATCGAAGCTCTTTGTACATTTCTGATTCATGGTTCAAGCCTTTTCTCAGTGTTCTAATTTTATTGGATGTCCTATTTCCTGCGCCCATTTTATTATATTATCTTAAATGTCCCCCCACCCCATTGTAGGAATGCTGGTTCTGAAAACTAGTGCCAGACTTTCTGCACAAGTTTTTGAATTTTTCTTGACCTAATGAAGGAATTCTTAACAGAGGGTCTCAGAATTCCCCAGCTGGAGAGTTGAAAGGTTCAACCTGATTGGTAGCAGCTTGTCAATTGAGGTGTGAGTATGACAGGATCCTTTAACAAAAAAGGCGTCCATTGGCTGGGAAAGATATTTCTCTGCTCCCAGATCTGTCTGAGAACCCAGCTGAAAGGTGAGGAGAGGCTTGTACAATACTTTTTCATGTGAAATTGTTTTCATAGAATCATAGAGTTGGAAGAGACCCCAGGGGCCATTGAGTCCAACCCCCTGCTATGCAGGAACACCCATCAAAACATTCCCAACAGATGGCCATCCAACCTCTGCTTAAAAACTTCCAAAGAAGAAGATTCAACCACACTCCGAGGGAGCATATTCCACTGCCAGACAGCTCTGACCATCAGGAAGTTCTTCCTGAGGTTCAAGTGGAATCTCCTTTCCTGCAGCTTGGATCCATTGCTCCTTGTCCTAGTCTCTGGAGCAGTAGAGAACAAGCCTGCTCCCTCCTCAACATGACATCCCTTCAGATATTTAAACATGGCTATCATGTCCCCTGTTAATCTTCTCTTCTCCAGACTAAACATACCCAGCTCCCTAAGGCATTCTTCATAGAGCATGGCTTCCAGACCCTTCACCATTTTGGTTGCCCTCCTCTGGACACGTTCCAGCTTGTTGGCATCCTTCTTGAATTGAGGTGCCCAGAACTGGACACAGTATTCCAAATGAGGCCTAACCAATGCAGAATAGAGTGGTACCATTACCTCCCTTGATCTAGACACCATACTCCTATTGATGCAACCAAAAATCCCATTGGCTTTCTTGGCTGCTGTGTCACACCGCTGACTCATGTTCAGCTTGTGATCTACCAAGACTGTGTTTTGTAACACAGAAACAGATAACCTGAGTTGCTAAATGAGCAACATGACCAAAGCATTACTAAACAACTTCTCTGAAGACTGGCACAGTGTCATGGCTTGAATGTGGGGCTAGAGCTCTGTGAGATCAGGGCTCAGACCCCTGCTCAACCCTGGAAACCCACAAGTCACACTCTAATTTATCAGTCCCTTCAGATCATTTTAAAATCAGAAATTCCCCAACCTTGTTGGATTTCACAAATGCAATGCGAAGAATTTGTGGTTTGAAACATTTAAATGTAAAAGAACATGAAATGGGCAGATTTAGCAAGGTAGGCTTAGAGACTATCGAAGTCTATCTTGCTGCATCTTCCCATTTTATGTTATCACACATTTGAATCTTCTAAACCACACATTCTTTCCATCTGATTTATGAAAAACCAGCAAGACAATAACAATTATAAAGAAAACTCAATAATGATCAATAATAGTCAACAATAATGCTGGCTGAGGTGGAAGACATAAGGAAAAGAGGGAGACCACCTGCAGGTGAACCGATTCAATCAAGAAAGTCATGGCTACAAGTCAGTAAGACCCAAGCAAGGCTGCTAATAACAGAGTGACTTGGAGATTTCATTTCATAGGGCTGCCATAAGTTAAAGTCAACTTGATGGTACTCAACAGCAGCAAAGCTTTGAGTGTTTAGGTCTTCAAAGCCTAGCCTTAAGTCCTTGTGCATTTGTAGTATTGAATAGTTTCTGACCTATAGCCAACTGGGTGAACATTTTGGGATTTGGGGATCCCAAACTTCTGGAGGGTGATTGTTTTCCCACCATCGATGTCTGCAAAGCTCCAACAGAACAAGGAAAGGATCAGGGTTCAAGCTTGCTGTTCACTCCCTTTCACTTGTGCCAGGGATGCTCCTGCAGCTTTCCACTTCTGAGATAATTTATTTACAGATCTCTCTTCAATGTGTTCTCAGAGTGGGAAATGCATTCAAACACTTCAGAGTCCAGATGCAGGAAATATCTTCAGTAAGGCATAAATACTCTCCAAAATTTCAGATCCTTCAACATTTTTCACCAAGCATGGCAGGGAAATGGGAAACAAAGCAAGAAAGGAGGTGATGATAGAATGGCTGAAATGGTTGAAGATATAATTTAAATATAACAACATTTAATATGTAAAATATTTCAAAATGCACTTCAGTACAAATGAAACCTGCAATTGTGGTCTAAAATACATAGAGTGAAGACTTTTAAAAGGCAATAAAACATCACAGCACCTTGTAAAAATTAACTCATGTATTACAGGATAAGACACTCCATGAATACTATGGACTTTAATCAAACGAACACAGCGTTACTTTTATCATGGAACTATGCTGGCAAGTTGTGGCCCTCCAGGTGCCATTGGACTGCAAATCCCATAATCCCCAGCCAGCATAGCCAGGATGAGGGATGATGGGACCTGCTGTTCAACAACATCCCGAGGGCCACATGATTCATATCCTTAACCTAGAAAGCTTGTGCAGGTAAGCTATCTAAATAGGCCTGCAAAGTTGTTAGGAAAGGGGGGGGGGGAAGTAGCCACGTTCAATACTGCTTCAGTTTATGGGTTATGTATGCAGTTGTCTCCTAAATGTTCAGATTCATATCAATATCAATAGAGGAGAGCAAACAAAACAGTAGAAGGCCTGGAAACCATGCGCTATGAGAAGCAGCTTAGGCAGCTGCGTATGCTTAGCCTGAAGAAGAGACAGTTAAGAGGTGACGTGATGGCTATGCTTAAATATTTGAATATGGAGGGTGGAGCAAGCTTGTTTTCTTCTGCTTCAGAGACTAGGGCCATTTCCACACTAGACTGTTATAGTCTATTATTCCACTTTCAACTTCTTATGGAATCCTAGGGTTTGCAGTTTAGGGAGGGGCCTATAATAGTCTAGTGCAGAAGTGGCCTAGGACACAGAGCAATGGCTTCAAGCTTCAGGAAAAGAGATCCCATCTAAACATTAGGAAGATCTTCCTGACAGTAAGAGCAGTGGAATGTGCTTCCTGGGAGTGTGGTGGAGTCTCCTTTTTAGAGGCCAGATGGCCGTCTGTTGGTAATGCTTTGATGGTATATTCCTGCATGGGAAGAGGCCGGACTCAGTGACCCTTGTGGTTTCTTTCAACCCTATGATTCTATGAACAAATACTTACTCAGGTAGCAAGCCTTACCCTCATCTAAAACAGACTTTTAAAAATAAATAGAATTACTGGAAGTTGTTAGGTCACATTTGATGACCCCAGTGTGAGCTGTGAGGATAACAAAGCAAAGACATCCACAGGTGGAGCTCCACGCTGGCGTATCCAAATGGACTTTGCATTCATAGATGGCCTTCTATGGTGATTAATAATAAATTCCTCAGCTCAAATATTATTGTTGCTGACATCACTGTCAGCTGTGGTAACAAGGGAGTTGCCCTTGCTAACTGTTTGTCTCTGAAGAAGCGAAAGGAAGCAGCAGCAAGTAGGAGAGGCGGGTTGCCAGCTGCCAGTTGCACTTCACTCCTGTACCAGTGGTGGAAGAGAAGCAAGAAATTCATAGTCATTGGGCAAAGGAGAGCCAATTCTCTGTGTTTCTGGAGAGCCAAGTCTTGATTTACATACAGCAGGTAACTGAGATTTTTTGTTCGGGTAGCTTTGCTGTGACTTACACACAATATCTGTTCTTTTAATTTGACTCTTCCCCATGGTCCAAGCAAAACCCTTCTCTATCCATGCGTGTATGTTGTAGCAGTGTGACTGGGCTGTAAGACTGCTTTTGTGAGAAAGGACATGGCTGTGGGTGGCTCCCATTGCAGTGGGGTACTGAATCCACGCTGGGATTTAATCCAAACTCTAAAGATGTCGAACTCTTTGGGAGATACCATTCAGCCTCCTGAATAGCTTCTTTAAATTTCACATGACCATCTGGAGCCTCAGTAACGTGGAAGCCACTAGACACAACTGGAGAGTCCACCTAAATAAGAGATTCCAACATTAGGAAGAACTTTTTTTTCTGTAAGAACTGTTCGACAGTGGAATACGCTACCTCTGGCCATTTCTTCACTGCACTGTTATAATGCTGTTATTCCATTTTCAACATCTTATGGAATCCTGGGGTTTGCAGTTTATAGAGGAGCAGTTAGAATTCTCAGCCAGAGAGCTCTCTGGTCTCAGTAAACTACAAACCCCAGAATTCCACAGGATATTGAAAGTGGAATAATAGCACTATAACAGTGTAGTGCGGAAATGGCCTCAAAGTGCGGTGGAGTTTCCTTCTTTGGAGGTTTTCAAATAAAGACTGGATGGTCATCAGTTAGGAGTGCTTTGACTGTGTACTCCTGCACAGCAGGGGATTGGACTAGATGGCCCTTGTGGTCTCTTCCAGCTCTTATGATTCTATGGGGAAAGGGAGGGAAACTGGGGCAGGTCCACCCCAAAGAAAAGTGTGCTCAGCAAAGAATGCCTTCAGCATTGACTATCTACTGACACTTTTCTGTTTGAAGAATGAATGCCTAACATACATTTAAATTATGTGTAGTGGGTAGTAATCTCACCCCAAAGTAAAGCTGTGTTCCTCTGATTTGTTATCTGGAAAGGCTGCCTGGAGACAAACAAAGCTATTATAATTGTTTTGTTGATTTGTTGCTTTGTGCCTCCACATCTTTTCCCACTTATGGCAACCTTAAGGTGAATTTATGGTGGTTTTTTTTTTCCCAAGATTTATTCCACAGAGGCCTACCATTGCCTTCTTCTGAGACTGAGAGAGTGGGTTTTGTCCAGGACCACCCTGTGGGTTTCTGTGGATGAGAGGAGATTTGAAACCTGGTCTCTCAGGCTATTTCCGCACTACACCGTTATAGCACTATTACCCCACTTTCAACATCCTATGGAATCCTGGGGTTTGCAGTTTTGGGAGGGGCCAGAGGTCCCTCTCCTAAACTGCAAACCCCAGGATTCCATAGGATGTTGAAAGTGTAATAATAGCACTGTAACGGTGTAGTGCGGAAAGGCCCCCAGATCCCTAAACCAACACTCAGGCCACTCGCCCACTCTGGCTGTGTTTTGTTGATTGTGTGTATGTGCCTTCAAGTCACCTGTCGACTTAATCAAGCCCATGAATTTTGTAAGGTTTTCTGAGGCAAAGAATACCCAGAGGTGATTTTGCCATTCCATTCCTCGGAAATATAGCCTACAGCATTCCTTGTTGTTGTTGCCGTGTGCTTTCAAGTTCATTCCAAGTTACGGTGACCCTAAGGTCAAGGAGTTCTCTGGGGCTTAGAATATGTGACATGCCCAAGGCCACCCAGTGGGTAGGGAACTGAACTCTCCTCTCCAGGGTCATAGTCCAACATTCAATCTGCTACACCACCCTGGCAAACAAAGCAAAGCAAACAACAACAACACCTCTTCTAAAAATATCTCCATGCAAGTTAGTTACGTACTGATTCCAACGGAGCAAGCACTGGGCAAAGTACCTTGAAAAGAGACATTCTAAAAGAAGGAAATGCTTGAGGCAGAGTCAAACAAAGCACTTGCTGCTAATTTTTCAAAATTAGACCTCTCAGTCCCGAAACCTATTAATTCTCACAATACAGTCCTAATTAAAATGTTCTTCTGGATCCAACTGTTACTGTGTGCTTTTTTTCTGAAAAAAAAAAAAAGAACCCACCAGTCATATGTGATAGAGAGAGAGAGAGAGAGAGAGGGAGGGAGGGAGGGAGGGAGGGAGGGAGATAAATAGATATGTGATAGATCTGATATTAAATTTGTCACATTTTTCCTCACTGACAGGACCTTTGATACAAGAAATGGATGCAGGTAACTTATCCTTTCAGACTCAGTGGAGATGGAAATGATGAAGGGAATGAAGACTGAACTGTTTGATCAGACTATAGATAGTTCCACATACCTTCTTCCCAAAAAGTCAATTTCTCGCTTAATTGGGCCTCTTAATGGGTGTGCATGTAATGTACTTTTTTCCCTATGTTTTTAAACATTTGGTATTCTTTTAAATTAGTCGTGTTTCAATAGGATAGCTTGTTTAATGGTTTCTTTAACCTTTGTATCACTAGGTTTTCTGCTATACTTTGTATTAAGCTTCCTTGAATTCCACATTGGGAGAAAGATGGGATATACATTAAATAAGTAGATAAATAATTTTAAAATTTACTAGTACTAACTGATCTAACTGCAGAAAGACTGAGCAGGCTGATGTCAGGAATAAGGACAGCAGAACAAACGCTGTTGGATTAGAGGTGTTAAGAGTCAGCAAAGAGTGAGGGTGAGCAAGCCCTTAGTTCAACTTATACTTCATCCAATTAATCTTCTGAGCAATCCTCAGCAAACCATTTCTCTCACTCCCTTACACACAAATGCTTGCAACATAAAGAGAATAGGTCTGGGCTACTCTACAGCAGTGGTTCCCAGACTCTAGTCCTCTAGATGTTTTAGACTTCAATTCCCAACCAGTGAGGCTGTTATGATGTACATGATATCTCTGAATGCGAGGAATTGAGCTTAGAGATTTCAAAAGCTTTATTCAGGAATATTGAAGGAACAGCAGCACACCTTGGCATTGCAAAGATTAAAGAAATATTGGGTTTGCAGTCCTATCTAAACCATTACAATTCATAATTAGTGCATGCTAACATTCTATTTGATGGTTTACCCAAACACATTTCCTAAGCATTCTGCCCCCTCCCAGTTTTTCCATTCAACTTGCCAAGAGTCCAACTTTGCAGCTGTGCCCACTTACTCTCTTTATCACAAGTTATTACAATAACATGTCTGTGTTCCTAGCTTGCCCTTGCTATCAATAGATCCCATCATTCCCACCTGCATAGCAAAACACACAAGCACTAAAAATCATCTACCTAAGGCCCTTTCTGCATGGTGTAGTCACTGCGTAGCTGCGATGGCTTGAGGAAGCATGCATCTGCACAACGTCGTCGCTGTTAAGTTGATGTTAAGTTGCTGGTGCGCCTTTGCATGTTGCTAAAGCGTCATATTTGAGCAACGAAAAAGTTTTCACTCCCTGAGACCGCTTCTAGTACATTTCTGCAACTACATGCGGAACCATTGAGGCACATTCTAGCAGGAATGGGTGGGTTCAGGGCGGGTCCGGCTTGGCACACGTGATGTTGTGTCTGCATAGGGACATCCTTCCCAAGATTTTTTTTTTAAAAAGGGATCCAATGAAATGGGCTGGGGTGGGCCATAGGCGGAGCAGGGGAGTGGTGATGAACGCTGTAGTGCGGAACGAGAAAGCGGTCTTCGCTGCCTCAAGTGCAGGATGATGCGGCATGCTGCACCGCAGAAATGTCGCAGAAACGCAGCCATAAACTCTGCTTCTATGACCCCATGAGCCGTTTCTGCCATCTCATGCGGAAAGAGCCTAAAACATGGCAGGGAGAGTTCAGCCAACCGGACAGCTGTTGAGCAACAGCCGAAATCTCTGCCTTGCTGTACCCCAGATGGGCATGGAGGAGCTGCTGGAGGAAATTCTGAAGAAAGCATTCCACACAAAAAGTTTTGATCAAAGAGCCAATTTTCCTTTCACTGTTGCTGCTGCTGCAAAGCCATGCTTTTTCACAGCAAGAAGATACCAATAGCAATAGCAGTTACACTTCTGTATAGCTTATGGGTATGAAGCACTCTGTAAGCAGTTTACAATTTTTTTGTAGCTAATTGCCTCCAACAAGCTGGGTATTCATTTTACTGATCTACGGAAGCATGGAAGGCTGAGTCAACCTGGAGCCCTGCAAGATCAAACTCGCAGTGTTGTGGCTGCAGTACCAGCATTTAACCACTGCACCACCAGGGCTCATTATCCCATTAAGAAGATGAGATGCGCCCCAGGAACTCTCAAGAATTTTGGGAGCTGATCTCTCAAACAAATGGAGAAAAAGAGTTTGAGAAGAATTGTTCTGCAGGGTTGACGTAAGACTCACTGACACAATGTACATGACATGCTTTGAAGATGGAGAAATTATTTAGTTAATGTATATCCCACCATTCTTCCTGCAATGGAACCAAAGAAGCTTACAAATTTTACAATAGAAGTTTAGTTAGAAACATACTTTACCCAAGTTAAAAAAACAACAACAACAATTAAATCACAATTCTGTTTGAAAGGTCACATGGCTAAAATAGATTTCAAACATTAATGAAAGGATACAAGATAAAAACACAGCATACTGCTTTCCAATGCGTTGCTGCCATATAATTAAAAGTCAAGGGCCTGCCTAAATAGAAAGATCTTAGCCTGCCACCAGAAAGAGAATAGGGTAGGGATGAGTCAGGCCTCTGGTGGAAGGGAGTTCCACAGTTATAATCAGCATTTTGAATTCTTCCTGGAAATGGACCATTCAATTGGGGGTGTTGCATGTTCCCTGTAACCAGCCCCAGGCAGAAGTCTGGCCATAGCCTTTTGGATCCATTGAAGTTTCTGAGCACTTTCCAAAGGAAGCCCCACATAGAGTGCATTACAGTAGTCCAAATGGGATGTAAACAAGGCATGTGAATTAATTCAGGCTGGGCCAGTGGCAGCTTGTAGTTTCCCTGGCAGTGGAGTGATTAATCTACTCCCAGTTTTCTTCCAAACTTTAAAGGAGTTATCCAGGGTGCTGGACTCTGCCTCCCCTGCCAAATAATCTGTTGAGCGTCCTGAGTAGCTCTTTTAAAGTTCACACTGAAACCCAGAGCAGATTCACTGCACCACTGCCATGGAAAGCCAGCCGCCATGACCAAGATAGAATGATTTCCTTCCTTATAATTCATCAATCCCTTTTGTATGCTGTAAAAAGAGGGCTGCTGATCTGTGAGGGGCAATGTAAAATGGGAGGAAAGGCACAGAGGAGCTTACCATTGCTGTTTTTGGACTCTGAACTCAGTTTGCAGCAAGTGAAATAAGCCAAGGATGAAGGAGAAAGTGGAAGAAGAAAAGAGAAACTGAGACATATTAAAAACAGCTGAAAAAGTGGTATGACGAAGGATTAATTGGGACTTCCCTTGCCATATCCAAACAGTGGGAGGGTGTATGAAAATCTAGGCAGTTTTCAAAGACAAAGACACACTGTGCCATTGTCCCTCTCCATTTGAGGCCCAAGTCGGAGAACTGGCATAACGAAGCCCAGCTGCTGCTAGCTCTGACCATACTGAAGTGAAGCTGGAGCAGTGGGGAGGAAAAAAAATCAGTTTTGTTAAGTTAGTCTGCAGGAGTTGAGAGGGAGCTTTCCATCCATGCTAATCTCCTTCCTTCTCCCTTACAGCGAATGTGGATCTAGATCTACGTACAGCACATCCAGACCTTGAAGTGTTGTTGAGAATCGGAAGAGCGTTAGGCGTGGAGACAGACGGCAGATCCTGCCTAACTCTGGGAGATTTGATACAGAGACGTGTGTGCTGGGCTCTGAGGAATTTGCTTCCGGAATCCATTGGTGGGAAGTGGAGGTGGAGGAGGACGGAGAATGGGCTGAGTGGGCCATAGGGGTTGCACGACAGTCTGTCAGGAGGAATGGAGAGGTCAGCTTTAGCCCTGGTGAGGGAATTTGGGCTGTGGGGAAGAAACAAACATCCATTTTCCAGTCTTATTGTCACTTGGCTTTTACTTCCTCTGAGCCAGAGACTTTGGTCTTGGAATGTAAGCCCAGGAAGATCCAAGTGATTCTGGATTATGGACAGGGTCTCTTGAGCTTTCGTAATGGTGATACACAAGGCCTCATTTATACTTTCCAATCAGCCTTATTCTCTCCAGAGAAGATCTGTCCCTTTTTCTGGGTAGGCTTAGGAGCCAAGCTAAACATTGTGGAGAATCTTCCCCAGCAGTATCCCCCACCCTAGGACAGATGTGATGCTCTTAATGCTTTAACGGCACAAGAGAAAGATCTTGATGGTTTTACATGGCTCTTAATGGTTTTTATGTAGTTCAACATCCTCTGTCTTCCATCTTTGTGGAAATCAATCAATAAATCAATCAACTAAAACCAATCAAAATCAATCAAAACCAGGGCAGGATAAAAATAGCACCCCTCACCTTTACTGCAATATTTTGAAATAACTATACCCATTACCCTGATTTCAGTAGTTTCTAAAGAAGCACATGTAGAGTGGTATTTATTTAGAGCTGGCTGAGGTAGAACAATGGCCTTGTCCCATTAAAAGCAGTGTGACTTGCACAAATTCAACAAGTTCCTGTCCCTGCATTTCTCACATGTTGAATTTTGCTGACCATGAGATGTTTAAAGCTACAAGAGTGATCTGCAAAAGCAGGGTGAACTCTCCATGGACATACCAAAATACCAGGAAAAAAAAATGCTATAATATGTTACCTGTTCTAGCTTTTTCCTTTACTGCTTTGGGACAAAAGCATGACTATTTCAAAATACTACAGTTAAAAGGATCTTCTGACCTGGTGACTTTGATGGGTTTTTGGGGTTTTTTTGACAATCGATCCTTCTTGATTTCATTGATTCTCATTCTTCTTCTTTGTATACATGATTCTGTACCTATACTCAGGAACTGGAAAAAAAATCAACATGGAATTCTTTTCCCCTCCTGTATCACGTTGGAAATGGAAAAAATATACTTTTTTGCACTGTATCAGCCAGAATCTCCCAACTAGCATTGTGACTGGTCATATTGGCTATAGCATTCTGGGAGTTATAGTCTCCAAAAGTAACTTTGCAAAGCTCTGAGAGACAAAGCTATTTAGATGGAATCATTTGACATACAGGGGAAAATGCCACCTGTCATATCAAAACAGTTCTTATTTTAACTCTTGAGGTGAGGAAAGCTGCAGATTAAAGATTTTCATACTAGCAAATGCATTTCATTTCTTCTGTTGATGCTAAAATATCTAAAATATGATTATCTAATGCTAATGATTCCTCACTCTTTATAAAATGGAAAATAAAAATTCATTTGGAAGCTACTTTTATCTTCTCCTTTCATTTCCTTATGAGAAACAACTTAGGAAGCTGGGTATGTTTAGCTTGGAGAAGAGAAGATGGAAAGGCGACATGACAGCAATCTTTATATATCAGAAGGAACATCACTTAGAAGATGGAGGCAGCTTGTTTTCTGCTGCTCCACAAATTAGAACAAGAACCAATGGATTCCAGTTACAAGAAAAGAGATTCCACCTAAACATGAGAAAGAATTTCTTCAGCTTTGGAGATCTTTAAGCAGAGGTTGGATAGCCATCTCTGCGGAGTGCATTAGATGGCAGGGGGTTGGACTAAATGGGCTTTTTGGTCCCTTCCAGCTCTAAGATTCTATGATTCTTCACCCTTGGGGAATAGAGGCAGAGCATTGCTAGCCAGAAGGGTTTAAGAAAATTAATTTTTTTAAACTACAGTCATTTAAGGAATAAAAAATTGACTTCCCATTCACTGAGGTTTCTCATCCATAAGGCTGCCCTAAGTCAAAGTTGACTTGACAGCAAACAACAACAAATCCCAATTTCCTAGACTTTTCAGTGCTTGGACACATTCTCCACACTTAAAGAATATACTATGATTGCAAAAAGTGTGACCATAATTTGCATAATGAACAAAATCAGAAATTCTCTGTTTGTGAAAGTGCTGGGATATTTTTCTCAACAAATAACCTGCTTCGTAGCCTGAACAATTCTGTCACCTTTAGTTCTATATAACAGTCTTTGAAGGAAGCCATCCACACTTCTATACCTTCTGGGACTGAAAGAGAAAGGGGGACTTGATGGGAGATAGAAGTTGAATTTGTGTCCTACGTTGAAAAACATCCTTCTTTCAGTTATATAAGACATGAGAGAAGTTGCTTAATACTGGCTTCGGCAGGAAAATTTATGTACAGTCCTCCCTCCACGTTCACGTGTTTGATCTTGGCCAATTTGATTCTTCATGAGGCATGTGCTTGCTTGCCCTGCTTGTCCTTTTCCTATTCCCTTGCATTCCTCACCCCAGGCTTGCAAGGCTGGTGTTTAAAATTTGTTTTTCTCCCTTTGAGTGAGCATCCCCGCCCCCCGCTGCAAGTGTGTCCTCTCTGCTACCTGGTTGCACATTCTGCTGTGTAATGACCACTGATTGGTCAAGTACCCTCTTTGCTCCTAACTCCTCCTCTCTAAGAGGAATCTCCTTTCTCAAGATGGTGACCAGAAGTAGCTAAAATGCCAAAATTCAAGCACTCTGCTCTTCTCCATATGAGGAGAAAATACCAGTAAACCCTTTACCTTGCATTTTGTTCTTCCCCCTTGGAGCACTATGGCCAGAAGCAAAGGAATGGGAGAGGGGAACTCCAGAGGGGAATGGAAGGGGGAATGTGGAGGGGGGTTATTTGCAATTTTTCCATTTTCATGAGGGTTCTGCACCCTGAACCCTCACAAATGTGGAAAGGATACTGTATTTACTTATGCATGGATGTATACACATACAGTGGGCTCTTGGTATCCAGTAAGGTTTGGTTCCAAGACCTCCTCCCCCATGAACACCAAAATCTGTGAATGCTCAAGTCCCATTATATACAGTGGAGTTGTAAAACAGCATCCCTTGTAATGGCAAAAATCAACCTTTGCTTTTTGGATTTGTTTTTGAAATATTTTCAAGGTGTGGTTGGTTGAATCCACGGATATGGAGGGTCGACTGTACACATCTTATATCTGATTGTTCTCCCACCACAGGAATGAAGGAAGCTTTCAACCATTTAAACAAACAGTGCAACTAAAAGAACAATTAATACAAGAGTTCAAACAATATCAAACAAAATTTCTGTTTAAAAACAACATCACAAACACAACTTAGAAACAGTTTTAAGAACACTTTTAAAACATAACAGAGTGGAAGCACACTACCCTCCATTAAAGCTCAATCTGCTGGAAACTATTCAAAACCAAATGCTTGCCTAAATAAAAATGCCTTTTACTGCTGAAGGAAAGACAGCAGAGGAGAGGCCAACTGGACTTCAGCTTTGTTCATTGATTACATTTATATTACACCTTTCCACTACAAAAATACACAAAAAATGCTAGCACACAAAATGCGTTACAAGAAATACATAAAATCAAACCATTTTTGAGACATAATTTCCTTGCTTCTGTTGGCCAATGTGCAAGCAATAATGCCATTCCGGTGAGCTATCTTACTACATTTTTATAGCACTATATTTGATTTTAGCTTCCATGACAACAGTCTGTGGAATTCTGGGCTTTGTAGTTTGGTGAGGCCCTAGAGTTCTCTAGCTGAGAAGTCTAAATGCCCTTCCATAAACTGCAAATACCAGGGTTCTGTTTGACATTGCCATGGCAATTAAAGCGGAATATAGCACTATAACAGTGTAGTATGCTAAGATCCTTAGTTTGAAAGGATGGTTGAGATGATGAAGGAGAGATTGAGGGAAGCTGTGGATGACCGATTAAGTATACTGGATAAGAAAATGAGTTGTGAAATCAAACCAGCCACCAACTGACTAGTCATTTGTCAAAACACAAACTTGTCTCTGCCTTATGCATATTCATATTACATCGCCAACCTGCTTTGTAAAACTCAGAACATAATTGACATGCAGCAAAATGCTTCAAAGATGACGTAAATGCTATATCCCTGTGTCATATTATTATTTTGTCATGTCTTTTGGTGTGAAGTGGGGACTCTGTGTGCATTTTTCTCCTATTTTGCACAGTTCTAGACCTTAAATACAGACTCCTGTGAGACAGATGCTGAAGTTTAAAAAGACAGAAACACACAATTATAGCACAAGTGTTTGCCTTGGGCAATATGCTGATCTTGATTTGCTTTTGCTTGAAGGAGAGATCTAATCCAATGGATTCTTGTTTCTTTAGGTGCACAGTTTCCATAATTTTGTGGATAGATTGCCATGAAATAGGCTAAAAGATTCACTATTTTGATTATATGGAATATTGCAGTAAGGAGGGAGGGGATCAAAATCTCTGCCCTTCCTGTGAAAGCTCCTTGTACTTTTCTGTTTCAAGACATACCTCTGCACAGTTTACTTCTGTTTTCAGTAAGAAAACTCCTCCTGGTGGAGGAGTCCTAAAATAGAGGAACACACCTAAGCAGGGTGAATTAGAAAATGTTCCCCCTGCCAGTCAACACTGGTGAATCCCTAACCCCTGCTTTACAGTCAAACCAATGAGTGCATGTTTTTTAATCTCTGGGTTTGCCTGGTTTAGCCCCCTCCCTGCTTTTTGCTGAGCCGTCTAAGGGCTCTTTTACACTGTACAATTACAGCACTATGATACTACTTGAACAGCCATGGCAACATCCTATAGAATCTCATTCGTGTGTGTGTGTGTGTGTGTGTGTGCCCTCGAGTTGCCTGTTGACTTCTGGTAATCTCATGAATTTCATAGGGTTTTCTTAGAAAAGGAATACTCATTGTTGGTTTGCCAGTGGCGTCACCATAAAATCGAAGCCAACTTGAAAGCAATTAACAACAAATAACTCTGAATTCATTTTTGGATATGGGTTCCTGTATACAACTGAACTGAGAGCCGGCATAATGTAGTGGTTTGAGCGTTGGACTACAGACTCTGGAGACCAGAGTTCAATTCCCTGCTTGGCCATGGAAATCACCAAGTGACTTTGGATGTGTCACATACTCTCAGCCCCAGAAAACCCTGTGATAGTTTCACCTTAGGGTGACCATAGGTTGGAAAAGACTTGAAGGCACACAAAACAACAACAAATATAACTCAGCTGCTATTTTACTTTGGGCTTTTCTGCACTGCACTGCTATAGTGCTCTTGTTCCACCTTCAACATCCTGTGGAATTCTGGGGTTTGTAGTTTACTGAGGCCAAAGAACTCTCTAGCTGAGAATTCTAAATGTCCCTCCCTAAACTTCAAACCCTGGAATCTCATAGGATGTTGAAAGTGGAATAATAGCACTATAACAGTGTAGTGTGGAAAGGCCCTTAGTTATCCCTCCAAATTCTTAATTATGAATAATTAACCATTTTCAGTGGCTTTTGGCTTGATTTTTAATACAGATACTGATTTGAAAAAGGCAGTCTATAAAATATCGTTCCTAGCAGCTGCAAAGCAGAAAACATATTATTGGAGGCAATATTTCACTTTGCCCAGAGTGTATCATCTAGACATGAAAATTACAGTACACCACGTGAAGCAAGTTGAATTGTGGCCCAGCCCACCTCTCTCCCACATAGCAGCACCACTACAGCTGGGGTGGGAATCATGTGGCCCTCCTAATGTTGGACTGCAACTCTCATCCTTCTCCACCATTAACTACACTGCCTAGAGCTTCTGGAAATTGCAGTTCAGCAACATCTGTCCCATGAGTCTGACCCTTACTCTAAAGCACTGTTGAAAAGTAATTTCCTAGGAATGAAGGAAGAGGAAAAATTTTGAAGGTACTGCAAACGGTACTTCGTGAGACAGGATTAGTAAGAGCTAAAGCATGGCAAAACATCTATTTGGATTTGGAGATTACATAACAAAACAATACCACCATTCACTACTATCTCAGCTTAAATGGTTCTCTTAGCAATTCATTTGGTACTGATAGGATAGGCTTTTTCTTTTGAATGGTGAGTCTCAGTTTCTGCTTCTCACCCTCTTGAGATTCCTTGAAGCAAGCCCTGAAGCAAAGGTAGCACTACTTAGGGCAGACAGCAAAAGCAACCAAGAATTTTTTGGTATCTTAAAGCCCAATAAGCTTTCTTTGGCATGTTTTCATGGACTACAGCCTACTTCATCAGATGGCATGTACTGTTATCTGAGTCAACAGATGTTAATTGGGGATGAAAGAGAACAGAACATAACAGAGCCAGCTTGGTGTAGTGGTTTGAATGTTGGATTTGAATTCTGGATGGCTAGGATTCAAATCCCCACTCGACTGAGTGCCTTTCTGCACTACTCTGTTACAGTGCTATTATTCCACTTTCAACATCCGGTGGAATTCTGGTGCTTGCAGCGTAGGGAGGGGCATTTAGAATCCTCAGCCAGAGAGCTCTTTAGCCTCAGGAAACTGCAAACTCCAGAATTCCACGGGGTGTTGAAAGTGGAATAATAGCACTATAACAGTGTAGAGCAGAAACGCTCTTGGAAATCCACTCAGTCATCTTGGGCAAGTCAGAGGCCATTTCCGCACTACACTCTTATAGTGCGATTATTCCACTTTCAACATCCTATGGAATCCTGGGGTTTGCAGTTTCAGGAGGGGCCACCTGGCCCCTCCCGAAACTGCAAACCCCAGGATTCCATAGGATGTTAAAAGTGGAATAATCGCACTATAAGAGTGTAGTGTCGAAATGGCCAGAGTCCTTCAGCCTCAGAGGACAGCAATAAGTAAATCTTCCAACAACATCAGCAGCAGCAACAAAAACCCATAGGATTGTGTGCCTTCAAGTAATTTCTGACTTATGGCAACCCTAAGGCAAACCTGTTACTGGATCTTCTTGGCAAGATTTGTTCGGAAGGAGTTTGTCATTGCCTTCCACTAAGGATAAAAGAGTGTGACTTGCCCATGGTCATCCGCTGGGTTTTCATGGCTGAGTGGGGATCCAAATCCAACTCTCCCACTAGTCTGTCACCCAAAACCGTTACACCACACTGCCTCTCACAGTATAGAGTTGACATAATTTAGAGTCTGAAGGCACAATGCTGATGGATATCTTAACACTGGTTGTTTGATTGTTCAACAAGTAATTTGTTGGGAGGAAACAGAACATCTTAGCATAGATAAACTAGTTCACAGTTGTATGATGACAAAAAGTCTTTGTGCAATCCAGGATAAAAGAAAGAGACTGACCTCTAGATGAACTCCGTGGGTGGGGGGACTATAAAGAAAAGGGCCATCAAGGAATAGAAATGCAAAAACTACAGGTGATGAAAAAGGAAAAAAATTGATGGCGTGTGGATTCCCAAAGGTTTCTTTCAGTTATTTAATCAGGAGAGATGAGAGAAATTCAGTCTGTTTATTAAATACATATCCTACCTTTGCACTACAAATAGTACTTTAACAACATTCAAATATGAAATAAAATACGTTTGTCTAAATGCCGCTGTTAGTCCCAAATTACAACAGATCCAGAGAAAGAGTAGGCATTGAGTAAGTCAATATTTCTATTCAGTTCTGTTTCTCAGTAACTTCACTCTAGGGTAGACTAACCACTGGATTTAGATCTTTCTGAGTAAAATATAAAAGCAAATTTTAAAAAGCTAATCTCTCTTCTTCTGTCTCCCAAGATGCAAGAGATAATAAACCTATTTTGGTTAGTGAAGACTGTTAGGCTGATCCAAATACAATAGTGTAGGAGCTGAGAAATGAGATGTAAAATCAAAATTAACAAGATCACTACTTGTTAGCCAATTACCTTGCATATACCTAGAGTATAGGGAAATGCTCAACCTGCTCTGTAGAACTGAAGAAAGCATAAATGACATAATATACACAGAGTGCTTTTAAAAAAGCACTGTATCATTACTTGCCATTATTATATTATTACTGTTTATTATTATTACTGTATATTATTATTATTATTATTATTATTATTATTATTATTATTATTATTATTATTATTACTGTTATTACTCATGTCTTCTGGTGTGCAGAAGGAACTCTATTCGAATTCTGTCCCACCCTGCACAATTCTAGTATTAACATATTGGCACCTTTATGAGAAATGTGAAGGTTAAGGAAGAACTGGATCCAGAATCCAATGGTTGTAATCCAGGAAAATTAAAAAAAAATAGTCCAGGGAGGAATGAAAGAAAAGCAGTGGACTTTCTGCATCACAATATGAATGCTCAAAATGAATGACTAAAAGGAGAAAGGAAGAGAAAGCTAGAAAATCTAAATGCATTCAAAGCTGTACAAAAGCTTAGAAATTAGCCCCACTCCCAAAAGACTAGGGCTGTTAAAAAACAAAACAAAACAAAGCACAGGTATTTCTGATCAGAGACAAATCTCCCAAAAGGATTGACAATTATTAAACCGGGCCTTGTGAAGTGCTTCTGGAAAAATCAGCATAGAAATCTAACCCACTGTAAAACTACAGAAGCAAACAATAAATAAAAACAACAAGCAAAATTCTCCTTTCCTTGTATTTTAAAAGAGGTAAGCTTTAGCAAACATACAGCTTTCTGAGATACAGTATGTGTATAGGTGTAAGAGACAACTGAAATTAAAGTGGAGTTCAGTACTGAGGAACTGAACTTTCAGTCAAAATCCAGGCAAAAGTAAGGATTGAGACCTAAACAACTCAGAGTGAACAAAATTGGAAAACCTAACAAAAGGGGAAGATCAGCAAAAAATAAACTTTATTTTTTTAAAAAAGGGGAGAGTAAAAGAGGTTCTCTGCCAGATTGGTTGCCTGTTTAATCCACTAAGATTGCTAACTTGATTTGACTTCTGATATCTTTTGGTTTTTGCTCACTCCGTATTTCATAATTTGCTGCTATATTTTGCTTTATTTTGATTGGGAGAAAAGATGTACTGCATCCTTTTTACCTTTCTGCCCAGAAACAGCATCTCTTTTGTTTTGGAACAACTGATGTGATCCTACAGTAAGGGCCCATCTGCACTGCACAATTATTGCACTATAATTCCACTTTAACAAACATGACTGGAATTCCAGGGTTTGTAGTCTCGGAAGGTACTGGCGCTCTTTGGCTGAGACTGCTAAATATCCCTCCCTAAACTGCAAAACCCATTACTCCATAGACAGAACCATGGCAGTTAAAGTGGAATCATACTGCAACAGTTGTGTACTGCAGAAAAGCACTAAGGCAGACCTGGGGAAAAAGAGAACAGCCCAAGCTCCACCACAGAAATACACCTTCTCTTCTGTTACTGCTTTGTGTTTCCTGACCCTAGTCTCTGAATCTGTTGGCCCTGGTTTTCTCTCTTTCCCAGAGTCAAAGAAAATTGCTGCCATGCCAGGAGGTTGCTGTTGAAAACAGAGGAGTTAACTTGCTCTGTTCGCTTTTTCTGTGACTTTCTAGAATCAACAACCTGTGGAATTGCAGTTACACTCAACGGGTGGGAGGGAGGAATTAGCACATTTTCTCCCATAGGAATTCTCCTCTCTCAATGAAAATGTTTGTAGTCCCCAGAATTTCCAGCATTGGAGTAGCTTAAAACTTCAGTTGAGCATTTAAAAATACAATTAAGGAATCCAAAGAAAAGGAGAGGTAATGTTATCAAAGAAATGTAGGAACTACGTTTCGCATGGCAGCATGGCCGCATCCGTGAAGAAAATGAAGAAAACGAGGGCTAACAGATGTTACCCTGTGAATTGGGGGTCCCGGGAGGGGCACCCAAATAACCAAACCAAACCAGACAAGATGGGAAAATTAACTGGAGCACTCTCTTGGCTAACGAGAGGCAGGGTAACGTAGCAGGGATCTTTTACCCTGTGTATACAGCATTGGGTCAGTGAGCTGACAAAATAGTTCAAACTAGCAATAAGATTTATTAAACAATTATTAAGGAAAACACAACACACGGCTACTAGAAATAGGAAATAGAGCTTTAGGGGAATGAGTGATACGTCACCAGTCTTGCAGTCCTGAAGAACACCAATTAGAGAGAAGGAAACCCGGCGTGGAGGCTGAGGGGAGCTCGCAGCAGCAGCAAGGCAGGATGGAAGTTCAATGAAGTCCGAGCGTTCCAGTGAGAGATCCAAAGAGCTTTCAGAACTGGAGATTTTTATAGGGGAAGGAATGACCATGGGCTAGTCTAGTCTTGGGCGAAAACAATGAAGTTTGGGCTGGAGACAATGTCTCCGAAAGGTCAGAATTTACATGATTGAGTTATAGACTGAATTGACAATAGTATGGCCAGTATGCAGATGCGGCTAGCTTGGTGGTTAAGCACTTAGCTCGCCAGGGTGTCCTCTCGGGGCAGAGGTCTCTTTGTTTTGATACACATCTGTAATGAAGGTGTTTGTTCAGGAGGTGCCCTAAAGCAGATCTGGCAGTTTCTGGCTTGCCTTGGTATAAACAAATACAGCCATGCCTAGCTTTGTGCTTGTTCGGTGGCCTCACAAACACTTGGCTGGTGGCAGAGCAGGGCCAAATTATGATATCAAAATGATATCTAAAGGTTACCAAAGGCCAGGCCAGTTCACGGTGGTAACACAGATTCAGAGACATGGGTCAGAAAGCCAAGGCAATAACCAAAGGGAAGGTGTATTTCTATGGTGGGGTTTGGGGTGTACTCTTTTTCTCCAGGTCTGCTTTACTTTAGGATCACATCACATGTGCTCATAGCAAATATGATACAAAGGGATTTGTAGAACTTTTGAAAAAAGTTTGTAGCATAAACTTTTGTGGGCTCAGCTTACTTCATAAGAAGTCTTTGAATACAGCAAATATTAAGAATCTTATGTGTGAACAATTTTCACTGTCCTTCTCTATGCAAGGTTAGAAAATTGGAGAGGGGTGTTGTGTGCCTTCAAATTATTTTTGACTTATGGCCACCATATCACTGAGGTTTCTTGGCAAGATTTGTTCAGAAGAGAATGGCCCTTGCCTTATTCTGAAGCTGAGAGACTGTCACTTAGTGGTGTTACTGCAGCCTGGGCCTACCCGGAGATAGCATCCGCTATCGTTTTTGATATCAAACAATTCGGCTTTCCCCTGCCACCCCGCTCCATGTGTTTGCAAGGCCACCGAACAAGCACGCAAACAGGCACGGCTGATAATTGCTGAGACATTTCTTTCTCCACCTAGGCAGGCCAGATACAGCCAGTTTGTCGCTTCAGGGACCTCTCCGGCAAACACCTCATTGAGTATGCATGGTACTAACAAAAGCTATCTGCCCTGAGCAGGCTACTGAACAAAGGTTATGCTGTCCACTGGTAAGCGCCACGCATTTGTATACTGGCTACACCATTGTTAATTCGGCTTTGACTCAATCATGCAAAGTTGTGACCTTTCTGAGACATTGTCTCACACCCAAAAATCATTGTTGTCCTCGAGTAAGTCACACCTCATCCTATAAAACCCCTGATTCCGAGACCTTCCTCGGATCGCTCGGCCTGCTCCAGAGTTCTACCCCGCCTTGCTGCCGCATCATTTGGCGAGCTCCCCTCAGCTAATCGAGCTGAGTTTCTTCTCTGCACCCCTGGATTCTCTGCAAGGTCTAGGACGACGGGACAGGTGTCGTATCACCCGTTTCCCCCGAAAATCTCTACCCTTAATTCAAGTTCCATCTTCTTAGCTAACTGTGTGATTGCGGTGTCTTTAATATTTGTCTGTCTGCAATAAAGCATCATTTTCATTACTGTATATCTGTGTGGCTGCTTGGCTGACCTGGCCTCATAGACATTGGGTTGCAAGATCCTGCTAACTTACCTTACCTCTTGGTAGCTTAAGTGAGTGCTCCAGCTAATTTCTCCAAATATTGTGTGTTATTGTTTGGTTATTTAGGTGTCCCTCCCGGGACCCCCAGTAAACAGGGTAACAGTGGGTATCCATGGCTGAGGGAGGATTTGAACTCTAGTCTCCAGAGTTGTAGTGCAGTGCTCAAACTAGAACACCACGCTGGCTCTCTAGATCAGCGGTTCTCAACCTGTGAGTCGGGACACCTTTAGGGGTCAAATTGTTACCCTGTGAATTGGGGGTCCCAGGAGGGATGCCCAAATAACCACAACAAACACAATAAGATGGGGAAATTAGCTGGAGCACTCTCTTGACTAATGAGAGGCAGGGTAACTTAGCAGGGATCTTTTACCCTATGTCTACAGCGTCAGGTCAGTGAGGAGGCAAATGGTTCAAATAACAATTAGATTTATTAAACAGTTATTAAAGAAAAGCACAAACACACTCCTATCTAGAAAAGGAAATAGAGTTTCAAGGGGAATGGGTGTTACGCCACCTGTCCTGCAGTCCTGGGGAAGCCTGATTGTAGAAGAGGAAACCCGGTGTGGCGGTCGAGAGGAATCTGCTGAACCGAGCAGCAGCAAGGCAGAACAAAGTCCAAGTGATCTGGCGAGAGTTCTGATGAGCTCTCAGAGCGTGGGATTTTTATGGGGGAAAGAATGACCGCAGGCTAGTCTGGTCTTGGGTGAAAACAATAAGTTTTGGGTTGGAGACAATGCCTCCAAAAGGTCAGAATTTACATGATTGAATTATGTTCCGAATTGACAATAGCATGGCTGGTATGCAGATTCGGCCAGCTCAGCAGTTAAGCACTTAGTGTCAACGCCCAGGCCTGGCAAGCAGCCAAGAGAGCCGGCTACAGGTCTCTTGCAGATGAGGCAGAGAATAAATTAAAGGGCTTTACTTCAGCAGAACAGAACAGGAAAAATAGCAGTAAATACCGGCAGCAGGGAGACTCCCTGGCTGTTACGTCACAGCCAAGCGAGCACACAGTCAAAGTCTGTCTGAACAAAAAAGTTACCAGAGCTGGTCCGGGATCAAGAGGTGGCGACGTTCCAGCAGGTCGGGCAGCGTTTCAGGAGGCCAAGCTGAGATCCACAACAAGCACTTCGCCCAGAATGGTCAGTTGTGAGCCAACAAAAGACCCAAGGCTGAGTGATTGCTTTTATAGGCAGATCACTCCTCCAGGTGTTATCGCAGCTGGGCCCTGATTGCCTGGCGCTTTCTATTTAAACGTTCTGTCCTCCTGAGAGCACTCTTTTGCTCCCGATGCTGCTGGTAAGTAGGCACCTGCTCTTGAAACTCACTATCCGACTCCTCTGGCTGGGCTGGGTCTGGGGCAGCCCCTGGCTCTGCTGCTGGGACTACTGGGGCCAAGGGCTCTGTGCCTGGGACAGCCTCGGGAGTGGGCTGTGCTGGTGCAGCAGGCTCCAGGGACTCTGGCTCAGACTCAGAGCTTGTGTCCTGGAGTTCCAGGGTCCTGACACTTAGCTTGCCAGGGTGCCCTCTCAGGGCAGAGGGTCCCTTTGTTTATTGTGCGTTGGTAATGAGGGTGTTTGTTTCAGGAGGTCCCCTAAAGCAGTTCTGGCTATTTCTGGCTTGGTTTGGTGGGAACAACAAATAGTAGCCACGCCTACCTTCGCGCTTGTTCGGTGGCCTCACAAACACTTGGCTGGTGGCAGAGCAGGGCCGAACTGTGATATCAAAATG
Source organism: Iguana delicatissima (assembly GCA_948472985.1). Taxonomy (NCBI): domain Eukaryota; kingdom Metazoa; phylum Chordata; class Lepidosauria; order Squamata; family Iguanidae; genus Iguana; species Iguana delicatissima. The sequence continues at coordinate 184,902 of CAOKZL010002203.1, read as the reverse complement.
ATATCTTTGGTTTACCAAAGGCCAGGCCAGATCACGGAGGTAACAGAATGAGCATTTCATAGGGGTCGCCGCTCCTCTATCCCGCCCCACCCCATTTTGAAAGAAGGCGGCCTCACAGCCAATGGGAGCGCTGTTTCTGAGACCCCGCACTGGGAGGAGGGGAGAGGAGGTGTGCTGGGCGTTCCCCCGTCTTTCCCTGCCAGGTGGGGGCGCAGAGGTGTTGAGAGAAGACCCCGCGCTGGCAGGAGGTAAGAGGAGGTGTGCTGGGGGTGCGTGGGGACGTTTCCCTGTCTTTCCCTGCCAGGCGGGGGGGCAGAGGTGTAGAGAACAAGAGGGGCTCGTGGATGTAGCGTGGTTGAGGGTCTACAGCGTGTATCGCACCCCACTCCCGAGCCCTCAGAGGGACCAAAGGAGGAAGAAAGGGGCGCCCGTGCGATGTGGGAGTGAGAACGTCTGAGCAGCCGCACTCCCTTTAAGGGAGGGAGGAAGGGTGGGAGTGAAACAAAACGTGTCTGCTTATGCTGCCACCATCTTTCCTCTCTCCCTGTTCTTTCCTTCCTGCGCCTTGTGAAAAATGTGGGCTGTTTCGGCATTGTCTTTGGGAATGACTGGCTTTTTGAACTGTGGAAACATGAGGAACTGTATTAAGTCCCACACACACCCAGCACGCCTCCTCTCCCCTCCTGCCAGCGCTGGGTCTCCTCTCGCCACCTCTGCCCTCCAACCCGGCAGGGAAAGACGGGGAAACGCCCAGTACGCCTCCTCTCCCCTCCTCCCAGCACTAACTAACTAACTCAGAAACAGTGCTCCCATTGGTTGTGAGGCTGCCTTCTTTCAAAAGGGGGTGGGGCGGGATGGAGGAGCGGCGACCCGTGTGAAATGGTCATTCAACCCCCAAAGGGGTCGCGACCCACAGGTTGAGAACAACTGATCTAGGGCCAGATAAATTGTATTTGGCAAGCTGGTACAATATAAACTAGGCCACTGCTTCTTACACTATCTGGTTATGGGGGATTGGCAGAGTTTTATCCCCAGTGTGAGAGGGACTGATACCATATTTTGACTAGAATTGTTTATTTCTTTTCTGGAAGCTGATAGCTCATGGTCCAACACTGATCCATGGGAGACCCCTCTGAATAGTGCTTGCCTGCATTATGCCTTCCTACTCTACAATTCTGTGTTTTTGAGTCAGCTTCGCATATGTTAACCATTCTGCGGTGCCGTACAAGTGCTTATGCCTTACCCAGTGAGTTTAAGATACGTACTCTTCCTGAAAGTGAAGCATTCTGGACTAAGTATAATGTGGCTGAATTTGGCAGCCGAACATGCTGTAGCCCCGTTTGATGCCTTGTAGTCCATCTCTGTGGGAGATGGGGTTGTTAGTGTGAAAGGATGTCTACATCCATGGTAGCTAAGGTGGTACACTGGGAGATTGTCAGTGGATAGTAGCTTGTTTAGGAATTCACACGTCCATAAATAGCTTGGCATAATGGTGGTATGTGATCTCAGAGTGGATTCCAAAACCAGTAGGACCCCTGTATCTGTGGGGGATTGGTTCCAGACCCTCTCTGAGATACTGAAATCCGCGGATAGTACTGAACGCCCTGTCCTGCTGCCCACCCTGGGTCCGATTGTGGCAGCAGCCGGCAGGAAAACAGCAGGGAGTGCAGGATCCTGCAAGCCCAGCTGTTTTCCCAATGGTGGCTGCTGCAATTGGCCTGGGGCCAGAGGCAGGAGGTGAGAAAACAGCGCAATCTTGCACTCCTTGCTTCTCTCCCACCTGCCGCCATCATGATTGGGTCTAGGGCGAGAGGCAGGAGGTGGCGATGAGCGTGGTGCTCATCGCTTCCCTCCTGTCCATGGCCGGTGCTATCGCAGCAGGGAGCCAGCCACGGATAACTGAGTCAGCCAATAATGAATCCGCCGTACTTCAGCTGTGATAATACTGTACTTCAGCTGTGATAATACTGATGCCCAAGACTCTGGGATGCCCAGCATTGCCTACTTTCTCTGGTTTGGGTTACATGTGGCTCAGATTTCCGGGACATGTCAGCATAAATGAAAGGTTGTCTGTATGTGAAAGTACACAGTTTGTTTTTTGTTCATGACTTGTTGGTATATGGTTTGTGGTCTGAGGAACTTTGTCACCTTTCCTTCTATTTAACAGAATCTCTGGAGCATGCTCTGGACAAGGCCAGTTTGGAGCAAACTCAGGATACAGGTAATTTTCTGAAAAGGAAGAAGTATCTTTTGGTGTTAGTCCAAGAGAGAGACCCCTCTGTGACCTTTCTGCAGTATTCACTTCAAATAATCCTAACATAAATGCTGAATTTGATAAGCTTAGAGTGAAGTCCTCTGTCTAGTTTCGTAGGAGTAAATCTCATGCAACTCTTGAATCTATATTTGAGTAAACAAGGATAAGTTGTTCTATTAGTGCAAAAAAAGTTTTTTCTTAATATTTATTACTGTATTATGCTGTGACTAGATGTACTTACTTAAGTATTATAGTACTTAAATATTTTTACCCCATCTTTCCAGAAAAACACTTACAGTGATTCCAATCAGCCCTTCAGATTTGTGGGTTTGACTTTCACGAATTTGATGCCTATTTTCTTCCTCATTCCTTGACTCCCCTTCCCAGCGACACACATACATTTTGATATTTGCGATTTTTCCACTTTTGTGGGGGTCCTCTGTCCCTAACTCTAGCAAATGTGGAGGGCCAACTGTAATAGCAATTACTAGAGCAGCAAGAATAACAAATTAAACGGATAATATCAGGTATGTGCATTCAAATTGGACAACATTTGAGCTCTTTGGAACAGTTCTGGTGCTTTCCAAGGTGATGTGGGCTCTTCTCTGAAACCAATAGAATCAAAGATGGACCCAAGTCAGTTACTTGAACTTCCGGAAAAGTTGCCAAAGATGGACTCTTGTTAGGTTTTGTCCTCTGAGTAACAGTAGATGTCTGGTTGAAGTAGATATGTCCCAGAGGACCTGTATACAGGGTCTATTATATGGGAAAAAATGAGCTTGCAGGTAACCTTGGCCCAAACCATGTAGAGCTTTAAAGGTAATAATCAACACTGCCCGTGTTTTGAATTAATTGAAGTTTCTAAACTGGGCGCATAGGTAGACCAATGTTCAGTGCATTGCAGAAAATTAACCTTGAGGTTACCGGCGCATGTAAATCCTCCAGTTCTAGGAAACGGTGCAGCTGGCATAACAGGCAAAACTGATAATATGAACTCCTGGCTATCATATCTGTCTTTTAAAGGGACAGATCCAGGAGCATCCCGAAGCTGTGAACACAAGTCTTTATCTAGGGGAATGTTACCTCATCCAGGACTGGACTGATGCATCTCCAAACCCAGGTTAGGACCCTTGACAGTAAGCACCTCCATCTTGTCTTCATTGAGCTTCAGTTTGCTTTTCCTCATCCAGCACATTACCTCCTCCACGCATTCATTTAGAAGAGATGCACTATCTTTAGCTGATGCTATTACTGAAGGCCTAGAGAAGTATATTTGGATGTCATTAGTATACTGATAGTGTTGGCGCCAACCCAAGTGGGACTTGAACCCACACTAAAAAAATTATTAGGATTTCCAGCGACACAGGTGGGACTTGAACCCACAGTTGGCAGTTGCCCTGGTGACTCTGGAGGGACTTTAACCCACAATAAACAGTCACCCTTGAATTAAAAAAAAAATACAAAAACACATGGGGACAAACCCAAAACTACTACTCGGTAATCGGCGCGATTGCAGCTGAACTCTGAGCCAGCCTGGAAAGATTCCCAATTTTGGCCAAAGGGACTTCCCCTCCCCGCTTAGTACGAATGTAGTCAAACGACCTCTTACACAAGCAAGGAAAGAAACACACTTTATTGAAGAAAGGAGAGTTTTTTATAAGTTGGGGAACAATGATCTCATAGAGCATACATTGCATATACAAGAATATTAAGAAGATTTACTTTCCCAGGACAAGAATTCTGATACATGGTTGATAATAGAGTAAATATTGTTACAGAAGGCGTGCTGGGAACTGATGCTGAGAACCTAGGAATTTGCCAGGTAATGTCAGCATAATTTTAAGTAGGACACAGGGCTAATAACAGGAACCAGCTTTAAAGTTGACTAGAATTCAAAATGGAGGAATTTGAAGCAAATACAAAAAGACAAAGAGAGAATTTCTTTAGCTTAGACATTTAAGCAAGCAACACCCTCTGTGAATTAAACTGTCCAGGGCACTGAATCTCCTATCAGATCTGCAGAGTAGACCAGGGACAAAGATGGGAAACACTGTCCATTTTGTCTATACTCTTTTACTGCTAACAATAGCACCTGTCCCATGCCTCTTGGTGATCTCTCCCGGTGATTTCCTTTAGTTGTTACACAACATTGAGGATACAATGACACCTTGTGGTATGTCATATAACAGCTCCTTTTTGAGAAGAAGTAGCTATTGTTATCCTGTGACTTGGGGGTCCCATGAGGGGCACCCAAATAACCACAACAAACACAACAAGATGGGGAAATTAGCTTGGAGCACTCTCTTGACTAACGAGAGGCAGGGTAACTTAGCAGGGATCTTTTACCCAATGTATACAGTGTCAGGTCAGTGAGGAGGCAAATAGTTCGAATAACAATTAAGATTTATTAAACAGTTATTAAAGAAAAGCACAAACACACTCTTAACTAGGAAAGGAAAATAGAGTTCAAGGGGGAATGGGTGATACGCCACCTGTCCTGCAGTCCTGGGGAAGCCAATTGTAGAAGAGGAAACCCGGTGTGGCAGCCGAGGGGAATCTGCTGAACCGAGCGGCAGCAAGGCAGAATGAAGTCCAAAGCGATCCGGTGAGAGTTCCAAACAGCTCTCAGAACTGGGGGTTTTTAATCAGGGAAAGGACGACCGTAGGCTAGGCTAGTCTTGGGCGAAAACAATAAGTTTTGGGTTGGAGACAATGCCTCCGAAAGGTCAGAATTTACATGATTGAGTTACATTCCGAATTGACAATAGTATGGCTGGTATGCAGTCCTGGCTATTTCTGGCTTGGTTTGGTGGGAGCAACAAATAGTAGCCATGCTTAGCTTCGCACTTGTTCGGTGGCCTCACAAACACTTGGCTGGTGGCAGAGTAGGGCCGAACTGTGATATCAAAATGATATCTTTGATTCACCAAAGTCCAGGCCAGTACACGGTGGTAACACTATCCCCAAGCACCACCATATGGAATCTGCCCAAAGTATAGGACTGGAAGCACTGAAACACAGTGCCTCTAATTCCCAAATCCCTTAGGTGTTCCAGAAGGATACCATGATCAGTGGTATCAAATGCTACTGAAAGGTCCAAAAGCACTGGAAGGAAAACACACTATCCCTGTCAGTGCTCAGGTGAAGATCAGCCACTAAAGTGACCGTATCCTGCTTTGAAGCTGGTTTGAAATGGGTCTAGGAATTGTGTACCATCTAAGATTCCCTGGAGTTTGAAGGCAACTGCTATCTCAGTTGCCTTACCTAGAAAAAGAAGGCTTAATACTGTACTGTAGTTGTTACGGTCTGGGAATCCAAGGAGGACTTTTTTAACAGATACACTGATGAAAGCCATGAACAAATTATCAGAAGGAAACCTGCTGACTTTTGTTGGAAGGTGGACTCTGAAGAGTAGCCTTTCATTTAACTAATTAACTGGGAGGCATTTGGGGATTTGCAGAATAGTTCCTGGAAAATGCTATACCCACATTGAACTCCTCCTCTGCCTCATTTTGAACTCTTCTCTCTTCCTTCCAGTAAGTGTGACTCTGGATCGAAGCATAGCACATCCTGAAGTGATGGTGCCAAAGGATCTAAAGACTGCAAGATACAACGTGAAATACCAGAAACTAACTGAGAAGCCACAGGGATTTAACTGGGATCACTGTGTGCTGGGCTATGAAAAATTCATTTCAGGAAGACATTGGTGGGAGGTTGAGGTGAACGCAGAGGAGAATGTACTTGGGGAAAATCTGTTTGAGAATGCACCATGGGCCATTGGTGTTGCAAGAGACTGTGACAAGAAGAAGGGGCCTATTGATTTTAACCCTAGTGAGGGGGTCTGGGCTGTAGGAGAATTAAGCAATGATTTATCCTCATCTTGTCAAATCTCTGCTTTTATTGCGCCAAAGCCCATCCCTCTGATCTTGAGACAAAAGCCGAAGAAGATCCGGGTAGTCTTGGATTATGAAGAAGGCTGGCTGGATTTTTTTGATGTGGATACGGAAGAATTTATTTTTACTCTCTATTTGGAAACATTCTCTGGGGAGACAATCCGACCATTTTTCTACTCAAACGTTGCACTATCAGTATGACCTGCTAACTTCTGAAAAGGATTCCAAGTTTCAATACCTTGAAAGAAGAGTGACCATCTAGGAAAGGGGTGAGAATTAGGTATACCTCCAGATGTTTTTGGACTGCAACTTAAGTCTTCCTCACCAGTTGCTGTTTGGCCTTGGACTGCTGGAATTTGTAGTCTGACAACATCTGGAGACCATAGCCTGCAGCTTGAATGAAAGTCAGACCAAGGACAGATGTTTTACTTGAAAGCTTAATCGCTTTTAGAACATCTGGTTACTTATTGCTAACTTTACAGTTTTCATGATTTTGCAAAATTCAAATAAGGAAGGCAGGGCTAGGGCACACTTCAAGTTCCTGTAACTTGAAATAGTCATTCCTAACTAACTGCTAACTATCTCCAAAATTAAGATTATATACACATAACATATAAGTACTGAGTAATTAGAAACTGGAAGTGTGAATTGTAAGGAGCATCTTGCAAGAGTAGAACTTTAGAAAAAGAAATGAGGGAAAAGACTCACCAGAGAAGAGGGAGCTGAAGAAAAATGTGCCATTAGAAAATATCAGACTGTGCACCTTTAGCTATTTGATAACTCATGAGGAGAAATGCCAATGTTTAAAAACAAGTTTTCTTTTTACCTTTGGGTTGACTTTTAATTTGAATTTATAGGTTGGATTTCCTTTTTTGGAATAATATTGTTCTGTATGTATATGTAACATTTCAACATTATTTACTTAGTCTTAAGGGGTTTTATAATTGACAAATATACATTTCTGTTCAAAAATTAATTTTTCTTGTGTTTGTCATCTTGCTTTTTATTTAAATATGTCTTGCATTCTATCCCATACACTCAAGAAGGTTTATACTAACAATGGAACTCACACCCACCCCTTCAAAAAAATTATACAGTACTGCATTTGTTTTCCATCTTTCCTCCAAATAACCTAAGGAAGTTCAAATGACTCTTTCTAATTGTCTGTTATCCTCACAACAACCCTCTGAGGTAGGTGTGGGTAAGAAATATTTGCCCTATGAGGTTCTGTGGCTCAAAAGAGGATCTAAACCTGGATATGCCCAATCTTAGTCTGGTCCTCTTGTAGCGGGACACAGAGGCAGGAGACCAAGAAGTTAGGAAAAAGAATTTTAATTTTTAAGAAGCGGTTGGGCTGCTTGGCTGGCCAATTAGTGCCAAGAGCCCCGGATTCAGTTAACAGAATGATTTTATAGCATTTCTGACACACAAAGACATTTCTCCTTGCCCCTCCTTCTCCCCTTCTAGGATTGACGCCTTGCAAATGTTTTGTTTCACTCTCCTTGTCCCTGAATTGTTTATATTTTAGAAATAGGGAACAGGGCAAAACATACAACTCAGTCCGCTAAGCTTTGACCTTGCTTCTAGTACAGGAAGACTCTACTAGTTCTGTTTAGCTCAGCACATATCATTCTCTGTAATTCAGCAGAGCAGGCACACAGTTGAAGGATTTCTCCAAACATTTCTATAAGCATGCCCAGGGTCCTGAGGCTATCCAGATTGACCCTCCTCTACAGTCCACTTCATTCCCCCCTTAAATGCTTAATTTTCCACAATTATAGCATTTCATAACAAATTACACCTTACTTAACATCATGCTGAGCCATGAGCGCATATAGTGCTGTTGTTCTACTACAGTGGTTCTCAACCTGTGGGTCCCCAGATGTTCGTGGACTTCAGCTCCCAGAAGCCCCAGCCACTATGGTCAATGCTCAGGGCTTCTGGGAGCTGAAGTCCACAAACATCTGGGGACCCACAGGTTGAGAACCACTGTTCTACTAGCTGAGGTCTGAAACAGACTACTTATCCATCAAGCAAAGCAAGGAATACAGAAGCCCAATAGCCACAGCATAAACACTACAAATATCATCAATACAACTATCCCAGGTTTGGCAGCCAATTCAGCCAGTGGTGCTGACCTATAGTAATATTTGATACTATATTATGCAACTTGTTAATTTGCAACTCTACAGCATTACTTTTGTCTGTTAGATTAAAACAGCAAAGATTTTGATGAACTTCACAAGATTACAACATACAGCACACAACATACAACTATCAGTATAACCCACATGTTAGTATTATTTATTCTTCGGGATCTGGCTGTATGCTGGGCTACTTTTCCGGTCAGTAGCAATAAAGCCTAGTCCCCTTTCTTCTCCTCTCCAGTTGCAGGTCTGGCCATATGTAGAATTACCAGCTTCCGGTGTGGTAATAATAGGGCCTTAGCCTGAATCTTGTTTCTGCCTTTTCAAGATGATTTTGAATGGGTTAGTAGTTACCATCCACCCCCCTATTCCACAACTGCCATTAAGGCATACGCAACAGCTTCCTCCTTCCATTGATCTGAGCATTACAGATTGAAGACACTTTAACATGCAGAGTACAGACAGGCAGATTTAGGAATGCCATTACTTAAGTACAAAGCAATTCTATAAACAGTGCTTTTACCCATCAGATAACCATGTCCACACTACAAACTGCACATCTGCAAACTACAAAAATGATTTCATTAACACTGAATACTTCAGAATGCATTTCCCTTTTCACATTAAAACTCATTTACATCATAAAAGATAGCCCAACCAATTTCATGCTGGGGTGACAGCCAACAATGCATCTACCTCACATGAAAAGACTCCCAGCCTCTTAGATATGTGTTGTCAGGATCATAGAATCATAGAATCAAAGAAATGTAGAGTTGGAAGAGACCGCAAGGGCCATCCAGTCCAACCCCCGCCATGCAGGAAAACACTCAAAGCACTCCCGACAAGTGGCCATCCAGCCTCCGCTTAAAAACCTCCAACGAAGGAGACTCCACCACACTCTGTGGCAGCACATTCCACTGCCGGACAGCCCTGACCGTCAGGAAATTCCTCCTGAGGTTCAGGCGGAATCTCCCCTCCTGCAGCTTGCATCCATTGCTCCTTGTCCTGGTCTCAAGAGCAGGAGAACAAGCCCACTCCCTCCTCGACATGACATCCCTTCAAATATTTAAACATGGCTATCATGTCCCCTCTCAACCTTCTCTTCTGCACACTAAACATACCCAGCTCTCTAAGTCTGTCCTCATAGGGCATGGCTTCCAGGCCCCTCACCATTTTGGTTGCCCTCCTCTGGACCTGCTCCAGCTTATCCATAGCCTTCTTGAATTGGGGTGCCCAGAACTGGACACAGTATTCAAGATGGGGTCTAACCAAAGCAGAATAAAGTGGTACCAATACCTCCCTCGATCTAGACACCATACTCCTATTGATGCAACCAAGAAGTGCGTTGGCTTTCTTGGCTGCCGCATCACACTGCTGACTCATGTTCAGCTTGTGGTCTATGAAGACTCCTAGATCCCTTTCACACGTACTGTTAGCCAGCCACGTGTCCCCCATCCTATATTTCTGCATACCATTTTTTCTGCCTAAGTGTAGGACCTTACATTTCTCTCTGTTGAAATTCATTTTGTTAGCCTTGGCCCAGCTCTCCAATCTGTCCAGGTCCTTTTGAATTTTGATCCTATCATCAGGTGTATTAGCAACCCCTCCCAATTTGGTGTCATCTGCAAATTTGATCAGCGTGCCCTCTATTCCTTCATCCAAGTCATTAATGAAGATATTGAACAGCACCGGGCCCAGGACAGAACCCTGTGGCACCCCGCTAGTCACTTCTCTCCAGGATGAGAATCTGCCATTGGTGACCACCCTTTGGGTACGGTCAGTCAACCAGTTACAAATCCACCTGACAGTAGCCCTGTCCAGTCCACATCTTACTAGCTTCTTTGCAAGAATGTCATGGGGAACTTTGTCAAAGGCCTTACTGAAATCAAGATATAGTACATCCACAGCATTCCCTTCATCTATCAAGCAAGTAACTCTATCATAAAAAGAGATGAGATTAGTCTGGCATGACCTATTTTTGAGAAATCCATGTTGACTTTTCGTAATTACGGCATTGTTTTCTAAGTAATTAGAAACTGACTGTTTGATGATCCGCTCCAGGATCTTTCCAGGTACTGACGTCAGGCTGACTGGGCGATAATTATTTGGGTCTTCTTTTTTTCCCTTCTTGAAGATGGGGACAACATTTGCCCTCCTCCAGTCTGCCGGAACTTCTCCGGTCCGCCAAGAGTTTTCAAAGATTATAGCAAGAGGTTCCGCAATGACCTCTGCTAGTTCTTTTAAAATCCTAGGATGCAATTCATCTGGCCCTGGAGACTTGAATTCATCCAGTGTGGCCAGGTATTCCTGTACTACCTCTCTATCTATTCTGTGCTGCATTTCCCCCACTTCCTCACCTGCTCCCCAACTGCCAGGTTGAGTGTTTTTATCCTTTTGGGAAAAAACTGAGGCGAAGAAGGTGTTGAGGAGTTCTGCCTTTTCTCTTCCTCCTGTTATTAATTCACCATCTTCCTTGCGCAGTGACCCTATCGTCTCCTTCTTTTTCCTTTTGCTGCGGACGTATTTAAAAAAGCCCTTTTTATTGTTTTTAATGTCTCTGGCCAGCCTAAGTTCGTTCTGTGCTTTAGCCTTTCTGATCTTCTCCCTACATCTCCTGGCTACTTGCTTATAATCTTCTTTGGTGATTTCCCCCTTCTTCCATTTCCTGTACATGTTTTTCTTAACACTTAGCTCAGCTGAGAGCTCTTTAGTCAACCATTCCGGTTTGTTCAGATGCCTTCCATTTTTCCTCCTTAATGGCACAGTTTTAGCCTGTGCCTTCAGTACCTCCCTTTAAAGAACTCCCATGCATCCTGAACTCCTTTCTCATTGACTATTCTTGACCACGGGATTTCAGCCAGCAGCTCCTTCAGTTTACAGAAGTCTGCTTTTTTAAAATCTAAGACGAATGCCTGGCTACACTTGCCTTCTCTTCCCCACTGAATGTCAAATTCTAATAGGGCATGGTCACTCTCTCCTAAAGATCCAACCAGTTCTACGTCATTAACAAGGTCTTCCCTGTTGGTCAGGATCAGATCCAGAATATTTGATCCCCTTGTCGCCTCTTCCACCTTCTGGACCATGAAACTGTCTGCAAGACAAGCAAGAAATTTGCTGGACCTTGCCGCCTGTGCAGAGTTTGACTGCCAACATATATCCGGGTAGTTGAAATCTCCCATTATTACTGTATCTCTCCTTTTTGAATGTGCAGTCATTTGGTCTAGGAAAGCGCCATCGAGGTCCTCAGTCTGGCTTGGAGGTCTGTAGTAAACCCCCACTATAATATCTCTATTGTTTCTTGCTCCCTTAATTCTTACCCAGATGCTCTCGACCTGGCTTCCGGTGTTCAAGTCATGGATCTCTTCACAGATGAAAACATCCTTGACATATAAGGCTACTCCTCCTCCTTTCTTGTTTGGTCTATTTCTACAAAATAGGCTATACCCCTCTATTCCTACATTCCAATCGTGAGACTCATCCCACCAGGTCTCAGTGATGCCTATCAAATCATATTTATTTTGTTGTACTAGGAGTTCAAATTCATCTTGTTTGTTTCCCATACTCCGTGCATTAGTGTAGAGACACTTAAGTCCCCGTGCCCTTCCTGCAAGTCCCATAGCATTGTTTCCACCCCTCCCATGATTGGATGCTATTCCTACTTGGCCAATATCATTTGGGCCTTTTCCCCCTGCACTTGCCGAGTCCTTGTCCTGAATAATCTTGTCTCCCTCCCCAGTTGTACTTAGTTTGAAGCCCTCTTAATCCTCCTTGTGAGAATGTTTGCAAAAACGTTCCTGCCAAGTTTCGTGAGGTGCAGCCCATCCCTTGCCAGAAGCCCATGTTCCTGGAATTTCAAGCCATGATCCAAAAAGCTAATAGCTTTTCACCTCTAGCTCTTTTCCTTCTCACCCAGCCAAACCATGTATCCATTTTCCATTGTAAAAGCAGGTTTCTTTCCAGAACTTATTTAAGGAGGACCAGCCTCCCTCATTCTCATATGACACAATGAACCTATTTCTATAACCACAGGAGAGATCAATATTGGGATACCTTCCTAGACATTCCTATGGGAACACAAGAACTTCAAACTTTACATTACCTCACATTACAGTTGGGACAGTCTCCTAACCCTTGTCCATGAGAACATACCCAGCTATTACTAACATTCTCATCTCCCAGCCATCCTTGCCCAGCATCACTCCCATCATTACCCATGATTGCCACATACACATACATCTGTAGTACTGCCCTTCCCATGCCTGCCACAATCCATACACAGTCTCCAACCTTCATCCATATCTCCTGGTTGGAAGGGGAAGGGGTGTGTCTGTAGAAAGGGGAGTCCCTAATCTAACATCTTTACTCATAGCTCTCCCTAACTCCTACCTGCACTAACTCCTACCTGTAGAGTCATTTTTCCCAAATCCACCCAAAAATAGCTTCATGCTTGGGCTAAAAGCGGACAACCTTATGATTCTGTGGGGTGTGCTATGCCTATCATGTGGGGTTCTGGGAAGACCAAAAAACACTCCTGGTTTTTCTGTTGTGGGCTGCACATGGAGTGAAAGGAAAGCCTCTGTATACTGGGCTAGGTAGGTGATATCATACCACTTGCCCTATGGTGGCATCCAGTCCAAAAACATAGCCAGGGCTGTTGTTCGGGACATACGTATTAAATTACTGTGTCATCAGGATTTTGTTTCGTCCTCTCCACTTCTCTTGAGTTCTGAGGTCTTCAGGTACAACGTGACTCTCCCAAGTACAGTGATTTAATCCTAGATGATCTTATGGACAAATGCAGATCAGTTGCTTGAGCCTATATGATGTGGGCCTTTCTTAGTCAGAGTCCTTCAGCTGCAGCTTCACTTCCAGCTCAGAGATGCACCATCATCTCCTCCAGTTCAGAGTTGCACAATCATCTCCTCCCCAGCTTTGCTTGTAGGGGTGCTTCATTCACCCCCCTTAGTCCGCTGGGGGTGTGCCTGGGAGCCTTTCCAGTTGCTGCTCTGGTGGGGGCGCTCCTTCACAATTTTGGACTACCTCGCATCCGGGGACTCTTCATGCTCTGCCAGCTGCCTCCAGGATTTCACAACTCCTTTCTCTCTGGGACATGAGGGACAAAACCTTCCTTCAGTCTGCCCTCATCACAGACCACAGGCATTTTGATTCATAGAGTTTTTACAGTCAGATACCTATCTCTCAGCACTGCTTCTCTCTCCTTCAGTGCCTTCATAGAAGCTAGCAAGGAATCCTGCTTCTTTGCAAATTCCTCAGCTCTTTACTTTTGGCTTCATTCCTCTGCCCACTTCTGAAATCCTAAACATCAAATGAACTAAGGAAGGTGGGGTCTGACAAGCTGGAATTAAGAGCGGTGATTACATGGGGGGAGTAGCTTCCTTTGTCCTCTCTGCTTCCACTTCCATCCTCCCCTGGAGGCAAGGGGACTGGCTGTTTTCCTGAGGAGGCACCACTGGAAGCGTATTCAGACAAGGTGTGCCTTTTATAAATCTATCTCCTCCTCCAAAAAAGAAAATCCCAAAATCCAATTCTGAAGTTCCTTTCTCTTTCCTGTTCAGGCTTTCTTCAGCATAGACAGTGAATGAATGAAAGTTGCAAATTGCCAGCCCATTAAATCTTCATTGAGGCAGAATTCCTTTCCTTTTTCTAAGACATGAGAGAGTCTTACTAAAAAAATCAGACTGGGGTGAAATGATTTCTAATCTGGTATTGTGTTGTGCCCTTTTCCAGTGACCTGAACTCTCTTCAGCCAGGTCTAGGAGTTTATTTTCTCATTTACACACTAACAGGATTCTTATTTTGCCAAGCCTCCTGGCTCAATGAGTTTGCCAATTCATTGGGAACAGGAATCTTCCTTGCTACTCTCTTTCCCTAGTTCCTCAAGGGTTAACCTAAACCTAAGGGCTTTAGGAAGGGGAGGGACCGTGGGGATGAGAGACAAGAACAGGAGTTGCATTGGTGTCTTACAAGGAAAGAAAGCTAAACAACCAATTTTCATTTACTAAAAGGTTTTGCAGTGTTCATCAGTCATTTAAAACTAAACATCTTCACTTCTCATGCTGCGAAGCAGCCCCCTCCGCCTTTTAACACTTCTCTTTCCCACATCTTCACTTACACAGACTTTCTCCCACATGCCTTAAACCACCTTTACTTTTCCCATAACAAATCTCAGTAATCAACATTCTTTACTTTTCTTGACTTTCCTTGTCCCTTCTGTACATAATATCTCCTCATTCTATTAACCCTTCTCTTATCACATCTCTTCAAAAACTCAACATGCATACACATCACCAACAAAGTTTCCCTGGGGCTGCAGGGAAATGGAGCAGCTTAAGGAATGACTGAAGTTTCTGGGATTCAAACTCCCACTGCCACCCCAGCTTCTCACTCCCTCCATCTCAAGGGGGGAAGGAGGCGGCGGCGGCGGTATTGTCTCTCTACCTCTCCCTTCAGCAGGGATTTCCAAAATTCTGAGTGCATTTACTTAGAGCTCAAAGGGAAGATGTCACTTTGCTTACACACAAACCTTAGAATTTCCCTACATACATTACATTACATACATTAAAGCTTTAAGATAGTGTTTCCTTGTTACCCCAAACCAGTACATCTCTGCTTAACCCTTTCCTGGAGGTTTTCAACATAAATTGAAGCACAAAGTTCAGAACTGCTGGGGATTCATGGGGGGGTCACCTTAATCTCCACTGAAGCCCTCTTTGAAATTCTTCAGCATGCACTGTAAGGGGGTGCAAGGTTTGCTCCCCCACCACCCATTTCCTTCCCAGCTGAGATCAAGACAGACACAGAAGGAAGAGGGAGGGTGGCTAGTGAGTGGAGGGGTCTTACTAGCCGACTCAAAAGGAGATTAAACACCACACACACCAATCCTCTGGCCTGGATCTCCGGTACACTCAACGGTGGATGCGCAGGAACTGCAGAAGGCCATACAGACAGAAGACGACTTGCACACATTCATTCACACATTCCCTGCCTCCCGCCGTCCCTTCAACTAGAGCAAGGCAGTTTCCCCAGCCAGCTGGGCTAGGTACTCGGGCCTGCTCAAGATTGGGGAGTGATCAGGTCCCCCTTCCACCCTGCAGCGAGTGGGGCTACCTTCTCTGGACTCTTAACCACAGCTGGACTTGAACCAGGGTTAACTTGCCTAGGTCTTCTCTCTTCTGACGGCATATTTCTTCAGATGGTCTCAAACAGCACTCAGGATTCGAACCAGAGCGTCTGGACTCGAACCAGATTTGTGACAGCTGGACTTGAACCAGAATGTCTGGACTTGAACCAGAATGTAGGCAGGGCTAAGTTCAATTTCCTTCCTTCAGGTTTATGGTTCTCCGATCACTCTTGCCTTTCAGATAAGCCCAGCACAGGCTTTCCCCACTCTGCCTGCTAAACAGCCGGTGGTGCCTGAGGGGGTGTGTGTGCTAAGCCTTCCTCCAGGCAAGGCGATCTAGAGCAGGCTAACTGCCACCTCACTGTCTCAGAGCGCGCAGATCCGAGTCACGGCACCATTTATGTAGCGGGACACAGAGGCAGGAGACCAAGAAGTTAGGAAAAAGAATTTTAATTTTTAAGAAGCGGCTGGGCTGTTTGGCTGGCCAATTAGTGCCAAGAGCCCCGGATTCAGTTAACAGAATGATTTTATAGCATTTCTGACACACAAAGACATTTCCCCTTGCCCCTCCTTCTCCCCTTCTAGGATTGACGCCTTGCAAATGTTTTGTTTCACTCTCCTTGTCCCTGAATTGTTTATATTTTAGAAATAGGGAACAGGGCAAAACATACAACTCAGTCCGCTAAGCTTTGACCTTGCTTCTAGTGTTGTGGCCAAGAAAAGTGGAGATGACCAGGTTTCAGGGAAAAATCAAAAAGCCATTTTATTGTTAACAATACCTTGCGCAAGGGCAACAGTTATCCCAGAACTGTTGTGTCCATTAATTGAGGTAGCATCACTATATACCTTTTGCCTTCTATGTCAGCAATCAATCATTTACTTAGCCCGCCCATCACTGGAGAAAAAGATCTTTAGTTAACTTTTCCATTACATCATTGACTGGCACACACGTGTACAGAAGAGAACAAAGAGTTAGTTTAGAAAATGATACAAAATAATGGTAGGGAGTATAGTGCCTCCCTGTGAATTCCAGACTTTCGAATGTTGCAAGGCCATTCTCTAAAATTTGAGATAAGACAGACATCTGCAATTTACTCAGAGGCACAATTCAATTCGCTTGTTTTTTCCTATTCAAGTGGCATTGGATTTAACCCCTTCATTCCCCCCTTAGATGCTAAAATCAAAAGCTTGCAATTTCAAGCATGTACTATTTCCTTCTTCCTTTAGTAAAGTGATACATAGCAGCATTAGAATTCATTAACACACATTACACTTACACGCTGTTCCCAATAACGGAGGGGGTCTGATTTGTGCGTAGAGAGGTTAGCTTCCTGGTGTAACCCCAGCAGAAATCTAGCCCCAATCTTCAATTCCACAGCAGATGCTGGATCTGATGTACGTTGCCTGGCAGCTTCCGGGTGTGCCAGTCTGTACAATCTAGCCCAGAATTCTTCTCTCCTCAGGAGTTGCTGGGTCTGGTGTACATTTTGGCGGCTTCCGGAGCGTCAAATGTATCACCTAGCCCCAGAATTCTTCTGACCCCTCTTTTCTGCAACCACCAGTTAGGCATACACATCAACTTCCTTCTTCCATTGACTTGAGCATTACAGATTAAAAAACAACACTTTTAACATGCAGAGTAAAGACTGGCAGATTTAGGAAAGCCATTATGTTAGTACAAAGTACTCTTGCTTCTGTGCCTTTTCCCATACTTACTTAGGGAACTCAATTTTATCCACATGCCTGCAGACCCTTAGAATGATCTTCTAATATTGTATACTTCAAAATGCATTTTCCCTTCTTTTGCATTCAACTCATTTACATAATAACAACAGGTTGTATTTTACCAAAATGCTGAGTACCCCTTCACAACTGAAGAGATAGTTTCATGCTGGGCTGACAGCCAACAACGCACCTGCCTTACATGAAAACCAATTCCCTCCATGGGGATCATGTGTTGTCATGTACCTGTTGCTTTTATTGTGAATCCTTTTCATTTTTGGCCAGCCACACTATATCAATTTGTGCACTGAGTGAAAAGTGATAATCCCAGGAGATGAACCATATACCTATTTGCCATTGTAAAAACTGGTTGCTTTCCAGAACTGAGCTATGGAGGACCAACCCCGCTTTTTGTCACACAACTCAATAAAACCAATACTATAACTGAAAAGAAATTAACATTGAGACATTTCCCTGGGCATACCTGTTTGCCATATACACATATCTTCCAATCCCTAGTGATAAAATAGGTAAACCAAACTTCCTGCCCCTCCTATACCTGTCTCAATCTATTGTTTTCCACATTCAAGATCTGATCATGCATGTGTCCCGAGTTTAGCATCTTGGCCACCTTTACCACAGTGGGGGTTGTCACTACCACCTGATAGGTCCCCACCCATGTCCAGGTTGCCCCCAATCCTTCACCCATGTCTCCTGGTTTGAGAGGGTGTGCCTGCACTTGTAGGAAAGAGCCCTATTTAACATTTTCTCCCTTGTCGTACTCAGAGCTTTCCCTAACACACTAACTCTTTCCTGTAGAGTTATGTTCCCCTAATCCATCCAAAAGGGCTTTTGCTGAAAGGTGACAGCTTCATGACTCTGTGAAGTATATATTGCATCTTCTTTTTCCCCATCATGATGGGACTCTGGGAAAAACAAAAACACTCCTGGTTTCTCTGTTGTGGGCTGCACATGGAATGAGAATGAAAGGTTTCTATAAAATGGGCTCAGAAGATGAATGTGGTATCATGCCACTTGTCCTGTGCTGGCATCCAGTCCAAAAACATAGCCAGCTGTATCTGGACCATACACGTTGAACTACTGTGTCTCCAGGATTTTGTTTCATCTTCTCCAGTTTCCTTAAATTCTGAGGTCTGCAGGTACAATGTGACTCCTCCGGGTGATTCCTAGAACAGTGGTTTAATCTTTGATGATCTTGTGGACAAATGCAGGTCTGTTGTTTGAGCCTGTATGATGTGTGGGCTTTTTTCAGGGCTGTTGTCGGTCTGTTAGCTGTCTCACAGCTTGCATCTCTTTTTCCTCCTCTGCCTTCTTCAGCAAGAGTCCCTCAACTGCAACTCCACTTCCAAACTGGAGAGGCGCTCTATCGCCTCTCAGAAATGCTCCCTTATTTCTCCCTCCCAACTCAGAAGTGCGCCGTCACCTCTTCTCCCCAGCTTGCTCGTAGGGGTGCTCCATCACCTCCTCCATCCTGCTGGGACTGCGCCAGGGAGCCTTTCCAGTTTCCATCTTATCGGGAACTGGTGAGGGGATGCTCTTGCAGTTCTGACTCGGGCCCTTTCCCGTATTCTCCATGCTTCTGCTGCCAACGTTTCTCACCAGAATGGCACAACTCCGAATCCTTACCCTTTGCAGTTTATGGGGTGAGGAACAAAACTTTTCCTCTTAACTGCTGACCACTGACATTATTCATGGAGTTCTGCTGTCGTCTTCCACAAAAGGATTCTCACCATACATCACCTCTCACTTGGTCCCTGCTGTCTTCTTCCACATATCCACCACATATCCACATCCTTCTCTGACTGTCTTCACCATCTGTCCAGATTTCTCTCACCTATGCCTCTTCTGCCCACACTGGGCACATTGGCACACTCCCGAGACCCTCTCCCTCTCTGGGTTTTCCTACCACCTTCTCATTTCCAACCTCTACTCACTTTGGATTTTTTTTACAAAAACTTACAGCTTCGTATTCGCAGGTGGTCTCCCATCCAAGTACTAACCAGGCCCGACCCTGCTTAGCTTCTGAGATCAGACGAGATGGGTGTGTTCAGGGTGGTATGGCCGTAGGCAGCTAAGCCACTCCCCTTTGCCCTCTTCAGCCCCTTGCAGCTCCTGGACTCTTGGCTGCCCTGCTAGTTTTTTCTGTCAGCCACTTGACTCTGCTGCATTTTATTTCCTCTTCCGCCTGGTTCTAAAATTCCAAACATCAGACGAACTAGGAAGGAGGGGGTGAAGCCCCCTTTTTCGGAACTGACTCCTCTGTTCCTGCTACTTATTGTCGGCTGCATCCTCTCAGCCTCCGCTGCATCCGCCGGCTTCCATTCTCCCCCCATCTGTCCCCTCAGGGGAAGGACAGGCAAACAGGCATGCAGAAAGGATCCGGTGGGGGTGGAACGTGGTTGTCTCCTAAAGAGCTGCAGCTTCAAGGCCTCTGTGGGGGCTCTACCTCTCTGTTCTTTTGCATTGGAATTCCCAAGGGTTCTTCGGGGAGACTTTATTCAGGTACTACAGTTCCCATGTGTTCAAGATTCCTATGTCAACTGCTTCTCCAAAAACTCATTGTCAGATAGAGTTTTACAGCTTTAAGTCCATCATTCCTGAACTTTCCCAACTTCCTCCTTTCTATTTATTGACTTAGAAAGGACTGGCCTTTTCCTGCTTGCAAATTGCACACTGATTTCTTCCCAATCTAGGCCTCTGTCTTCTGTCTCTCCCACTTGCCTCTTCCCTGGTGCCCTCCCGGCTGGCTCGCCATTCCTCATGTTGGATTTATTCTCCTCCACTCCTCAGTAGTGAACAAGGTCAAAAGCAACTATTGACAATCCTGCCAGTTAGAGACATGTGAGGCCATGATTCTGGAGCAAAGTTCTATTATTTAGTAGGTCTGACATGATGAAGGGTGTATATTGATAACTCTGAACTCACTGGTAGTCTGCCCCTGACTGCTGAGCTGAGTGGGGCCACTACCTCTTTCTTCACCACTGTCACCCTCTTCTTCCTCTCCACTTGGTTGTAATTTGCTGAAACATATGGCGGGGCTGTATGTAGTTCTTCTGGTTCCTCAAGGGGACTATCTAAACTTATGGGACCTCTTCCAAATTTCTTCTGAGTCTTGTCCCACCACTGCATACACAGCCTCAAGTGATGGTGAATGGATGGGAATTTGCAAACTGACAGCTCATTAAATATTCAGTGAAGTCTCCTTTCTCCCTTTTCTGAGACATGCGAGAATTTACCAGGAAACCAGACTTCGCTCCTATCATTAAAAGGGGAGAAACTGCCTGCCCCCTGTGTTACAGTCTCCAGGCTGTCAGGTTTGCTTTTCTTTTTTTTTCTTCTTTTTTCCTTTCTTTCAACAGGGAGGGGTGAGGGGGAATTCCTGGTGAGTGCAGAGTTCCTTCCTCTTTTTTTCTTTCTTTCCTTTTCAAATGCAGCTTTTTTTTTAAACAATAGACTCTGCGCTGAGCTCTGCCCATTGTGTTATCTTGCTGTAGAAGTGTTGCAAAGTACTAGAGGAGAATCTTTTCCTCCCTTCTCCTTTCCCTGTTTCCTATCCAACACCTTAAGGCTTATTATTTTTTCATTAACTCTCTAACTTTCTTCTGCTATTCCAAACCTCTTGGCTAAATAAATGTTTAGCCCAAAATCAGTGTATCCCACTATCACCAACCAGGCAAAAACTGCTTAAAATACATCCCTTCTAAACCCTTTTGAATGTTAATTGCCGGCCCATTAAATCTCCATCAAAGGGGTCAGACTTGGTCCTAGAAAATCCCCTTATTTCCTTTTAACATGGAACAAAGGGATCCCTTTCCCAGTTAATTGTAACATTTTCCCACTGCCTGAATTGCAAAATCAGGCTTCTTCTTACACCTAAGGAAAAACAATGAGACTCTGCATTGCTTCCTCACTATTTCTCATTAACACCTGAGGTTTTTGCACTGACTTTATTTCTGCCATTTCCCAGCCTCTGGCTGAGTTAACTTCTCTGGCTTAAAACAACAGAGAGCCCAAGAAGGAGGGGTTTCAGGAAATGGCTTCAAAGAAACACTGAGAGAGGAAACAAACCATTTTTTTTCTCTTTACACTACAACGGCAATCGTAAGTTTCCACTGAATCCTCCTTTAAATTCTTTTTGAAATTCTTTATCATGCACTCTCGAGTGCCGACTTCTCCCCCTCCCATTTCCTCCCGAGTTCCAGACAAGACACAATAGGAATGGGGTGGCACGCACGGGTGAAGGGGGTCCCGTGCGCCCACACAAAGGGGTTTTTCTCTCCAGTCACTCCAGCACTAGCTTACCACCATCCGGACGATCACGGCATGGACGTAAGAACTGCAATGCTGCAAGCATTTCATACACACATCTTTCATTCAGACAAACAACCTCCCATCTGGCCCATTAAACCACAACTGAGACGTCTCATTTATTATTCCGCCATACCAAGAGTTTTGGGGTTTCTCTCTCCACCGCTGAGAGGTACTCAGCCAGAAACTGGGGAGTGATGAGTTCCCCTTCCCCCTCCCAAACATGGGGGGTGTTACTCACCAGAGGGCCATGGGAGGCTTGGTTTCCAGCTGTAACCCGAGGTCCGTTGACTGGAACGCTGTCGCCAGGAATGCCAACACCCCCCCCAACCAAACCTCTTCGACAAAGGTCGAGGGCGCCCTGGGTTTTGTCAAGGGGGGGCCGCAATCCCCGCCGTCCAAACGTCCGTCAAGGGGGACAGAGAATAGTCCCTTCCCCCGTTTTCCCGGCCAATGCACCAGAAATGTTGTGGCCAAGAAAGTGAGACGACCAGGTTTCAAAATCAAAAAGCCATTTTATTGTTAACAATACCTTGTGCAAGGGCAACAGTTATCCCAGAACTGTTGTGTCCATTAATTGAGGTAGCATCACTATATACCTTTTTGCCTTCTATGTCAGCAATCAATCATTTACTAGCCCGCCCATCACTGGAGAAAAAGATCTTTAGTTAACTTTTGCCCATTACATCATTGACTGGCACACACGTGTACAGAAGAGAACAAAGAGTTAGTTTAAAATGATACAAAATAATGGTAGGGAGTATAGTGCCTCCTGAATTCCAGACCTTCGAATGTTGCAAGGCCATTCTCTAAAATTTGAGATAAGACAGACATCTGCAATTTACTCAGAGGCACAATTCAATTCGCTTGTTTTTCCTATTCAAGTGGCATTGGATTTAAGCCCTTTCACTAGTACAGGAAGACTCTACTAGTTCTGTTTAGCTCAGCACATAGCATTCTCTGTAATTCAGCAGAGCAGGCACACAGTTGAAGGATTTCTTCAGACATTTCTATAAGCATGCCCAGGGTCCTGAGGCTATCCAGACTAACCCTCCTCTACAGTCCACTTCACTCTTAGCCATCAAAATGCAACATTTCTGCTTACAAGCAACTTCCCAAGTATCGACCTATACTTATTGTAACACATTTCAGTGGCCAGGTTGGGGAGGCATAGCCAGAGGTTTGGAGAATAGGTAAGATGCACTGGCTCCCTGAGCTTGAGGGTCTTACGACCAGTGTCCCTTGTGTTGTAAAACCTCATCATCTCCATGGGGGAAAAAAACTTGCATGTTGCACATTGGAAGCCAGAGCAGAAAACCAATTCAGTTTTGGACAGGGGTAAAAAAAAAAGAATATGGAAAGAGTAGGCTGTTCAAGCATCCTCTGCCACTTAGTGTCCTTTTCCCTGAAAGCTTTTCCCTGGTACCCTTGATACTTTTTCTAGCAGAATTGAAATTCCAGATGAATGAGGATGAGACTGTTCTTACTGCTTTAGCCCTATTACACTTGGACTAATAATGGATCGGCCAGCTCTGCTAATCTTACAAGATACTAGTGCAAGATAAGAAAATGTGGTGGATGATAGAGAACGTTCAGACTAGAATAGTTATACACAATACTCATATTTGACAGTCCAAAAGTTGGACCGCAGTGCAATTCTGATGAAAGGCCCTCCCTCCATCCCAGCTTCCACCGCTCTGGCCTCAGAGAGAAAAGCAAGCGGGCACAACTCATAAATAGTATGTCCAAGGGCCCTGCAGCTGATGAAAGGCCTTCTTGCCATCCCAATGGCCACTGCCAGAGCCTCCGATGGAGAGAGGAGCAGCCAGAATTTTCTGGATTTAACCTCCCCCCTACACTGGTATTCTCTTCTTGTGTGTCTTATTTAGACTAAGGGAGAGCTTTTTTGGCTGAAAGGCAGAGTATGAATACTATGAATGAATGAATGAATGAATGAATGAATGAATGAAAGAACAAACAAACAAACAAATAAATGGTATGTCCAAGAGCCAGCATGACATCATACACTCTCAGCCCCAGAATACTCCATGATAGGTTTGCTTTATGGTTGCCATAAGTCAGAAACAATTTGAAGGCACACAACAACAACAACAACAACAACAACAGCAACAACAAAATATGTCTTCAGTGGACCACAGCAGGGCTGCGTCCTTTCTGTTCATGCAGACTTTTTATATACAGACTTTTTCCCAACCCAGTTGCTGGCTAGAGATTATGGGAAATGTTGTCTATATCTAAATGTACTAGTTTGAGGAAGGCTACTATATGCTACAGGGTGGATTTTTATAAGCAGCTTAATGAAGCGTTATTTGCCATCAAGCTGACTTCAATTTGTGGTGACCCTATGAAAAGAGATTTCCAAGAGCCCTAAACATCCACAGACTTGCTCGGGTCTTGAAAACTGAAATATTACAGCAAAATAAAAAATCCACAAGAGAGTGATAACATTATTGGGCCAATTAAAAAGCAAAAAATACATCATGCAAGCTTTTGAGGCTACACTGACTTCTTTGTCAGGCAAAGATGTTAGAAATCATACAGGAGAAGAAGAGAGATCATGTTAGAGTCACAAGCCTACACTTTGTGTCAGATGTTAACTTCTGTTGTCAGTTAAGATGGTCTGGAGGGATCTCAGTGCAGAAAGAGGACACTCTCCTTCTTGGCCATATGGGGATTGGAAACAAAGAGTAGAAAAATCCAGGTAATAAAATTTCAGCTCCATTAGCAGCAGCAAAGTAACTTCTGTTAAGATCCAGGTTATCTCTGTCCTAATTATGGATATTAGCCCCTTTCTTAGGCAGAGAATACTGAATTTCTTAAGTATTCTCTAAGGCCATTTCCGCACTGTGCTGTTATTCCACTTTCAACATCCTATGGAAAACTGGGGTTTGCAGTTTAGTCAGGGGCCTTTAGAATTCTCAGCCAGAGAGCTCTTTGGCTATAGTGGACTACAAACCCCAGAATTCCACAGGGTGCTGAAAGTGGAATACTAGCACCATAACAGTGTAGTGCGGAAATTGCCATATGTTGTTGTTGTTGTGCACCTTCAACTCGTTCCCCATTTATGGTGACCGTAAGATAAGCCTGTTTTGTAGTTTTGGTTGTAGGTTTTCATTTTCAGTAGCTTTTTTGTTCTGTTTGTACTGTCTGGTTTTATTGTATAAAAATTGTATGTGAGTGGTGAATGCCTCACGGCAGCAAGGAAAACTCCTAGCATGTTTAAAAGAGGCTGCGGTGAGGCCACTATTAAAAAAGCCCTCCCTGGATCCCACTGTTACCCTGTGAATTGGGGGTCCCGGGAGGGTTGCCCAAACAACAAACCAAACCTAAGCAAAGATGGGGAAATTAGCTGGAGCGCTCTCTTGGCTAATGAGAGGCAGGGCAATGCAGCAGGATCTTTTACCCTGTGTCTACAGCGTCAGGTCAGTGAGGAGGCAAATGGTTCAAACAACAATTAAGATTTATTAAACAGTTATTAAAGAAAAGCACAAACACACTCCTGACTAGAAAGGAAAAGATAATTTCAAGGGGAATGGGTGATACGCCACCTGTCCTGTAGTCCTGGATGTCAGGACCCTGGAACTCCAGGACACAAGCTCTGAGTCTGAGCCAGAGTCCCTGGAGCCTGCTGCACCAGCACAGCCCACTCCCGAGGCTGCCCCAGGCACAGAGCCCTTGGCCCCAGTAGTCCCAGCAGCAGAGCCAGGGGCTGCCCCAGACCCAGCCCAGCCAGAGGAGTTGGATAGTGAGTTTCAAGAGGAGGTGCCTACTTACCAGCAGCATCGGGAGCAAAAGAGTGCTCTCAGGAGGACAGAACGTTTAAATAGAAAACGCCAGGCAATCAGGGCCCTGCTGCGATAACACCTGGAGGAGTGATCTGCCTATAAAAGCAATCACTCAGCCTTGGGTCTTTTGTCGGCTCACAACTGACCATTCTGGGCGAAGTGCTTGTTGTGGATCTCAGCTTGGCCTCCTGAAACGCTGCCCGACCTGCTGGAACGTCGCCACCTCTTGATCCCGGACCAGCTCTGGTAACTTTGTTTGTTCAAACAGACTTTGACTGTGTGCTCGCTTGGCTGTGACGTAACAGCCAGGGAGTCTCCCTGCTGCTGGTATTTACTGCTATTTGCTGAAGGAAAGCCCTTTAATTTAATTTATTAAGCCTTATCTGCAAGAGACCTGTAGCCGGCTCCCTTGGCTGCTTGCCAGGCCTGGGCGTTGACACTGAAGAAGCCTGATTGAAGAGGAAGAAACCCGGTATGGCGACCGAGGGGAATCTGCTGAACCGAGCGGCAGTAAGGCAGAGTGAAGTTCGGGCGATCTGGCGAGAGTTCCAAAGAGCTCTCCAAAGCGGGGGATTTTTATAGGGAAAGCACAACCGCAGGCTAGTCTGGTCTTGGGCAGGAACAATAGGTTTTGGATTGGAGACAAAGCCTCCGAAAGGTCAGAATTTGCATGATTAAGTTAAAGTCCGAATTGACAATAGTATAGCCAGTATGTAAATGCGGCTAGCTCAGCAGTTAAGTACCTAGCTCGCCAGGATGTCCTCTCAGGGCGGAGGATCCCTTTGTGGTAGAGTGCATATGTAATGAAGGTGTTTGTTTCGGGAGGTCCCTTAAAGCAGATCTGGCAATATCCGGCTTGATTTGGTGGGAGCAGCAAGTAGTAGCCATGCCTAGCTTCAGGCTTGTTCAGCAGGCCTCACAAACACTTGGCTGGTGGCAGAGTAGGGCCGAATTATGATATCAAAATGATATCTTTGGTTCACCAAAGGCCAGGCCAGTACACGGTGGTAACACCAGCATCCTGAATAATTATTCGCCAGTCTCCAACATCCCTTTTTTTAGGCAAAGTTCTGGAGCGTGTGGTAGCCTCCCAGAACACAAGGGGTTTCTGGATGAAACTGATTATTTAGATCCATTTCAATCTGGCTTCAGGCCTGTTTATGGGATGGAGACAGCTTTGGTTGCCTTGGTGGATGACCTACGCTGGGAACTAGATAGGAGGAGTATGTCCCTGTTAGTTCTGCTAGATCTCTCAGCAGCTTTCGATACCATCAACCATGGTATCCTTCCGGGCCGATTCTCAGGGATGGGACTTGGGGGCACTGTTATGCAGCAGTTCCAGTCATTCCTGGAGGGGAGAACTCAGAAGGTGGTGCTGGGGGACTCCTGTTCAACTCCCCGGCCGTTGGCCCGTGAAGTCCTTCAGGGTTCTGTTTTGTCCCCCATCTACATGAAACCACTGGGAGAGGTCATCTGGAGTTTTGGGGTTCAGTGTCACCAATATGCTGATGACACCCAACTCTACCTCTCCTTTCCATCTGATTCCAAGGAAGCTGTCTTGGTCCTGAACCAATGTCTGCTGTCAGGAACAGACTGGATGAGGGCAAACAAGCTGAAGCTTGATCCAGACAAGATAGAAGTGCTCTTGGTCAGTTGAAAGGCAGATCAGGGAATAGGAACCTTGCCCGTGCTGGACAGGGTTACACTTCCCCTGAAATCTCAGGGTCATAGCCTTGGTGTTCTCCTAGATTCAACGCAGAGCCTGGATACCCAGATCTCAGCAGTGGCCAGGAGTGAATTTGCACAGTTAAAACTTTTGCGCCAGCTGCGCCCGTTCCTTGAGATTTCAGATCTGGCTTCAGTGACACAAGTTTTGATGACATCTTGGTTGGACTACTGTAACGTGCTCTATGTGGGGCTGCCTTTGGAAACTGTTTCAAAACGTGGCAACTAGAATGCTGACCAGGGCCAGTTACAGGGAGCATATAACTCCCTTGCTAAAAGAGCTCCATTGGCTATCTGTTTGTTTCTGGACACAATTCAAAGTGCTGGTTATGACCTATAAAGCCCTAAATGGCTTAGGTCCAGGCTATTTGAAAGACCGCATCTCCTTGTACAAGCCAGCTAGAACCTTAAGATCTTCTGGGGAAGGCTTTCTCTCTGTCCCACCACCAACCCAGGATCGCCTGGTGAGGGCACAGAAGAGAGCCTTCTCGGTGGCTGCTCCCACCCTGTGGAACTCTCTTCCACAGGAGGTTAGGTGGGCCCCCTCCCTGTTTTCCTTTTGCCCATAGGCAAAAACTTTTCTCTTCAAACAGACTTTAATGTAAGCCAGGAAGCTTTATTTATTAACTGTTGTATTGAAATATCCTTTTAAGTGTTTTTATGATTTTATATCTGTTTCATGTTTTTGAATGTTTTGAATGTATTTAATGTTTTTAAATGTGTCTTTATTGTTGGAAGCCACTTTGGGTCCCAATTCCAGGAGAAAGGCGGCCTAGAAGTACAACAAATAAATGAATAATATAATAAATAATAAAAAAATATTATTTTAAAAAATACATGGTGCATGTAAAGGTTTTCATTTTCCGTAACTTTTATTTTTTTGTGTCCTGTTTGTAGTGTGTAGTTTTCTTGCATTAAAATTGTATGTGTTAATAAAAATATTATTTAAAAATACATGGTGTATGTAAAGGTTTTCATTTTCCATAGCTTTTACGTTTTTTTTTGTTCAGTTTGTAGTGTGTAGTTTTATTATATCAAAAGGGCATGTGTTACTAGAAATATTATTTTAAAAAAATCACGTGGCGTGTCAAATGTATTTTGTGGAGGAGACCGGCACATCAGTTTGGTGCTATTTTGGCGGGAACGAGGCTTTAGCAGCTAGTCTCTAAAATCAGTTCCTCCCTTTCCAAATAGGTTGCAGCTGGATGGTCTTATTTTGGCGGGAACGAGGCTTTGGCAGCTGGTTTCTAAATCACTTCCTCCCTTTTCAAATAGTTTGCAGCTGGATGGTCTTTAAAATATATTTTTATATATATGTATGTGTGTGTGTATCTCTCTCTCTCTCTCTCTATACACATACATACAGTGAATTGCATCCGGTTATTCCACCAACTCTTCCACACCGACTAGCAATTTAACCTTAAATTTTTCCAAACGAATTTTAAAAAGCCCTTCCCAGTACTGCTATGTATAAACTCCTCCCGCTCTTTCCAGCTTTTACTCTGGGCTTTAGCACAGTCAGGCTCCTCCTCCTCCTCCTCCGCGGTTTCTGAGGCATTTCCCGGAAAGCAAGCACCCGGCCGTTGCCTGAACTAAGAAACGAAAGCCAGCGCGCCAATTTTTTCCAGCTGCAGAAAAAGACAAAGGGCGGCCATGGCGGCAGCGGGGGCGGTCAAGGGGCTGTCGGAGGAAACGACTTGTCCCCTCTGCCTGGACTACTTCACAGACCCAGTGATCGTAGATTGTGGGCACAATTTTTGCCAGGCCTGCCTAACCCAGTGTTGGGAGGCGTCTGATGGGGAAAGTGCCTGCCCCCAGTGCCGAGTAATAATTCAGCCAAGGACCTTCAAGCCAAACAGGCAGCTGGCAAACGTGGCGGGACTTGTCAAGAAACTTCAGGAGGGACAAAAAAGAGACGAGGCAGGAGACGGGAAAGAGAAGGGCGTGTGCAAGATTCACCAGGAGCCCCTGAAACTCTTCTGCAGGGAGGATGAAGCCCCCATCTGTGTGGTGTGCGACAAGTCCAGGGAGCACCGAGGTCACGACTCGTTTCCCGTGGAAGAGGCTTTCCAAGAGTATAAGGTAGGACGTAAGATAAATAATCTTGATTTTTTTCTCCAAAGTTTTCAGAAACGCCCTGGAGGCTGGAGTGGATGGCAGTTTGGATTCAGTATTTGCAAGTGTAAAGTGATGCACATTGGGACGGACGTATACAAAAATAATTTCGTATATTGCAAAGAGTAATAACTAAAACAGGAAAAATCATGATGATGATTATCATCATCACTGCTTTTATTTCTTCCTCTCCCTACAGCAGCTGCACAATCCACCGATATTTTCACTGTGCTGTAAACCACCACCCTACTGTGTCTCTCCACGCTGTTACCGTGCTATTTTTTCCACTTTCAACATCCTGTAGAATTCTGGGGTTTGTAGTTTACTGAGGCCCAAGAGCTCTCTGGCTGGGAATTCTAAAGGCCCCTCCCTAAACTGCAAACCCCAGGATTCCACAGGATGTTGAAAGTGGAATAATAGCACTATCACAGTGTAGGGCGGAAATGGCCTAAGAAGGACGTGGTAGGATGATAGTAGACAATGCAGTGAAAATGTTGGTTAATTATGCAGCTGCTGTAGGAAAAGGAAGAAATAAAAATGATGATGATAATAATGATTTTTCTTTTTTTAAATATTATTCTTTCATGTTGGGCAAAATTACAAAAGGAATTAAAAATAAAACTTCCAATATTATACTGCCTTAGATAAATCATGTCTGAACTACTATGTATAGTTCTAGTCATTGTACATGAAACAAAAAATACGGTAGAGCTAAAGAAAGTGTGGAAAGAGGCAAGCGAAAAGGGCAAGTTACAAGAGCAAGTAAAAAGAAAAGTTACAGAACTTGTGGCTGTTCACTTTAATAATAATAATAATAATAATAATAATAAAAAATTATTTGTTACCCACTTCCCCCCAAGACTTGAGGTGGGGTACAGAATAGATAGAGCTAAAAATCATAGTTAAAATACACATAGAACAATTAATTACAAATGTGTTATAGTTCAAATGTATTATAGTTAAAAGTACAATTAAAGTACAGTTAAAAGTACAATGAAAATACAAAAGCACAACTTGATGAGAAGGTGATTATGGGGAGACACAATAGCACTGTATACGTTCCCCATGCCTTGCATAATTTTAAATAGAAACCTCCCTTCCTCTGCGATATTGCTAGAACTTAGGTATTCTCACTGATCTATGAAACGTAAAAGGAAGTACTTCTCCAAACAGCACAGGGTTAAACCATGGAATTCATGCCGCCAGATAGAGTGATGGCTGCCAACTTGAAGAGCTTTAAAAGGGGACTGGATAAATTCATGGGGGGCTTAAATGGCTAGTAGTCAGAATGGCCATATGACCCCCATTATGACAGGCAGTGTGCCTCCATGTTGCAGTTGCTAGGAAGTGTGAGACAGAAGGTGTAGTTGCATTCAGATCCAGCAGACAGGCTTCGATGAGCAACTGGCCATGTTGTGAAATGAAGGTTGGCCTGAATAGCCCCAGTGTGGCTCTTTTTATGCTTTTATGATAACCTTAAGCCAGCATGGTGTAGTGGTTTGAGTGCTAGATTATGATGCTGGAGACCAGGGTGCAGCTCCCTGCTTGGCCGTGGAAACTCATTGGGTCACCTTCGGCTAGCTACACACTCTCATCCTCAGAAGAAAGCAAAACCCTTCTGAACAAACCTTACCAAATAGACTCCATCATAGGTCCGCCTTAGGGTGATCAGAATTCTGAAATAATTTGAAGGCACACAATAACAACGGGGATAACAACCTCTGGGTCCCCGGATGTTCGTGGACTTCAGCTCCCAGAAGCCCCAGCCACTATGGTCAATGCTCAGGGCTTTTGGGAGCTGAAGTCCAAAAACATCTGGGGACCCACAGGTTGAGAACCACTGGAGCCAGTTTTGTGTAGTGGTTTGAGTGTTGGATTAAGAGAACAGGAGACTAGGGTTTAAATCCTTACTCAGCCATGGAAACTCAGGTTGTGATCTTCGACAAGTCATGCTCTCTCAGCCTCAGAGAAAGACTGTAGAAAACCTCCTCTGAGAAAACCCTATAGTAAAGTCACCATAAGTCGGAGTTAACTTGAAGGGACATTGTTGACTGCACTGAATGAAAGCTTTGCATGCTCTTAGGGGTGAATCTACCCAGGACTTGCCTTGAGCATAAGGATGTTCTAAACTATCCCTTGACACTACAGCTGATCTCTGACTTTTTTTTATGTGTCTGTGTGCACATGCATACCTATTTATGCATGTATCTATTAACATGTTTGAAAACAGTGCTGTATGCTCCCTGTGAAATGATGGAATACTCATCTCAGTGGACTTGCACAGATGTGAGGGGTGGGGACAGCTACTCTGAGGCAGATCTGATGCCCTATAAAGCATAGTTTACTCATTGAGGAGGAGTAAGGTAGCTAGACTAGAGCTTAGGAAGTTTCTTTTTAAAACTGTAGTGAGTTTTGTACTAACCCTGGTGACTGTTGCAAAATGTAATGGAGTTCTTTTTTGATGAAGTAAGCTGTGGGTGGTAAAGGTCTTAGTGTTTGTCTACCACAGCTGGAGCTGTGTTGTCAAGGCTGGTGTGCTGGGGATGCCAGTCAGGAGGCTGGAAGTTCATGTCTCCATGAATAAGGCCGCCTGGAAAACACTGATTGTTAAGTGTATGTCTCCATCATGTTATGTATGGGAGTGGTCTAGTGCTGTTTTTTTACCCCATGATCTCAATGTGTTCAGTTGCTTCATGACTTTGCTCAAGTAAATAGCTGACTAGCTTGGACACACTGTGTCTGAGTTACTTGTTTTTCCTGCCTGGGACAGTCTGCAGGGGCCTGGCACAATAGTGTAGCTTGACACTCTGGACATGCTCTGGAGAGTCTTCCTACACGCTACACCCAACAAACCCAGCCCAAAAATGGTTAATTGCTGTTATAATTACAATTTTAAATGAAATAATACATCCTCTTCATTCAAAAGTGACCAAGAATGCATGTGAACTTTGGACCCTTTGATACATTGCACAGTGATTAATTGACAGTGTTCTCTTTATTTAAGCCACTGCTAGAATGAAGTTATAGTTAAAGATTCTTAATATCTGTTCTCTAAACATCATTTACTGTACTTGACTAGTAAAGACAGAGAAGGAGTGAAATCACAATTCTTACCTGATTTTTTCCTCCCCATGTTAAAACTTAGGAATGTTTGTGCCTAGTTTTCGAAGGAGGTCGTTCACTGGATTCAGATGGACTGACCCCCCAAGCATAACTCTTTTTGCTTTTACAGGGAAAAAACAAGATCCATCTGAAATCTCTACGAGAAAAAAGAGAAGAGCTTAAGAACCAGAAATATTTTCAGGAACTGAGAACGAAGGACTATCAGGTAGACAACTGCTAAGGCTGATACAGTGAGGCTGTGTATTAAGGGGTGGTTACCCAATCCACTTCATCAATAAGGAGAAATATGTTTTCTGGATTGGACAATGTATATCTGGTTGTTATGGCCTCAGTTTTGATCGGATATGCAAGTTGATGTCTGAAGCTTTCAAGTGATATCTTGTAAGGATGAAGGTTGGTTTGCATATTCCAGACAGCTCATAAAAAGCGTCCTAGCTCTGCATGTTCAGATCTTTCTTAGTGGTGAAATAAAATGGAAGTTGCAACGTCAAGTGACTATTCTTATATGAATGAGAGAGCTCTCAGTCAGGTGTCTACAAATTATGTTCATTATGTAAATTACATCTACCTGAGTAAAAATACCACTGAATACATGCAGAATTCCTTTCCTGTTTCCCTATGGATGTCCTGAAGATTAAATATTGTCCCCACCTCCTCTGCAAGAAACTAAAGGAGGCATACTCCTTCTAAATGAATATTGTTTTCCAGACTCTTTGACCCTGGCTGTGAACAATTTAAATGCTTCTGTGAACTTTAACTCATTTGGCTTCAGCAGGCTCCATTTTTTCCCTCATTGTTAAAAAGGACATTATATGTACAAGTGTACCTTACAGCAAGCCATTTTTTGTTGTTGCTAAACTAATGTTTTTTTAAAAAGCATGTAGAATAGCTTTATTTTCCTCTCTCCTGACATAAATGCATTTCAGAATTGTCTCCTTTTTAGAGAAGCACAAAGGGGATTTGGGCAAAGCTTCCAACAATTTAGGAATGAAGGGGATGTTAGATTACAATATCACCCCTCCTTCACAAACCACACTACTGACTGCAGATATCACAGTGTGAGACAATATAAATATTTTACCATGGTCTTGGCCTGCAAGTTAAAAACTGAGAGCACAAATATCTTGACATACTCGGTATGATTAGTTGCTAAAATTTATAGCGCATTTTTCTATGAGTTTTCTGCCGAAAAAGAGATGCTTGAATTAGATAAAAGACAAAACAAGAATGATCCAGTCATTAAAAACAAGCAAATATACAGAAAGCATAATGGCTCTAAATTAAAAATAGCATAAAAAGCAAAAATGACTGAAATAGAACAATGGTCTATAACAGCTAACTTTATTATAAGGATATTTCAATGTGTTTTTTGCCCCAGTGCCTTCTAAGTGGTGTGGGAAGGATTTTCACCACATTTTGCCCCCCACGGGCCAATTTAGGCCAATAAGAGGCCTGTTTTTAAAACAGGAAGTAACTTCTGTTCGCTTCCTGTTGTTAAAAAGGTAAAATGAATCACATCTTTTACGTGGTCTAATTAAGGTATCACCACAGTGTATACTATGGATTTTGTTTTATAATCGAGACCATAATTTCCTTTCTATTTTGTTGTTGTTTCCTTCACTGAACCTCATATTCTCTTTCTGTCCTTCCTTTAATTTGGATGTGTTTTTCCTCAGACACAGTTAGACCTGGAGAAGATGAAGATGAAATCTCTCTTTGAGACAGTGCAGAGGTTTCTTGAGGAGAAACAGCATTTCTGCTTTGCTCAGCTGGAAGATCTGGAGAAAGAGATGGAGAAAAGGCAAGAAAAAACCCTCACCAAACTCTCTGAAGAGATTTCCCAACTCACTCTGCTGATCAAAGAGATGGAAGAGAAGTGTCTACAGCCAGCCAGTGAATTCCTGCAGGTGGGATTTGACACACAGATTGTATCCAGGTCTTGAGGATTAAATACAGTGGCCCCTTCACTTTTGCAAATGTTTGGGGTGCAGAACTCTTATGAAAGTGGAAAAACTGCAAATAAATCCTCCCCTGTGCCCCCCTATGCCTTCTGAGGCTCCTCTCAAATTTCTTGCATTTTGCCTCAGCACAAAAGTGTGCTGGAAAAAGATGCATGGGAATTGGAGGGGAACTCTGGAGGGGAAAAGCCCCCTCTGTTCTTTTGCACTTCTCTATGCTGGGTCTAAAGGCATGGGAATGGGTGGGGGAGCTCCAGAGAGGAAAAGAGAGGTACACACAAGCTTCCTTCACCATTCCCATGCATTTTGCCTTGGTGTGTGTTCTCCTGCCAGGACCAAATGCATGGGGATTTGAGCAAGGGAGGCTCCAGAGGGGAGAACACATGTGTGTGCCTTCCCTCCATTCCCTTTCCTTTTTCTTGCCTGCCTTCTCCTTGCCTGGCAAAATGCAAGGGAATGAGAAGAGGAGAATGGTTTGGGGGGAAGGGATGTATGTTCACAAATAATCAAATTTGCAGTGGTCAAACTCACAAATGTGGGGGAGGACTGTAAATCATTGGAGAAACTTTTCTCTTTGACAAAAGAGGAGTTAAAGGAATTCCCCATTAAAGTGAGAACAAAACAGGGTTTATCCAGTCTGTGAGTTAACGTGGTCTCCCATGTTCTCTTTTAGGACATCAGAAAATCCTTGACCAGGTAAGGATATGGCTCCTTCTGTACAGCACTGTTGGTTTCCCCTGCTGTGTTGGTGTGAGGTTCAGTCCCATTGGAGTGTGTTTGGGAAGTTTCCTTTAGTACTTTTCATGGCACATATGTTCTCTCTCTAGAGTTGATACTGGCGTCCTGTTTTTAATGATGCTTTTTTCACTTGCACTCCATCTTCAGTCTCACTGAAAATACAAAACAGTCTTTCAATTTTTTAATCCAACTTTGTGTTTTTAAAGTATTCAAAAGCACAGAACACTGCTGCCAGTTCTGGATGGTGAGTCCCAAAATTGCAAACTTAGTTTTAAGATCCAAGCCCAAGCCCTTTTCAGTTTGCTATCCTGTGTGGCCCTGGCATGTATCTCATAATAATCTGCAGTCCTTAGGATCTGATATCATGTAGTTTTTTGGGAGAGGAGAAGAGCCATTTACACTTCCACTTTGATGACAGTTGTATTTGTCGTTAGAAATCCAGTTTTGTCTTAGAAAGCGGGATTTTCAAAAGCTGCCTCATACAGAATCAAACAGTGTGTCCATTCAGCTTAGTGCAGACAGCTCCAACTTGAAGAACAGCCTTGCACAAGTCTTGCGAACTGAGGGTTCTGATTTCTTTATTGAGTCAGTCCATCTGTAATGCAGTCTTTCTCTTTTCTTGTTGCCTTCAGTTTCTCCAGCATTGTTGTCTTTTCCAGTAAGCCATGTTATTTTTCAAATGCAAACTAAGCAGTGTATCAGCATGAACCCACTGGCCCACCAGTGTTCTCTTTTTGCTCATCCTCTTCCCACAAAGAGCAGCAAAGAACTTGCTGTGAGATTGGAGAATACAAATGGAGAAATGTGTCAGTTTTGCCTCTTTCCACATTCATTATTTCAGATGTTCTTAAAATCTTCTGGAAGTGAGCTGAAATTGACAAATCTGTGTCTCATCCTTTGTTTTTGATGGTGGGTAAAGAGTTGTTTATTTGCTCAAGACTTCCTGCATTTCTACTGCTATGGCAGGTTTGTCTGGGGTGTTTTTATTTCTTCTATTGATGGCTGTATCATCTCTTTTAAATTGCTTGGTGTTTTTAATTCATTATTTCATTATAGTGTTTCTGTTTGTATGTGGGCATTGGAGTTTTTTCTTGTAAGTCACCATGAAAGCCAGCTGGTACAGGGCCACAAATATATTTTGGAAATAAATAAATAAATATTT
Source organism: Iguana delicatissima (assembly GCA_948472985.1). NCBI lineage: Eukaryota > Metazoa > Chordata > Lepidosauria > Squamata > Iguanidae > Iguana > Iguana delicatissima. The sequence continues at coordinate 148,789 of CAOKZL010002203.1, read as the reverse complement.
AAGCTCTTTATTCAAAAGATTTCAAATTCTGAAATGGTACATGAGGGCACTGTTCTAGAAGTGAGTCTGGTCTAACATTCAATATTGCTATTTAAATGCAACAAGATTGCAAGAGAATGATTTTCATTAAATTTAACCATGTTCCCTTCCAGATGTGAGAATAACTTAGTGGGATATGTGGTAGATGTTTCTCCAGACTTGGAAAAGAGACTCAGAATGACTTCTCAGAAAACCTCTGCTTTACAGAAGACCACAGAGTTCTATAAAGGTACTAGGAATAGCAAAACCTCTGTTAGCAATTTTGAGGATATTTCAGGGTAGCCTTCAAAGATCACAGGCTTCTTTATCAGGTAAAGATGATGAAAAAAGTGTGCAGGGGAAGCGAAGTGATTATTCTTGGAGTCAGTTCATCTGTATTTTTCCTTTTGGATGTTTCTTAAAGAGGTTGATATAGTTGAAAATAGAGACTACACCCCCTAGTTGGAAGCTGACTTCCAATAAAGGCAGTAAAACAGAGGGAATAAAGTTTAAATTCTCCATGTTGCAAAGCATACCCCCCTCCCCAAAAAACTGTTTGTCTCTCTCTTACATCAGGCTCAAGACCATCACATCATGTTATCCATGTTAAACTGTGTGTGTTATCAAAAGTGGTGTACTTAGTTTTTTTCTGTGGGTAATGATTTTTTTAAACAACATCATTTATTTGTTTTAAATTGAGTGGAACAAGAAAGCTCCCCAGTGGCAAAGATCAATAGACTTCTGGGGATGTGTTATGTCCCAGGTGCTTGTTTGTTATGGAAACAAAACTGTAAATGGCAACTAGTGTGGCACATCCTGCAGGCCTGGGTGAGAAGCCATAAAATTGGATGGTGTAGGGAAGTGAACTGATGTGGACCTAATGACACTGTAATTCCAGGCTAGTTGGAAGGGAAGTCATATCCATTTTAGATAGGTACTGACATCAGGGTTCCTCAAAATAGCTGGAGAGAGATCATGGGAAATCATCACCCCCGAATGCTTTTTTCTGAGAAGGGGAAAGAAAGCTGCATCCTTCCGCATCATAAAACCTCTTGACTAGGTGAGGGGAGATGTAGAAGAGCAGGCTCTTTCTCTTTCCTCATCTCCCTTCTGTTGTTTTCTGAAGAAGGATGGTAGCTTGTCTTTGATGGACCTGCCTTGCTCATCAACGAAGCCACCAGAAGGGATCTCTCAGTGGTTAAGTAGATCTTTGATGCATCCTTATCTCGAGCAAAAGGAACTGTGATATAGATCAAATAGGGCCCATTTATACTATGTTGGTATAGTTACTACTTTTATGAAGGCAACCTCCCCAAGGAAAGGCCTCGGTCTGCCTTAAAAGGGAAACGTTGGGAGGATTAGGCCAGCTGTGCTAATTTATAGGTAGTTACATGTTAGTACAACCAAGGCTGTTTCTTTGCTGCAAAACAACAGCTCAAGAATCTCATTTGCTCAGACTGCTTTTCATCCTTAGATCCTGGACTGCTTTGACCCCGTCTCTGCTCTTGCTGACTCTCCATGTATGCTACCGGGCTGACTTGGTTTCTCTACTGTTTATTCTCTTGTACTGAAATACACTTCAAAATTTGCCATCCTGAAGCACTGTCATCTATTTCTCAGTTAGTAAAATGTTTTGTCAGTGCATGAGTCCAAATGAAAAGTTCTTCTTCTTTCTTCTTCCGAGGACCCCTTTCCTTTCACTTCTCTAGGTGCAGACTCAAGGCTTGGTGATAAAGCATTATGCCGAGTTGCGTGATCTTGTTTCAAATGCTGACTGGAAGTTATCTAAATTATGATTCAATTTATTTGCATATTTTTCGTTTATGGAATTGTGGAGTTGAGTCCTGGGTCTGTCACCTTGTCGCAGACTCCATATTTAAAACAATAAAGTATGATTTAAAATAGAATAATCTGAATTTAAATGAGGAGTTCTGTGTACAGTGGGCCCTTGATATCCAAGGGAGATTGGATCCAGGACCCCCTGCAGATATCAAAAATCATGAATGCTCAAGTCCCTCTTATAAGGGGTGTAGGGCATCAATGGAGGTGGCAGCAAGCCCCAGCTGCCAGCTGTGACATTCTTTGGCCTCCACCACTTCTGGATGCACATCAGTCACCCACTTCTCACAGAGATCCCTGGTAGCTGGGATCTCTGCTCCAGACCTATGCCATTTTTAAAAGGGGCTTACTGTATAAGTCTTACCTGGTGGGGCTTGCAGAGAGACTGAAGCCTTGTGATATGAGGCTTATACAGTAAGTCTCTATTAAAAAGTGTATAGGGCACCAGCAAAGGTGGAGACAGGTCCCATCAGCTGCCCACTCCTGCCTTTCAAAGTAACCCTGCCACCTCAAAGGCTGAAGCAGGCAGCTGGTGTGCTTGCCACTGTGGGTTCAAATGTACAGTATTGTGTACATTGAATCATCCTCAGTGGGTGGAATCTGTGGTTCATGAGCTTGGGGATATGGTGGACCCACTGTATGTGAAAGTTCTGAGGGTTTGTTTTGTTTTTGTTTTGTCCAGGAAATGGCTGTAGTAATTTTTTTTTGCATTTCCCCCCCTCTGTGCAATAGAAAATCTGGAGCAAGCTCTGATCACAGGCATATGGGAGCAAACTTTTCAAAAAGGTAACTTACTAAGACTGGAAGAGAAAGTGCCTGAATTGAGGTGCTAGAGAGGCCTGCGCACTGTTTTTGGGAGACTAATCACAGTGCGCCCTCTGTATATATGCAGGTTCCATTCCAGAAATCCTCGTGTAAAACAAAAACGTGAATGCTCCATCCCATTATTGTCAGTGAATGTAACATGCATGTACATGCATCAGTGCATACCAAGCATATCTGTTGACAATAATTGGACACGGGGCTTCATGTGACCTAGAATTTGTGTGTGCTGAAGCTGCCTCAGCAGAGATCGGACTGTATGGAATTAATATATTCATATTAAATTACCTTCAGGATTCACATGGTGTGAGAGGCTGTGTTGTTCTTTTTGAAATGATGATCTGATTATAATTTGTCACCTTTCTCTCCTCAACACGTTCTTGCTGTCAAGCCCCAAAGAAAGGTAACTCTTTGAAACAGGGAGGGTGCTGATAGAGGGTCAGGCTTGAGATGAAGTCCCTTGTTCAGTTATCAGGTTAGAGAGAATGGTTTAAATAATTTGGAAAGAGTGGAGGAGGTGGAAATGCAAATAAAAGCAGGTATGATGTGCAGGTGAAAATGTGCGCTCTGAAATCCCTTTGTACTCCAAGCACCAGCTCTCCAAGTAGAATGCCAGTATCTTAGCTGGCCTGCCAGCTGAATGAAGGCTGTAGAAATTTTTTTAAACAATTCAATAATAAATTAAATATTTGTCTTCAGGATTGAATTCATGTGAAGGGGATCTGTTCTTGTTCTCTGAAAGATACTCTGATTATCAAATTATCTGATTATCTGTTTTCCTCATAACAGATTCTCCCTGTCAAGCCCCAAACAGAGGTAAGTATCTGAAGAAATAATAATAGTGATAGTGGTGGTGGTGATGATGATAATGATGTCTTTTTCTGGTTTGGAACTCAGGATGGATTACAACAGTTAAAACAAACATCGTGAAAATTTATAGCATAGAAAAGTTAAAAAGTTAAAACACAGCTAAAGACACAAACTATTAGAAGCAGCAACAACAAACAGAAGTCCCGCATGTTATAAAAAGGTCTGTTTCCCCCTAAAAAAATCAGTTCTTCTTCGTGGTCTCTGTGCCTCATACATTAGGAGCTTTCGCGCCTGCGCGGTAGCGTTCGGAAGATTCTAGAGCTCGTTAGCTTTGGCGGGAACCCCTCCCCCACATCGGTACTGCGCATGCTCCTCCCGCCGACTAACGGTCTCTCCTCAGTTCTTTCTTGTCCGCCTCAGCGTACAGAAGGTTCTGCTTGTTGGCTTGCTTTTCGATTCTGCTTTTTGGTGTTTTCGACTTCGGATTTGGCTTTTGACTACCCCTCACGGATTTCGGACTTGGCTTTGGTACTTTCTCGATCGGTTTTGACCCTTTTCTGGCTTTGATACTTTTTTGATCTCGACTGTGTTTGGCGCCCCTGGACTTTGCTTTTCTTGCCTTGCCCCCATTTTTATATCGGTTCTTCAAACGGGGCTCCTCTGGGGGGAAGGAAGGTCGCTCCTGGACAACACTTAAGTGCTTATTTTTTTTGGGGGGAGGGGCACAACGTTCAGGCGGGCCCCATTCAGAAAAACCCCACACGCCAGACTCTCCGCACAGGTCGCAGGTAAATCCCACTGTTGGGGGGAAATCTCGGGAGAAAAGACCCGAGACGATGGCCGAACGCCGTCTTTTTTCTTCTTCGGCAGCGGCGGCGGCTGCCGTGCCCTCGACCTCGTCGAAATCGTACGGGCCGGTACCGAAGAAGTGCCGAGGATACCGAAGATCTCAGCAATTCGGGCGGGGGGGAGGACCCTGCGGGCCGAAAAGGCCCACCCTCCTCCAGGCTGCTACCGCGGCTCAAGGGCGGAGCCACTGAGGGCCTGGGGGGGGGGAGAGAGAAGGGGAGAGAAGCGCCCTCCACCAAAGGTGGTGCAACCCCCGACTCCGCCACCCACCCAGCCCCCGGGCCCTTGCTATGGAGCTCCCCGTGGAGGAGGAGCCTCCGAAGGGACGTAATCCTCGAGGTGTCGGACGAGGAGCAGGTCGTGCAGGCCTCGCCCCCTTTTAACCGCCCGACCCATCACGGAGATCACCCCGAGTCGCCGTCCACCCTCGGCAGAATGCCGGGGGGTTTGGGGTGACGCCCCCAGCCTCCGACGCGACGAGTCCCGCAGCGGGCCAGGCCTCCATCCCCCCCATTGAGATGCCCCTGGAGAGGCATCGCTCGGGAGAGAGGTATCTCCTGCCTACCTTGGAAGGTATGCCCAGGAGCAGGTGTGTCAGAGCGCCCGGTCTAACCATTCCCCCTGCGTCCCGGGCCCCCGTCCACCCAGACCCTTGGTACTGGTCGCCTCGTCGCCGGTCTCGTTCGCCACCGTGGGAGGCTCACTACCCCCGCTATGAGAGGTCACCCCTGCGCCGCTCGCCGAGTCGCCGCCGGTCCCAAGCCTTCACCCCCCCACGGGGGCCGGGTTCTCCACCGCCGCGGATGACCGGCCCACAGCCCCCGACCGGCGCCACAGCCCACCGGCCCCAGCCGGGGGGGAGCCTCCCCACCCACGCAGGCGAAAACCCCCCCCCAAGGCCCCGTCGTGCCCTGCAGGTGACTCCGATACCGGTCACGACATGGGCCCGGGATCGGACGACCCAGCCTGCAGCTCCGGCTGTTCCCTGGCAACTCCGGCCCCTGGGCCGGCCGAGGAGAAGGAGGCAGAGGTCGCCATCACCATCCGGCGGCTCCTACGACTGGGAAACCCCTATTCTGCTGAGTCCACCCCTTCTCATGAGTCTCACCGCTGGGGTTTCAAAAGCCAGCTCCGAGTTTCCGCCGGAGGACGTCCCCGTTGGGCACCTTTCCCGATGGCCACAGCCCGGGCCTGAGGGGTCCAACCTGCTCCCCAAGCCCGGGGACCCTGTCTTCCAGTACTTGGAAGCCCCCCCACCATTGACCGCACCGCTGCCGTCCCACCCTGGTGGATGCGATGAAGCAGCCGTGGGCGAGCCGGCGTCACACAGCCTATCCCTCATAGGCTGGAGCATCTGTACAGGACACAGAAAAAGAATGGAGTTCCCTTCAACACCTGTACCTAACTCCGTAGTGGTCGAGTCGGCTAGACGAGGGGAGGAGAGCACATACCACCCCTCCGGACCGTGAAGGAGGGAGCTCGATCCCTTTGGGCCCGGGAAGGTTCACTCGGCATCGTCCCTGGTGGTCAGGATGGTGAACACGGGCATGCCTCGCGGCATCCATGAACCCCTGTTACCGATTTCGCCCGCCCCCCCCGACTTGCCGGGGGAAAGTCACGCGCCTAGCCTCAACTTTTTCCCGGGAGGCCGGGGGTGGTGGCTACGAGAGCTCACCTCGAGCACGCGCGGAGGCTACCTCGAGGGGGAATGGTTCGTGCCAGCCCTCCGACGCACGCGTGGCTCCGGTCCTGTGGGCTCCAGGAGGACAGCCGTCGCCGCATTGAAACCTGCCGTCGAGGAGAGGGGCTTTTCCATTCCTCCATTTGACGGGCTATGGACCCATCCGTCAAGGCCCGGCTGACTGCGAAGAAGATGGCAGAACCAGCCTGCCCAGATTCGCCGCCTTTCCAGCCGAGGCCTACGTAGGTCTTCTTCTTCATGGGGCGACCAGCCGCGGTCCCCGTGGCGTGAGGCCGTCGCCCCCTCTTGGGCCCTCCAGGAGGCTTCCCAACACGGCCCCCCCCTTCGCCGCCAAAAAAGTTCCTCGGGAGCGAAGTCCAGGTTTTGACGGCCTTCGCAGGACTCCACCCGTGCCATCCTTCGCCCTTCCAGTAGAACTGTTTCATCACCCGAGCCTGGCCAGGCACTCGACTGCTGGCGGAGATCACTGCGGACTCCTGGTACTCCCATCGTCCGCCTGGGTTCCCCATCGGTTCCAGGTATTCCGCCTCGGGGTGTCACCATTCACCGGCCAGCTCGGCTCTAGTGCAAAGGTCCAGTCCCTCCGAGAGGGAGCGACAAAGGGGCCCCCACCTTCAGCCAGACCACCGGCTTCACTCGAGGACTCACGGTGCCGAAGGTGGACGGATCCCTGGGGCCCCAAACCCAGACCCCAAGGGGTGACGAATACATCTCCCCCAAGAGGTTCAAGATGGTCACGCTGCCGTCGATCCTCCCTTTCTCCGCCGAGGGGACCCCCTTTGCGTCCATAGACCTCAAGACGGTATTTCCAATCTCGATCCGCCCGCACAAGGAGAACCTTCGGTTCGCGATTTTTTTTTCACCAGCTACCAGTACCGGGTGCTGCCGTTCGGGCTTTCCACCGCACGAGGGTGTTCACCAAGTGCATGGCTCCGGTCGTCTCCTTCCTGCGGACGAAGGCATCTCCGTCTACCCTTACCTGGACGATTGGCTATTGGTGGTGTCCTGCAGACAGAAACTGTACAGGACGTTCATCGGACTTTGTCCCTTCTCCCCCCTCGGCCCCACCAGGGGAACCCCAGAAGTCCCATCTCGAGCCCGCCCGGGTTTCGATTCATCGGGGCGACCCTCGACTCGGTATTTGGCAAGGGCCTTCCTCCCAGACGAAGGGGCGACGCTTCGTCGGGCGGCGTCGTTTCCTCGGACCTCAACACTGCAGCGAGGAGGCCACCCCCGCTCCCGGCTACATGGCCTCGGACCACGCCGTAACCTACCTCTCCAGGTTACGCGCTCGGCCGCTCCAGCACTGGTTCGTCAGGGCCTTCAATAAATCCGGACGACCAGCCCTTTTCCGGCCACAACAGGGACGCCGATCGCTCCTGGGGGTGGAGTTGACAGGGGAAACCCCCTGTCAGGGATGCCGTTCGCGAATCCAAGCCGTCGTCACGATAACGAGATGCCTTGCTCTTGCTTTGGGAAAACCCCACCGGGGATCTCCGAGTCCGAGGCCGGTGGATGGACGACGATGTCCTCCACATCAACTCCTGATTTTTGGCGATCCACAAGGCCCTGAGCCGACACCCATCCCCGGGCCACATGGTGTTGATCCTCACCGACAACACGACGCGGTCTGCTACGTGAACAGGCAAGGGGGACGCACTCCACCACACTGCTGGGCATCGCACTTGAACTTTGGAACTCGTGCGTCCTGCTCCAAAATGCACCCTGTGGTGGTTACCCCGCGGGAGGAACACCACGCGGACGCCCTCAGCAGGGACACCACCTCCACCCCCAAATGGTCCTGTCCGAGAGGCCTTCCGGATGCTTCGGGACCGATGGGGCGAGCCCCAAACCCTCGACCTGTTCGCGGGCCAGCCAGATGCGAAATGGGCCCCTTCTGTTCCAGGGCCGGTCACGATCGCCTTCATCGGCGACGCCTTCCAGTTCCCGTGGGACGAGGGGTCTACGCCTTCCCTCCATTCCCGCTCCTGGGCTGCGTGATCGCGAAGATCATCGCGGGCCAGGCGGCGTTGGATCCTGGTGGCGCCGTACTGGCCGAGGCAGCACCCGTCAACTATCCAGGGCCCGGGGCAGGGGGCTTCAGGTTTCCAACGGTACCAGACCTGCTGTCCCACTCCGACGGACTTGCCCCCGGACCTGCCGGTGTTGGCCCTCCATGCCTGGAGGATATCGCCAGCACCAGGGAAAAGGGAACGTCTTGACCGCGACCCGGAAGGAGTCCACGTGAGAACCACCACTATAAGTGGCAGCGCTTCGTGGCCTTCGCCGAGGAACGTCGAGAGCTGGTTCGCCTGTCACCCTGCGTACCGTGCTCCACTTCCTCCATCTCCGGCAACAGGGCCCCGGCCTTTCCCCTCGCTCAAGGTTTTACCTCGGCGATTGTGGCAACCCAAAAAGGCACGATCTCCTTTTTTTCAGGACGAACGTCAAACCCGTCCTGAAGGGCCCACAGCACCTTTACCCGCCGGTATTGCTGCCGTACCGCCATGGTCGCTGTCATTGGACTGTCCCAGCTACGAGGCCACCCTTCGAGCCCATGACCACGACGGACGACAGGCTGCTCGCGATGAAGACCGCTTCTAGTGGCCGTCACCTCGGCCCCCGACGGGCGGGAGAGTTTTACGGCGCCCCCACCGTGCGATGAACCAACCATCTTTCACCGCGACAAAAGGGGGTCCTCCGGCCTGACATTTCCTTCCTGCCGAAGGTGGTGTCCAACTTCCACCTCAGCCAGGACATCATCCTGCTGGCCTCTACCCCAGACCCGACGACACCTCTGGAGCGTCCCTTCACTCCCTTGATGTGCGTCGGGGGGCTGGCCTTCTATAAGGACAACTGCAGCCTACAGACAGACACCCCACCTTTTTTGTCTGTTATGGCAGGCGTTGGAGAGGCCACAAAGTATCCACCCAGCGTTTCTCTAAGTGGGTGATACAGACTGTTCAACTGGCGTATGAGCTTGCCAGGAAGCCTCCGCAGACCTGCTTCCCCCCCTTTTACCAGGGCCGTGGCGACATCTGCTGCCCTCCCCGCGAGGCGTCGACCTGTCGGAACTCTGCCGGGTGGGCGACCCGGCCCAGCGTCAACCTTTGTGCACCACTACGGTCGACTGCCGTTCCAGGGAGATCCCCGGTTTTGGGCGTGCTGTGCTGCTTCTGTGCTCAGGATCTGGGACCTGACCCACCATCCTACTGGTAAGCTACACAGTCTCCTAATGTATGAGGCACAGAGACCACGAAGAAGAAGAACAGGTTGCTTACCTGTAACTGTGGTTCTTCGAGTGGTCATCTGTGCCCTCATACATCCCCGCCTTGCCTTCCCCTCTTTTTCAGGTCCCATCTGCTTCGGCGGACCAGAACTGAGGAGAGACCGTTAGTCGGCGGGAGGAGCATGCGCAGTACCGGCGTGGGGGAGGGGTTCCCGCCAAAGCTAACGAGCTCTAGAATCTTCCGAACGCTACCGCGCAGGCGCGAAAGCTCCTAATGTATGAGGGCACAGATGACCACTCGGAAGAACCACAGTTACAGGTAAGCAACCTGTTCATGCCAGTCCTTAATGTTACCATTTTGGTCTCAAATTCTGGTGTGTCAATTTTGTTTCAGTTTTGCACAATTCTTAGATTAAGTACTACTACTTCTTGATTTTAGGTATGCTGGTTCAAAAACATTCTAGTTAGAAGACTGCTGAGTGCCTTCCTCAGTGAGAGCATTCTTTGTAGCCTCATCCTGACCTGCAACACACTCAGCAGTCATAATACTGAAATCTGGTTAAAATACAGAAAACAGAAGAATAAATGGCACAGTAAAGATGGAAGGACATGAACGGTGCCATTCTTTAGGGGTCTGATCTGGGACTTCTGCTTTTTAGCATGTTCATGAATTACCTGGGTTTAGGGGTGTTGCGTGAAGTGGCCATGCTTGCTTAAAATGTCAGATTTTTTTAAGGAGGGTAAAATAAACATGAATTGCTTTAAAATTAGGGTTTTTTTTTGCCAAATTGGGGAATAGGATTTGAAGTGACAAGTGAGGTTGAAGGTAAGCAAATATAAAGCGATGCATATTATGACTAAACATCCCAACTTCTAACTCGTGGGATCTGAGCTGGTGATGAAGGAAGATGTTGGGGTTTTGATGGATAGCACAATTAAAATGTCCATCTATTATACAACTACTCTTTTGAAAAATGGAAAACTGTATATTTTGCAGAATTATATAAAAATCCTATAATAGCCTTTTAATTTTTTTCTAAGTCTGTAGCACAACCATACTGCAAAATTGTTCACAGTTGTGGGTACTATGACTGAAAAAGGGTGCCATGAAACTGAAAAAGGTACAGAAAGGAGAGAACCAACATGATCAAGGGTTTTGGGCAACCTGCTTAAAAGGAAAGACTACAATCAGTGGGCTGTTAAGCACAGATAAAAGGCACATCTGGAGCCTTCATAGAGGGTGGGAATTCTTCTTCCTTGAAATGGAGAAATTGGACATATAGAGCTTTTAAAGGTAAATTGAAGAAGTTATTGGAGGACTAGCTTATATACGTGCCATTGCCTTGGATTTTATTTTCTCTTAGGTAATGCTTGTTAGAAAGATTTGAGATCCTGTGTCTCTAATTCCCCAAACTTGCCCAGTACCTGTAACTTTTCCCCATATTCCCCAATCCAATCTATATTCAGAGTTATTAACATAGAGAGATTGGTTTCCTGAGAGAATACACTGTCCTTCTCCTTGCTGCTAGACCTCATCTTCGTAGGAACTGGCCAGGCCCAAGATCTCTCTGGCTGAAAATTCTAAAGCCTCCTCCCTAAACTGCAAATCTCAGGATTCCACAGAATCTTTACAGTCAGCCAGTCATATGAAGGCTTCACCTCATACGAACAAATATACAAACTTTGACTTTTATATAGGAGATAAGACTATCCATAGCTGCTAGGCATTATGCATATACATTTTCTCCAGAACCGAAGGAAACATTCTGTTGCAAATCACTTGCTAGGAAGCATAAGTGGGAAGGTACTATTGGACCCCTATGCTTTCTCTGGATTTCCTATAGACTTCTCACTTGTCAGAAAGAAGGGATAGCCATATTTAAATATTTGAAGGGATGCCATGTAGAGGAGGGAGTGGGCTTGTTTCCTTCTGCTCCAGAGACCATGGCAAGGAATAATGGATTCAAGCTGCAGGAAAGGAGATTCCACCTGAACCTCAGGAAGAACTTCCTGACAGTCAGGGCTGTCCGGCAGTGGAATCTGCTGCCTCGGAGTGTAGTGGAGTTTTCTTCTTTGGAGGTTTTTAAGCAGAGGCTGGATGGCCATCTGTCGGGAGTGCTTTGAGGGTGTTCCTGCATAGCAGGGGGTTGGACTGGATGGCCCCTGTGGTCTCTTCCAACTCTACATTTCTGTGCTTCTATGATTCTGTGGAACAGAGTGCTGTACTACAAAGTCCCTTGGTCTGACGTAGCATGATTTCTTGCATGGCATTTTTGTCTTTCCTACTTTCTTCCTTGTAGTGAATGTGACTCTGGACCCAGAGACAGCACATCCTAAACTTCTTCTGTCTCAGAGCCTGAAGAATGTGAGAATGCTTCCAAGGGCACAGGAGCTACCTGACAATCCAGAGAGATTTGACACGGAGCCCTTTGTGTTGGGCCGTGAGAGATTCACTTCTGGAAGACACTGTTGGGAAGTAGAAGTGTACTCAGCTGACAAGTATGCTGTTGGGATCTCAAGAGGTTCTGTCAGAAAGAAGGGAGATATCCAATATCCAGCAGAGGGGATCTGGGCAATACAGCACAAAAAAGATAGAAACGGATGTTCAGAAATCTCAGTTTTTACTTTGTCTGGTGAAATCTCTTTTTATGTCAGGAGCTCATTCTGTAGGATATATGTGGCCCTGGATTATGAAGAGGGTTATGTGGAATTTTTTGATGCTAATAGCAAACAATTCATCTTTGCTTATCATTCAGTATCATTCTCTGGTGAGGAAATCCGACCTTTTTTCCATGTACCCTGCACCGGAACTCTGCAATGTTGATCCTTCAGTAGAAACCAATCCCTTTCCACAGTCTCACCAAATGGCACTCCACGGCTTTCTTTGCAGCTTTCTGAGACTCGACCCAAAGGTTGCAGAAATAGAGGCTTCCAGGTAGAACTTCAGTGTTTTGATCATAGAGTCTGAAATCTTTCATCTGCGAAACTGCAAATATAAGAGCAGACCAGGGATAGAGGGCTGCTTCGGTTACTGACTATTAAAAAAAAATCCCTATTCTCCAAAAGAATCTGAAACAAGTTAACAATTTGGAAGCCTGACTCTGCATATATGTTACTTGCCAGATAAATTGATCAGATTAAAACATTTTCATCTTCTGCTTTTTAATTTTTGCTTCTCTTGATGCTTTTAAAGGCACTGGAACCCTATTGGGTTTGAAAAAAAAAGTTGTGAACCAGAACAGGAAAAAAATTAGTCTAATCTTGCTCCTCTTAAGAAATAAAGGGCATGATTTGTTTGCATAAAAATGTAACTTTAATGTTTTGGTGTAAAGAGAATATTTTAAAACATTGCAATAAAATCTTACTTGCTTAAAGTTACTGTTATAGGAAGTTATTCCTGTAGGTTCCTGATTATCTTGTTTCATATGTTAGAATCTGTAGTTTTCTTTAAACATTACATATATGAAGAGGCTTTTTGAGTGAATGGAGAGCAGAACCTTGCCCCGTTGCTGCCATCCTGCTTTTCATTGGGCTCCCACCTTTTTCATCTTTACCAGTCAGTAGGCACACGCAAACTACTGCCTGCATTTCGGCTTCCAAAGAAATTGGTGAGACCACTGTGGAGGCAGATCCCATAATTAACCACAGTGTATGGGAGTAGGTATTCCCATGAAGCCACCTTTTTGGAGATATTTTGGGTACAGCATCAACAGCGGCGAGGGGATGGTGGTTGTAAGAAATAGCTGAAAAGACTCATAAAACAATTTAGGACAGGATTGGCTGAAGCATTAAATGTTTATTTGAAAATATGTTTCTGCAGAACCGGGTGCCTCCCAGAGGGAATTAAATAGAATTAAATAGGGTTATTGAAAAATATGGTTAAAACAATTAAAAACACATAATTACTAGTAAAAGATAAGAGATATGGAGCACCATTTCAAACATACTACTGTTAACAGAATTTAACTCTCAAAGTCTTGTCTAAATAAAAAGATCTTCACCAGCCGTCAAAAAGAGTGTAGAGGGGGTAACCGGACCTCCTGGGGAAGGGAGTTTTGCAGTTTAGAAGCAGCCATGGAGAAAGGTTTTCTGCCGTGTCCTCACCAAATGTGCCTGTAAAGATGGTGGGACTGAGAAAAAGCCATCCCCTGAAGATCTGAAAACTCAAAAACATAAATGTGGCTTCATAGCAAACTCGAGAAAGTGAAAATGAAAAAGAGCACATAAAAAGAATGGAAGGATGGACAAATCACCAAGGAAGAGTACAGATATGCATCCTAAGCTTCCAGGAATAGCCTAAGGAAAGTTAAAGCTCAGAATGAGCTGGGACTGGCTAGGCAAACAAGTGTTAAAAGGATTTTTCAGATATGTTGGAAGCAAGAGAGTGACCAAGGAGACACTGAGACCCCTGCTCAGAAGGTAGGGTAAAATGCTAACATCACATCAGAAAGGCAACTTTTCAGTCCCTATTGGATGCCACAGGGTTCTGTCCCAGGGACAACACTTGCGTATTTTTATCAGTGAGGGAATCTTTATCAAGTTTGCTGATGATCCATATCTGGGAGTGGTAGCTGACACACGGAAGACAGGAACAGAATGCAAAGGGATCTTGATAGAGTAGAAGACTGGCCTGAAACTAATAGACTGAAATTCAGCTGAGACAAATGCAAAATTCTGCATTTAAGCCACAAAAACAGAATGCATACTTACAAGATGGAAGATTCATGGCTTAGCAGTATGTGTCAAAAGGCTCTTGAGATTGTTGGTGAACATGAGGCAGCTATGTGATGTTGCAGCAAAGGGGGCAAACAATATTTTAGCCTGCACTAATAGAGCTGTAGTGATATAGGCATGAATTAGAAATAATAAATTAGAAATAAAGTAGAAGCTGGGGGCTTAGGTCAGAGGAACGGAGAAAGATTTAAGAAGGGTAAAAAGGTCATGAAAGCCAATGTATCACGTAGCTAGGATGTTGATCGTGTAGCCAGGGTGTTGTTTGTTTATTGACTGGCTGCGGTAATTGCAGATTGTAGATAAGCACTTTCCGGGGTCTGAGTGTGGGGGTAATTAGCTAGTAACAGCATGTGGTATTTGTGACCCCGGAGGGGCGACCGAGATATGCCTGCGATCTTTGCCTGTGATCTTTGTGTATGCTGTGAACTTTGTCTATAAAAGAGCTGTGAAACTTGAATTCAGGGCTTTTAGTCTTTTGGAGAAATCCAGCCATTAGCCCGTGCGTAATAAATTACTCTTTTTCTTGCTCTGTGATCTCTGTGTTCTCTGGGCTCCTGCAACAGTAGTTTCAATAGAAGTTATAGTCCCACTATATTCTGCACTAGTCAGGCCTCATCTGGGGTACTGTGTTCAGTTCTGGGCACCTCTTAGGAAAGATGATAGACAAGTTGGAGCAGGTTCAGAGAAGGGCAAAAAAGCTGGTAAGAACAAAACAGGAGGAAAGATTGAAGAAGTTGAGCATATTCAGCCTGGTGAAGAGAAGGCTGAGATGTGACATGAGTACACTTGCATTTCTAAAGAGCTGTCACATGGGATGGTGCACGTTTTGTTTTCTGCAGCCTGGGTCTAATGGTTTTAAGTTACAGTAGGGTAGATATCGATTGGACATTAGAAGGAACTTCTTTACAAAGCAGTTTCAGAGTGGAACCAACTGCCTAGAGAGCTGATAGGGTCTCTCTTTGGATGTCTTCAAAAGAGTCTGGACAGCAACCTGCTGGGGATGCTGTAGCTAGATTTCCTGGACTGAGCAGGAGGTTCACCTTGATGGCCTATGGGACCCCTTCCAACTCTGGATTTTATATCCACCATTCTCTACAGTTGAGAAGCTTTACAAGAGCACTATGGCCACTATAGAACTATAAGCCACTGAAATCACCAAGCAATCAAAATGCGGTTTAATGGCTTTTTTCCACCCCCTCTGGCTGATGTGTCAACTTTCAGTCCTCATTAAGCACTTCTGGTAAGCAGAACCTTCCTGTGTAACAGCAACCTACATGCTACATGATAATTGGGTTGATTCCCTACTCAGCCATGGAATCCCACTGGGTCACCTTGGCGCATCATGCATTCTCAGCCCCAGAATACTCATGATATGTTCCCCTTACAGCCACTATTAAGTCAGAAACTACTTTTAGGCACACATTGTCAACAACAACGGCCTGAGAGGGAAGTTTTCCTAAAAAAAAAAAAAAATGCTTGGGGTGGGGGATGTTGGGATAACAACCTTTGCCTGCTTAATTAACTGGTTAGTTAATCTGCATGTTTATTGTGGGATATAGAAGGACTGCCTAGACTAAACTTCCTGTTATTTGGTCAACACCTGCTTCCTCTTGCATGTACTCGTTTCTTTATTAGAAAAGCACTTGCTTGGTGTTTACAACTCTCTCTCTTTTTTTACTTTCCTCCTGGGAGCATATGCTTTCTGATCCTCTAGCAAGGATGTTTCTCTACAAGCATGTAATTGCTTATTTTCTTTCTTACCTTTCTTCAAGAATTTGAACCTGTATAGACTATGCACAAGACTTTGTGAACAAATTTTTACATACTTTTAACCAAATTGTTTTGTGTTTACTTTGAGTAGATTGTGTCTGGGGCAGTAGTAATAGAGGTGGAACTGGTAATTTGTCCATCTTCTGTTTGTGTTATTAAAAATGCTCTGTTAATTGAGAGACCAAATCTCTCAATTCAATTGTTTTTTTCCAATAGGGGAGAGGTTGGAGAAACTTGCAGATAACATCTGTGAAAGTGAAACCTACAAACATGGAGGGCTGGCTGTACTTGTGTAGCTAAGCTAGATCATCATGTCTGCTGCTTCATGAATTGGCTGAAACCAGTTCAAGGCTAGCCTTGCAGTCATGTAGCTTTTTGGGAAACCTATGCACAAAAGGAAGTTGAATGCACTCTATTTTAAAGCTCACAAGAGCAGATTCAGGTGACAACCAGGACAAGAAGAGGACGCAGGTGCCCCATTTTCCCTGCAGCCTGGGCGTCTGGAGTGTGTGGGGCCTGGAGCAATTGCACTGAGCTCTTGATAATTCGGGTTGTGAGGTCAGGACTATTCCAGGCCCAGAGACTTGAAGGCCAAAGCCTGATAGGAATGATCCTCTGTGATGTCCCAGGGGTAGGGCCTAGTGATATGAGAAGGTTGATTCCACAAAGAGCAAAACCAGTAGTGTCATTAAGCATGATAAATAACATGAACCATAGTTAAATAGAATATACTTTCCAAATTAAAAAAAACACCAAGTCAGAGTTAATGGGAAAAATACATAGCCTGGTGTAGGGGTCTGATTTTTGGGCTAGGGCTCAGGAGCCATTTCCACACTGTAATAGTGCTATTATTCCACTTCCAACATCCTATGGAATCCTGGGGTTTGCAGTTTAGGAAGGGGCCTTTAGAATTCTCAGCCAGGGAGCTCTTTGGCCTCAGGAAACTACAAACTCCAGAATTCCACAGGATGTTGAAAATAACAGCACTATAACAGTGTAGGGTGGAAGTAGCCTGGGAGACCGGAGTTTGAATGCTTGCTTGTCCATGGAGTCCCACTAGGAGAATTTAGGGAATTCGCGCTCTTACAGGAAGGCCATTGCCTCCTCTGAACAAATCTTGCCAAGAAAAGCCTGTAATAGATTCATCATGGAGTCTCAGAAAGTTAGAAATGACTTGAAGAAACACAACAAACATACTTTTAAAGTCAGAGCTCTTGCTCTGAGATTCCTGCCCTCTTTGAGAACTAGAGGAGATGGGACACTGTTACCCCGTTTACTGGGGGTCCCAGGAGGGGCACCTAGGCAACCGAACAATAAAACACAAATTTGGGGGAAATTAGCTGGAGCACTCACTTAAGCTAGTGAGAGGCAGGGTAACTTAGCAGGATCTTGCAACCCAGCGTCTACAGGGTCAGGTCAGTCAAGCAGCCAGACAGGTTTAAAGTAATAAAAATGATGTTTTATTGCATACAACAAATATTAAAGACACCACAGTCAGACAGCTAACTAAGAGATTAGAGACTGAGTTAAGGATAGAGACTTTCGGGGGGAAATGGGTGATACGACACCTGTCTCGTCATCCTAGACCTTGGAAGAGAAGCCAGGGGTGCAGAGAAGAAGCTCAGCTCGATTAGCTGAGGGGAGCTCGCCAAGCAACGCAGCAGCAAGACGGGATGAAACTCAGGAGCGATCCGAGGAAGGTCTCGGAAACAGGGGTTTTTATAGGGTGAATTGGGACTGCAGGCTATGCCTTCCCCAGGGAAAAAAATGAGTTTTGGGTGCGAGAGAATGTCTCGGAAAGGTCACAACTTTGCATGATGGAATCAGAGCGGTATTAACAATAGTGTGGCCAATATGCAAATACGCAGGGCTTACCAGTGGACAGCACAACCTTTGTCCAGCAGCCTGCTCGGGGCAGGAAGCCTTTGTTAGTATCGTGCATATGTGATGAGGTGTTTGCCAGAGAGGTCCCTGAAGCGACGAACCGGCTGTGTCTGGCCTGCCTAGCTGGAGAATGGAACGTCCAGCAATTATCGGCCGTGGCTGTTTGCGTGCTTGTCCGGTGGCCTCGCAAACACGTGGAGCAGGGTGGCAGGGGAAAGCCAAATTGTTTGATATCAAAAGGACATCGGGTGCTATCTCCGGGTAGGCCTAGACTGCAGTAACAACACACCCTGGGACCTGCAACTTTATTGATAACTAGCATATATATCCACCGTTGCCTGGGATTTTATTTTCCTCTTAAGAACTCACCAAACTGTCTTGTCCAGTACGTATAACTTTTCCCCATATTCCTCAATCTAATCTGTATTCCGAATTATTAGCATACAGAGTTTAGGTTCCTTATGGAAGACACTGCCCTCCTTGCTGCTAGGCCTTGTCTCCTTAGCAACCTACCTGAGCTCTCTGGCTGAGAATTCTAAAGGCCTCTCCCTGAACTGCCAGCTCCAGGATTCCATAGAATCTTCACAGTCAGCCAGTCATATGAGGTCTTTGCCTCACACAGCCAATCATATGAGGTCTTTGGCTGCCCGCCTGACAAACAGACAAACTCACAAACTTCGACTTTTATATAGTAGATGTGGATCCAGATATTGGACATGGGGGACAAGATTATCTCTTCCTCTGAAGCTGACTGGACGCATCAACTGAATCTTGCTTCAAGATCATCCAGTATCACACCTGAAGTCTTGCAAACTCAGGGCCATGGCTTCCTTGATTGAAGCAATCCACCTGTAGAGCAGACTCTCTGCTTGCTTTCACTTTGTTAAGTATTATCGTCTTCTCCAGTCAGTCACATTGTTGCAGGATATGTCCGAAGTATGGCAGCCTCAGTTTAGTCACCCCAACGTCTAATGAGCACTCAGGCCTGATTTGCTATAAGGCACAATTATGTATCGGAAGCCCACGGTATCTGCAGAACTCTCTTCCTGCAGGCACTGCACTTCAAATGAGTTGATTTCCATCATCATCCTTTACTGATTAGTCAGCTGACCATATCAACAATAAAAATATAATACATAATACAAAAATACAGATATAAAAATTACATACAAATGGACTCAGCTCATATAAAATTAACTAAAATAATTAAAACATATAAACTTAATAAATAGTGAGTTTGATATAAGAAGTGAAATACATGGTAAACAAGAAAGATAAAATAACAAGTATAAAAATTCAGTCCTAACATTTAAATAAGCTCATCGCCATGACAGGGGACCCCATTTTGTGTGATAAAAAGATCTCTCAGGCAGCTTTTATAATAAATTTTGCAATCCTGTGGACTGAGTGTGAATTCTCTCCAGAAAGAAAATAGGTCAATTTAACAGTTAGATCCCAAATGGTCGTTCTAACCAGAAGTGGTTGTAAGTATTGGGATCTCACCTTGGTATATATACAGCAATCAAACAGTATATGCACAATATCCTCTATGGCTGATGCACCACAGATGCATGTTCTTTCATGGTATGGAATTTTCCGAAACTGTCCTATTCTTACCATAGAATTAAGTTGTTCAAATCTCGCTCTGGTGAAAGCTATTCTCTGTCTCTGTGTTAGGTTCAGCCTAAGATACTTTTCTAGACCAAATATAGTTTTATTTTTGGCTAACCAATTTAGAGACTTCGAACTGGCCGGCAGAGCTATATCTGTTTGGGCACTGATGTCCAAAATTCTTTGTTTTAATATTTCCTGTGCTGAGTGTCCACAAGATAATAAATAAGACGGGGAAAAGCCAAGCTGATACATTAGTTGGAGCAGCTTAGTTGATTTCCTTCCTGTTAGCTTTCGTCACTGCCTGGCATCCATACTCATACATAGAAAATGTAAACATTACATACCTTGCAACTGTCCCAATTTGGCAGGGACAGTCCTAATTAAACCTGTGGCTTGCTTTCAAAATGTCCCAGTTTCTGTCTCTGCTCCCAATTTCCCCCCTTTGTCCTCAGCTTACTTCACCTGCTGCAAACTGACCTCAGAAGTACAAAAGTAGTTTGCATTCAGTTAACTCAGGCGGGGGGAGTGTGTTACCCTGTAAATTGGGGGTCCTGGGAGGGGCACCCAAACACCAAAACAAAACAAGCAAAGATGGGGAAAATTAGCTGGAGCACTCTCTTGGCTAACGAGAGGCAGGGCAACACAGCGGGATCTTTTATCCTATGTATACCGGTTCAGGTCAGTGAGGAGTCAAGCAGTTCAAAATACTAACAATATTTATTAAACAAAATAATAAAACACAAGCACACTCCTAACTAGAAAGGAAAGAAAGAGAGTTTGGGGAGTGGGCAATACGCCACCTGTCTGAAGTCCTGGAGACACCAACTGAAGAGGAGGAAACCCAGCGTGGGGCCGCGGGGAATCTGCTAGACCAAGCGGCAGCAAGGTGAGGAAAAAGACCGGGCGAGAGCTTCAAGTGATTTCAGGTAGGTCCGACGAGAGTTCCAGTGGAGTTCAGCGAAGTCCACTTAGTTCAAGCAATTTCAGCAAAGTCCAGTGAGAGTTCCAAAGAGCTCTCCAAAACGGGGTATTTTTATAGGGGAAGGAACGACCACAGGCTAGTCTGGTCTCACAGGAGAACAATAAGTTTTTGGGCTGGAGACAAAGTCTCCAAAAGGTCGGGATTTACATGATTGAATTATAAGCCAAATTGACAATGGTATAGCTGGTATGTAGATGCGGCTAGCTCGACCGTTAAGTGCCTAGCTCGCCAGGGTGTTCTCTCAGGCAGAGAGTCTTTTTGTTTTACTGTGCATTTGTAATTAAGGTGTTTGTGTCAGGAGGTTTCCCCCTGAAGCGGAACTGGCTATATCTGGTATTTGGCTTGTTTGGTGAGAGTAACAAGTATCACCCGTGCCTAGCTTCGCGCTTGTTTGGCGGGGCCTCACAAACACTTGGCTGGTGGCAGAGTAGGGCCGAATTGTGATATCAAAAATGATATCTTTAGTTCACCAAAGACCAGACCAGATCGCAGTGGTAACAAGTGGAGAGGTAGGAAAATCTTGCCCTTCCCAGGAGGCTTAGGCAATAGCATACTGTTGCAGCCACTAAACTCAATAAACATAATTATGTCTTAAAACCTTTTGCCTTCATGGCCACACCTGTCATGGCTTTCATGCCTGAAATGTTGGGAAGTATGATTCTGAGGCCATTTCTGCACTACACTGTTATAGCACTATGATTCCACTTTCAACATCCTGTGGAATCCTGGAGTTTGCAATTTAGGAGGAGCATTTAGAATTCTCAGCCAGAGAGCTCTTTGACTTCAGTGAACTACAAATCCCAGAATTCTACAGGATGTTGAAAGTGGAATAATAGCACTATAACAGTGCAGTGCAGAAATGGTCTGAGTATTTGTATCCCCAGTATTTTCTTGTTAATAATACCGAAAGGCAGAAGGTTTTACCATGCAGTGGTTCACCTGCCTACTCAAAAGCAAGTACTATACTTTAGCAGGGTGTTACTCTTAAGCAAACACGTATATAGGATTGGAGCCTTACTGCCTTTCAGAGCAAATTGTTAGTTACTTTAGCTATGTTGATGGTAGATACAGCACAAATTTGGAAGCAGGAAGCAACACGAGCCACTTTAGTGTTAGTTCCTCTTGAGCACGCAATACCTTTCAATTTATTCTGGCCACAAAAAGAACGAAAACTACGAAACCATTCGCTCTGGCCATGATTAGAGCCACTGTTGTTTCTAAACTCCATTTGCCTTCCCTCTCTGGCCAACGTTGTTGTGTGCCTTCAAGTCGTTTGGGACTTATGGTGACACTACCATGGGGTTTGCTGCGGCTGAGAGTGTGTGACCCGCCCGAGATTGTACCTGAGTCAGGAATCGAACCCTCCTCCAGGGAAAAAAAAAAGAGATAGAAAAGAGAAAACAATTGGCCCGCCCATCACTTCCCACTTTTCTTTCTGATTGGCTGAGAGGAGGTTTTAGAACCCTGCAGAGGGTGGTCATTTGAATTTTCAGCAGGACTCAGATGGTGGCTTACCTGTATTCAGTGGACAGGTAGTTCTCAGAGGTGTATGGTTATTGATATTTTATTTTGGCAATGTTGGGTCAGATAGTTTAAGGGTGAGGGGAGAAAGTCCATATGTGACTTCCTCACCCTGAGAGATAGCTTGTGAGTCTGTTTTTGTATTAAAAACAAAGAAGGAATCTTGTAGCACTTGTAAAACTAACCAGTTTATTATCTACCTGAATTAATATGGTAAGAAAACTTACACTGAAAAAAGTGGGCTGGTCTTCATGACCTCATAAGACTCCTTCCTTTTTTTCATACCTGACTTTTTTGTGTGTGTCTTCACAAAGAAGGGGTGGAATGTAGCCAAGGAATGGTAGTTTTGCTGAACTAACTCCATAACTTGGCACCAGAGGTTGTAAGAAAACTGTAATGGTGCCTCACCTGGTCTGAGCATGTTTCATTTGCAACAAAACCTCTAGAAAATTCTTTCAATATGGGCTCTGAAATGAGTAATAGGTGGGTTGTAAACAGCAGTTCTTGAACATCTTCAGAGTGTCCCTGAAGAAGCACGATTTGGAAGGAAAGTTGAGAGTCAGCATCTCTCTCTTTTAAATATTATCTTCTTTATAGTGTTACCTACTGTGTTAATAAAAAGGGAAGTACTCATTTAAGGTACTTCCCTCTTTAGGGTGATGATGAAGGTGGGACAGATGGAACTTGTTTGTCATCAGGTCTGTTCATGTTAAAGGTAAAAGGACAAAAAGGTTACATTCACGGTTGCAGAGCAGGGAGAAAAGCTGGGTGGAGGTTAAAACGAATTAAAAGCTTTCTTCTGATACCACCTCTTTGGCTGTGGGTTTCAACTTTAATTGGTGAGTGCAACCTGCAACACAGCTTCAGTTTCCAAGTTTAGTGGTCTTGGTTCAACTCTCAAGCCATTTCCACACTAGACTGTTATAACGCTATGATTCCACTTTCAACATCCCGAAACTGCAAACCCCAGGATTCCATAGGATGTTGAAAGTGGAATCATAGCGCTATAACAGTCTAGTGTGGAAATGGCTTCAGTCAGGACTGGTAAAGCTCTTGGTTTCCTTTCTGGACTTTCTTTGGAAGAGAAGGCAAAGCCATAGGCTTCAGCATTTTTTTTTTTCTGGTGTGGAAGGTGGGGCTGGTGTTTTTCTGATAATTTTGCAAAAGGAAATATAGGAGTAGTGAGTTGAGTGTTGGACTATGACTCTGGAGAACAGGGTTCAGTTTCCTGCTTGGCTATGGAACCGCACTGGGTAACCATGAGTGCATTATGAGCTCTCAGCTCCCAGAACACCCTGGGATAGGATCACCTTAGGGTCACCATAAGTCGGAAACAACTGGAAGGCACACAATAACTGCTGAAATCAAACTACACACATTCTTCCATTTAACAAAGCCCCTTACAGCGAAGTTTGTTTTCACAAAGTCTTTTTATGCCCGCTCAGTCTCCTTTCTCTTCTTCTTCCTCTGGCTAGCAGGAAGCTTTTTTAGCTGCATTGGCATTGGGAGGATGGTGAAGGAGGGCTTTGAGAAACAGGCTTTCAGGCTTGGGTTGTAGCAGCATGTCTGCAGTAAACAATACAACAATCGAAGCTTGAGCTGGATTGAGCAGGATTCTACTCTCGCCCATCTTACTGCAGCCGTATGGGCCTGAAGGCAAGGTAAAGAACAGCTGCCTTTTGATTCCTATACTGAGCATGCATGAACAGCAAAACAGAAGCCATTTCCACACTACACTTTTATAGCGCAATTATTCCACTTTCAACATCCTATGGAATCCTGGGGTTTGCAGTTTTGGGAGGGGCCGCCCGGATGTTGAAAGTGGAATAATTGCGCTATAAGAGTGTAGTGTAGAAATGGCCAGAGAGAAAGGGAAAGCAGATAAGTTTCCCTCACCATCTATCTCCAGAAAAGGCTATACGCTTCTGTGTTTTTTTTCTTGACACAGATGTTTTTCTGATAATTTTGTAAAGGGGGAAAAGCGAGGAACTACTGTTAAAATCAAACTAATGGTCTAGCAAATAAATAATTAGAACACCTTAGTCTCTTCTGTATGCTGTGTACTACAGCTCCCATAATCCCTGAGGCCATGTCTGTTGGAGTTTATGTGATTTGTAATCCAGATTTCCTCAAGAATACCGGATTGAGGCTATCTAGTTCAGGCCCAGGCTATTGGAAAAACCATATCTTGCCATAGGGGAGAGCCAGCATGGTATAGTGGTCTGAGCACTGGAATACGACCCTGGAGACCAGGGTTAAATTTCCTGCTCGGCCATGGAAACCCACTGAGTGGCCTTGAACATGTCACATACTCTCAGCCTCAGAAAACTGTATGATAGGTCCACCTTAGGGTCGCTATAGGTCGGAAACGACTCGAAGGCACACACCAATGCCAGTCTTGCCCTATGAGCCTCTCTGAGTTTTAAGATCTGAAGAGGAAGCATTCCTCTCCATCCCACTGCCTTCCCAGGCACGGTTGGTGGGAATGTGGGGGAAGGCCTTCTTTTTGGCTACTCCAGTGGTTCTCAACCTGTGGGTTCCCAGATGTTTTTGGACTTCAGCTCCCAGAAGCCCTGAGCATTGACCATGGCGGCTGGGGCTTCTGGGAGCTGAAGTCCACAAACATCTGGAGACCCACAGGTTGAGAACCACTGGGCTACTCCTATGCTTTGGAACTCCCTCCCTAGGGAAGTTAGGATGTTTCCTTTTTTTGTTTTCCTTCTGGCAACAGTTAGCCCTTTCTCTCTCAACAAGCCTTTGGAAACTGACTTTAACAACAAAAAAAGGGGCTTTAATGGTGCTGTACTGTTTTTAACCTGTGTTAAAGTAAGATTTTAACTATTTTAATTCTGTTATTTAATACTGTTTTAATTTTGTATGCTTTTAATTATGTGTGAGTTACTGTATTCTCTGCCTTTATTTGTAAGCTGCCTTGAGTCCCAGCCTGAGAGAAAGGTAGGATATGAATAAAATGATAGATAGATTACCTGCTCTTGCCTACAGCTGGCCTTGTGTATCCTTGAATTCTGTGTCCACGGATTCAACCAACCATGGCTTGAAAATATTCCTAAAAATAAAAGAAAATTAAAAACAAAACAAAAAGGAAACTTTGTTTTGCCATTTTATATAAGGGATGCCATTTTACTACACTATTATATACACATAATGGGACTCAAACATTCCAAATTTTGCCATCCATTGGGGGGTCCTGAAACAAAACCCTAGTGGATACTAAAAGCCCACTGTTTGCTTGTTTTTTTTTTTTTTTAAGAGAGAGGACCAAAGGAGTGAAAGAGCTTAACAAACAACCTTAAATATCGGAAGTCCTCAAATAATGACTTTCTATAGCTCTGTAAATATAGGGGTTGGGGAGAAAGCTACCCAAACCACTAGGCTGTTTGAGTTTACCTTCCTTTGAGACAAACTTGAGAAGAGAATACCCTCTCCTTATTTGTCTTAGGTAGCTTTAAAAGAGGGTTATATAAATCCATGGATGAGAAAATTATTATTGGCTGTTAGTTATAATGGCTTTGTTCTGTCTCAAGCATCAGAAGCAGTATCCTGGGGAATGTAAACAGAAGGGAGCTTCTGTCCTCACTGTGAACGTTCCAGAGGCAACTGTAGGAAATAGGATGTTTGACCAGGTAGGCCTGTAGGTTTGGAAAGTGATTTTTTTCACCAGCACTATTTACCTGGGCCGTGTTGGCTGGGATAAGGGTTCTGGAAGCTTAGCCCAAAATTAACTTTTCCCATCTATCACTTTATCGATACTCTACCTTTTCCTCAAAACTGAGACTCAGGGTAGCTTAACAAAGCTTTTGGTGGGCCTTTGGTCTGAGCTCTTCTTGACTAAGCTGCTTCTTATGCTTTCAGGAATTAGCACTCATGGCAGCTGAGAGCTTTATTGGGGAATTCTGTGACGAAACAACATGTATCCTCTGCCTGGAGTGCTTCAAAGACCCTGTGACTATAGACTGTGGACACAATTTTTGCCAAGCCTGCCTCAACCAGTACTGGGAGGAATCGGACCAAGAGGCTTCCTGCCCTCAGTGCAGAGAAACGGTTCAGAAAAAGCAGCTCAAGCCAAACAGGCAACTGGCCAACATTGCTCAACTCGTCAAGAAGCTTCAAGAGTGCAGAATTGTCGAAGCAAAGAGGGATATGTGTGGAAAGCACCAGGAGTTGCTCAAACTCTTCTGCAGCGATCATGTAGCCCCCATCTGCAGGGTGTGTGAGAAGTCCAAGGAGCACCACAATCACAATGTGCTCCCTATTGAGGAGGCTGTCCAAGTCTACAAGGTATACGAAGGCATAACTGCACTTCACTTATCTACTGCCCTTCCCCCAAAACTGGGACTCATTGTTTTCCCATAAAATGGAGGTGGGAATCATGGTGTCCTCCTGTGTTGGACTTCCCACCAAGTCTAAGAAGAGAGCATCCCTCTCTCAGAGGGCTTGGCCAATGTCCATGCTTCTGTGTTGTGTGCGTATGTATGTGCAGTTTGGATGTTGTGGCCTTGCAAAAGTCACTTTTCTAACATGTAGCTTTACCTAATTGAACATCCTATTTCCCATAATGGCCTCTGGGAAGTTCATGAGGGACATGAGGACACAAGCCTCCTCTTGATTATATTCCTGATGCAACATGTGCAACCAAGTTGAAGAACCTGTGGGCTTCCAGATACTGGTATCTAATACTCTCACTATCTCTTTCCTTTGGCCTAGCTGTCAAGGACAATTGGAGTCCACCATCTTCTGGAAGACCACAGGTTCCTCAGCCGTGAACACAAATATGGGGGAATAATACCAGTGGCCTAGTTTTTTTTTGGGGGGGGGGTAAAGTTATAATTAGGCAAAGCATTGTGTTACTTAGTATGTGATACTGAAATTGCAGGCTGTACTTCAGTACATGCATTCCCTGCTAACTTGGCAGGTTAGGGACCAGAGCAGTGTCAGAAAGTGGAATTGGTTGAAAAGCAAAACCTAATCTTTCATCAGTTCTTGTCCTCCTGCTGTCTTCCTGTAGAAAACATAAGGGAATCATGAAGGCTTGTGAAGCCTTTGTAATTTCCTCATGTTCTCTACAGGAAGAAGGCAAGTGGTGAAGAACAGATGAAAGAATGGATCCCATGTTGAAAGAATAGTACATGTCTATAATTTACAACAGTTGAAAGAGAACATTGAAAAATGAGTTATTGAAAAGTGGAGGGTGCCTATATCTTCTTAAAACAACCATATTTTAAGCAGATCAGAAAAAGGACGGTCAGAAAAAGGAAGAAGAGCTATGTTATCTTTCTCAGAGCACAAGAAATGTGTGTGTGAGGGAGAGAGAAAAAGAAAGAAATTTATTTTCAGTCTCAAATTGACCATGATTTCAGAAAGAGATCACAGACCACTTAATGGAAGGACCACCTTTTAAAAATTTTGTTTCTGCAGGAGAAGTTCAAAGTTGTTTTGGAGATTCTGAAGAAAGAGAGAGAAAGAGTAATGAATCTAAAATCATCTGAAGAACAGAGAAAACAGGAATATTTCGTAGGTATTAATTGTTATGGTTTGCATGTTGTGGTCCTGCAAGTCTATGGGCAGACTCACCGTCTTTGCTGTCAGTGAAAAGACTGATTTTTATCTCTTTCCCCTGCTTATGTGGTATTCTATGCAGAACTTGGAAAAGTTACTTTTTGGACTGTAATTTCCCAGACTCCTCCAGCCACCATGGTCACTTCTGTTTTTGGCATACAGTGGGCCCACTGTATCCATGAGAGATTGGTTCCAGGATCCCTTGCAGATACAAGAAATTGTGCATGCTAGGTCAGCTTTGTAAGGTTTGCAGAGAAATTGGAAAGCTTATACAATAAAGCCCTATCATATTGAGAATGGCTCCAGCTTTTCAAGGAAACCATGTTGTCTCAAGAGAAGAAGCAGGCAGGTAGTGTGCTGTCCACCATGGATTCAATTGTACAGTATTACATACATTTGGATACATGGTGGATTAAATTTGCGGGTCCTGAGCTCCCATATATACCAAGCCTACTGTATGCATTCCAGTTGAACGCACTTGTCTCCACAAATATGTATATGCATAAGTCTCTCTGTGCAGTGTAATGTTGCTTTAACTGAGGCCATCATTTGAAATCATTCACTTGAAAAAGGCTTGAAAAAAGCTAGTGGGTTAAAACCAGAGCTTGGAAAAATTAACAGTTTTGGGGCTCTTAACTCCCAGAATCCCTCAGTCAGCAAGGTATTAACTGCGCAAATGGTCCCCTTCTTCAATGCAGACACTTTTTAGGAACACACATGTCTTTTATTGTCTTAGTCCTAGGCTCCTAGCTAAATTCACTTGACAGAACCTCATGTTCAGCTTGTTGTTGTGTGCCTTCATGTTGTTTCTGACTTTCTGCAACCTTAAGACGAGCCTACTGCAGGCTTTTCTTGGCAAGATTTGTTTAGGAGAGCTTTACTGTTGCTTTCCTGTGAAAATGAGAAAGTGGGACTTTCCCAAGCTCAGCCAGCAGGTTTCCACAACCAAGTGGGAATTCAAACCTTGGTTTCCTGGAGTCCTAGTCTAATACTGAAACCACTGAACTATATTGGCTCTCATTCTACCTCTGTTCCTCTTTTTAATTTCTATATGTGTTCCCTCTCAGAAAAAGTTTGAATGGGAGCACCAGAAGGCCAGATCTGCCTTTGACAGAATGAAGCAGTTTCTTGAAGAGAAGCAGAAGCTCTGGATGGTTAATCTGGAAGAGATGGCGATGGAGAGGGAGAAAAGGTGTGAAGAAAACATCATCAAACTCACTGAAGGGATTTCCCGACTCTGTCAGCTGACTGATGAAATAGAGGAGAGGTGTGAGCAGTCTGCAAGTAAATTCTTACAGGTAAGGTTTAAGAGAAGGACATTTTTCATAAGGTCTTGATTCTGGGAGCAATTATTTTTGTTCCACAGACAAGGAAAGGGGAAAAGGAATTCCCTTTAGAGTAAGAAGTGTTGTAATGTTCTGTCTGTATAGTTGAGACCTGTTTCTTTCTTTTTTCAGAACATCAAAAATGATTTGAACAGGTACATGGTTTTCTCACTTCCATTCCTAGTTGATTTGAAAAGCTCTGTTCCTAGTGAAAGCTAGTTCCTTTTGAAATCGAATGAGATATCAGCACTCTTTGTGGTTCACATTGTCTCTTTGGCTTTTTTCTTTATTCTAATAGGTTGGTGCTTTCATTTTTTTTCTTGACTTCCTCACCCCATTTTCTTTAATTTCTCTTGTGAATCAACTTCAGTCCTATTTTAAGACTGAGACAAAGTCAACCCATGAACATCTTTTGAGTAAAATCAATAGTTAGAAATGATTTTCTTTGGGGAAATATTAAAGGATTGTAAAACCATTATGTACTGTGAAATAGGAGGTTTGTTCACGTTCTTAAGATTTAATATTGCCAGAGTTTGGAAATGATCTTTTTTGGGGGGAGGCTGCAAATCCCAGAATCCCCAAACCAACATGATCACTGGAGACTTGTAATTGAGAAAAGGAATTAATCAGTCGCTGGATATCCTTCAAGTTCTGGGGAGAGGATAGGAGACTATTATTCTGACACTATGGCTGCAGTTGTATCTAGCATTACTTTGTTATTTTTTTCCCCCACCTCTGAAGAACGGGACCACAACAAGGAGTCTTATACTGAGAAAACTGAATGGACAAACCTCCTAAGTGGCATGCATTCCACCTGAAACCAAATTCAATTTCTTGCACAGAGGTGTTTCCCAGGCTCTGTTCTGTGAGATCCTTTTCTCTAAATATGCTTTTGATAGAAAAAGCAAACTTCTGTACACAAAATAATTTGCACTAGCACTGAACAGTTGGATGGTTTGAGTCATTGCCAGTGCTCCTCAGATCTCTTTTGTCTGGTCACCTTGTTCCAATAATGAACAGGAGAAAGGTTGCTTGGACACTCAGGAACTCACAGTTGCCACCCCATGGTGAGAAGGGCAGTGTCACTCTTGACTCTAGAAGATCTTCATCCTTCCAGAGATGCTTCTGATCCAGTCAATTTCATTACATTTGATGGGAGGAGATAAATCTACTCAGGTTTCCCAGGCCTAGCCCTACTGTTGGGTAAAGGGGAGAGATTGCCAAGTTAGGCAGCAAGTGTTGGGTATCTTGAAAAGTGAGCAAATAATTACTTACTTAATTTGTTGTTACTGTATATTTGATACCAGACATAAGTGTTTGTGAGATATCCTCCCTCATGAGTCAAAATAACAGTATCTCTGGTTTTGGGATCTATGTCCTTTGCCTTGAAGAAGGGGCCACCCTTTTCTGCTGTGCCTCGGGCAACAAAATGTGTTGGGTCAGCCCTAAACTATGTCATTCTTTTTCTTTATCCTGAGTGAAATTGATTGAAACAGGAGCTGTTCAAAGTTCCTGAGCTTTAAAAGGATGGTCTGGGGCCCCTGTGTGTAAAATAACCTTCTGAGTTAAGAGCCTGGCCTGCTGTTTCATGCTTTCAGGATTATGAAAGAAGGATTTTCTATTTCTGTTCCTTAAACGAGAACCCTATTCTTTTCCCCAGGTATCAGGAGAACATAGAAGAGTATACACAGGACATTTCTTCCAAAATGGAAGAGAAACTCAGATATGCCTCTCTGAAAAATTCTATTTTAGAAAAGTTTGTGGAGAATTATAAAGGTATTTGGGGTAATTTAAGCAGGGGCATGGGTACTGATCTCTGTTGTTTTTGTGTGCTTTCAAGTCTTTTCTGGGTTTACAGTGACTCTAAAGTGAAGCTGTTACAGGGTTTTCATGGCAAGATTTGCTCTGAGATTTATCATTGCCTCCCTCTGAGGCTGAGAGTGTGTCATACTTGTGGATGGATTTGAACCCTTATCTCCTAGGGTCCTTGTCCAATACTCAAACTACTACACCATACTGGTTTCTGAAAGGATCTTAATGCTGGGCTGTTGTAAGAAAAAAGCAGTTCCTGTTTTTAGAGCTGCTGAGGGTTGCCTGTGGTGCTCCTCAAGGTATTTGTGGAGACATTTTCATCTCCTCCCCCCTTTTTTGGTAGCTCTTCTGGGGAGGGGAGAAGCTTAAAGATAACCTGCTCCCCCATACATAGATGGATGAGTGACATAAGAATGTAAGTGAACAGACCAAAGAAGGCTGGTCTTAACCCATCCCACTGTTCCCACATTGACCAATCAGAGGTCTCTAGGAAGCCTACAAGAAGGCAAAGTATTTTCCCCCTCATGCCTCCCAGCAACTAATACTCTAAAGGCATACTGCTTCTGGAGTTGGAGGGAAATTCATTGGAATAGGTCCTGATGTAGGGGATCTGCTTCCCATTTTTGCCTGAACTTTAAAGAAGGTATCTGAGTTGCCTAATGCTATCCCTGCCCCACAAATCTAAGGCTCAACACATTGGATTGTCTCTTTATAGTTGAAACTAAAACTAGACATGGATCCACTGCCTCACATCAGAGTCACTGGTGTCCACTGGCATTGGGGAATTGAGAGATTTTTAGTAATAAGTCTCCCAATCAGCAGAGTATTTTGTAATGCACAGACAGAAGCTGAACAAATCACCAGTTCCACTTCATCATCTCCACCCCAGACACACTTAATCTAGCTCAAAATAAACACAAAACAGTTTGGTTAAAAGTATGTAAAAAAGGATTTACTCACATAATCTCGTGCATAGTTTACATAGGTTCAAATTCTTGAAGAAAGGTAAGATGAAGATAAGAACTTACATGCTTACAAAAAAGCATGCTTGCCAGATAATTGGAGAGCACATGCTTGCAGAGAAGCCAAAAATAAAAGGGAAGAGGAAGAGAACATGCAAGGAGAAGTAGGTGTTGACCAAACAACAGGAAGTTTACTCTAGGCAGTCCCCACTATGCCTATAATAAACATGCAAACTAACTAGCCAGTTAATTAAGCATGCAAAGATTGCCACTCCCAACAACTGGAAGGTATTTACACCCATTGTAAGCAGCAGCCATACAGTTTGGCAGCCATCAGTATGTCTTGTGATCATAAGTTGCACATTTTGAGTTGTAAAAAAATGTACCTCCTTTTAGCTGTCTGAATCTTCTGCCATGAATGACCCGAATTTCTAATGTTATGAGAATGGAGGAGAATTCAAATCCATTGCCCCGATGAATGCTGGAAATTGCTTAGGATTATCCTTGACTGGTGTGACTTCATGCCAACATCACGGCTATCCTTTGGGACTGGAGGGATTTGTATCTGGCATAACTCAGTTCTTCTCTCACTCTGCCTCTTCTTTGGTCCCCCTTTTATGGGCTTCTCATGTTGTCAAGGCAGATCTGCTGACAGAGTAGCTCTTCTGGCAGAAGAGGCTTGTTGGCAGAGCATTTCTGCTGGCAGAAGAGGGTTTTATCTAAACCTATAGGAATGCTTTCGCTACTTGTTCTACTAAGGAACAAGGGGAAAAAGTCATATTGTTTCTCTTGGGTTTATTTATATAAATTAATTGGTGGGCTGACTTTACTGTTTCTACCATACCTCCTTTAGTTTGGAAAGCTCCCACAATTGACCAATAGAGCACAGTTCTTCTCCCTGTGTCTAAGTTCCTCTTCTACATTCCTCTTATTCTGTAGCTCTTGACACAGACTCCTAGAATCATAGAATTGGAAGAGACCACAGGCGCCATCCAGTCCAACCCCCTGCCATGCAGGAGCAGACGTTAAAGCACTCCCAACATGGCCATCCAGCCTCTGCTTAAAAACCTCCAAAGAAGGAGACTCCACCACACTCCGAGGCAGCATATCCCACTACCAAACAGCTCTGACTGTCAGGAAGTTCTTCCAGAGGTTCAGGTGGAATCTCCTTTCCTGCAGTTTGAATCTATTGCTCCTTGTCCTGGTCTCTGGAGCAGTGGAAAACAAGTCCACTCCCTCCTTAACATGACATCCCTTCAAATATTTAAACATGGCTATCACGTCCTCTCTTAACCTTCTCTTCTGCAGACTAAACATCCCCAGCTCCCCAAGCCGCTTATCATAGGATGTGGATTCCAGACCCTTCACCATTTCAGTCACCCTCCTCTGGACATGCCCCAGCTTGTTGATATCCTTCTTGAATTGAGGTGCCCAGAATTGGACGCAGTATTCCAGATGAAGTGTAAGCAAAACAGAATAGTGATACCATTACCTTCCTTGATCTAAATACCATACTCCTATTGATGCAACCAAGAATCACATTGGCTTTCTTGGCTGCCTCATCACACTGCCAACTCATGTTCAGCTTGTGATCTACTCCAGATCCAGATCTATTCAAGAAATAAAACAGTGCAAGTGGCTTGAACGTAATTTATATGCAGATCTAGATTAGGATTGTTGTACGTGTGAGAGTGCTAAGCATTTTTTTTCCTTGATATGAAATGATTTTTTTGGTGTCTGTACAATAGTTTCACTATTTATTTCATCACCTTTTCTTGTCTGTAACAGGGTATTTAGGGGCAACTCTGAATCCAGACATTTTGAACAAGCTTTGAACCCAGGTAATTTTCTGGGACTGTTTTTGATGGGAGATTATGGTTAAGATACATTATAGGAGAGATCAGAATGCTAATCCTGGGAGATCACTTTTTCCTTGACTTCTTCTCCCATCTATTTGACATTAAGCATTTAAACCAGGGGCACACAACTGTTGTCGGTTAGGGGACGCATTGGCTCCCCGAGGGAGCTTGAAGGAATAAATCACCTCTCACAATATTTTTTATTCATTCCCTTCCAGTAGCCCCGGGTATTTCTTCAATATTTTTGTCAGCCTTTGTGCTATTGTAGGGCCAAGAGAGGTCTTCTTTTTGCAACAGGAAGTGACCAGAAATCAATTTCTGAGGCACTTCTTGTTGGCAATAAAGCTCCTAGCTATAGACCTAAATAGCCTTGGGAAGGATTTTTGACCCCGGAAGCTGCAAAATGGGCCCCATTTACCCTGTCTCCAATTTAAATACTTAGCTTAAGCTGTGAATCTATACATGCTGGCCTTGGATTTTAAGCCCCATTGTATTCAGTGGTACTGACAATTCAAACAGATGAGTACAGCATTGCAGAGCTAATGTGGACTATAGCATGAGAGTATGCTTTTGGCGTACCAGGACATATTGGCTATGCACATAACAATCTGACTACGTTTGTGAATAAAAATATTTTTAGTTTGTCTGTCTTAAGGTTTCTCAACCAGGGTTCCTTGAGAGTTTGCTAGGGGTTCTGTGAAAGACTGTGATTTTTTAAAAAAATTAGCATTTTTTGAGCTATGGATACAGTTTTTTTCCCCCTAATAAGGATGGAAATTAGTGGATCCAGGTGGATTTCAAACATCCAGGTGGATTTCAAACATGTTGGCATGCCTGATGCTGTTTTTGAAACTTCTTTTGCTCCTTGTATCAGTGGAGATGCCAAGGATGTTTGACATGATTGTTTTCTGAGCCCCTTCTTCTGGTCACCGTAGTTCATTTTAACTCAGTTTAAGGACACATTGGGGGCATCAGCACAGTGAAGGAGACAGCAAGAACAAAAATCCTGTAAGACTAGCAGGGAATTCAAATGAACACAATGAAATTTCATTTTAAATTTTATTTTGTGGCAATGGTATGGCAAAAAAGCAAAACTTTGCTGCTGCACTGCATAAAAAAAAAGAACCGTAACCTATCCATAGTTGTCTGAATGGTCCAGGGTTTTCTCCAGTTAAGCTATCATAGATAGAAATTCTTCTGAGTTTTGCAATGGCTTATTTCCAGAACACACTGAAAATACAATGACTTCTATCTGCAACAGTGTGGGTGCAGCTGGTTGTGCATTTCCCTCCATGGGTGTATCCAGTGCACAGACAGTCCCGTTTTGATGAATTTCAGTTGTTATTGCTTGAGGATTTAGACAACATAACTGTAGACTCCTACATCTATTTCACACAAGGTATTTAGAATTGTAGACTTAAGTCTCTGTCATTGGCAGGGGCAAGGGTGTTCTGGGGGTGAGGAATTAAATGACCCTGACAGTACAGGTTGAGTATCTTTTACCTAGAAATGTGTATACTTCCCAAAACCAAAACCTTTTCCTGCCCCAAACCAAAACTTTCCACCTTCAAAGTGGCAGTGGTGGCACTTCTGCTCTTTCATCTCTCAGATCTTCAGTCTCTCTCCAGCCTTGTGTGTCACACACAATGTAAGTAGTGAATGGACAAGATGCAAGGGGAGGAGAGAGATGTGATCTGTGCAATGGCTGCTCATTCATTCACAGGCTTCTTGGTCTCTTTCTCACTGTGCAGTTATAGTACTTTGATTCCCCTTTAACTGCCATGGCTTCATCCTATGGAATCCTGGGGTTTGGAGTTTAGTGTTTAGACCTCCACCAAGTGTTAGGTTATGTAGGCTATATTTCAGAAGAAGGACCTGGCAAAACCATGGCTGAGTATTCCTTGCCTAAAGAAACCCTGTGAAATTCATGAGGTCGCCATAAGTCAAGGCACACTCACACACAGTTAGACTTCTGTACTAAGGAGCTCTAGTGCCTCTGCAAGCTGCAGATCCCAGGCATCCATAGCATGGAGCCATAAAGTCAAACTGGGACCAAAGTGCTATAACTGTGTGGTAAGAAAGAGAAAGAAGGCATCTTAAGGGGCATCTTGCCCAACCCCTCCCAGTGGCAGTTTTACCGCTTGCCCTGTCAACCCTTGAGGTTCTTGGCTTTTAAGCTAGAGCTTTGAAAAGTCCCCCTTTGTTTGTACTGAAACTCCCAGAATCTCCTAACTTGCATGGCCATGGGCTGGTGGGAGACTCTTGGCATGGTGGTCCAAAAAAGGGACCTTCCCAAACTGTAAGCCCAGATTGCTCCATCCTACTACTTTCCAGCAGTAGCGTCTTGATCATAAAAGCCAGTTTAATTCCCTTGTCATGGATCAAGTCCTGAATGATGAATTTTCTTATTATCAGTGGACCCTGGGATTTAGCAGCTGTACCAACATGTCTCAAGGGCCAGTTGCCAGAGCAACCCAAAACCTTTTGGCTGGTGGAGCCTGTTTGCATGTGTGTGCAACCTCTTTCATTTCCCCTGAAATGGCTCATTTGACCCACTGGTTCTCAGGATTTGCTCTGGTAGATGTTTGGGACTTCATCTCCCAGAAGGCCAAGCCAGCATAGTCAAGGGCCATCGATTCAAGGAGCTGAAGTCCCAATTTTTTAGGGGACCAGAGCTTGATAATCGCTGATCAAGGACACCACTGTTACTCTCCTACCCAAAACAACATGAAATGGGGCCTGGTACTTTTTTCTCCACATAATAGGATCTCTGGAGCCCACACTGAACCACAGACCAATTCTGAGACAGTGTCAGCCATCACTTGTTGAAGAAAGGGAGAGAGTAACCCTATCTCCTAACTCAAGTATTCATCTTTGGGGTACATGTAATATGAGAGGGGTTTTCTTTTGTCTTTTTACTTCTGTTTTTAATGGTGGTTTGACTCTCATTTTACCACCTTTTTTTGGTTTGTTTTCCTAACAGATAATCTGAAGCGACTTGCGAATAAAGGTAACTATCTGCAAGAAACTCAGTGACATGGGAAACTATTAATGGTGTCTTAGCAGCAGCTCCTTATTTAGTGGTGGAATCAGGTGATGTTAGGTCAGTTGGTGGTCCGTGGTCGGACCAAAGAGATTGCCTCACCCTGCAGCAGTGGGATGAGGTGCCCTCCCATTGTCAGATAATGGGCTGCTAGGACATTAGAGCGATGCTTGAACTACTGTGACAAAACTTAGCCGATGCTTTCCTTTTCCTGTATCTAAGACTTGGGTAGGAACAGTGCTATTTCCCTAGTCCACTTTTGCACAACGGGGATCTGCAAAGTCCTTCTATTGCAGTCCTGGCAGGGAGGGGAGTGTGCCAGGAATGCTCCCCTCCACACCTTTGCCAGGTCGCTGCAGAGGAGAGTGCGCTGGCACCATCTCTTCCCTTCTGCAGTGCAGCTGGACACTTGCCATTGCTGTGTTGGGGAGGGAGATATCGCCAGCATGCTTCCGCCCTTCTGCATGGCCAGGAAGGGAGGCAGCGCTGTGCGATGATAGGTGTAAAACAGATTGTTTCTGTTTTACAAATACTGTCTGTGTGCACTGCTTCGGGGCAAGATCTTGGTGGACTGGAGATGACAATGTGCAGAAGCACAACCAGCCAATTGCTGCCATCCTGGCCCCACAGTGGCGCAGCCCCCTCATGTGGAAAGGGCCTTAAACAAGATTGTTAGCTGAGGTGAGCTGGGGTGGCTTGGAGAGGCAGAATAGCATAGTGATTAGAGTGTGAGATTGAGACTTGAGAGACCTGGGTTTTAGTTTCCATTGAGTCAAGAAACTCAAGTAGGTGGCGTTGGGCTAATCATTCTTGGCCAGCCAGATCTTCCACGCAGATTTCTTGTGAGAATGAAAGGGGAGGAGCTTTTCGAAGGAAAGAGGGACTATAAATATGAATGAAATCTGGTTTGGCGTTCTAGCAAAGAGCACATTCTTGGAAATAAAGTTTCACTAGCTTGAGTGAGCCAATATACAAACTACTCCTTGCCACCCCCTTGCAAATCTCCTTCCTTGCAATCTCCATCTCAATACCGCTTCTTTCTGAAAAACAGGTGAAAAGATTTCCAACATGGTATCTAAAAAGTGCTTCAAAAAAGTGCTTTTGGTGTTATTATCTCGGCCATGACCTTTGAGGGGAAGTTAAATGCTGAGCATAATGCAATTTTTTTATTTATGTTTTTATACTTCTGTGTGTATTTTAAATGATACTATCCTGTTTTATGTGGTATTTTTAATTGTTTTCAAATTTTATTGTTAAGATTTTTAAATTGACTCTCTGGGAGCCTTGGGTCTCACTCTGAGAGAAAGGTGTCATAAAAACGAAATAAAGGAATAAAGTGCGTGCTGATTATGACCTATAGAGCCCTGTATGGCTCAAGTCTAGGCTACCTGGCAGACCATATCTCCCCATATGAGCTTATATGGGCTCTGAGATCATCAGAAGAGGCCCTTCTCTCAGTCCTCCACCGTCAAAACACGATTGGTAGGTATGCAAGAGAAGGCCTTCTTGGTGACTGCCCCAGACACACTTCTCAGAATAGCCAGAATGGCCCCTTCCCTGCAGTCTTTCCGTCATCAGGCAAAGGACCTTTTATTTCAACAGGATTTTAAAATGGAAATTTGTAAAGAACGGACTAAGGGTACTTGACTGTTTTAAATCAATTTTTGATTGATTTTTTTTCTTTCAGTAGTATTTTATCTTTTAAGAAGTTGCTCAAGTCTTTTTAATACTAACCATTTAATTCCATTTTAACATTCATTTTTGGTATGCTTTTAGCTGTATTGTTCTTTTTTTAATTGTCAGCTGCCCTGAGACCAATTCTGGAAGAAAGCATGATGATCATGATGATGATAAATTCTGTAGCAATAGTCACCTCTTGCCTTGCTTATAGGACTAAATAGTATTGTAACTCCCAGAGATTGCTCAGGGGTCTTCTTCAACTACTTTCCGGAGCCAATGGCTTCGTAGAGTTTGAAGAATTAATTTTTTTGGACAGGAACTCATAAAATCTGTTAGTTAGCAGATCAACAGTCTGGGATAGATTGCTTGTGAAGGGACACATGCAGTGAGACTGAGGGCTGAACTTGGAAACCTACGTCTGTTGGACTACAACTTCCAGAATCTCCTAGCCAGCATAGCCAAGCTGCCTGAGGCATTCTGAGAATTATAGTTCAACCGAGATAACTCTTCCAAGCCTGAGTAAGTACCAGTGAAATGCTGGAAGAAGAAGATAGTGTGTGCCAGTGATTCTCCAGTAGCCAGTATGGATTTTTACTGTCAGTCCACCCAGGCTTCTCTGTCATATTTGCTTGTTTTCTTTCCTGCAGTGTGTGTAACTTTGGATCCAGATACAGCCCATCCCTTCCTCAATCTGTCTGAGGATCTGAAGACTGTGTCATGGGAATCAAGAAAGAAGAAAAGAGAATACTTGAAGAAGACAGTCCCTAACAACCCAGAGAGATTTGACTGGGAGACCTGTGTTCTGGGCTCTCAGAAATTTACCTCAGGAATCCATTGGTGGGTGGTGGAAATACAAGGGACAGGAAGCTGGGCCATAGGAGTTGTGAAGGAGTCTATCAAGAAAAAGGGGTTGCTGAACCTTAGTCCTGATGAGGGGGTCTGGTCTTTGAGGAAGCCACTCCGGTCCACACACTCCGCTCGTGAGATTTTGGCAGTGGTCTTACCTGAGCCAATTGTTTTGATGGTGGCTGAAGAGCTCACCAAGATTCTTGTGGCCCTGGATTATGAGGGTAGTCAAGTGGATTTTTTTGATGGCAATACCAATGCCTTCATCTTCTCTTTCCACATAGAATCCTTCTCTGGGGAGACAATCCGACCTTTTTTTGATATGAGAGAATGTGGTTTCTCTTTGCACTGCTTAAGCTGAGCTCAGGGAAGGTTAGTCTTTTTGGACTGGCAACTCCCCAAATCCTTCAGCCATGATTGCCACTGAGCATTGTGGCTGGGGAGTTCTGGGGGGTGCAGTCGAAAAACTTGACTTCCCAAGTTTTGAGATGGGGTTAGACAAATGGAGAGATCAGGTTGCCAACATGGATGGGAAGGAATTGCCCTTTGCAAAATCAGTTCATTTTAATTCATTTCATTTTTTTAATCTGAAGATGTATTTCTTTGCAGATATGTTAGTTTGCTGCAGTTGAGGTTTCTAATGATGTTTGAACATTTTTAAACAACTTTTTAATCGGAAAATAAAATTTTGTCTAAGGAAGATCCTTCAACATTGTTACCTTGTGTATTTCAGTACAGAGGCAGAACCTTGCTATCCCAGAGAACTGAACTGTTAGAGGACTTTTTCTGTTCTTGATTTTTCCAGGTTCTATGATTTTAAATGTACATCTCCTTCCAGGAGAAAGCTGTGATAATGGGATAGTGCCAGGCTGTAATATGTTCATGACTGAATAGGCAAATTCTGAAAAAAAAAAGGATCCTTTAGATACTCTTCATCAGTTCCTTCTACTATCAGTTGTCTCGCCCAGTTCAGCCCAAATATTTGTAATGGACTTTGTGTAGCAAAGAAGTGTGTGTGTGTGTGTGTGTGTGTGTGTGTGTGTGTGTGTTTGCCTGGAAAAGCACCTTTACTTTGCTACCTGGGAGGGTTATCTCTGTAACAGTTGGGCAACATAAATAGTCTTAGAGAGAGCGCCTTGGAGAGCCTTAGCACTCTGGAAATGTAAACGCTAAGATTTGATACAAATTACTTTTTAAAATAATTATTTCAAAATATAGAACAAATGGAGAGATAAACTTATATAAACACTGTTGCCATTTTGATATGCTCCAGCTTAGTTTCAGCATCTTCTCCCAATTTAACCAAATAATTGACATCATTTTATCTAGCTTGAATCTTAGGTCCTTCCCATGCAAACTGCTGTTTTTTCTCTTTCTCAGGTGAAACCAGGATCATAAAAATGCTTTCATAGTCATACCAATTCTTTTGTTTCATTTTGACTTTTTTGAAGATTTTCTCCAGCCATCCACATGACCTTTCTTAATGATGTATGAAGATTTTCTATGTAGGCGATGATGGCTCCTGGCAATTGATCTACTTCTCCTTCCCAGTCTTGCTTAATCCAAAGGTCCATGCATCGTCCTTCCATATAATAATTCAAAGGGACTAAATTCCAACTTTTTTGAGACAATTCTTAATAACAAACAAGAGATGTGGTAGTTTCATGTTCCAGTCATTTTGATTCTCAGCTACATATGATTTTACATCTTACTCAGTGTTCTGTTAAATCTTTCTACTAACCCATTGGTCTCAGAATGGTAAGGTGTAGATGTGAGATGCTTGATGCCACACACTTCCCACAGTCTCTTCATAAGCTTAGAAGTAAAGGATGTTCCTAAATCAAAGACAATTTCACTAGGAAGTCTTAGTTTATAAAAAAGATTCACCAAAGCATTGGCCACAGTTGTTGTTTCCAAATTAGATAAAGGCATGGTTTCTGGGAACTTAGTAGCATAGTCCACTAAAGTTAAAACATATTAGTTCCCTCTTCTAATTGCTCTGGGTTATGGCCTATGTCTATGCCAGCTCTCTAGTGATAGTCATAGGGTGAAGTTCTGCTTTATCTCGACCAGTTCCAAGACGTTGGCAGATATCACGTTTGACAAAAGTTGCTCATGTGTTGACCCACCTTTGGCCAACAAAAAATTCGGGTCAACTGCTGCTTGGTTCTGGTCATTCCTAGATGACCACCAAAAGGGCTTGCATGTGCTGTCTCCAACAGTCTTTCCCTATATTTTTTAGAAACTACCAACTGTTGTTTCTCTCACAGCATTTTACACTTACACCTCAGGGATTCCCTATACAATTTGCCTTGTGCTTTCATATATCTGACTGGTTTCTTCTTGGGCAGCTCTGGAACGTTTGAATTTGCTAGCACCATTAGAAGTTTCAAACTTTCACTCAGTCTTTGCTCATGAATAAAGTCACATGAGTCTTTATCATTAGAAGGACCAAGCTTAATCCAGTTCTGTTCCTTCAAGACTCTTGTCTCATCCTTTTTCTGGTTATCAGTTGGTACACAATCTCATTCACTAGGCTGATCCTCATTTGCTACACTGGACTGCAAAAGTTCTTGTTTCTGGTGGCAGGTAGTTAAATTGCTAAATAGTTGCCAACCAAAAAGGACACAAGGATGTCCTAGCACACAGCACCATTCCAGTCTCTCTGCCAGTGTTTGTACTACATATTCATGTTAGCCACAGTAACAGAAAAAGCAGGATCTCCTACCCCTTTCAAAAGAATATCTCCTCCTTTCAATAAATGATTTTGGGTTATAAGATAGGGCTTAACTACACACAGCTGAGCTCCTGTATCTCTTAAAGCCCATCTTTGCTGTCCATTTACCATCACCTGGTGCTCCAAATCTTCCCTCAAATTTGAATCTTAAGTCATCAATTAGCAGAACTTAGTCTGTTCCTCAGCCACTGTTTTGGTGAGTTTACTGTAGGCCTCTGTCTTCATGGTAACCAGCCTAGTCAGGCTCTCCCCACCAGTTCTTTCTGGTCTATTTAACTCCTTGGCTTCAATCTTTCTTGCAACATAAGCTGCTTTAGGATTCTGGGATATAGTTGTCTTATTTGGACCTGGACAACTCTACTGTAGGTGTCCAACATCCCTACACTTAAAACATGTTTTACTTTTCATTGTTGCTCTGGGATTTGAGTCGGTTGTCTCCTCCTCCTGAAACTTCTTCATTTCTCTCAAGGCCTTAGTTTACCAGTTTTTCTTTCTGATCTTCCATTATCTGAGGACTGAAGCTTTCTATTTAACTCTTCTTTCCCTCAAAGTATAGGGGTTTCTTACTCATTTCTCCCCTTATGAGTACCACATCGTCCATGATTTCTGGTGACTTAACCATGTTTTCTGACTTCTTATACTGGACTAGCCATCTATAATCACGGGGCAAGATATTATAAAATTGCTCCAACCCTACCAAATTCATTACATCCAGTTTTCTTAATTCCCTTCTCACACAGCCATTTCTTTTCTTTTGGAACTACTTGCTATAATCTTTGAGAAATCTTGGAGGACAGGAGAAGTTCCAGGAGACTGGAAGAGAGCAAACGTTGTCCCCATCTTCAAGAAGGTTAAAAAAGAGGATCCAAATAATTATCACCCAGTCAGCCTGACATCAGTACCCGGAAAGATCCTGGAGCAGATCATTAAGCAGTCAGTTTCTAATCACTTAGAAAGCAACGCGATAATCACGAGAAGTCAACATGGATTTCTCAAAAATAAGTCATGCCAGACTAATCTTATCTCTTTTTATGATAGAGTTACTAGCTTGATAGATGAAAGGAACGCTGTGGATGTAGCATATCTCGATTTCAGTAAGGCCTTTGACAAAGTTCCCCATGACATTCTTGCAGAGAAGCTAGTAAAATGCGGGCTGGACAGGGCTACTGTTAGTTGGATTTGTAATTGGTTGACCGACCGAACCCAAAGGGTGATCACGAATGGCTGCTTTTCATCCTAGAGAGAAGTGACTAGCAGGGTGCCACAGGGTTCTGTCCTGGGCCCAGTGCTGTTCAATATTTTTATCAACGACTTGGATGAAGGAACAGAGGGCATGCTCATCAAATTTGCAGATGACACCAAATGGGGGGGGGGTGCTAATACATCAGAGGACAGGATCAAAATTCAAAATTACCTGGATAGATTGGAGAGCTGGGTCAAGGCTATCAAAATGAAATTCAACAGAGAGAAGTGTAAGGTCCTACACTTAGGTAGAAAAAATGGAATACAGAAATATAGGATGGGAGACACGTGGCTGGATAGCAGTATGTGTGAAAGGGATCTAGGAGTCTTCATAGATCACAAGCTGAACATGAGTCGGCAGTGTGATGCGGCAGCCAAGAAAGCCAATGCAATTCTCGGCTGCATCAATAGGAGTATGGTGTCTAGATCAAGGGAGGTACGGGTACCACTCTATTCTGCTTTGGTTAAATCTCATCTGGAATACTGTGTCCAGTTCTGGGCACCCCAATTCAAGAAGGACATGGTCAAGCTGGAGCAAGTCCAGAGGAGGGCAACCAAAATGGTGAGAGGCCTGGAAGCCACGCCCTATGAGGATAGACTTAGAGAGCTGGGGATGTTTAGTCTGCAGAAGAGAAGGTTAAGAGGGGACATGATAGCCATGTTTAAATATTTGAAGGGATGCCATGTAGAAGAAGGAGAGAGCTTGTTTTCTGTTTCTCCAGAGACCAGGACAAGGAGCAATGGACTCAAGCTGCAGGAAGGGAGATTCCACCTGAACCTCAGGAAGAACTTCCTGACGGTCAGGACTGTCCGGCAGTGGAATATGCTGCCTCGGAGTGTAGGGGAGTCTCTTTCCTTGGAGGTTTTTAAGCAGAGGCTGGATGGTCATCTGTCGGGAATGCTTTGAGGGTGTTCCTGCATGGCAGGGGTTGGACTGGATGGCCCGTGTGGTCTCTTCCAACTCTACATTTCTATGATTCTATGATT
Source organism: Iguana delicatissima (assembly GCA_948472985.1). NCBI lineage: Eukaryota > Metazoa > Chordata > Lepidosauria > Squamata > Iguanidae > Iguana > Iguana delicatissima. The sequence continues at coordinate 104,945 of CAOKZL010002203.1, read as the reverse complement.
CACTCTCATGTTACTCTCATGTTACCATTACTTCTCTCTTAAATCATTGTCCTGTCACGGTTCCTTAATTCAAGCTGGTATCAATCTGATTCTTTTATTTTCTTTACTCTCCACTGTCTAAGGGTTCAGTTGTGGTTGTGTGTAAATCCTCCACAGTTTGTTCCTCTACTTGCCCTCAACAACTGTGTTTTCCACAGTAGGCTTAGCTTTCTTGGGAGGCATCTGCTTGGCATTTCTTATGTTTACCCAAAAGTTTTACCTCAGGAAATACTTGAAGAAGAACCAAAGCACCCCTCTCTATGCCTGGTTTCTTATTAGTGATGTGATATTCTATTATACACCAAATTTTTACCTCAGAAATCACCCTTTCCTTTGATTTTAAGGTCTGACAATTTCTTTATTTTTACTAGGGAGTTTCACTGGGTTCCTGTTTGTAATCCCTTACTCTACCACAGTGTTTACCTCAGGGACTACACTTTTCTTTTTGAGCTCTGTAGCACCTCTTTTTTTAAGGTATTCAACTGGTCTTTTCAGAGCTTCTTGATAATCTCCTACTTTACCAACAGGGTTTTACCTCAGAGTTTACTTTTTGTTTTACTGTAACACACTACTTCTGTCAACTGTCCACATGCGATACCTCTTTTTGGCTTTTCTTTCATGAAATAATTCTCACTGGATCATTCAATCCCACCACTGGATTTTTTTTGATCCTTCTACTTGGCACCAACTACATGTGACAGATTCCCCTGCCAGGTTAGCCCCACAGTTCCTAGCCCTAGAAACCTACCACTGGGCCTTTCGGCACTACACTGTTCCCGTGCCATTATTGGATTTCCAAGCTCTTATGGAATCCTGGGGTTTGCAGTTTAGGGAGCGGCTTTTAAAATTCTCAGGCAGAGAGCTCTTTGGCCTCAGTAACCTATAAATCCTGGAATTCCACAGGATGTTGAAAATGGAATAATAGCACTATAACAGGGTAGTGCAGAAATTCCCACGGTCACATTGCCTTCTGGTCTCCTTTTGAAATTCCTCCTTGGATTTGGAGTCCTAGGGCTTCAGGTAACCTCACTGTGGACCAGTGTGTGCATTAGCTTTGCGTTCTTTATGGTAAGCATGACTCAGCCTTTTTCAGCATTAGTAATGATGCCCAGAGTTAGTTTTACAAAATACCAAATAGTTCAAGTTTACTTAATAACATACAGAAGAATTGCTTTCTTAAGTTCCAGTTCTCAGTTCCATCTGGAACTAAACTAAAACGGTTCAAATTGAGTTATGTCAGACGTGTTTCTTAAATCACTCAGACACCCAGAACAAATTCACTTCCCTCAGACTCTCATCGTTGACTCTTCCAACAGTTAAGTCCCAAATATCACCAACAAACAATCCTTTTTTTAAAAAAATCCTCCTCTCCCTCACTGAAGGCCCTCTGACTCCTCACAGAGTTTTCTGTCCTGACTCTCTGTTATTCACTCCACACTCTTGTATCTGGGACCTCTTAAGTAGCATTTTATCAAGTTATCTTCCTCTTCAACTGAGTTCTAGCATCAGAAGGGGGCAATCTGCATGTTTGTGAGAATATAAGAGACAGAGCTTGGCACACAGTTTTGGGGTACAGTATATTCTTGAACAGATATTTCATAGGAACAGTCATTACACTTATAAGGCATGTGGTACTTATGAAGTAGCTCGCCAAGAACTGAGACCACCAGATTAGAAAGCAAAAAGATTTATTTTTCACTGCGCAGGGATCTCAGTGGAATGAATTTCCAAAGACTGAGAGCCCTGAGTCAGGTATCAGCATACTTTTATACATTCTTGTAAATAGGTACAGGAAATGATTAAAATATGACCATATATGAACAGATTACAGAGGCCCAGGTTACAGCTTTCAAAATGATGTACTTCGGTACCAAGGGAGTGCTCTCACTGGGTTACACCGACCTAAAAACTCCCCAGGTTCCCTTCATTGCTAAGCGCATACCTAAGCCTCCTGGTAAGATAAAGAATGCATCTGCTCACCTTATTTTTCTCTATTTTTCTACTTAAGCAATAACTTCTTCAGTTTAACCCTTTCACTTATGGTACCTTTTAGCAGTTAAGGAACATCAACTTGCACAATAGTGAATGAGCATCAGACATCTCACATTTTACCTGCTGATGAATTGTACTTCTCAGACAGCTATAATCATCATTTCAAATAACTTTTATAACTTTCTCTGTGAATCAGAATTACAGTCAGAGTATTATACACAGTCAAAGTATATACTGTGTTCTTTGTATATGCGGAGCTTCCACTCCAAGAACCCGCATGTAAAACAAAAAAAGCAAATGTTTGCATCCCATTATCTTCAGTGGATATGATGTGTGCCCATGGCAGTGCTGGTACATGCCTGCTGTACCCATTGACAATAATGGAAGCAATGCTTTGTGTATTTATGTATGCCACGATTGGACCACAAGGGGGCACATGTAATTTCAGAGTGTACTCACCCATTTGGTGGATCAGCAATCAGCGTAGAAGACAACATTTTCTGGCTTAGTTGTCCAAGGGCCAACTAACCCTGAAGTGCTCTAGTCTGGCCCTTTACAGCGTAATCTCCTGTTTTCACTCTGGCAAACCTACCAATGATATGGGTCCTATATACAGTGGGCTTGTTACTGCCGTTTTCTAGCCCAGATTTGGGGGATGTCAGATATCATTTTGATATCAATAATTTGGCTTTCTTCTACCATCCCACTCCATGTGTCTGCGAGGTCCACAGGACAAACCTGCAGTCAGGCTCGGCCCCTAATTGCTGTAATATTCCAAACAATACAGACAAGCCAGAAATAGCTGTCTCGCCGCTTTAGGAGACCTCAAAGGCAAGCACTGTATTATGTATGCACGCTGCTTACAAAGAACTCCCTGCCCCGAGCAGGCAACTTGACAAGCTGGATACTCAACTGTCAAGCACTCTGTGTTTGCATACTGGCTATTTTATTGTCAATTCGGACCTAACTCAACCATGCTAAATTCTGACCTTTCGGAGGCTTTGTCTCCAGCCCTAAACTCACTGTTTTTCCCCAAGTACGGACTAGCCTACGGTCATATTTTCCCTATAAAACCCCCTGATTTTGAGAGCTTCTTTGGATCACTCCGAACTTCCATCCCACCTTGCTGCTGCTTTGCCTAGCAAGCTTCCCCTCAGTCCTATGTACTGAGACCCTATACCAACGAACTCAATCTTCAGACTACCCGGGCTTCAGGACAGGTGTAGTATTGCCCAGACCTACAATCTCCTCTAAAAATCTCTCTATCCCACTCCAACCTTTATTTTCTATAGTTATCTGTGTGAGTGTGCTGCATACACTGTTTGTCTGTATTTAATAAAGATCAGAATTATTCCTAAACTCCGGTTTGCTTCTTGGCTTGGCCTGACCCCGTAGACTAGTGGTTCTCAATCTGTGGGTCCCCAGATGTTTTTGGACTTCAGCTCCCAGAAGCCTTGAACATTGACCATAGTGGCTGGGGCTTCTGGGAGATGAAGGCCAGAAACATCTGGGGACCCACAGGTTGAGAACCACTGCTGTAGACATTGGGTAAAAGATTCCGCTCCGTTGCCCTGTCTCTCGCATTGCTAGCTTGTGCTCTTTGACTAATTTCCCCAACTTGTTTAATTGTGAGTGCATTTAGGTGTCCCTCATGGTGTCATGGACCGAGATTTTTGGTACGTTTGATCCAGAGAGAAATTCAGCCACCCTGGACTATAGGATCCCAACAGAAGACACATAGGAAACCAGATCTGGGTTTAACCACTATTCATGTAACATTTATTAAGACATGAAATACAAAAATCACATTTCCGTATCAAGAGCTTTCTTTCACTCACACATTCACATTTCACATTTCACATTCATTCTACATACTCACAAGACGGTCCTTCGCCGAACACTGGCCAGATGTCCTCAAAGGTATGGATGCCCTCTGCTGCAGCCAAGGGTCATGAAAGTGAGTCGAAAATCTTCCCCTCTTTGTAGTCATATTCCCCACTTCTTGAGGAAAAGGACATGTTTTGCTGGTTGCTATGGTTCCAAGTACTTCCATTGTATAAAGGCAATCAAGCAATTAAAAGAATAGTTCATATCATTTTGTACCTTACTAATAAAAGGTTGCTTGCAGAAGAATTGGTCATATATCATGTTGTCAGGAAATGTATCAAATGCCTCAGTGGTTCTCGGCCATGCAGGGTAGGGTAGGGTCAGAAATACATCACCGCTGGCCCGTCTGAGGGTGTGCCAGGCAAAGGCTCCTTGGCTTTTCACGGCTCCTCGTTTCTTCTGCCTTTACACATAAGAACTTAACTGTTTTCTTAATAAAGGTATTGATCACTGTTGAATATCGTGAATTCGTGAAGGTGGATGAAACATAAAGACAATCAAAGAAGATATGCATTGTAGGCAACATCACATGGCAATTAAGGAAGCCACACTTCTGGATCTGTGCATCTCAAGAGTACATTCTGTTGGTGCCAAGTCCTTATTGTTTTGCAAACTTTCTTTTCAAGCCAAATCGGCATTCCGTGTGTTCTCAATTTCACAGTTCAAGGAATCCTCGCTTCACAATCCAAACCCCTCCTTACAACAATGCACTGTGCGCGGCCATTTCAGTCTGGTTCAGGACCGTACTTTTCCCTTCTGGAACTCATTCGTTCATCACAACGGGACCCCCAGTAAACAGGGTAACAGGCCCTCACTATCCGGTGGAGTTTGTTTGCAGGTTCCCCCTGCCATGGACACCAAAATTTGTGGCTGCTCAAGTCCTCATTATGTGTAATGGTATAGAAAAATGGCTCAAGTCCCATATATAAAATGGCAAAATTGAAGTTTGCTTTTTGGATCTTTTGGGGAGGGTGGGGGAATATTTTCAAGCCATGGTTAGTTGAATCCATGGATACAGAATCCGTGGATATGGACGCCTGATTGTGGAAAATCATAAGAAAAGTGGAGACTGGATGTGGAAGAAGTGTTCAAAGTTTTCTGGAAGGTTTACACTTTTAAAAAGGTTTTGATTTTATCTGCATATTCATGTTTTTTTCTTTGACATATTCTGGATTTCCCTCACTCTCCCCTCCCTTGCTTTCTTCCTCCTCCACCTCCTGTGACATTGAGACTCAGGCCATGTGTCAGAAAATGACTTTCACCAATTTCTACTTGGCCCTTTTAAATTGTTATTCAAGAGTGATAGTCATAGTGTTAAAGTGCTTTAGCAATGTTACGTAAGGATCATCTTCTTTTATTGCTAGCATTCCTCTTTCTCTTGCTTGATCTCTGTTGCATCTCCTCAGTGTTTCTTGGTGTCAGTCACTTTAGCTAGCTCCGGAATAATAGAAACAAACATTCATGAACAGGTACATGTCATTTCAGAAAATACTTTGTTAATTTAAACTGACCTGAGAAGTGGGAATGAACAGTCCTTAATATTGCCAGGAGTTTCCTGGGAATACTTCAGTGTGGAGAAAATGTCATGTAGATCTCTAAAATAAAAAAAAAAAAGGTTTGTAAAGGAACAAAGTCTGAGATTTTCAAAGACTTTTTTCTTGTCTGGAGAGGCTCTTTGTTAAGGAAGTATAACTGCATTTTACAAGTGGTTTTTTTCCCTAGGTGCAAAATTAAAATTGATCACTGGAGGGCACCAGGGAGTGTTTCCCCCCCCTGTATTTTCATAGTGTAGAAAGGATAACTGCCACAAATGAATAATGATAATAAACATAAGAAATTACTTTTAACATCAGTCTCCTGGATTCCTGGACAAAAGTGTCCTGGACCCCTGCCCCCAACATTGGCTTTACAAGCTAGCATGAACATCATTGTACTCCAAGAAGCAATATTTCTTACTCTAAGATCACTGATCTGTATTTTCTTGTTTCCCTTCAGATTCTTAAAAGCTAGGTAATTTCATTGCAAAGTTTTGAAACAATTATTTCATCTACTCCAGTGTTCTCAGCACAACTGGAGTGACATCACATCACTTCTGGGTTTTTGGCCCAACGAGGGGAGTGGGGTTGAGTCTGTAGCCTCTGGGAGAGTTGACTTTGCATAGTTTGAAAGGGTAGCAGGGAGCAAAGAGACCCAAACCTCCATGTCTTATGACAACTTGGGGCATCTTCGTGCTGCTTTTTGTTAAAACAACCAATTTCTAAACATTGGGTAGGGACAACAGCCTTTAAGGCAGTCTATAGTAGGCCACATTTCCACACCTGATTTAAAGCAGGGCTGGAAAAGGGAGACCCACAGGCCCATATAATCCTCAGAGTGTTTTTGTCGTCCCCAGAGTTCCCCATTTTTTCATTCCCCCTCTCCCGTTTTCCCCCCAAATGCCCCCAAACACCCCTAAGGGCGTGAAAGTGACCTACATCACTTTCTGAGGCAAAGAAAAAAAAAAGATCTCTTGCGACTAAAATGACACAATGAGGGCCAAAAACTTGAAGATACTCCCCAAGGAATAGAGGCATTGGGGCAAAATTTTCCCAAAAAAAGGAGGGCGTTCTTACAAGGTCCACTGGAAGGGCAGTGTAGCTCTTAACTGTTGAAGCTGCCACCTCTGCTTTAAAGTCTAGAAACCAGCTACCATATAGAGTCATGGAGGTAGCTGAATAAGCTACCTGTGAATGCTTGTTAGATTTGTCTTTGAGATATAACTTTGAAAATTTAGGAGCGTCTTGCATCTTTAAATCTATCATAGCCTTACCTTTTTCTTAATAAAAGTGTTACAAGGCTGAATCCCATCTTCTGCTCTTAAGAGTGGGACCAACAAATTTTATCAGCTGCCATCACCTACTAATTTTCTGTATCCCAAATTTCCGTGATTTATTGTGAAGTTACTGAAGGGTTTAACTTGCCTTTTTTCTCCCCACCTTTGATTCTGTAGAGAGTTTCTCTCCACACCTCATGAGAGAAGAAAATCCTATACGCACACCAAGTAAGACATATGAAGATAGAGTGAAAAAGAAGAGATCTGTCAGGAAAAAGCATTTATTCTAAGTAAGCAATCTTACATTAGCAAAAGAGTATCTTGTATATGAAGGCATCTTGCTTTGAGTGTTATTACAAGCAGTTACAAAGTTACAAAAAAAAGTCTAAGTTACATTCATCCAAGGTCAGGAAAAGCCCTAATATGACTAGCTAACCATTCCTATTCTATTCACAATGAATGCGTATGTGCCCTCAAGTCACCCGTTGACCTATGGCAACCCCATGAACTTTAGAGGGCTTTCTTAGGCAAGAAATATTCAAAGGTGATTTGGCAGTTCCTTCCCCTGAAATATATCGCCTACAGGACCTAGTATTTGTTGGTGGTCTCCTGTCCAAGTACTGACCAGGAGTGACCTTGCTTAGCTTCCAAGATCAGGCAGGATCTGATGCCCTTAGGGTATTTAAGCCCTCACCTACTCACAAAACTGCTGGTATTTGAGCATTTCAGAGCTTTCCAGACTTTTCATGCTGGTGACACACTTTTTTTGGACATGCATGATTTCGCGACACAGTAATTCAGTTTTACTAGCAAACCAGAGGTTAAACTAACCCCTTATAAGAGATACAGACACATACATAAATTGTAATGACGAAATGTATATGGACACAACATATCTCATTAAAACATTTCATATATTTTTCAAAATATATTATTTGTAAATACTAACATATATTTCCAAGACATTTCCTACACACTTCAGGTGACACACTAATGTGTCACGGCACACCAATTGGAATGCCATGGTTTAGATCTTCATGGGAAGCTAGGAGACTGGTCCCTTTTGTGACTAACCATGGGAGGAGTGTGGCCAGCAGAAATGCTCTAGCAACAGAGAGGGATTTAATTTGATTGGTTTGCTGACTATAGAACCCAATTTAGCCAGAGAGAGGGGCTAGGTGGGAGAGTCAGCATAACAGAAAAATAACGGGTTTTGAGAAAGAGTTCTTTCTGTGAGTTTAAAAAAGGGGAAAAAGTTCCTAGAGAGAGAGAGTGAGAGAGTTGGAGAAGTGTTTGCCTGTTTACAGCTGAAAGTGCTTTGCTGTTTGATGTCATTTAATTGCCAAATACCTTTTTTTGTCAGTTTGTTTAATAAAGGTCTTATTATTTGTTTTTAAAATCAGCCTCCATACAGTGTGTCTTTAATCTAGCTCAGTTTCACATGCTACTACCAGTGACACATTCAGTTGTGATAACCTAAAACCACTTTGCCCTATATCCACAAAGCTTGGGAAAGCAAAAGAAGGATATAAGTGTGGAGAGGGAGCCAGGGGGTGACAGTTATATAAAAGGGTGCTGCTTTTCCAGGGAGGGAGAATTTAAAGCAGGCCTGACTGATCACAGCCCTGGCTAGCCCAGATCTCCACATTTTGACACCTTTGTTTAGCCTACAACCAAATTTCACTCAGGACTGTGAAGCAGGCAGCATCTCCTCTACCTCTCCATTAGTCCCAAAGCCTCTGAAATCTCCTGGGAAGCCTCTGTTCTCACTCATGGTGCTGTATGTTATAACCTCTCATTCTGGAAGCATCTCAAAGCTTCCACATTTTTCACAAGCCGGTCACCCCTACTGGGCAATTATCTCTCATGGTCTCTGTTGCTCCTGTATGATGCTGACTCCAGTAAATGTCACTGACCCTTTCTTTACCTGAATGAAAGACTGTACCCCTCAGCTGTGTTGCCCAGAGAATGGGACAGCCCATTTTCACGAGGGGGAAAGACTGTTTCTAACAAAAAGGAACTTCTATGCCTGTCTTCTCTATTCACTTTTTTTTAAAAAAGATACTATGTTCCATGATTAGGAAGCAAAAGTGATGCATAAAATCCATCAGAACCATAGCCTTTCCTCTGGTCTCTTGCAGCTGTAGAGGAAGTTCTAGAGCATCAACACATTTCAGGGTCATAAGGGTGACAGGTAAAAGGCAGAGGGAGGGAGACAACTGGTTCTCCTCAACTATATCAGCACTGCAGGCTGACACCCCACATGCCTGTGTGGAAAAAGGGCCGTATTCCCTCCCCAGAGAATGATGCTGAAGGAAAAGCAAAGATGGTGTCATCAGTGTCAGCATCAAAAAACTCTGCATGGCCCTCTTCATAATCCATGGCCACTCGGATCTTCTTGGTCTCTTGTCTCATTGTCACAGGGGTCCAGTTGGGATACGTGAATGCCCAGACTTGACAAGATGAGTGTAGGTGACTGAACGGCTTCCCCACAGCCCAAACCCCCTCACCGGGATTAAAGCTGACGTCTCCCTTCCTCTTGAGAGAGTCTCTTGTGACCCCAATGATCCACTCTGGCTCCCCTACAAGAGACATCCAACTTTCTTTGTTCTGCACCTCCACCTCCCAGCAATGTCTTCCTGAGATGATTCTCTCATTGCCCATCACACACAGAGCTGGGTCAAATCTCTCTGGATTATTGGGCACATTCCTCTTCTTTGTAGCTATTGTCAAACGCTTCAGATCCTCAGACAGAGAGAGTTGAGGGTGCGCTGTGGCTGGATCCAGAGCCACTCTCACTGTAGGACAGAAAGACAGAGGTGGAATGAAGGAGAGGACAGGATAGTTGATTCTTTCAGAAAAGGTCAGCCTCTACGGTTGCAAGGGTACGCCTTTTATTCTTTGATTTTATTTATTTAATTTCTATCTTGTTCTTCTCCCATGCAGGACCCAAAGCAGCTCATACTGTATTGAAAAAACATTCTGTACTACAAAAATGTAATAAGAGTTAAACAACAATCCACTTAAAAATGAATTTAAAACAGTTAATAACACATTAAAAGCTATTCTAAGGCCATTTCCACACTAGTCTGTTATAGTGCTATTATTCCACTTTCAACATCCAATGGAAGTTCTATAGCCTGGAGTTCTGTAGCCCCAGGCTTCAGTTCAATCCAGTTTTTAAAATGTATTTTAAAATGCAAATTGATCTTTTTATGTAAAACATTTTATTTAAAAAATATGTATATACAATACTAAATTTCTCCCTTGACTCTCATTTTAAAAGAACTCTTAAAATCTCAGATTTGCTAGCTAAACCAGTTTTGGGTCCCATCCTGGGAGAAAGGTGACATATTCATTAATTAATTACTACTTCTTAATGAGTCTCATAAAAATGAACTAATGGCTCTCTCAGATTCACACACTCTACTGAATTCTTTTGATTAATCCCAACTAGAATATAGCTATTGAATCAATTGTTGAATGTTGAATCAATAACTATGTAAATCCCATGATTTCAGTGAGTCCACTCTAATTCAGTAGCATTCGGGTCATTGCTTTGTCTACAAGCAAACACACACACTCACACACACAACTGAGAACACTCATATTTCTGTTTCAGGGCCCTTTCACATCACACAGATATAGCACTATGATTCCACTATAACTGCCATGCCGTGACAACATTCTGTGGAATCCTTGGATTTGTAGCTTGCTGAGATACAAGACATCTCTGCCAGAGAATTCCAAGTACAAGCCCCTGAAATGCAAATCTCAGGATTCCACAGGACATTGCCACAAAAGTTAAAGTGGAATCATAACACTACAGTTGGTTTGTGGGTCTATGACAAAAAAAAAAATGACAGTGGCAGCATGGAAGATCAGATCTATCTTTAAGGACAGTGTGCATTTATTTTAATGTTAGGATTAAAAAAATAAAAATTGAATTAAAAACTTAAAAAAGCAAACATAATAGCAAGGAGACCAAAAACCAGAGTTCATTCCTTTTGGTCTCCTTACTATTCTGTACTATTAAAGATCCACTTCCATCTGCAGCTATATGGTACCTGCTTTCCATACTGTCTTCTCTGTTCCTTTAGGAGACTACCCCAAATATAATATCTTTGTCAATTCCCTAAATACCATGAGCAGACAACTGAGTTCTTTCTAAGTACATATGGCTTAAGGAGAGCCATCAGCTAACAGTGTTGCAATATCAGATGTGAGAAATTCTGGTAACTAATTTTAATTAACTATGGTTTATTATTAAACTATGGTTTATTATAACATCAAGGCATTTCTGTTTGAGGAAGTTTCTAACAGGTAGACGTTCTTCTACTGCCTTGTCTGTCTTCCTCTTAATATGTTGTTAAAGTAGATCTACTTCCATCATGTCAAAAAAATTTTTTAGTAACCCATGTTTCAAGTTTTGGAACCTCTGGACTAGAACCTCTAGCTAGAACTACTCTAGCAGCTATAATCATATATCATACAATTCTCCAGTACTTCTTTGCAAAAGTTACCTCTAGATTTTTTGGTGATATTTAAAAGAAATAATTCAGGTTTTAAAAGTATTATCATTTGAAACATTTCTGACATTTCTGATGTGATGTTATAATAGAATGAATTCTTAAGAATAAGATTATTTTGTTAGATTATCAGATTAAAAATATTTAGTAATTTATTCTATATTTTTCTTCAATATGAGGAAGACAATTTCGAAGCAGAGTCAACAGAGTTAATAGAATTAAAATTTTAGGATTATTGGGATTAGAAATAATTATAGAGAGACAACAACTCCAATTATGTGTTAAAAAAGAAGATTATTTGTGTTTGTATCTTGCTTTTTCTTTTTTCTTTTTTTTCTGTTCTTTTTGTTGTAGTGTGTAATATTTCATGTATTTGTTCTATCTTGTTTGGTTAATTTTTTCTTTCAATAATTTTTTTTTAAACTATGGTTTATTAAACCAGGGCTTTAGCTTTATAAACTGTGGCCTAAATACTACTATTAGTCTCTAATACAGCAGTCCCCTGAATCAAAGGAACTTGTGTATTTATTGATTCTCTAAATTTCCATTGATTTAGTGCAGTGGTTCTCAACCTGTGGGTCCCCAGATGTTCGTGGACTTCAGCTCCCAGAAGCCCTGAGCATTGACCATAGTGGCTGGGGCTTCTGGGAGCCGAAGTCCACAAACATCTGGGGACCCACAGGTTGAGAACCACTGATTTAGTGGATCAATTCTAGCTGCGATTAACTTCTGGATTTAAAAGATGGGAAGGGAAATATGCTGCTTTCTGGATATTGTTGGATTGAAACTCCTATCAGCTCTAGCCAGCCTCACTGATGAGGAAGAATGCTGGGAGTTGCACTCCAACAACATCTAGAGAGCCCTATAATTCCCATTCCTGGGTTAGACCTAAATGCTGTTATATCTGTGTAATTCCTAATGTACTGATACAACATCCACTGCTTTGCATGGAAATGCATTATTTCCTAAATTAATAAAAATAAAATTATCTCTAACAATAAATAAACTATAGCTCCCTAGATGTTGTAAACTGGTCTGTTGAGTCAAGATTCACACTAAATAATTAAAAAACGTTAACTGCAATTATTCTGTCTAGTGGAATCCTAGGATTTGTAGGATGGCAAAGTACTAAGCACTAATCTCCACTAATCTGCTTTCTAACATCCACAGTTTTGAAGTTGACTGCAGGGTCGAGAGCGATCATTTTCCTCTCCTATTGCAACTCCACCTCGAATCATCTCATCTTCCTCAGTTGTCTCAAAATATGAATATAAATGGGATGTACGTACAGGAAAGGAGAATACGATGCTCAACCTTGGGGCCTCAGTCTCCCATTTATTTGCAAGTCCCACTTTTAAATCTCTTTGCCAGGCCATTTTGCATTCAGACTCAGACAGCCTACTTGTCTACCGTACTATCATCTTGAATCTCAGACCTAATTTGGTCAGTGATAAGCATTTCAATCCCAACAGAGCTGTACAAAATAGATGGTTCGACTCTGAATGTAAAGCCGCCCGGAAAGCACTAATGGCATGCTCACACCAGACAGCTAGAAATAAGGAGGCTGTCGCTCCCGGCACCCTAGCCTCTATGAGAAGATCTTATAAGGCACTTTTAAAGCAAAAAAAAGATATGTATATTAGAACACAATGGAAACAATTAGCCCAAGCCGTAACAGAAAAGAATGAGAAGTTTTTCTGGGACGTCATTTCTTTTGGTATGCGTACAGTTAGACCGGTAATTGTCGGACATATTGCATCATCTCAGTGGTTTAACCACTATAATAGGCTTTATGGAGCAACATCCTCAGGTTGCCAAAACACCCTGGTTACTAAATTCGACGAACTACCATGTTGGCCACCAGTATCAGCAGCTGAGATAAAGGAACTGATTGCATCACTCGCCCTGAACAAGGCCCCGGGAGAAAATATGATGCCCCCAGAAATATTCAAATACTTCTCAGAGTGGTGGGCGCCAATACTGGCTAAGGTATTTACACAAATTAACAATACAGGCAGGATGCCAGAAGGTTGGAAACAGAGTATAGTTGTCCCCATTTATAAGAAGGGTGACAAGCAAGACCCTAGCAACTATCGACCAATTAGTCTTTTAGATTGACTCCAAGTTATACAGCAAACATCTTTTAAATAAACTAGAGGAGTGGGAATCTACTAATCACATCATTTATCCCAAGCAGGCTGGCTTTAGGAGAGGACAGAGTAACATCGACCACTGCTTGACTCTCTATTTCTTAGCTCAACAAGGAATTTTGGGCCCAACCAAACACCTATTTGCTGCCTTTGTTGACTTAGCAGCAGCTTTTGATTCAATTGATAGAAACTCGCTGTGGCATAAACTGACTACCGCCAATATAGACAACCGCCTACTGTTGCTTATTAAGGAACTTTATTCTAATACATCAGCCAGAATAAGAGTGGGCACCTCTGGCTCACTAACTGACCCGATTCCCACCAAACAGGGTTGCTTATTGGCACCAGCACTTTTCAACTTATACCTGAATGATATAATCCCAGCATTATCTGGATCAGAATTTTTCCCGCCTTCTTTAGGGTCAAAGAAGGTTTCTATCCTTCTATATGCTGATGACATGGTTTTAATTTCTTTGACCCGTATAGGTTTGAAAAGGCTGCTGGCTATGCTCAATGTATATTGTTCCAATGAAATGTTGAATATCAATTATACTAAAACAAAGGTAATGGTATTTGGTAAAAGGCACTCTTCCTTTCAATGGTCTATTAATGGTCATCAAATTGAGCAATGCCGGGAATTTAAGTACCTAGGAATTCATTTCACAGAAAATCTTTCCTGGAAGCCCCACATTGAAGCTATTGGAGCATCTGCTTTGAGATCCACTGGAGCAATCCTTAGATTTTATAACACCACAGGGGGTCATCAGATTGTCCCAGCCCTCAAAATTTTCCAGAGTAAAGTTATAGCTCAGATTCTGTATGGCGCTGCAGTTTGGGGATGGGATAGTTCCTTGTTAGCCAAACTGGAAACCATCCAAAATGCTTTTCTTAAAAAATTATTAAGACTCCCACCCGGCAGCCCTGCGGTACTGGTCTGAGCTGAGGTTGGTTTGCCCCCGATCAAATCGCGTGTTCATTTTATCTTGTTTAATTACTGGAGAACTGTAAAAGACTCCTATGTTAGAGTCTTCCCCAAGCTCTGTCTTGAATGGTTAACATATTGTAAAACCTGGAGTGCAGGTTACGATAGACTATTGAAACTGTACCCTACCCTTGGTGACAATTTACCTACCCTGAACTCAAAAGAGAAACTTCGCAATTATTTTTTCGATTACGGTGTCCATTTGGACATGTCACAGGTTGAGAAGCATGATGGGACCTGTTGTTACTCCTGGCTTCATATTTTCCCACCACTAGAGGGTGAGAACGCAAAGCTGCTTGTAGTTGTTTAGTCTAGCTTTCTGTGAACGCTTCCCATGTGAAACCTAAACGTATTCAAGGTCTTCTGCTGCCTGTAGCCGCAACATTGTTATGGTTAAGGGAACGCCTTGTTCTTGAATATGTATACTTAAAAACACGGCTTTTGAACAGGCTGTGCCTTCTTCTTGTTTCCTCTTCTTTTTCTGCTCTGGACGAGGAGATGGCTCGCTGCGCTGTAACTTAATAGTCTGCTACTTGATCTATTGCCCGCAATAAAGACTGTTAGCCTGCTGCCTCGTGTTGGCTGTGATGTTTTTCCTATTGATGGTAATGCCCCTGGCGGGTTTTTCAACAGGACAGACAGGACATCAACCACTCTAAATTTTCAAAATGGTGCAAACTATTTAAATTTGATCACCAAAGGGCTGTGTACCTGACGAAACTAACATATCTAAACCTTCGCCAGGCTTTTACAGCCCTCCGATTTCAAACTATGCCCACAGCCATGATTGATGGCAGATATTTGCACGTTCCATTGGCCCTTCATACATGTATTTGCAGGGCCCCAGAAATAGAGGACCTGCCGCACTATCTGTTTTCTTGTTCTTTGTATGATGAACCAAGAACAAAGTTCTTGGGGGCTATTTTGTCTTCTTTACATGCAAATACCACATCCGAAAAGATTTTTTACCTGCTGTCCGACACCAATTCTGCGGTAACCCATAAAGTCTCTCTTTATGCCCTTGCAGCTATGAAAATCAGGGCCAGTCTCATCAAGGATATGGCAGTTGACTGTGCTGGGGATGATTTTTATTGATTTTAATAATCTTGGCACTAATGTTCACCCTAATATATTTTATGATTATATAGTTTTTATATCTTATATATTTTATAACTCTATATGTCCATATTTTATTGTACTAGTCACCTACTGTATTTTATATGCTTTTAATGTATGATCTACTGTAATATTTTAATGCTTTATTTGTACTTTTATCACAGATTCTGGTGACATGTACGCAAATGGCCTATGGCTAAAGCATTATAAAAGTAAAGTAAAGTAAAGTAAAGTAAAGTAAAGTAAAGTAAAGTAAAGTACTAAGCATTCTTAATTATTCTATACACTTTTTCTGAACTACAGGCACTAGAACTCTCTAGCAGAAAATTTTAAATCCCTCAGTAAATTATAAGTCCCAGGATTTTGTAGGAGAAAGCCATGGGAATTAAAACAGCACTACGGGACTTTTTTTTCATATGTAGTGAACTTGTTCTAAGGCTAAGAAATTTTGGAAGGGAATTCATGATGAAATTCAAAAAATTTCCAAAGTTAATTTTGAAATGATACCAGAATTTTATTTATTGAATATATTAGGCCAGAACCAGGAGATTAGAAAACAACAGAAGATATTATTCTATTTGATTACAGAAGCATGGCTGACATATGTGCAACACTGGAAAGATAAAACAGATATTCAGTTAGATGAATGGAAAATAAAAATGTTAGACATGGTAGAGACTGAAAAATTAGCTGACTCCCTTAAGAACAAAACAGTTCAAAATTCTGAAAGAGGATGGAAAAGGGTAAGACTTTGGCTAAATCTGTAAAAGTCTGTGGATTGAGCATATTGGTATTTGAAAAGATATGTATAAAGGAGAAGACAGAGTCAACTGGAAACTTTTGATATACAGAAGCAGGGGAGAGGAATAGAAGAATTATAATAATGATATACATATTTGTGTCTATATATGCTTTTATGTATTTTGAATAATAATAATAAAAAAACAGCACTAGGAAGCTCCTGTTTGTTGCTAACAGAACACAGAAATCTGGGAGGTTGATAGATGACAGCCATGTGGCACTCAGATGACATCTAGCTGCTGATCCACAGCCTGGGGAAAATATTGTGCAAGGAGATCCTGGGAAACTTATTTTTCCACAGATGAAAAAGCAGATACATTAACATGTAATTAATGCCTTATGTTATGCTGGTGTTAAGTCACCAAGTGATTCTTGCCGCTGTCATTACTTTATATTATTTCTCATCTTCACCAGCCCTGTCTCCACAGCTCCCAGGACACCCTGGCTGTTCTCTCCAACCAAGATTGCCTTGGAATTAACTGCAACTGGTGCAACTTAACAACAACAACAACAAAAACAACAACAGGCCTTCAGAAACCAATCAGCTTTTACATTGTAATGTTATGATTCAGTATTTTGTTGCATAATTTTAGTGTACGTAATTAGCTGGACCAGTATTTATAGTGGGCGTGGTGGGATATGAATATATTTTTAAAGGAGAATTTTGCAACAAAGGGCAGCATTCTGTTCATTTTCCTAATTTGTGCTGATAAATACCTACTACCCTTTCTCTAAAATCTGCAGTGAACTTCCAGCTCATTCCATCTCTCCCCTCTCCCTCCTGGTTTTTAGGTGGGGCATTTTTGGCCTCTGGAGATATCCAGGCCAGAAAACTGGCCTCTAGAACTGCCAGTGTTGCTATCAGTGCTATAGCTTTTGAATGAATGACCACTGCCAACATACTATAAATGGCTTAGGTCCAGATTGTCTGAAAGACTCTATCTTCCTATATGACCCTGCCTAAACTTTGAGAAGAGAGACAGCATGGTATAGTGGTTTGAGTACTGGACGATGATCCTGGAGACCAGGGTTTGACTCCCCACTTGGCCATAGAAACCCACTGGGTGACCTTGGGCATGTCTGTGTGTATCTCTCTCTCACAGAGAGAGAGAGAGAGAGAGAGGGAGAAAGAGAGAGAGACCCAGAAAACCCCATGATAGGTTCACCTTAGGGTTGGCATAAGTCGGAAATGACTTGAAGGCATACAACAACAACAACAACAACAACAAGCTTTGAGATCTTGGGGGAAAGGCTTTTTCTTGATCTCACCACTGTCACAAGCACACATGGTGACTGAGATGGTCATCTTCCTGTGGCTCCCAGGCTATAGAACTTTCTCCGATAGGAGGATAACCTGCCCACTCTTTGTTCTCCAGCACGGAAAGAGCCTTTTATTTAGTTGGAAGATTCTGGCATTCTCTCTCCCCCACTTTTGTTCTAGGGCATATAGAGCTTAGCTACCGTACTTTCTTTTCCCTTTGCATGTCAAGGCCTTTTGCCTTCTCAATTAAAGCCTCAGCATTGCTCTTTGTATTATTTAAATTTATGCCTATGGTATCTGGGTGACCAGACCATGTGACCCAGGATAAACCCTGGGGTTGTTGGCATTACATAAAAGACCACACTTCTCTTTCTTTGCTCTCTCTCCCTCTCTCTCTCTCTCTCTCTCTTTTTTTTGCAATCTTTGCTTCTACAATCTTCTCTCTAACCATGCTTCGTCTCTTCACCAAGAATGGTGAGTTAAGAATGAAGCTACTATCTTTCCTAATCTTTTTGTTAGTTATTTAGGATCCAGGCTCTCCAATGCATATGTAAGTGTAAAATTTATTAGTAAACCTTTTAAAGTTTGGAACCAGAAACTACCTGCCTTGTTTTGATTTCTAAGCCAGTTTCAGTTCAGGGAAGCCACACAGAGATTGGGACATGGCTTTTTTCTGCAACTTTGTTAAAGGAAGGCTGATTCCTAACAGTTTTAGCTTTCATAGAATTTCCCTTCAAAGGGCTAACACCCTGGGAATCGCTAACTCCCAATGATTTTGACAGGCTTTGGGCTGTCATCAGTTGTTGCAGAAGGGTCTTCTAACAGGGTATACTGTTCTTTTATTATCATGTTGTAAAATGTTTTATATTAGTTCTGTTTGATAAGATAGTTTCTTTTAACCGTTTTTAAATCTTCTAATCAAATTATGCATTTATAAATGATTTGTACTTGTGATCTCCTTCTATTCAATAGTCTAGGGACTATGTAGAGATCATAAAAGCCTTCCAGTCCACAGTTGCTTGGCAGTAGATGCTGCAAGCAACTGGAGTCTGTTCTCCTGTCAATCAGGATACAACAGACTGATGTTCCATACACACACACACACACACACACACACACACACACACACACACCTGTCAACAGTCTTCAGTGAAAGAAGAGATTGCAACAGGGATCTTGCTTCTAGTTATTGCACCAGAAATCGCTGGCAGGGAGGGGATGGAAACATCAGTCTGCTGTGTCCTGATCTACAAGAGAACAGACCTCTGTTCCTCACAGTGGCTACTTCCTGGTAAGTCAGGATTGGGGATGTCAGATCAGAAGATGCTAGTTAGTATACTTGACTACATACCTGAAGTAGAATCTTGGCTTTTTCATTATAATCATTCTTTAAGCTGTATTATTTTGTAGTCTACTCTGTAAGCCACCTTGGGTCACATATTGAGAGAAAGTAAGTGAAAACGAACCAGATTGACTTGCAGGCAGCCAGTCACAGCTCAGACTAGCTGTGAAGTGGAGCTTTGGAGGAATAGTATATGTCAAAAAAAAAAGGGAGAGGCTTGCCTGAGACAGATTCAGACAGAGCCATTTCCGCACTACACTGTTACCGTGCTATTATTCCACTTTCAACAGCCTGTGGAATTCTGAGGTTTGTAGTTTACTGAGGCCCAAGAGCTCTCTGGCTGAGAATTCTAAAGGCCCCTCCCTAAACAGCAAACCCCAGGATTCCACAGGATGTTGAAAGTGGAATAATAGCACTATAACAGTGTAGTGTGGAAATGGTCAGAGTCTGGAGGAGACAGGGTGTGACAGAGTGTATGAGATTCTGATAGAGACAGGACTGTGGATTGGAACAGGAAAGGAGAACTACCTATGATTGTGAGGGAGGTTGATTATTAAAGATTATTATATTCCTCTACTGTGTTTAATAAACACATTCTTTTTATTGTTTTAAAACCTATCTCTGGGCCCAAGCCTCTGGGCCCAATGTGAAGGACATATTATAGAACTAGATCAGTGAGAAGAAATCGGGGGAAGGGATAGAAATTTACTAGGTGTAATGATCTTAAAGAAAATCTTTATAAAATGATATATAAATGGTACTTGACCCCAAATAAATTGGCTAAAATGTATAGAAAAAAGGATAATAGAAGCTAGGAATGTAAACACCACGAGGGCTTCTACTACCATATGTGATGGCAATGTTGGAAAGCAAAGAAATTCTGGTCAATAATTTGTAAATATATTCAAAAGGTTTTAAGGATGGAAATCATATTTAGGCCAGAACTTTTTCTCCTTAATATGATAGATAGGACAGATATTAGAGGAAGACAACACAAAAATTTGATAAGATATATGGTGACAGTGGCTAGGATTTTATATGCGAAATATTGGAAAAATAAAGAAACTTCAAAAGTGAGTGAAATAAAGTAATGATAAATTACCAACATTATTGAAGAAGAACTCAATAGAACCATTTCTGAAAACATGGAAACCTTTCATGGATCATGTAAGAAATAAAAAGGGGGACCTATTGATTAGTGGATTTGATCTGTAAGAAACAAGATTGATATAAGGGGATAATTTGAAGAGTGAAATAGTTATAGTGTTTACTTTAGAAGTGCTTATATTTATATTTATGTTTAAATTTATATTTATAATGGGAAGAGGTTGGAATTAGAAATAGATTAAAACCAACTGATGAAGAGGTCGGGAAGGAACTTTATTATTTGTTAGCACCTTCTTTTTTCTGGCTTTTCTTTTTTGTTTGTATAACTTTTATCACTATATATTACTGTTGTTTTGGTCAATCCCTTTCTTTTTTCTTTTTCTGTTAATTTCTTTTTTCTTTTCTTTTCTGTATGTATTAAATCAATAAAGATTTTTTTAAAAAATAAAATAAAACCTGTCTCTGACTCTCTGTTAAGTCTGAACTGGCATCAGGCCATGCATACTAAAACTAAAGAATCCACACAACAACACAACCACAAGCCCACACTTAAGGGGTCACCCTGTGGCCCAGCAACCCAATCCTGCAAGGGCACAGTTGGGGAAACAAGGGCTGGGTGAGTGGCGGGACACAGGTCGGAGTTTTAGGACCAATTTGGGTAAAGGAATCTGTCACAGTACAATATTTTAAAAATAGATAGATAGATAGAGGGTTGATTTTAGGTGTCACCCTTAAGCCAAAAGCTTCCCATTTCACTTTTTTACTTCTGGACAGTTACCTTTGTTCAGAACTTGCTTCAGACGACCTGCAGCAGGGAGGAAAGAGTAACCATTTTAAAATGTGGGCTATCATTAAGAATGAAAAAAAAAATCCCCTCAGCCAAAAATGCATCATTAAAAGGAGCATTTACATTGAGATCATAATGAATGGATGTTTCCAATAAGTTGTTTTAGAGGGGAGTGCTGTGTCCTTTCAAAATTGTCCCCCCATCATTCAATGCCACCAGTGGCATCCCGAAGATCAACAGCACTCAGGGCAAGAGGGTGGGGCGAGTGGCGGGCAACCAAGTGGGGAAGGAGTGAGCAGCAGTGTCCCTCTATTTTGCATCTCCCCGACATTGGTGCCTGGGGCACAAGCCTCACTTCTCCCACCCTAGATCTGCCTCTGAGTACCAAAGTTAAAATGGATCAGAGCTTTCTGGAGACTCTAGATCATGATCTCCTCCCATTCTAGAATTACTGCTGTGTGGAGAAAAAAAAAGGCACTCCCCAATTCAAGTTGTTACTAGTGGGGTAGTTACAGTGCTGGAGATGACCCAATTTGAAGCCCCTCCCACTAAAATTCCCCTTCTCTTTCAGCAATTAAAAAAAGAAAAATATTCTGTTTGGAGAGTTTGCTTCAGAGCTAATTCCAAAGACCCTGTTACACAAAGGAAAATATGACAGAGTTACCCGGACCAGAACTTGCAAGGAACTATTGGGGAACATTCTAAATATATTATCATATTCTTTTTTTTTTTTTTTTTGGAAGAGAAAATTGAAGTTGGATCCCTTTTACTAGGAATACTGAAGGGAAAACAAGTATGTAAGACATGAAGAGGTCATCCATGGCCTACTGGGGCATGAACCAACCTTATCCACTTTGTCTACACAGCACAGCTGATTAGCCTATCAGTGGAGTGACCTAGAAAAGATGACTGTTAGTTTATACTGCAATGTATTAGGATCTCTGTTATTATTTACTGAATGTATTTAACATTTATTTAATGTGTTAAATGTTATCTGTTGAACATATTTTGGCTATTTTGGCACAAGATGATGAAAGTGGAATAATAGCACTATAACAGTGTAGTGCAGAAATGGTCCAGAGTTCGATTCCCCACTGGGGCAGGGAAACCCAGTGAGTGACCTTGGGTGCATCACACACGCTCAGCCTCAGACAATAGGGTTGCCTTAGGGTTACCATAAGTTGGAAATGACTTGAAGGCACACAAACACAACAGATTGAATGCGCTTACTAGAAAAATGGAATAAAAAAAATGAAAGTAATAAATAAAGAAAGCTGGTATAATACAAATAGAAATAGCACTTCAGTTAAACAACTGCTGTCACATGAACAGCCCAACCCTGTCAATCTTTGATCAGAATTGTCTTTCCGAGTTCAGTAAAGCTTAATTCCAAGAAATGAGGAACAGAACTGGAACCAAATCCAATTTGCACATCAAATCCGTATTAACATTGGCTGGAAATCACTATCATAGTTATGGATGCACAACTTATAGTTGCTCATTTGCAGCTGATTCATATGCAGGATCCATATGTTTATGACACTGTTCATGATACTATGATACAATCGTGAAATTCTAATTTAGCAGGCAGCAGCCTCTTTGAGCGACAGAGGGTTCTTGTTGATCTGGATGCAACATACTGATATTTACAGCTTTCTCCTGCCAGTGATCTCCAGTGGGAGGTGGGATTGCAACAGGGATCTTGCTTCTGATTGTCACAATGGATATCGCTGGAGGCAGTAGGGTGGAAACATCAGACTGCTGTGCCCCAGTTGAAAGGAGAACAGACTTCTATTGCTTGCAGCGACTGCTTCCTAGTAAAGAAGATGGAGGGATAGGCCAGGAGATGCTACTTAGTAAACTAAGTAGCTCTTCCAGGATCTCTGCCATCAAGAAGTAGTCCCTGGACATTTGCAGAGTGATATCTTTTTTACACCAACTCAAACCTTACTGAGTACAGAAAAAGTACCTGTTTTGAGAGTTTTGTTCAAATTAGTGACATTCAGAATGTGTTCCAGTGACTCTGTCGGAGGAAAAGATGAAAAAACTGCTCAGAACACAATATATATAACAATATGTCATTTAATGAACAAACCTTTTCAGAACTTAACTCCATATCTAGGTCAATATTTAATGTTATTCTGCTTGCAATCATAGCTTATTGTGGTTCAGTCTTTAAGTACTGACTTTGCATCAAAGTACTGAAAAGATCCAGGGCTTAGAGTGACAGAGCTCAGATCTGCACATGATTTGGATATGTTCATTTATGTGAATAGATTCACCTTGAGGATGGCTTTTTGGAACAACTAAAAAACCAGTGCTAGCTCTTTGATGAAAGCCAGTGTGGTATAGTGGTTTGAGCATCGGACTCTGGAGACCAGGGTTTGAATCCCTGCTTGGCCATGGAAACCCACTGGGTGACCTTTGGAAAGTCACACTCTCTCAGTCTCAGATGAGGGCACAGACAAACTAACTCTGAACAAATCTTGCCAAGAAAACCCTGTGATAGGTTCTCCTTATAGTTGCCCTAAGTCAAAAACAACTTGAAGGCACAGAACAACAAAGCTCTTTACTATTATATGGTTGGCTCAAATGATGCCCTGGCTTCTGACCACTCTATGCATGATTTAAAACAAATAACTCTCCAGCCCAGCTGTAAGGAGATTGACCATTTGTATCCCACAGATGAATTTCCCAGTAGCCATGCTAATAGCTGACCTCTTTAACATTATACTCAGAAAAATCAATAGCATGACTGAGTACCGAATGATCCTGGCAGTCAACAAGATGTCAAGAAGGTTACTAAATCCTAAAGGCCACAATCAGTTTCCTACCTTGCTTCCCAAGAAAGTCACTGGTGCTTTGCCTAGTCAAAGTCTCTGCGTGGACTGGAAGTAGATGAAATGCTTATTTTCCATCACATTTGCCTACTTCAGTCCCATTCCACACTGCCTGACCATCCACATGACAACATTAATGGATACATTCATGTCAGAAAATTCTGGCATTTTCTCCCCTCTTCCCGCTCTTGCTCTAGGGCAAGTGGGGCTTAGTTAGCATAGAGATTCTTTTTCCTTTGCTTGTCAAAGCCTTCTACCTTTTCACCTAAAACCTCATTCTTGCTCTTTGTGTTATTTAAATATGGTATCCAGGTGACCAAACCATGTGACCTAGGATAGATCCTGGTATCATTGGCCTTACATAAAAGACTACATTTCTCAGACCTCTCTCTCTTTGCTGTTTTTGCCATTTTTGCTTCTACTTTCTTCCCTCTGACCATGCTTTACCTCTCCACCAAGAAGATGGTGAGTTAAGAATGAAGCTCCAGTCTTACCTAATGATTTTGTTAGCTAGTTAGGGTCTAGGCTTTCCAATGCATATATAATTGTAAAATTCATTAGTAAACTTTTCAGAAGTTTGGAACAAGAAACTGCCTGTCTTGTTTTGCTTTCTAGGTCAGTTTCAATTTAGGGAAGCCACATGCTTTTTCTGCTATTCTGCTAAAAGAAGACTGATTCCTAACAGTTTTAGCTTTCATAGAATTTCCCGCAATGGGCTAACACTCTGGGAAACTCTAACTCCCAACAGTACATTGATGGAGACAATACAAAGATGAGATGAAATGGAGCCATTCAAGAATCCTTCTCTAAGAGTAGAAAAAGTGACAACTCAACCAATACTTTCCTTGTATCTTCTTAGGCAGTACTCTTAAGGAGAAGATATTTAGATTCTGCAGTGAAGTATATCAGAATAGAGCAATTTTCAATTTCTTACTTATTTGGCATCTTACTACACTCCCCATCCCTGCCTGCTCCCAAATGAATTAGCTCTTCCATAGATGTGCAACAGTAGTTGCACTCCTACTCATATCTGCATTGCTAGCAATTCAGAAACCTTGACATCAAAAAATCTCAGGCATCAGGCAGTGTTACACCTTCTGCCCTGCCTTTACACAGGAAGGAGCTATCGACCCAGTATGGTTCACCAAATGTCTACTGTCTGACCTAAAGTCCTTTATGAGTTTATCTACTGACATCTCAGTTGACATGTCCTCTCACTTAAAGAAGGGATTGATCCCAGCCCTCATCCTGACAGTCTCATTGTACTGGACCCTTGGAGGGAAGGGCAATAAAATCTACGTATACTATTTTCATGGCTACATACTGGATCAGGTACTGTGGCTGGACCCAAAATATCATACCTACATTCTTCTGGAACTCTTGGACTCAATTCACCAATGTGTACTTTGTTTTGTGCTTGCCCAAGTTCTTCTTACCCTTCTTGCCCTTTGCTAAACAACAGCTTTAAAATATCTGTTCAAATCTGGGTTTTTTTTTTTTTTTGGTGGAAAGAAGAAGATTGCCGGGTGGAACAGGTTGGTGTCTGTAGGAAACTACTTGTATAAGCACTGTGTTATATTCTGTTTGAGATAACACTAGAAGCAGCTGGGCACAATCCACAGCTGTAATTTCTTTGAGAGCTCCAGGATGATTCCAGGGCTAAAAGATCACCTCGCGGAGCTGATCAAGGCATCAGCAGGAGCAAGATACCCACCTGTGTCCTTTCTCTCCTTAGGTTGTTCGATCATAGGCAGTGATGGCACTGTCACTGGGATCTCTGGTGCTGGTTCCTGTATGACTATCTGTGAGGGCACTGCAATGACCTCAGATTCACCTGGCACTTCCTGTTCAGCCAGCTCTAAAGGAGGTAAATGATTAAGGATGTCTTCAGTGAGCCCCACCTTTCACCAATCCATGGTATAGGTGGGCTCTATACAGAGCAAGATTAGCTAAGCTGGTATTTGTTAGGCCTAGTTCTGCTCAAGGGCTCTGTGCTATATGAGAATGACATCAGAGTCAACACTGTCTTCTTCTTCTGAGGATGAACGTAATGCTGGGAGAAAGTGCTTTGCAGGAGAATGCTTTATTGGCTGCCTGACCTTTGCTGTGCCCTGTTTTAAACTCCCCATCAGACATGGGATAATTAGGGAGATGGCACTGCTTAGCCAAACAGGAATAAGAAAGGTTCCTTCATCCAATAATTTCAGCTCCTAGGAGAGGGGGAAAAGAGAGTGTAAAATGCCTACTTGGCTATCACCCTATTGTGACCCCCAATAGGGTCCAGCCACTAGGCTGCCATATGGGACCTCAGCATCTGTGCTGTGACTCCCTAATTCAGGGCAGCTCAGGACTTTATGACCTAAACTCAATTGCTAGTCCCAGCTGAAGATTCACTGAATTAATTGTTGAATGGTCAGTAGGTCTACTCTAGCAGTGACAAGCAATTTGATTTAGACTTATGGCTATAATGACAATCATAGATCATTTCACTAGCCCAGCGCTGCTGTCAAGTTGCACACTTTGAACCAGTTCTCCACTGGAAATGATACTTTACAGTTTATTAATAAACGGCTTGGATGTAAGGAAGATGAAAACAAAAATGGCTCACAAGGCACTTTGAAAGGATCCTGCAGACTGGGGGACAGACATTAAATAAAATGGCATGTAAGCAACTGTAATGCTTCGGGATAGATTTATACAAGTTAGATTTTTGTCATGAGTCTGAGAGAAGAAGTGAGACAATGGAAGGAGTTAACAAAAATCTTAGATCTCAGCTCCAACAAAACATATCAGCCAGTATCCTATTGGTGGTTTTTGATGGTGCAAGTTGGACTTAACTATCACAATTCATTTTTTTTAGTCACTGTGGAAGTTGGAATTGTCTACTGACCCCCTCAACAACCAAATCTCCCAAACCACCTTTCCTTACCTGGAATCCCCATCGAACCTGGTGAGTTTCTGGTCACTAGAGAGCAGTGGGAGCAGCAGGCAAGACTCCAGCTGTTTTTCTATATGAATAACTTCATCTGCAGGGGCTGCCGGAAGGCTTGTGGAGATACTTTTGGATGCTTGTTGCTTTGCATCTACCTATTGTAAAATAGTTAGACCCTTGTCTTCTGGTCCTTCCCTTTTCCCACTGGCCAGGAAATGGGCAGGGTTGGTGATGGGGCTGCAACTGAGAAAAGGTGGGTTACTGGGGGTTGGTTGGAAGCTAACGTAGGGGCCATGCAGGAACTGTGAAAGTCCCCTAAACCCCACATACAAGTAAGCAGCCACTGTGATTGACAGCAGCCTGTTTTCCTGTTGATAGGAAAGTGGCTGCCTGATGTTCCCATCCCTCTTGCATGAGCAGTCTCTAGCATGAGAGGGATTTGCAGCAGGGATCCTCTTTCTGCCTGTTGTGCCAGAGATCATTTGTGGAAGGGAGTGGAAATGTTAGGCAGCTGCTTTTCAATCAGCAGTGGACCCCTGGCAATTCCAGCAGCTGCTTACTGGAAAGTGAGATTGTGGTGGGGGTGGGGGTTCATGCCAGAATTTGCTACATCGCGTAGGTACTATGTACCTTACCACCATACATAATGGTTGTATAGGATTCTGGCAAATATGTTTTGCCACACCATAAAATAAATAAATACATAAATAAATAAATACATGCATACATATATACATAGCAATAGCCCATCATATGAAGTAAATTGGAGCATGTAGCAGAAATACTGATGGCCACATAGAATAATAATTCATTGTTGAATGAAAGTAAGTAAACCCTATGGGTGGATCTTCACTACACATTTATAGCACTTTGATACCACTTTGATTTCCATGGATGTCTGTATTTGTAGCTTGGTTAGAATTCTCTAACCCACTTTCTTGAACTACAGCATCCAGCCCTCTGGCAGACAGCAAACTGCAAATTCTAGGATGCCTTAGGATGGAATCATAGTAGTTACAATGGTTTTGAAGCACTATGCTTCTTTTGTGTGGAAATACACTACAGTGGCTTCTTCATTGTACAAAAAAACCCCCAGCAGGAAATGCTTTTTCAGTTATGTCAGATTCTATTTATATATATTTGGAATGTTTTGGATATTTGATAGGAATGAAGATAATTTGTGCACTGTTTGTGATATTGTGAACTTTTCAGGAATCACTGGGGAATGTTAAAAAACACCTTTGTTATTTTTCAAGGAGAAATTGTGTTGCCTCCCCAAAAATGTCTGTAATATATCTACTGAAGGTAAAGGCATTAAATATACAATTGGGCAGCCTATGGCTTACTGCAATTCCATGAAGATTGCGTTGCATTAAATACTGTCACGGATCACTTCATCTCCCATGGTTAGGAGAATGGCCTCTGTGGGACCTCATCTAAGGAACCATCTCCATTAGAACCTTCCTACTGTTTCTGTTCCAGAAAATTACCTGTGTCAATAGTTTCCTCCAAATCAATTGTGTTCAGAGCTTGCTCTAGAGAATCTGTTAAACAGGAAAAGGTGACACAATTAGTCAGACTGTTAAAGATAGAGCAATAAGTCATTTAGTATACAAAGCATCTCAACACTTTTTTAATACAGAAAACTTGTTTATATCAAAAATGAAACTGAGATCACATTGTTTGCAGTCATGGTTTATTGTTGAAGTACTAAGTCAGGCACTCAGAACAAAAATGTTCATGTAATTTTCACGTGCGAATTTAGAGACATAGATTAAAATTTAGGCCAATAGTCAGAGAAACAAGCTAACTGTGGCTCTTGCTGTTCTGTTTAGCAACTCAAATTATATCCAGTTGAAAAGACACAAGTTCCAACTTCTGAAGAGCCAAAATTTGTAGCATTGCACTGGATTTTTTCACACTGCACTCGGATATTTCAAGCAGAAAAGCAAGTAGGAAGTAGGATTTTGCCTCTTCCTCTTCACATCCTTCTCTCCTGCCCAACGTGGACATTATAATGACCACCACAGACATCCCCATTGGGACCACCACAACTCTGACTGAACCTGATGAATACATGTGTTTAAATGGACAAGACTTCCCTTTGCCCCATCAGTAGACTGGTGTACAGTTTCCTCAGTTGACCTTTGTCTGGGGGACTGGTACCTGGTGGAGACACAACATGACTAGGAGCTCTTGGCTTGGCTTGCTTCCTACCTTAACCCTACAAGTCTCCAAACTTCAACTCAGGGAAGAATCCCTTTAGCAAATACCTCACCCACACAAAAAGTTGCCCAGTTTCACTGACATTCATTAATACACCACTATGAAATCTGTACCCAAAACAACAGAGCAGGTATGAGGTGACTGATGCTATTGAACCATTGCTATTGATCCACTGAATTGGGGATTTAAATTGTCCTAAACATTGGGAAGCACTTCTTGACATTCAGAGCTGTTTAACAGTGGAATGGACTGCCTGAGTGTGGTAAATTCTCCTTCACTGGAGATGGAAGTGCAGATAAGAATGCAGCTGGGTTTCAGATTTCAAAATTCACTGAATTTTGCAATGTAGCATTCATTGCAAAAATGCTGCAATGTCTGCTCTACATTATCAAGTGAATGGGTTCACATCTCCTGAATTATTGTGAAGTTCAGATCATATTTGCCCTTCCAGCTGAGTGCTTCTCTAACTTTCACAAAGCAGTTTTTAGTTCTTAAACACATAAGCATATAAAAATGTGTAACTTACATACAATTCATGTAGAAATACTGTACATTTTCATGCAGTATTTTCCCCCCAGCAGATTAATGCAAAAATAAAACAAAATTTACTTTACCTGTTAATGTGACCAAGACTAAAATTGCTCAACTTTGCCCATCCCCAGATGTTGAACTAGGATTCCTGGAACACTAGGGTTCAAATTCCTATTTTGCCATGGAAACATACTGAGTGGCCATGGACAAGTCATGCTTTCTCAGCCTCAGAGGAAGGCAATGGAAAGCTCTCTTAGAAATGACTTCAAGTTAAACAACAACAACAACAACAGACAGTGCTGGCAATGACTACTAGTATGGTGCAATGGTTAAATGCTGGTACTGCAGCCACAATGTTGTGAGTTCGATCCTGCAGGGCTCCAGGTTGACTCAGTCTTCCATCCTACCGTAGGTCGGTAAAATGAGTATGCAGCTTGTTGGGGGGCAATTAGCTAACACACTTAAACCGTTTAGGGAGTGCTTAGCACTGTTAAGTGGTATAGAAATGTAACTGCTATTGCTATGGTTATTGATGCATATACCATGTCTTCAGAACTGGCAATATCCATTGCTGGGCGATCACTACCTTTGCATCCTGTTCATGGTTTTCTGATTGGCATCTGGTTGCTGGTCACTACAAAAAATAGCATGCTGGATTTGGTCTGATCTAGTAAGGCTCTTCATCTCTTTTTAAGAAGGTGATAAGGAAAATAATAGAAAGAGGCACGTTCCATTTTCACTGGTGCAATGTTAGGTCTCTTTGTTATTCGGAAAGGGAGAAGACAAGACAGAGAAGGTGATATATCTGTTTATTTAGACTCTGGAAGCCTTACAGTTTGCCAGGAGATGACATGGAGTTGACATTGCCAAGATGCAATCTCGCAACTTGTCCAAAAGTTGGAACTCAAGGCAACCTAGAAGCACCTGCTTTTTGATGTCTTGTGGAGCTTTGGAGGGAAACCTATTCCCCCGAAAAAGGATCTGACTTTCCTTGCAAGTAGTCTGGGAAATGGAGCCCTGCAAAAGATCTGTATCCATTCTCACCCCTCTTTAAGCCACGCCTATTACCTTGAGAGTCTTTCACTGCCTTTCTTAGATCAGCGGTTTTCTGTGAATAAATTCTGAGTCTCTTTTCCAGGGTAGGAAAATGGTCCATCATAGGCCCTTCTGAATTCCTCTTGTGCCTGCAAGATGATATAGCTGTGTTGGTGGTCCAGTAACAGTGCATAATTCTCCAGTAAGCTTGTAGATTTAAATAGCAGGCTGTTAGTTCTCTCACTGAAGGGGTATGTTCCTAGCCTGTCATGTTAAACACGTGAGAGCTTGTGAACCTATACAACTTCTTCTCTAACCCAGGAAAGACCAATGTATATTTCACAGGCCACATGTGGCTCCCGGGGCTGTTTTTGGCCCTCTGCGAAACATTTTTAATTTTTTCCTCTCTCAAATGAACTCTAGGGAACATGGTAGGCATTCTCATCAATCAATCAATCAATCAATCAATCAATCAATCAATCATTTATTTATGACCATTGACCAAATGAAAATATATAAAAAAGTTACTATAAAATAATAAAAAATGCAATACACAATTGCAGTTACTGGCGAAATTCACGTTGTACATAGTTACATTGGATACAGGTGCATTAAGTGCATTACATTTATAACGAAAGTCCAAAGATAAAATTTAAGATAAGTAAAATTTTAACATTCTCATCACATTTTTGGCGATCCTATGACCAATCTAGGCATAGGAGAGGTTTTTTGGGCGGGGGGAGAAGATGTGAACAGGAAGTTGTTTTCATTCAGTTCCTGTTGTTAAAAAACCCGCACCTCTTCTGGGCTTAAAATGGTCCAGGGAAACTGAAAACAAGGCAAAAATGCCTCCCACATCCCATAGGGGCACCCTCCTTTTTTGTGGTGCAACCCTACAAGGTCTCCTGGGGTGCTAGGTATTCCCCAGGCCTTCCACAGTTGCCCAGCCCTGATGCAAACAATTAATTCTTAATGGACAGAAAAGAAGCAGGGACACATGTAGACCACTGGATTGAAACTGAATACAGGAGAAGCTTTTCCAAAAAGGCCTGTGGCTTTTAGGAAAATATTGCAACAGTGTTTTCCTCAGTTTCACAGTAATTTGTTGACTGCTCTTTGTGAGATTGCACAGAGAACAGAGAAGGTATGGGGAACATATGTAAAGCAGAGACCCCTTGCTCCATAGTAAAATAGATAACTTTACATGAAGTAGATGCATGATTAGACACTGCACATCAAATACAGTTTTGCCATGTTAGCTATACATGTCACTGTCTGTTAAAAGGATCCTGTGTAGTAGAGACTGGAAAGAACTCTACACAAGAATTCAAAGAGCTGCTTTCATTTGGAGTACATAGCAATCAGCTAAGCTCAAAACTGAAAAGCAAGGAGAAGCTATGAACCTCACACAGTACTGAAAGGAATACTATCATCATCTGTTTTCAAAGGTAGTCCAAAGGCATCAAACTTCTTCCATTCATCAAGTAGGTATGTAAGCAGTAAAAGAGAATCGACAAAATACATAGTGCTTCTCAGCTTTTTCCTGGTCTACTCTGCAGGGCTGCTAGCAATTCAACCTCCTGGACAGTTCAATTCACAGAGGGTATTGCCTGCTTAAATGTCCAAGCTAAAGGAACACACTCTCTCTCTCATTCTCTCTGTCTCTCTGCATCCGCTTAACTGCAGTTCCTCCATTTTGAATTCTAATTGGCTTTAGAGGCTGTTGCTGTTGTCAGCCCCTTGTCCTACACAAAATTATGCTGACATTAATTGGCAAAGTCAAAGCCTGGGTTCCCAGCACTCTCTGTAACAACATTTCTTATTCTTCACTGCTGAGTGAATACATGTGTGATTCAGGATTCATTGTTGATTGTTAACCAGAAGTTACTTTATTAGCAACAATATATCAGAGTTTTAGTCCTGGGAAAACAAATATTCTTATACATGCACTGTACGCTTTCTGAGATCATTGTCATGCTGACTCATAAAAAACTCTCCTTTGAACAATAAACGGTCCTTCTCTTTGCTCATGTAAGAAGTGGTTTTGACTGTGTTCTTCCTGAGGGGGAAGAAGTCCCTTTGGCCAAAGTTGGGAACCTTTCCAGGCTGATTCAGAGCTCACCCACAATTGTGTAGACTACTTGGGATAGTCCATGCAGACCTAATATTTTAGGTCTGACTCCATGTGTTCTTTGAGGGTTCAGGGGTAACCCCAACAGGATAAAGAGGGGCATAGAGAAAGCAGCCTATCTGCTTAAGACATTTCTGATGTTCTGAAAGAAAAGAGAGTAACAGGTCTCAGAGACAGAACAAACAGTGCTTTAAGCTTTGTACTGTTGGAAGTAAAAAAAATATCAACATACCTAACAAGGGCAGGGGGATAGGGATAGATAGATGGCCTAGTGGAACTGGGCATCTTGTCTCCTTCTGTGTTTTCTAAATAACTATCCTTATGCAAATCACTCCACTTTCTCCTCATTCCTGGAACCCAGGCTGTTGTTCCTTCCTTCTGTTAGTAAAAGGTACTCAATGCAAATGGATTCCCATAAGGTGGCTACTAGCACTCCCTGTGTATTGATGCCAACTGTAGAGGCTTCTGTAACCAAGTCTAGGACTTTTGTCCTGCACTATCTTTGAA
Source organism: Iguana delicatissima (assembly GCA_948472985.1). Taxonomy (NCBI): domain Eukaryota; kingdom Metazoa; phylum Chordata; class Lepidosauria; order Squamata; family Iguanidae; genus Iguana; species Iguana delicatissima. Next base: position 71,938 of record CAOKZL010002203.1, on the reverse strand, counting down.
TGGGTATCCAATAAATAAAATGTTTTCCCTATTTTTACCAACAATGTGCTACCAAGTAGTTACTCTTATTTAATAGCCACAAAGGCAGGACTAGCTTGTTGTCATCTGCTGGCATAAACACCGAGGGCCTTTCTGCCCTACACTGTTATAGTGCTGTTATTCCACTTTCAATATCCTTTAGGGAGGCGTATTTAGAATTCTCAGCCAGAGAGCTCTTTGGCCTCAGTAAACTACAAACCCCAGAATTCCACAGGATGCTGAAAGTGGAATAATGGCACTATAGCATTGCAGGGCGGAAAAGGCCCAAGATGGGGTTTGTGTCAAGTCTCACCTGTACAAATTCACTGGTTGGTGTCTGGCACTTCCCTTCCATCTCTGCAATCACCTGAGTGAGCTGGGAACTCTCTTCAGAGAGTCTGGTAAGTTTTTCTACCTCTCTGTTCTTGATCTCCATTTCTAGATTTTCCAGTTGATTTAGCCAGAAGTGCTTCTTCACATCAAAAAATATCTGAATTCCCTCAAAGAGAGAGAGGATCTTCTGTTTCTCCATTTCTAACTCCGTCTGTGGAAGAATACATAGAAACAAAAGGAGAGCCAACAACAGAATTCGAGCAGGAGGTTCAGTCAAGATAACTGAGCTAAAAGGATGTGACTGCAACAGTGAATGGTCTTACCTTGAGAGTGTTTTTATAGCTTTTGGGCACAGAAAAGGGGAGATTTTGTACATAATTGTCAGCTGCAAATCTATCAAATTTGAAAAGGCAGTTTGACTGAATGAAAATGGGAACTGGAACATAGTTGTGAAAATATATCTGAGTTATTAGGCCTTGTTCAGATGGCAGCAAGGACAGAGATGCCCTGTACCAGCTGAAGAAAACATCTGTCTGTCTGTCTGTCTGTCTGTCTGTCTGTCTGTCTGTCTATCTATCTATCTATCTATCTATCTATCTATCTATCTATCTATCTATCTATCTATCTATCTATCACCACCACCACCACCACCACCACCACCACCACCACCACCACCAATACCTTGTTACTTGCTTTGGGGGATTTAAGACAGATTATTTCAAAACATAGCAAGAAAAGAATATGTACAATTTTTCCTTTTATTTGTTTCTTTATATGGCAGAACCTCTCCCTTTGCAGGTGTTGTTGGCTACAGAATTGTGCTGGAGGACCTAGAGATTCCTAGGGAATATATTAGTGAAATCCAGAAATCACCAAATCTGCAAAAGGGAATCCAGTGAATATGGAGGGCCAACTGTACTTATTTCTGTGGCTCTTCTCCTGAACTTAAATTCTAGCTCTGTTGTCACGTACCAAGAGGTAGGGTGCTTTCTTTTGTGCTACCTGTGACATATAAGCCATCTCTCATTCATATATGGGAGACACACCTGAATGTTTGGATATAAAACAATGAACTTGCTATGGATGTCAAATCCTGAAAGTTATTTTGCTTCACAGATGGTGGGCATAAAATAGTCTAATCTTAACTGACAGATCCCATTGACAGGCCATTCATAATGAATACTCACCAGGCATTCTTGTACTCTCTGCTCTCTGCTCAATTTCACATCTTCAGACTTTTCCCTCTCATTCTTTAGAGACTCTAGATGTTCCTTGATTTTCTCCTGCAGAAAAGAAAAAGTTGTTTGCTCTGTCTATCCAAAACCAGTCTGTGCATTCCTTAAGATCACATCTGAGCTGATGATGAAGGACTGGCAAACTACGGCCTTTTCCACACGGGGTAAATAAAATGGGGCAGCGTGAGCTCTGACGGACATCGCCCACACGTTCGAGTGCGCTAGCTTGTACATAATTGGCAAGCTCCACACCTTAATCTGCCCGGTTAAGTCGCCAACAGTCAGCACGTGGGCTTTTTAAAAAACGAGGAAAAGGTGTTTTTTCCCCCTCATACCGTGCTGATTCGTGCATGATGTAATCGGAGGGCGGGCTGTGGGCGTGGACAGCTTCAGTGGTTGGAACGCGCCGCGAGAAGCCTCCAAGCAGCAGCATAGAAAAGCTTAAATCCTTCGCAGCATTACCAATAAAAGGCCAATCGCCGGCACCTCCTCGCATGGTCTTTAGCCCATAGATGTTCCAGTTCAGCCAGCACAACTCCAAGAAGCCAGAATACAGCTAAAATGGGCCATTCAACTTCAGGAAACACCTCTTCCTCCATCGCTCACAGGGAAAGATAAAAGCAGAAAACGGGCGCGAGAACCCATCAGAGATAGGGAGAAAAACTGCACTCCACACAGCTATGAAGCGGAAAACCATTCCCGCGAGATAGGGCGCGAAAATAAAAAATCGACACGGTTTATTTTACAGCTAGCAGGAGGAATGGGAGGAGGGAGTCATTGTGGGAGGAATTGCGGGGCATGACGTGAGCACACACGTCATGACGCACGGAGCCATTAAAAAAAAAAGAGCTGCCAATCACATCCGCTGTGCGAATTCCACGGAACGTGTGGAAATGGCAATAGACCGTTGTACAATATGTCCGCGGTAGCACAGACAAAAAAAAACAACACCCGGAAACGTTGCAGCGCAAATTCCACGGAACGTGTGGAAAGGGCCTACGTTACATAAAAACTAGAATAATTGAGTAGCAGTAATGTGACCTTGGTTGAACTATAGAAAAGCCACTACTCTACCTTGCTGTCCCTAAATAGCTGGATATGAGAGAAAAAGATGGCTGGGGGAGAGAGAGAGAGAGAGAGAGAGAGAGAAATAACAGCTATATGCCAAAGACATGGTGCTTGCACTAGAAAAAGAAATCATGTCATATACTGTTGGGCAATGTCTTTGGAGGAAATTACAAATCTGTAAATAACATTAAAGCACACAATGAAGACATTGAGATGGTGAAAGATTTCCTATACCTTGGCTCAGTCAATCAAAATAGGCACAGCAGCCAAGAAATGGGGGGGGGGACCCTAGAAGCTAGAAGGGTAGCTATGAAGGCACAAGATAAGATCCTCAAGGGTAGAGATGTATCATTGAATATCAAAGTCAGGATTGTCCAAATTTCCATTTTCTATGTTTGGTTGTGAAAGCTGGACATTGAAGAACTTGATAGTAAGAGAATAATTTCATTTGAGATGTGGTGCTGGAGGAGAGTTCTGTGGGTACCCTGGACAGCTGAAAGGACAAATAAATATGTCCTAGAGCAACTCAGGCCTGAAATCTCCCTGGAAGCCAAGATGATTAAACTGGGACTGCCATACTTTGGACACATCATGAAAAGACAGGACTCATTAGAAAGGACAACAAATTTGGCAAGATGAAAGGCATTAGGAAAAGAAGATGACTATGTTGAAATGGATAGACTCAGTCAAGGCAGCCACAGCCCTGAGTCTGCAAATCCTGAGTGGGCTGGTGGATAACAGGGTAACTTGCAGGTTTCTCATTCAGAGGGTTGCCATAAGTCAAAGTTGACTTGATAGCAGTTAAACAACCACAGCAAATGTTAAGGTAGGAGGGTTTTCCCCCCTCCAGATTAATGTTAGACAGGAAAGTACCTAAAGAGAAACTAGACATACAAAAAAATAGTCATGTTAATCTGTATCAGTATTAAAAAGGATCTTGTAGCACTTCTGAGACTAATAGAGAAAAAGATGTTTCTAACATGAGTTTTTGTAGACTCAGTCTAAGAGTCTCATGAAGTGGAAAACAGATTTAGGGTACAGAGGTTTTAGGCAAGAGAAAGACATCTCGTATAATTCATGGAGGGAAAAATTAGCAGAAATACGGCTGTTTTGTAGAAGATGTTTCACATGTTCCACTTGGGCCCGGAACTGGACATCCGACATACCAGCTAATGTGAGACAATGAACACACTCCATGATAGGGAATTATGTCTCAAATTTTCTCTTTCTTTTTCTTCTTCTCTTTTGTCTACTTTTATTTTATAAAACCCTGCTCTAGCCTCTAAAATAGCACCCCTGGTTTCACGAGATGCTCTCCTGCTTTCTGTGCATGCCATTTCTGGCACAGGTCTCTCTGGCTAATGCTAAGATTTTTTTGTTATTCTCATAGTTTTGTTGTCTCCCTTAACTCCCACTACGCCCCTTTTCTCTTCTATTTTGATATAGGCCTCAATCACCTGTTTCTGCTCATTCCACACTTTCTTAAGTTGTGATTCTTTCTGCTGTAACCAATTTCTGTTCTATCTAATAGAGTTTCATGCAACATCTGGTGGTATTTGGTACCTTCCATATCAGTAGAGTGGTCCATCGACTCCAGGATTTTGTCCAAACTTCGAAAAAATTGTTAAAATGTTGAATGCTATCCTCAAAACAGTGCTCTGCAAAATGGATAGCGCATTGAAATTTTGTACTGAAATCCCGTGTGGATTCACCATTTCACTGACATGGAAGCAATCACTGGCAATATGGGCTTGTCTAAAAAAATATTTTTATTAAACATATCATTGTAATACAATAAAAACTACCTTAAACAAACAAAGCCAAAAATAAAACATACACCAAAAAACTACAATTAAGAAAAATAAAAAACCCAACCTAAAAAAGACCAAACAAAGCTACCTAGCCTACAGCATAAACTACTATAACAGATAAAACTATGTACATGTTATTGACTTCCTGTTCCCCAGACAGGGGTTAATATTCATCTTTTAATTCACCCTGCAAAGCCATAATTCATAATTCTCTCTTTTATTACTACTATTTCAAGTAGCTAATTACATTTATATGCGCCCACTGATACATCTACTAATACAGTGGCTCCTCCACTTTCGCGAGGGTTTGCAGCGCAGAACCCTTGTGAAAGTGGAACAAACTGTGAATAACTCCTCCTGGCTACCCCACCCATTCCCTTCTGGGGCTCATCCCTTCCTGTTCCCATGCAAAATGGAAAAGAATGGAGGATGAGGAAAGCCTCATGTGAGCCTTCCTTTCCCCCTCCAGAATGCCCCTCTGCCTGTTCCCATGCAAAACAGAAGGGAAGGGGGGCCAGGGAAGGCTTGCATGAGTTCTCCGTGCTGGGCCAAAATGTGTAGGAATGGGAGGGGGAGCTCTGGAGGGAGAAAGCAAGGCTCACACAAGGTTTCCTCCGCCCCTCCTTCCCTTCTGTTTTGCCTCGGCGTGAGTTCTCTGCGCCGGGGCAAAATGCATGGGAATGGGAGGAGGAAAAGGGGGAAGGCATGTGCATTCATGAATAATCAAAGGTCAAACTCATAGATGTGGAGGGAGGACTGTAAAATAAGCAAGAAGCAGTTCTATTGGCATTGATCTAACTTTGCTCATCAGTCAAACCCTTGTACAACTTGTCTACCTTCAGTCAATACTAAATATGATATAATCCTCTCTCATTGTGTTTTATATTCATTAATAGAATGATCTCTTAGCAGAGTTGTCAATTTAGCATCTCAGCCATATCCAGAAGCTTCAACATCCAATCTTCTTGGGATGGAATCCCAGAGTCTTTCCACTTTTGGGCGCACCAGCAATATATTTAAGCTGTTACATATTTGGTGGGAAGAGTGTGGGTGTAATGCTCTCTTGCTTAGTTTCTAACAAAGATATAAGTAGATTGTATTCTAATTGCATGCTGATTTCATTGTGTTGATATATTTATAGAGAATGCATTGATTTATTGCATAACCTTTTAATAGTCTAGTTCATTGTTATAATAAATTTGTGGTTACTTTAGTTCACTTTGATTGATATCTCATTATCTTTGACTGAGCAGTCACTTATTACTGCTTCACAAGTTGCAGTCCTATAGACTGAACTTGGAAGAGAAGGGCTAAAGCTTGGAAGTCACTGCTAAGCTTAGAACCTTTACCCCAGGGTTCGATTCCTTGCTCAGTCATGGAAATCCACTGAGTGACCTTGGGCACATCATATACTCTCAGCCCCAGAAAACTGCATGATTGGTGTTACTGCAGTTTAGGCCTACCTGGCGATAGCACCCGATATCCTTTTGATATCATAATTTGGCCTTATTCTACCACCCTTCTCCATGTGTTTATGAAGCCCCCGGACAAGCACGAAACTAGGCTCGGCACTTAACTGCTGAAATATTCTCAAGCAATACAAGCAAGCCAGAAATAGCCAGATCGCAGCTTCAGGGACCTCCCTGGCAAACACCACATTATATATGTGCGCTACCTACAAAAGGCTCCCTGCCCCGAGCAGGCAACTTGACAAAGGCTGAACCATCCACTGACAAGTGTTGTGCATTTACATACTGGCTACACCATTGTTAATTCGGCTCCGATTCCATCATGCTAAATTGTGACCTTTCGGAGACATTGTCTCACACCCAAAACTCATTGTTGTCCCTGAGTAAGGCATAGCCTGCAGTCACACTTCTTCCTATAAAAACCCCTGATTCCAAGACCTTCCTCAGATCGCTCCTGAGTTCCAGACCACCTTGCTGCCACTTTGCTTGGCAAGCCTCCCCTCAGCTCCACGTGCTGAGCCACACCGAACCCCAGCATCGCTCGCTATCTTCTTCCAGGCTTCAGGAACAGGTTTCATATCACCTGAATCAACTATCCCTCTGAAAATCCCGCTATCTTACTCACACCTTTATTTTCCTTAGTTATCTGTGTGTTTGTGTTGCTTACATTGTGTGCCTGCATTTAATAAAAATCATTCATTACTTTCAAACCGGTCTGCTTCTTGACTTGGCCTGACCCCGTAGACATAGGGTTCAAGATCCTGCTAAGTTACCCTGCTTCTTGTAATGCTAAAGCAGTGCTCAGAGCTAATTTTCCCCACCTATAGTTGAGCACATTCCGGTGTCTCTCCTGGGACCCCAGTAAACAGGGTAACATTGGTTTGCTTTAGGGCTGGCTTGAGTTGGAAACAGCTTGAAGGCACACAACAACAAAAACATAACAAGTAGTGATACACTTTCTCATTTTTGCCTTGGGAAAACTAGGGTTTGAATACTCTCTTGAGACTTGACCCTTCACCCCTTCTCTGACTTGTTTGCTGTAAGCATTCAAATTAGGGATATTGATAAGTTTAATTACAGTTTGAAAAAAGTATGTCACACATTTCCACACAGATATTAGCACCTTAAATATTCATAGCACTTTCAAATGTTCCAAGTGCCTCACATGGATTATTTAGTTATAATCATTGCTGCTGCTGCTGCTGCTGTTGTTTTTGTGTGCTTTCAAGTTGTTTCCAACTTACAGCTACCCTAAGGCAACCCTATCATGCGGTTTTCTTGGCAAGATTTATTCAAAGGGGGTTTCCCTTTGCCTTCCTCTGAGGCTGAGAGACTGTGACTTGCCTAAAGTCATCCAGTGGGTTTCCATAGTCAAATGGGCATTTGAATCCTGCTCTCTCAGTGTCTGACAGCCACTTGCCACCATGGCAGTGAAGGAGGCTTTCTATGATGGGAGAAGCCTCTCTAACCGGGCAGCAATTGTATTTGGCAGAGACTGGCATTAGGCAGGCAAGCGTTAGACAAGAGGTAGCTATTCTTTTAGACCAACACAATCCCCAGAAGTGTAGGTAGGCGCCATGGTAGTGCCGCTGTGTTTACCCCTGAAGTTCAATGTTGAAGATTTGAACTAAAGAAAACAAAAGAGCAGGAATGGGCCAACTGAATCCTCGAATTCTCAGCAAGGATTTGAGATTCATGAATCCAAATCCCAGAGCCAAAATAGGCAAACTGAATCTTCCAAATCAACCAACCAAGTAGTCTGTTGGAGACCGGGACACCTGAAAACCTGGGAGACCAGACACAGAAGGGGAGATGCAAAGTAGGTGAGGTTTTTCCCTTGGAGTAATAATGGCCTTTGCTAATAATTTCAGAAATTACACCTGGGGTTGTATTCTAATATTTTTGAAATGAACATTTAATATTTAAGTTCAGCACTTGACTGGAAGGTACAGTCTTGAGATTTCAAGGACAATTGAAAGATTCCTTTGCATGGCTCCCTTGCAAAGCTCTTTCATACATAATTCTGGGGTTTGTAGTTTTACAAGGTGTCACAGCCTTCTCTGGCAAAGTGTGCTGGTGCATCATCAAACTACAAACCTCAGGATACCATGCGGAGCTATCCAAAGAAAATCCAGTTTTGACCTGGATTATCTCTCTACTGTAGTATGTGGCCCTATTAATCCACATTTTCCTGCCTGTGTAGGAAGGGCCTTCATGTCATTTTCAATCTGGGGAGATCCTGAGGCAAAACTATGACAATTGTCCTGGCCATATTTCTTCAGAGGGAGGTTTGCCTTTGCCTAGGCTTTTGCTAAGGCTGAGAGAGCATGTCTTGCCCAAGATTATCCTTCTTTCCCTTGCTTTTTAAATCCCTTTTTAAAAAAAGGATTCAAAATACTCAAGATTCGTGAGATTCATAGATTCCCAGAACCTTCCAGGGATTCAAATCTGGATTTGGATTCAGAAAATTCTGGATTCGTCCCATTACCTAGTGTAATGGGCAGAGGTGAGGAAATGTACTGAGACATGGTTCGGCAGGTAGTCAACTGCGGCTGGCATAGACTGGCATTATTTACGGGGGCATAGCAGTAAGATGTATTTTCTAGAAAACAGAATATTTCCCTTGAAACACAAATTCTGGGGGCCAAAACAAGTTTTGCACCAAAAACATTGCAAGATTTTTGCAAAGTCCCAAGATAAAACGAAAAGAAAAATACACAACTCTTATAATCTCATCAAGGAATCTATTTCTAAATGGCTTTGTTCCAGTGTACATGAATGAAACAAGCAAAGATTTGCACCACTAAGGGCAAGACACACTTTCTTAAGTGGCACAGCTCTCCTAGATCTAGAGACACTTCAGAGGTGAAAAAACTACCCTGAAGAACACTGAACAGAAACCATCTAGTATAATGGAAGGAGCTAACGTACTGTCCCGTGAAGCAGCTTAATAGGCATGCAGCAGTTGGTGGCACTGGCAGGTGTCACCGGAGGGGAGGGCAGGAATGGAAATTAGGCCAGTAGCCAGAGAAGTAGAAAGGCAGAATGGAGTTTATCCAGTCCAAGCTTCTGTTTCATCTTTGCATGATAACTGGCTTCGATTAAATCATTTCCTCATTTTGGCTTCTGTGATGCCTCTAATTATAGTATGTAATTTTCCTATTTCTTTAAGGCTTCAGTTTTCAGGCTAGTTGAAGCCAATCAACTTTTGATTATTTTAATGTTTTTCTTCTTAATAATGAGACCCTTAGAACTCAGCTGCCTACTGATGACAGGATTATTTTAATGCCAATGAGAGATAAGCTAATTGTACTACTGAATGGGATGAATGTAAGAGTTTTTATAAGGGGAAAAATCACCGTGCTTCTCATAAGAAGAAACTTGGAATAATGAGAGAAGCTACTCTGAAAAAGAAGGCAATTTTTTCTTAATTTGTTACACACTCCCATTCCTGATCTTTATCAGAGTTTGCCAAATATCACATGTGAATTGATTAACATAGCTGCAGTGAAGGCAAAAATTGCTGCAACTTGTTTGGGTTAATCATACAGAAAGGTGCTGAGAGACAGGTATGATCTTGGCTTACTGCCTTGTACAGCAAAAGAATAATAGTTGTGTCCTGTGATCAAGGATGAAAAGAACACAATTTATAGTCTTCTGCTGATATAAATCTATAATTTTAGAGGTTTTATTCTGAAAAAAAAAGGCAAAAGAGTATTGGCACAGGTTTTAGGAGCAGTGTTTCTTTCCCTTGATTTTACATGTCTAGACTCCCTAGACTCCCAGTTTCTTGTGCTTTTGTGCATGGATGAAATTGTGACACTGATTATGAACACTGGGGAAATATCACCTACATTAAAGGCAGTGAGCCAGCATGGTATAATGTTGGAGTATGACTCTGGAGACCAGGGTTCGAATCACTGCTCAGGCATGGAAATGCCCTGTATGACCATGGAGAAGGCACTCTCTGAGCCACAAAGGAAGGAAGAGTCAACCTCTCTCTGAACAGATCTTGCCAAGAAAACCCCATGATAAGTTTGCTTTAGGATCATTGTAAGTGGGAAATCATAGAGCTGGAAGAGGCTACAAGGGCCATTGGGGCCAACCCCCTGCCATACAGGAATACTTGGAAATGTTGTGGCCGAAAAAGAGACGAAGACCAGGTTTCCAGGGAAAAATCAAAAAAGCCTTTTATTGTTAACAATTTACTTGCGCAAGGACAACAGCTGTTTCCAGGACTGTTACCCCGATTGATTAAAACACCTAGACTTTATACCTTTGGTCAACAACGTCAGCAATCAATCACATCTAGAGCTTAGCCCAACCCAGAACAGGAGAACAAAGACTTCAGTTACTAATTGACACAAAATGATGCATATGGCCAAAATGAGGTAGCCAGGGAGTATGCTTGACTCCCTTTTAGTTCTCAAGCGCCTTGAGTGAGTGTTGCAAGGCCTGCATTCCTAAAATTGAGATGAGACAGGGACATCTGCTGTTCCACTCAGAAACTCAGTTCAATTCGCTTATTTTCCTATTCAAGTAGCAATTCCCTGGATTTAACCCCTTCATTCCCCCCTTCATGCTAAATTCAAAACTTTGCAATTTCAAGCATGTACTATTTCCTATTTCCTTATAGTACAAGTGATACATAGCAGCAGAATACATAGCAGCATTAGGATTCACTAACACACATTACACGCTGTTCCCAATAACGGAGGGGGTCTGATTTGTGCGTAGAGAGGTTAGCTTCCTGGAGTAACCTCAGCAGAAATCTAGCCCCAATCTTCTATTCCTCAGCAGCTGCTGGGTCTGATGTATGACGCCTGGCAGCCTCCGGAGTGCCAGCTGTATCATCTAGCCCAGAATCCTTCTCATCACCAGTTGCGGATCTGACTGTGTGTTGAGTGGTCAAATTTCTCCTGGTATGACCACAGCAGAGCTTTCCCCTTTTCTGCAGTCACCATTTAGGCATACACAACAGCTTTCTCCTTCCATTGACTTGAGCATTACAGATTAGAAAACACTTTAACATGCAGAGTAAAGACAGGCAGATTTAGGACGGCCATTATGTTAGTACAAAGTACTTAGTCCCTTTACCCATACTCACTTAGGGAACCCGATAATCATGTCCACATGCCTGCAGACCACTAGAATGATCTTCTAATATTGTATACATCAAAATGCATTTTCCCTTTTTGCATTCAACTCATTTACATAATGACAACAGGTTGTATTTAACCAAAATACTGAGTACCCCTTCACAACTGAAGAGATAGTCTAAACCTATTTCATGCTGGGCTGACAGCCAACAACGCATCTGCCTTACAGGAAAACCAATTCCCTCCATGGGGATCATGTGTTGTCAGTATTGTACCTGTTGCTTTTATTGTAAATCCTTTTCATTTTGGCCAGCCAAACTATATCAGTTTGTGTGCCGAGTGAAAAGTGATTCCCTCAGTGGCCAAATCAATTCATCCCAGAAGATGAACCATATACCTATTTACCATTGTAAAAACTGGTTGCTTTCCAGAACTGACTACGGAGGACCAACCCCCCTTTTCTCACACAACTCAATAAAACCAGTGCTATAACTGAAAAGAAGTTAACATTGAGACATTTCCCTGGGCATGCCTGTTTGCCATATACACATATCTTCCAATCCCTAGTGATAAAATAGGTAAACCAGACTTCCTGCCCCTCCTATACCTGCCTCAACCCATGTTATTGTTTTCCACATTCAAGATCTGATCATGCATAGAATGATGCATGTGTCCCGACTTGCAACCACAGCATCCTGGCCACCTTTACCACAGTGGGGGTTGTCACTACTACCTGATAGGTCTCCTCCACCCATGACCAGGTTGCCCCCAATCCTTCACCCATGTCTCCTGGTTTGAGAAGGTGTGCCTGTGCTTGTAGGGAAAGAAGCCCCTGTTTTAACATTTCCTCCCTTGTTGTACTCAGAGCGTTCCCTAATGCACTAACTCCTTCCTGTAGAGTTATGTTCCCTTAATCCATCCAAAAGGGCTTTTGCTGAAAGGTGACAACTTTATGACTCTGTGAGGTGTGTACTGCATCTTCTTCCCCATCATAATGGGGCTCTGGGAAAAAACAAAAACACTCCTGGTTTCTCTGTTGTGGGCTGCACATGGAATGAGAGTGAGAGGTTTCTATAAAATGGGCTAAGAAGATGAATGTGGTATCATGCCACTTGCCCTGTGCTGGCATCCAGTCCAAAAAACATAGCCAGGGCTGTCGTTTGGGCCTTTCATGTTGAACTACTGTATCTTCAGGACTTTGATCCCATCTCCTCCACTTCTCCTGAGTTCTGAGGACTGCAGGTGCGCAGGTCTGTTATTTGATCCTGTATGATGTGTGGGCTTTTTCAGGGCTGTTGTCGGTCTGTTAGCTGTCTCACAGCTTGCATCTCTCTTTTCCTTCTCCTCTGCCTTCTTCAGCCAGAGTCCCTTAACTGCAATTCCACTTCCAAACTGAAGAGGCACTCTATCGCCTCTCAGAAATGCTCCTTTATTTTCTCCCTCCCAACTCAGAGGTGCGCCATCACCTCTTCTCCCAGCTTGCTTGTAGGGGTGCTCCATCACCTCCTTCATCCTGCTGGGACTGCGCCAGGGAGCCTTTCCAGTTTCCACCTTATCGGGAACTGGTGAGGGGGCGCTACTTTGCAGTTCTGACTCGGCCCTTTCCCGTATTCTCCATACTTCTGCTGCCAACGTTTCTCACCAGAATGTCACAACTCCGAGCCCTTGCCCTGTGCTGTTTATGGGGTGAGGAACAAAACTTTTCCTCTTAACTGCTGACCACTGGCATTGTTCATGGAGTTCTGCTGTCGTCTTCCACAAAAGGATTCTCACCATACATCACCTCTCACTTGGTCCCTGCATATGCCAGTTGGACCATCTATTCTGCTGTCCTCTTCCACATCCACCACATATCCACATCCTTCTCTGACTGTCTTCACCATCTGTCCAGATTTTTCTCGCCTATGCCTCTTCTGCCCACACTGGGCACATTGGCACACTCCCAGAGACCCTCATCCTCTTCTGGGGTCTCCTACCTCCTTCTCATCTTCTGACCTCTGCCTTATTTTGGATTTTACAAAAACTTACAGCTCCCAGTATTCACAGGCAGTCTCCCATCCAAGTACTAACCAGGCCCGACCCTGCTTAGCTCCTGAGATCAGATGAGATCGGGCGTGTTCAGGGTGGTATGGCTGTAGGCTGCTGAGCTGCTCCTCTTTGCCCTCTTCAGCCCCTTGCAGTTCCTGGACTTTTGGCTGCCCTGCTAGCTTTCTGTCAGCCGCTTGACTCTGCTGCATTTTATTTTCTCTTCCACCCGGTTCTAAAATTCCAAACATCAGACGAACTAAGGGAGGGAGGGGGTGAACCCCCCCTTTCGGGACTGACTCCTCTGTTCCTGCTACTTATTGGACTACTTATTGCTACTTATTTAGCAAGTTGCTGGTAGGTCCCTGGTAAGGAAAAAGAAAAAAACAAAAACAAAACAACAACAATGGTGGGGGTGTGACTTAGAAACTGGTATGTTGGGGCAGAATTGTTTATTGGCTGGGCAACAAATTACAACTGGCCAGCCTAGGTAAATGATGGAGAGAACATCAAGTAGCAGTACTTGACAGAGTGCTTCTGCACCATCCCTGCAATGTAGACCACTGGCACAATTTGGAATGCCAAAATTAAAATCACGTAAGAGAGAAGGATTGATCACATGAGAGGCTATTGCCATCTTTTGTAGTGGTTTGCAAAATGGTGTTGCAGGCTGAAACAAAAGTTCTTAACTCTTGGGTTTTTTTTTCTCAGAGTGGAAAAAAAAGAAAAAACAACATCCTCAGAATCTCATGTGTTGGAACAGACTTTCTCAATTGGCTGGCAGTTTTCATGTCAAAAGAAATTTCTATATTTTGGGTGAAGTTTAAAAAGAGGTTTGCCTCAAGACTCCCATTTTCAAACCAAAAGATATGAGTGAACTGTTGAAGGGTCATTGCCTTGCCTCATAGTTATGCAAATACTCAGGAACTGGGGAGGAAAAAAACCCTAATCTTAACAGCAAGACAAAGAGATTTGTAGCAAGAGGAGACAGGTTTTAAAAATCTAAATGTTTCCTGAGCTCAGACTTTCTGTAGGTGTTTTAAAACATTTCTCTAGGAATCAAAGAAAAGAAAATGCAGAATCAAAAAAGAGACGCCATATCATGCTATGTTGCTTACATGTTTGTTTTTTAAAAAGGAAATCCTATTCTGCATATGCAAAGCAAAACAAAAACTGTGTTCATTCATGGAGGTTTCCAATTAGACCTTAATTTCTTCGCAGAAAATGGAGCTGGCTCATTGTTTTCAAAAGGGTTTTGCCCCAAATCCACACTTCCTTTGTTTTCCCTTGAGAGAGGCCACAGAGAGGAAAGGCTCTCTCTGTTAATGAAATCCTCGGAGGGCTGAGGTTGTCTAGCTGGGCCCTCTGAGAGGAAACAACTTTGAGGACTAGAAACTTGGAGGTAACTTCTTAAAAGGACATTTTCCTTTTCCTGTAATCTTTTGTGTTAGTTCTGCAATGTTCTTATTGCGGTCTTCATGGCTAACATGTTGTTTTGTCTGGCTAGCATGTTGTGTTTTGGCATGTTCTTCCTCTCGAGTGGCTAGTCTACTCTGAAGTATTTGGATTTGCACTGAGGCTTCCTCAAATTTGGCATGGGGAAACGGCCAGCACGCCTCCTCTCCCCTCCTCCCAGCGCGGGATCCCAGAAACAGCTCTCCCATTGGCTGTGAGGCTGCCTTGTTTCAAAAGGGGGCGGGGCGGGATGAGGAGCGGCGACCCCTGTGAAATGGTCATTCGACCCCCAAAGGAGTCACAACCCACAGGTTGAGAACCGCTGCTCTAAGCCTTTTGGGTGAGCTCCTGCATGTTCAGGGGTTCTCTGGAGTCAACTAAAAGAGTGGCAAAGGTTGCGTCCTCAGGCAGCTTTTCTCTGAGGGCAGCAATGGGAAAGGAAGGAGGAAACTCTGGGCAAACAGCAGGAATGACTGCCTGCCAGGTCTGCAGCTCCCTCTCAAGCTCTTCTATCTTTTTGTAACATGCTGCCTGACTAACTAGCTCTTGGTGCTCTCTGAATTGTTTTGCCATAAATTTGGCAGCAGTTTTGGATTGGGCCAGCTCTTCCTCTAAGGATTTGGCCCGTTCTTTCCATGTTTGGGCTTGGATGGTCATTGCACTCAATTTCTGGCTGGTGGGTTGTGCGACGGATGCAAAAGTTACTTTATCCGCTCACAACATTTCATTCTCGGCTTGAAGCCAGGCATTCTCTTTGTTTAACTCTTCGATTTGGGCTCTGGCTGCTACCAGGGCGCTTGAAGCATCCCTTGTTGCGAGCCAAAGTCCCCACGCTGCCAGGGCATCCTTAGAAGGCCCAAAAAGGGTTTTTTCTGTTATTGCTCTCAAGTAAGCCTCCCTTTAAGGTGGTGAAGGGATCTGGTGTTTGAAAGCTAGAGTCTTTCCAGGGGCATTTCCCTTTTCTAAGGACCCAGCACTCTAACTGTCCTGTAACTTTCTCCTCCTGCAGAAGATTTTTCACCTCCAGTTCCATTTTCCACAGTCTCTCTCACTAACACACTCAAACTCAAGTGGGACTGGGACTGTAGTGACGGGAAGGATCACCGAGACCCCTGGGGGATGCTAGGGAGATGAACCCTATGGAACTTGCTTCAGGAAAGAGGTTAGGAACCTAACTATGGTCTGCCCAAAAGTGTCTAAGCCTGGCGTTCCACCTTGACAGCTTAGGGCAAAAGGACAAGGATACGATTCAGGGACTGGGGAGATCACCTTGATCCTGGGGGCACCTTCACCTAGACTCTGCCTAGCAATGAAAGGGGAACACGAACTCAATGGAACTTACAGTGTTGCCTGGCCAAGCAGCAGGGGAAGAGGGAGAGGAACCAAACTGAATCGTCCCTTAATCACCACCCGCATCTAGCTTTATTGCAGTTCAGGATTCACCCATATTCCTGCTGAACAGGATGCACCAGTGTTGCTTTGGGGGATCCCCTCTGTGGTAGTGTGTGCCTACACTACCATGTGTATGCGAGCTGACCCTGGCCTAGCACCTAGTGCTCAGGATTCCAACCCATGTGTTTCCTAGTTTTTAGGGGTCCCACCATCCGCGTTTTCTCTTGTTTTTTTAACCTAACTCTCCAAAAAGTTGCAGGCAAAGGGACTGTGGGTTGGGCATTGTGGGTTGTAATGTGGTGAGTTTTCCTGAACCTATCCACTAGGGCTCGGATCCCACCCACTATAGTCCCAAGTTAGGGATGTGATTCCCAGAGACAGTCACATGTACAGCCCTTGTGTTCCATCCTTAACATAGGGGCGGCTGCCATACACAGACCAGGATAGAAAGGGGGAAAGATTTCCAACCCCAGTAGAACAGCTTTAAGGCTCAAACACACAGATTCACATGCACTTGAGTTCCTAACACTCCAGGAGTTTGGTTGGTCATTCCCTACGTCAGCACTGACCTGATCTGAGTGGGTCGCGACTTCCACTCAAATTAGGGGTGCAGGGGTGCCTGCATTCTCCACCAATCTGTTACCCTGATTTCTGGGGTCCCTTGGGGGACACCTCAATGTGCTCCACGTGATGGAGAATGGAAACTAGCCAGAGCACAAGCAATAGAAACACGAGAGGCAGGGTAACCTAGCGGGGTCTTTTTACCCAGTGTTTACGGGGTCAGGCCAAGCCAAAAACCAAACAAAAATGTCCAATAAATGATTTTATTGAATGAAAATCTCATGCAGCAACGCAATCACTCAAACACGTACCCAAGAGCTATTAAGAAGCAAAAGAGAGGAAATTGGACAGGAGGGTATTGAAGGGGTGTAGTTGGGGTAATACTGCACCTTTTCCTGAAGTCCTGGGTCCGGGAAGGCAGGGGAGAAGTGGGGCTCAGCACGGAGAGGGCTGAGGGGATCACTCAATGGATGGAGAAAAGGTCTGCTGGGATGACTGGGAGTGATCCAAAGAACCACTCAAAAACTGGGACTATTTATAGGGGAAAAAGTACCTGGTGGGCTAATCCTTTCCCGGGGAGAACAATGAGTGTTGGAGCGATAACGAAGCTCCACCATGGCAATTTCCTTTGTGTGATGGGATTGCAAGGTGTTGCCAAAGTCTCAGGATCTTCTGCTGTGTTAGTTTGTGGTGTGACTTCATGTAAATGGTCCTTGCCTGATGGAGTATTTGCTCAATTTGGGGCAGACATGCTAATCCCCTCAAGTCGGCTTCCTGGGGTTGTGGGCCCTTTGTTTATTGTGGGTTTACACATCTTGAGGTCTCCTGAGGCTACCTTACTGGGGATTTTACTGGCCTGACCTGGTTTTTGATTGTTTGACTATTGCTGCCTACATGCCCATCCGGTGACCTCTCAGGCCCATTGAATCATATTTTAATATCAAAATTGTAGACCCCAGGATAGGGTTTCTCCATCAGAGTAACACAGGGTCTCTGGAGGGAATACTGCACCAATGTAACTATCTGCAAGGAGTCAGAGAGAATGTAGTGGTGAGAAGGGGTGCATGTGATTGTTTAAGTGTTGTTGCTGTCCTGTTTCTCCAAAGCCTCTTTTTTCTTTCTTGGTCATGCACTGAGTGTGACTCTGGATCCAGACACAGCACATCAGCAACTTTATCTATCATCTGATCTAAAGGCTGTTGAAATAAGGGAGAGAACACAGAGCCTGTTTTTACCATCTACTCTAAACGTTATTGAAATAAAAGAGGGAACACAGAGCTTGTGTTTCCCATCTGCTCTAATGGCTGTAGGAATAAGAGGAAGAACACAGCCTATTTGACAATGCAGAGGTTTGGTAAGATTCAGTGTGCGCTGGGCTGAGAAAAGTTCACTTCAGGAAAGCTGTGTTGGTTGAAGTTAAAGAATGGAGTTGCAAGAGAGTCCGTCAAAAGGAAGGAAGAAATTGGCCTTAATTGTAATGAAGGGATCTGGGCTGTTAATAAGGTGGGACATTTCAGTAACGCTTCCTCTTGGCAAGTCGTAGCTTGGATGTCTCCAGTGCTGACTGTTTTGCACTGTTCACATGAGCTCAGCCAGATCAGGGTGGTCCTGGACATTGAAGAGGGCTGTGTGTCATTTTATGACGCAGATACAGGAACACTCATTTTCACTTTTTCTTCAGTTTCCTTCTGTGGGGAGAAGATCTGTCCTTTTTTCTATGTGAGTTTGGGAGAGCTGAGGCTGAAGGCTCCCCATTTTCAATAGTGATAGCACTTCCTGAATTTCAAAGTTTTCAGAGACATAAGACTCTTATTAAAATTTTGTCTTTCAGTTAAGTAGCTGCCCCTTTCCTTTCCTTCTCCTTTAAACGAGCAATATTTCTGAAGCTGTCAGTAGGAGTGATCCAAGTTTCCTGGTTCTGTTGCAGGATTTTAGTTCTTGATCAATCTCGCCCCGCAAAAAAAAAAAAAAAAAATCAGATGTGAGCAACATAAGGCTTTCTTGATGTTGCTAGGCTATAATTCTATTCTGTTCAAGCCAGTATAATCAATGGTGAGGGATCATGGGAAGTGGACTTCAACAACATCTGGAGGAACACAC
Source organism: Iguana delicatissima (assembly GCA_948472985.1). Lineage (NCBI taxonomy): Eukaryota > Metazoa > Chordata > Lepidosauria > Squamata > Iguanidae > Iguana > Iguana delicatissima. The sequence goes on along the minus strand of CAOKZL010002203.1, from coordinate 53,372 downwards.
ATTCTCCATTCTTGTTTCTTTTTTTTTAATTTTATTTTTTTATTAAAAATATGGAATATAACAACAAAAGAATAAACATAATCTACAGTACATCCTATACCTTATTCTCTCCGTATTCTCATATTCTGTACAATTAATTCAATTATTTCTTCCCATCTCTCTCCTATCACCTGCTACTCTAATTCCCTTTAGATTAATCTTGATTTACCTTTTATTAATTTTAATTTTTGGAATTCTCTAATTTTCATAACCACATATAAATCAAATATATAATATATAATAAAATCCTTGATAACTTATCCCTCTACTTCCTTCTAACCCCTTCTTGGAAGTTGTTTATTGACTTATAATCTATACTTCCTTTCCTTATATATTCTTTTCATTGTTTTCTCTGTGCTGTTTGTTCCTATTCCTCCTATTTTATTAACCTTAGAGTTAATAAAGTCTCCACTCTTGTTTCAAACTTCTCTTCAGAGTGAGAGCATGGAAATATGCAATAAGTAATGGAAAAATTCTGAGATGGTTTGAGATATGCTTTGAAATAACCTCTTCCAGTAAAGCAGGAGTCTGGAAGTGCAAAAATGAAGACTTGCAAGGATTGTTTTGCATTTTTAAAAAGAGCTACAAGGCTAGCAATTGGAAGTTATTAAATTCAAGCCCTCTCAAGAGTGAATTTATTGATTTTTTGCTGCCATTGGGCTTTTTGAGGCAGTGCCCTGTGGAGAAACTATTCACACTGCAAACCCCAAAAGATGAAGATGTGACATCACAAATTGAACATTTTAATGGTACGGTGTTAGTGGAATGTCTAAGCTCATTTATAGTGGAATACATTGAAGCACATTATGCCCTACAAAATATGAAATGCTTTGAATGTTATCCATCCAGGAGATAGAATAGAATAGAATCTTTATTACGGTCATAGACCAGCACAGGTAAAAAGGGGTACAGAAAAGGGTAAAAAGATAAAAACACAGGTTAAAAACAGGTTAAAGACAGTACTGAAATTCTCCTTCAGGTTGCACAGCTCCCATATAACAAGACAAACTTGGAACTAGGCTACTGCAGAGGACAGTTGTTATTACCGTGTACTGGCCTTACTTTGGAAAATATTAGATATCGTTTGATATCACAATTTGGCCACATTTTGCCACCCTTGGCCAAGTGTTTGTGAGGCCCCTGAACAAGCACAGAACTAGGCATGGCCCTTAATTGCTGAACGTTCCTTTCTCCACCCAGGCAAGCCAAACTCAGCTAGATCTTGCTTTAGGAGACCACCCTAGACAAACACCTCATTAAAGATGCACGCTAATACAAAGAGCTCCCTGCCCCGGGCAGGTAACTTGACGAGCTAGACGCTTAACTGTCAAGCGCGCTGCATCTGCATACTGGTCATTTCACTGTCAATTCAGAGCTAACTCAATCATGCTAAATCCTGACCTTTCAGAGACATCGTCCTTCGCCCAAACCTCATTGTTCTTCCCAAAGTACAGACTAGCCTACAGTCATATTTTCCCTATAAAAACCCCTGATTCCGAGACTTGCCTCAGATCGCTCTGAACTTCCTTCGCGCCTTGCTTCTGCTTCATCCGCCGAGCTTTCCCCTCAGTCTCCATCCGAGACTGTGCAATTACAGACCTCCGCTTTGATCTTCACCGGGCTTCGAAAGGGTGTAGTATCTCCCAATTCAACAAACCCTCAAACTCCTCTATACCGCTAACACCTTTACTTTCCATAGTTACTTGTGTGATTGTGTTGCATACACTGTTTGCTTGTATTTAATAAAATCATTCTTTCATATTTGGTGTGCTTCTTGACTTGGCCTGACCCCGTAGACATTGAGTTAAAGATTCCGCTGCCTCTCGTTTTGCTAACTTGTGCTCTGAGCTAATTTTCCCCACTTAATATTTGAGCACACTTGGAGTCCCCCGTGGGACCCCCAGTAAACAGGGTAACACAGTGCCTGATGAATTTTAACCGCTGCTGCACAGAATCTGGCAACATTATATGTTATATGGGGTCGGTGTCTGAAAGTAACAAAGAAGTATAGAATTCTCCAATGTGTCCTTGGTATTTATGCAAGAGAGGGGAAATAAGGCTGAGGCGAATGTCCCTGTAGTACAAGCACTGGTGAAGCACATGCTCTGTTGTTTCAATTTGGCCAGAGCCACAGGAGCACAGTTTGTCTGAGAAGGGGATTTCCTTGTATCCATCCAGGAGTCAGGGGGTATGCATAACAGTGCATTAAGTACACTAGCAACCCATTGTGCTAATGTACATTACATTACATTAGCAACCCATTGTACTAATGTACTTAATGCACTGATATGCATATTCCCTGACTAACAATACACCCTGGGGATATCCCATTTAACAATAGGCCATCACACAGGCCAAATGTAACACATGCAAATTGCTCCCTCCCAACCGGGGACAACACAAGTATATATGCTCTATTTCACTTCCATGCCACCAGGTCCTTTGAAGATGCCAGCCACAGATGTAGGCAAAACATCAGGAGAAAATAGTAATAGAACACGGCCTCAATGCCTGGAAAACCCACAGCAAATTATAATTACAATGGTGTTGGCCAAACTCTTCCCATTTCTTCATCCTGCTCCCTGACTTTGTGGCCAGGAAGGCTACCACCACTGTGACAGTTTTGGCCAACAAGGCAGAAACCACAACTGAGAAGATGCTGCTGCAGGTTGTTTGTTGGAAAAGGCAGATGACCACATGGGGCTGACCAATGAATAGGAAGGAGGAAAGTAAGAAAACAGGAAGGAGAGAAGGAGCATGTAGGTGAGGTCATGGTTGTTGGCTTTGATTACTGGAGTTTCTTGATTTTTAATAAAGATTCCTAATACAGGTCCTCTCTTTAGGAATAAGAATGGAGGAAAAAAATAAAAATAAAATAAAAAATAAAAATCTAGGATGACCCCCAAAGTTTCTTCATAAGAGAAGTAAGTGACAACTTTGGCAATACAGAGACCTTGGTCTTTATTTGAATATTCAGCATCTGGACAACTGTTGCAATAATCTGCATCTGAAAAAGACAAGGGTGAGGAAGATCTACCTGAGTCTGTAGGCCTGATTCCTGGGAGCCTGCAAAAATAAACTAGTTTGCTTGTTAAAGTTGTATGCTGCATTAGTGTGTCGTTACACAGGCCTGTGAAGCTGTAGTAGGATGTTATGGTCTATGTAGCTGTGTTCTCTGACTGCTTCTTAATGATGTCCTTGTTTTCTTTCTCCTTGGAAGTTCTTACTGAGTGATACTCCTCTTTTTGTGTTTTGTTCTCTGTATATATTTTATGGAAACACATCAAGCTCAAATCAATCATGTTATTAACATTGTTTCTATTAATGTTACAATATATTTATTTATCTACCCCATTGCTATTAGTTTCTTTCATAATGCATGGAGGACAAAAAAAAACAGATGCCTTAATGTAAATTTAGTTAACTAATTCAAAGAGGAAGATGAAATCAAGATATGCTATGTCCACATCATTCCCTTCATTTATCAAGCTTGTAACTCTAGCGTAAAAAGAGATAAGATTAGTCTGGCATGACTTGTTTTTGAGAAGTCCATGTTGACTTTCAGTGATTATGGCATTGCTTCCTAAGCAACTACAAATTGACAGTTTAATGATCTGCTCTAGGATCTTTTCTGGTATCGATGTCAGGCTGATCAGGTTATAATTAATTGTTGCAAAATCTGCATCTGAAAAAGACCAGGGTGAGGAAGATCTATCTGAGTCTGTAGGCCTGATTCCTGGTTGCCCGCAAAAATAAACTGGTTTGCTTTTTAAGTTGTATGCTGTGTTAGTGTGTGTGATAATGGGGCTTTCCATTATCTAGGCTTATCAAAGGGAGATACTTCCCTCTTCAGGTAAACCAAGGGTTAATGAGGTGTTAGGATTACATCAAGGGTCACAGGGTGAGAGTTGACCAACCAAAAGGAAAGGGTCAGCATCACAGGTCACAAGGTGAGAATTGACCAACCAAAAGGAAAAGAGGTGGGCATCTTGGAAAGGCTTCCAGATCCTTCCAAGGAGGAAAATATAAAACTTCTGAGAGGCCTTGTGTCCAGAGAGAGAGAGACACAGAGAGAGAGAAAGAGAGGAGAGCTGGGCCAGTCGAGCTGGCAGGCATGCCGTGTCTCCTGGACCCCCCCTTCTCCTTTAGACCATCTACGCCGATAACCTAATTGTGAGTAACTAGAAATAAGTAGTTAGTCGCGTTAGGGATGTTGTTATTTTGGGAATTGGCTGATCTTAAGAATGTATCTGTGCTGTTATATCTGTTTTGTAAATTCTTGTAACTAAGCGTACCTGGGAGAGGGGAGTCTCCCAAGTGTATATTGTTTATTTGCATGTCTTGATTAAACACTTTTATAAACCTCCGTTTCTCTCCATTTCCACGCCATGGTTGGCACACGCTACATAGGACCTCTCTCACTCGGGGGGGGGGAGGTGGAAGATCCTTACACTTAGAGATTGGGCAGGGTCCCTCCTGTTCTGTCCAAATAATTCATAATTCAGGGGTGTGGCAGCATACCTGATAGAGTTGGGGAGATTGCCAGTCGTTCCAAGCGTGGGAATCAGCTTTGGGAGGCTGGCAAGAACCCTAGTAAAACGCTGGGAGGGAATTTCCAGTCTTGCAAGGCTGGAAGTCAACCTAAGAGACTGGAAATAAACCTTCAGTGTCACAGTGTGTTGATACAAAGGCCTGTGAAGCTGTAGTGGGATATTATGGTCTATACAGCTGTGTTCTCTAACTGCTTCTTAATGATGTCCTTGTTTTCTTTCCCCTTAGAAGTTCTTACTGAGTGATAATTCTCTTTTTGTGTTTTGTTCTCTGTATATATTTTATGGAAACACATCAAGCTCAAATCAATCATGTTATTAACATTGTTTCTATTAATGTTACAATATATTCATTTATCTACCTCATTGCTATTAGTTTCTTTCATAATACATGGAGGACAAAAAAAGAAACAGATGCCTTAATGTTAATTTAGTTAACTAATTCAAAGAGGAAGATGTCATATTCATTGCAGCCACATAGGACAAAGCAGAGGCAAAACTGCAAAGTCAGCATGGAGAGTCAAGAAACATAATGAGTTTTCATCAGATGTTCCTTTGTGTTCAGCTTCGGCTTCAGTATAATAATGTAGCATTTGGGGATAAAGATACAACCGAGCAACCCCAAACCAGAGGACAAAATGGAGAAGATCTCCACCGCCACCATGTATTTGCCCTTGGTGCTCAGGTACGATGGTACAAAGGACACCCAAACACTGCAAAATACCAACATGCCAAAGGTGATCAGTTTGGCTTCATTAAAGGCTCCAGGAAGCTTCCTAGCAAGGAAAGCCACAGTGAAACAGATGGTGGCCAGAAAGCCCATGTAGCCAAGGGTGCTAGACAACATGACCATAGACCCCTCATTGCATTGCATTATGATCTGTCCCGGTTGGGAATGCATATCGGCATCTGGGAAGGGGGAGAGGTTCCCAGCCAGATCATACAGATGGCAACCTGAACACTTGAACAAGAAACTACGATGGCGTTGGCCAAACTCTTCCCCACCCATTTCCTCATCCTACTCCCTGGCTTTGTGGCCATGAATGCCACCACTACTGTGATAGTTTTGGCCAGCAAGGCAGAGACCGCAATTGAGAAGATGGTGCTGAAGGCTGTTTGTCGGAGAAGGCAGGTGACCACACGGGGCTGACCAATGAATAGGAAGGAGGATAAGAAAGAAAGCAGGAGGGAAAGAAGGAGCATGTAGGTGAGGTCACGATTGTTGGCTTTGACTACTGGAGTTTCTTGGTTTTTAATAAAGGTTCCTAACACAAGTCCTGTGTTTAGGAATAAGAACAGAGCGAAAAAAGCTAGGCTGATCCCCAAAGGTTCTTCATAGGAGAGGAAGCTGATTACCTTGGCAACACATTGATCATGATCCTTGTTTGAATACTGATAATCAGGACACTGGCTGCAAATATCAGCATCTATAAGGAAGAAGAACAGTTGCAGCACTAGTATAATTTTACAGAATTTATAAGCTGTGGTTTATTATGTACACTGAGATGTTCTTGAATTACCACAGGTCTAGCTTTTAGAACAGCGGTTCTCAACCTGTGGGTCGTGACCCCTTTGTGGGGGGGTCAAACGACCCTTTCACAGGGGTTGCCTAAGACCATCAGAAAATACATATTTCCGATGGTCTTAGGCTCGATTCCCTCCTCGCTGGTGGTGCGCAAGCGCGAGCCATGCGCTTGCGTCCTCCTGCCCCCTTTGAAGTACCTTACTAAAGAAAATTTTCTTGGCATCGAGCGAGAGTGAGTTGGAAGGGCAATCTCCGACCAGCCACTCTGACGCTCAAACAAAGCTAAAAACATCTAGTGTAAGGAAGTCTGAGAAGGCAAGAATTAAAAAGAAGGTGAAAGAAAAATTACCTGGTAATGCACTTAAGTCTGTTAAGAGCGGGGAAGGGCTCCCAACCGCTCCTTTAACTTCCGGTCGCCATGTTGAAAAGAGGTGTTCAGAAAGCAAGGAAGGGGACTATGAGCTCGCCAGCAACACAACCAATCACACTCACGCATGCCAGCAGCCTCTGCCAGGAGAAATGGCAGCCTCTCAGTCAGCAGTTCCTGGCCCTTCTGTATAAGCGAAAACAGTAGCGCAGGGCAATTTAGCATTGTGTATGGTGTCAGTATTCACTAGGAGTCAAACTGCAATGCCTATGGAATGCAAAGAAGTAAGATTTGAACCTCCTATGTCCTCAATGTCTTCCCAGGGGAATGTGTCTGAGTGTAGTAGGGAGGTGATAAGACAAATGATTGCTGAAGAAATGGAAGTGAATGTTAATAAGCAAACAATATTAGTGAAATGATTTCACAAAATACATAAGAAGTTTAAAAAATGTATTGCAAGTTGGACAATTCATTGAATTTGAATGTAATGTCATTATTAAGCAGTCAACAAACTACTTCAATGAATCCTTCATTTTCACGTGATTTTCCTGATGATACAAAAGTTATTCAAGTTGAATCAAATGATGCTGGTGTGTGTTTACCAAAAAAGTCTACCTGTAGGTCCAAAGTGACTAGAGTTGAGGAATCTGCTTTGCCACACTCTGAACAAATCAACACTGAATCTGAAAGTGATGAGGAACCAGATTTGGCAGATACTCATGGGGATAATGACTCTAAATCAGATGGTTCTATTTCTGAGGAGGAGGATGCAGAAGATGATAATAAAGTGAGATTATTTCCCTCAGATTCTTTTAAAAATTTGCTGAAAAAGTTATTGGTAACTCTGGGACTGGACAGTCTGGAGAGTGCCGCTTCAGATATTGATAGAAACAAGAATGTTGCATCAATTGCAAGGAATAAGCCTACAAAATCTAGTGTTATTCCCATGCCAGATTTATTTTTGGATTTAATTCAGTCTGAATGCAGTGAAACCAAATCTTCAAACTTTATATCATTTATGGTGGACTAAATATCAGATATTTACATTACGATTCATAACAGTAGCAAAATTACAGTTATGAAGTAACAATGAAAATAATTTTATGGTTGGGGGTCACCACAACATGAGGAACTGTATTAAAGGGTCACGGCATTAGGAAGGTTGAGAACCACTGTTTTAGAATAAGAGAGAATTATGGGAGTTGCAGTCCACCAACACTAGAGGGCTGCACATTCCTCAGTCCTCCATCCTTAAGTTTCAGAGGCATTATGCCAATATATCCCACCTCTTGGGAACAACAATAAAAGAGGACTATGGCCTTCAGATCCAATTTAAGGGATTCTCAAGTTCAGTGTGAACATTTCCTGCCTCCCACCTCAAGGATCGCAGCTAGAAGGGTCCAAAGATTGTAGAAGAAAAGCAAAAGCAAAAGAACCACAGTGAGGTAAGCAGAGGCTAGATGGCCATCTGTCGGGAATGCTGCATAGTAGGGGGTTGGACTGGATGGCCCGTGTGGTCTCTTCCAACTCTACATTTCTATGATTCTACAGATAATATTCTCATCATCTCTATCTGCCTTCATAATTCATTATGACTGAGAACTCCTCATTATTATTGAACACATTCGATCTCTTGTTGATTTTCCTGTTCTTCCTCTTTAGGAAATAACAATGTACCCTTCCCATTTTATACTCTCATCTATGTAGCCTTTTAGGCTGTGAGCCTCATGGCTAAGCCGAGCACTCTCACAAAGTTGATTGGATAACTAAGTCAGAATTCACCTCTGGTCTCCTGCTCAGAAGAGGCTTATTCTTTGACACTTCCTTGCATGGCCTAGTTCAAAATTTCAAACTCTTTGCTAAAAGTTGAACTATTCCCACAAGAAAGCTGCATCAGATGGGATGCTGTCTTAAAATGTAGGCCTCTTCCATCTGACGTACAACAGACAATGGGTGGGTGATTCAAAGCCCCCAAAGTGAGAACATCTGGGATAATTTTACCCACCTCCTGATGGTTCCCTTCTCCCCAACTCCATAAGCTGGGCAATGTCCTTCCATTTGTTTTATATCCTGATACTTAACCAAACACAAAAGTAAAAAGAGATCCAAGCCTAAGGCTTGACTTCATGAGTCTGATGTTTTTGCATCACTCCTCAAGTTCTCTGGGGTCACCTACCTTCTTGAGTGGAGATGGTTCCTTCTGCACATGGGGCACAATTGTAGCAGCAGGGCGGCTCTCCTTCTCTCATCACCTTGAAATGTCCAGGGAGGCAATGCTGAGTACATCTAGAGATGGGCATAGTCTACCCATAGAGAAAGGGAGCACCCCAGAGAAGGTCTTAATTAGGAGATTTATTGTTGGAAATGAATTATAGAGATAGAGTGGAATGTCTAAGGAGAAATAGGCTTCTTGGAGGGTCTGGGGATCACACTTGATGAAAGGCTTAGCATAGCTTTAGAAGGTGTTATTCTTCAAATGCCAAAAGACACACATTTCTCATAGTATTTGGTTCACTGTACCTACAGACCTTACATATAGGGTGGTTTGTTCTGTAATTGGTTATTGGAAACTAAGAACAGATTCAATTTAAAAGTGTGATTGCTAAGCCAGACATCTCTATAGCAATTCCACTGTGGAACGGCTGGTTTAAAAGTTAATTTAATAACACTAGCTGTTAGAAAGGGGAACATTCTTTTGCTACCATAAACACTAATAAGGGAACTGTTTGATTTGCAATTGTGGATTGACTCATTGATCAAAATATTAATACTAGGTCAGAGCAGGAATTTACAGGGAAAGTCGTGGAGGCTGTCACTGCTGGACTTAAGGAATTCACCCTTAATCTAAATGACAATTTTTAAATATTTAATCAAAAATATATTTTTTTTACTATTTTTTTAAATGAAAAAGGCAACATACATACAATCATAATCAGCGCAAATTGACTTCCCCTTGACAAATCATTAATGTTATAACACAGTATATAAAGTAGATCCCTTCTATTAAATAAATCCGCTATGATTCTAGCATATAGCAAACGTGGTGGTGAAGACTTATTTAGTGTATAGATATAGTGCCTAATCATAATATTTGTGAATTATCAGTTCTAATTTTAAGTATTAATGGTCCCATCAATCTAAAAAGCTTGCTATTATCAAATTACCACATGAGTTTCTTAAAGTGTTTATTACCAAATCCCAGTCTTAGATAAACTTATCTAAAATTTCTTCTCTGATTAAGGCTGTGTGTTTCTCTGTAAATCTAGCGTGGCAGTCATACATAACTAGATCTTTCCAAGTTCTCTTTCTAATTTGTCTTTTGTCATCCCAACCAAATACATTTCTGGTGTCATCTGGAACCGAACACCTAATATTTTCTCAGTCTTTAAATGAATAGTTTTCCAATATCTTTTACCTCTGTGGCAGGACTAACACGTATGATATAGTGTACCCCTTTCCGTATCACATGTCCAAAATTTGTTAGTGAAGTTTTTCTACAGCTTTAAAAGTCTATGAGGAGAGAGATGCTATCTAAAATGCATCTTATATACATTTTCCTTTATGTTCTGGTTAAAATGTTTAATTTTTTAAAGAACTGTTGAACTTAAGGAAGCATATTTTGTTACTGGCTCCTTCAAAAGTGCTCTTTTGGCCCTTTCATTTTGCCTTACTCCAACCTAGAATTTTCCTCCACAAGCACTACAAAGCCCGTCAAAGGATTATTGCCTGGGAATGGTGGGAAGCCACCATGTCTGGGAATGGTCAGGTTGGTCAAGGTTGCCCAAAGGATGAGATCTCATCTTACAGCTTCTTCAATCCACTTTGTCACCAATATGGACACTTCATTGACTCTTGGAGTGTCTTGTTTTTAAAGTTTCATAAGGAGTGATTTATTTCAGTTAGAGGGAACTGATCCACTGCAAATACTACAAAGTGTGGATACCTAGAAAGATCAGTGACCAAACCAAAGGCAGGGGAATTTGCAATCTGAAATCATTAGAAGAGATCCATGACGTTGAGTTTTTCTTCCTTCAGAACTAAATCCTTTCTGCCTCCTTGGTCCCAATCAAGACTTGTGGTCTGCCAAGATCATTGACACAGAGCATGTCTGCATACAGGAACCAAGGGCCCCGAGTTCGAATTGTAGCCTCTTCAGTTTTAATGGTTAGGAATCTAACGAGCTCATTCTGCTTTGCACCCATATTACCTTAACTCTATGAAGAAAAGGGATCAGGGAGGAGGAGGAGAAGAAGAAGAAGAAGAAGAGGGAAGAAACGAGGGAGAGGGGGAAGGAGAAGCCAAGAGAGAAGGAAAGGGGGAAAGGAGGTTATGGAAAAGTTTTGCAGGTAAGAAAGATTACAACAGGCTTGTCTCTTGTGAAACGGAGAGTACCATCCCATCGTATCCTGTCTGATCCTACATCCAATTGATTGCCCAACCACAAGTCAGTAAGATCCAATTACGTGCTGTTGGGTAATCATTTATACCACTTCATTGTCTCTGAACTTTCAGAATATAATAATAAGAAGAACAGCAAAGTAGCAAGATGTGGCAATAGCCAAAATACAGTAATCAATCAATCAATCAATCAATCAATCAATCAATCAATCAATCACAATCTCTTTATATCCTGCCTTTTTCCTAGAGTGGGACTCAAGGTGGCTCCATTTAAAGCAAAGGGTGCAAACCCCTATGGTCAAATTGACTATGAATTTCTCCCATAAAAAGGGCAAAAATCATCTTACTGAGGAAATTTGGGAATGAAATAGGCAGTATTTTATTCCCTTCTGGAGAGGGGTCCCAGTGGCCATTGCTGTCGAGGGGTCACTAGCTGTTGAGTGACTAAGGCCCTTTTCTCTGGCATTTGCCATGCGAAAGGGCCTCTGGAGCATCGTGCAATTGTGAGGAGCTGTCCACATGATGTCCTTGCAATTGTGCAACACTGCCAGGGCCAGCAGGTGCCGATTGCGCTTCTAGGTGAAAATGGCGCATGATTGGATATCGCTCCAGGGCCCTGCATGCACTTACCATTCGTGCGGAGCCTCTGGAGCCATGGCGCTCGTGCTTCCTGCCCCAGTGCCGCATGGGAAAATCCCAGGCTATGTTGTGGAAGGAAAAGGAGGAGCCCTCACACTGCCTGCTTACTAGTAGGCAGCGGCTGCGGAGCTGAAGCAGTGAGAGAGCCTCTCGCAAGAGCTGCTTGCGCGATCCTCGCACCCCAGCACCACAAAAAAGTAAGGTGCGAAAAGGGCCTAATTTGTGCATAGCTAAGGTTAAACCACTATGTCATTACAACACCATGGCCCTTTTCACACCTTACCTGGTGCTGCTGGTGTCGCACAGGGATTGCGTGAAAAACCTTGTCTGAGAGGTACTCATGTCCCCTCAGCTTCCCCTCTGCACATGCTCTGTGCTGACCAGAAGCGTGAGCGCTCCCCCCTTCCTTCCTTCTGCAGCGGAGCTGGGTACTTTCTCAGGCTGCGCTGGGGCAGGAAGTGTGATGGCTGCATGTCTGGAGCCTCTGCACACAAAGTAAGTGCATGTGGGGCACGGGATGGACATATGATCAAGCATAATTTCTGGCAACAAGCTGAAAATGATATAATGCACGATTGCCACCTAATGGCCTCAGGAGCGTCATGTGATTGCAATGACGTCATGTGGAACGGTCCTCACAATTGCATGATGCTCCCAAGGCTATTTCACAACAGGACTGGAGCATGAAAAGGGCCCATGATTCCACTTTAACTGCCAAAACTTCATTGGAGAGAATTTGATAGAAAGGTCCATCTGACAGAATATTGATAACAGTAATTGTGATACTTGTTATCATACCATATACTCCCATTCTGCAGGATGTGCAGTTTCCATAATTGGACATATCAATGGCTGGAATACATGTTTGAAACTGCTCTGGCTATAAGCATATGCCAGGTCAGGATGACCTCAGACATGGTCAGGTCATAAGTTCAGAGAGGATTAAGCAGGAAAGCCTAATGTTGATGGGCTTGTGACAATCGTTTCAAAAACTGCAAGCTACAAGCACTCTTGAAAACAATAGAAGGGCCTTTACTATGATCATATCCTATGGAGATCTTCCCTATTCACACCATCTGACTAAAACATTAAGAGATTGTTAGGCCTCTTATCAATGGCCTTTTCCACATCGGGCGAGGGAATTGCCCCACGCTGCTACTCACCGGACCTTTCAGTTCCCCGGTCCGGTCCACGGCACTCCGGAGCAATGCATGCTCATCAATACGCACTGCTCTGGTGTTCCAAATGGCAGCTTCTGGTTGGTCGAGGGTCTCAACCAATGACTGAAGCTCGCCAACCTAAAGCCTGCCCCTGGCAGATCGCAGGCTCAGATTGGTGTGAGCCTGCGACTCTGCATAAGAGAGCAGGCTCGCAGTGGCGCGCTGCGTGCTTTTGAAAGACTGGAAAAATCAGGTCTTTCAAAAGCATGCTGGAGGACCACTTGGGGTCGTTCCGGACCGGACTGAGGTGCGGATCTACCTTAAATAGGTCTGACCCAGTCCGGTCCGAGGTGCAGACCTCCTCCTTGGAGGACGGACTGTGCCGTTTCAAAAACCCCGTGTGGAAAAGGCCAATGTTTTGTCACCTAGGAATAAAACTATCAGCCCATTCTGAACACCTATGTCAGTTTCATGAGAAAACCATTACCACTTTGTCCATGCAGCATCCTTCAGTGCAGGACATAGGGTATAAAAACCTCGGCTCCAGCCTCAGTAAATTGTAGTAAGTGGTAGTATGTTGGGCATGTTACACTGCTCATGGTACGTCAGATCTCTGTTCCTCCATGCAACCCTCAGTCGTGCTGTCTGGGCCTTTTTGCTTTGACCTTCTCCTTCAGGACTGGGGAACTGTCACCCTTTCCACCCAATTGCTCCCCATTCATCTTCTCTTACCTCATTTTCTGAGAGCCTTGTATGGTTCTTGAGAGTGTCTGGTTTCTTGTACGTTTGTTAATTCCCAATAAAATACTTTATTTAACTTTTAACTGAAGTCCTCTCTACCATAGTACTGGTATACACAGGTGAAAAGATCCAGCCGTTACCTTCTTCTCAGAGGCCTCCTTTGAGCTATAATTCCCTAAATTCTAAGGAGACACTGGCATTGCATGTGGACATGAGCCCTACAAGAGAGACAAGTCAAATGTCCAATTAAAAGTATTTTATTTATCAGAATTGGCAGAATTTCCACACAGACACAGACACAGAAAGCAGTCACTCAAACAAGCGCACAAGGACTACTGAGTCTGAAAGACTTAAGAGTGGGAAAAGCAGAGGGAAAGAAAGTGGTTATAGTGCACTGATTTTGGACACTACAGCTTGGGAAGAAGCAAGCAAAGATAGTTCAGCGGAAAAAGAGAAAAAAACTGAAGGGAACCTCAAACTAGCAGCATGGCAGATGCTAGTCAAAGGTTGGAGTTCTCTAAAGAGAGCCCCAAAAGGGGACTCAATTATAGTGCAAAGTATGTCTGGGGAGCCAGACCTTTTCCTGGAAAAGGACAATAGCTGAATTATGCAGATGGACCTCATCTTTGTAGTTCCCGCGATTGCAATTGATAACCTTATCCGGGAGACACGAAATCTCTCAAGGTGTCAAAGTAGTGGCCGGCCCATTTGAAATGTGCATATGTGTCTTTTGAGGTTTCCCTCTTGGATACGTGACTGGGAAATAATTGGTCTAACCTTTGCCAGAAGGGTTTCAGCCTTTAGACCCAGATGTCTCCATTTGTCTGGTGAATCTCTGGCTCAATAAATATAGATAATAAATACTTCACTTCCCTGAGACTGGACCTGTCAGCAGATAGTAAATATTTCATTCCCACTATCAGCAGAGATCACAATTCAGTTATGCCTACCCCATTAAACCATTTGGACCACACAATGGTATTCTGTCCAATGGTGAACTTGATCTCAGAGGAGGTCTGTCTCTCTATCCTTCCAACTTCCAAGCCAGCAGTGGACTTGTTGGGAAAAACCACCCAGTTCATAATATGAAAGTCAGTGGCCAAATCACCATTCTCATCCAAATAAACTCCATTCGTGGAAGTATTGTAAAGCTGGAAGCTTCTCAGGAATGGGTGAAGCTAGAAAGAAACAGGAACATATATGCATCATGGAGATGGCAAATGTTTTCTATCCCCCTTCTACCTAATTGGTGCTCTCATCCCCAGAAATTTGTCTAGATTCATTAGAGATATTGATTTTTGATCTCAAGAACGTAATGACTAACAGTCAGAAACAGGTTGGCAACCTATGCAGTGTTGCAGAATAAATACAATACTAATGATTTTAACATGCTTTCTAACACCCTTATTGCCACCTCACAGACCAAGTAAAGTTTCCAAAACCCATTCACAGGTAACCATATATAGAGCACACTGCAAGAATCCAATCCATGCCACAGATAGTAGTCCGACTTTTCAAGCATGATCCTGTCCAATGCAATAGTCAAATAATCCATCTGGACTGCAAAAATCCATTAAATCCAAGAACTTTTGAAAGCCAAGGGCACATACCACAGATCATCCATTGACCTCTCCCGCCCAATTATTTCCCAATAAATAAGTTTTCAGCAGGGGCCTCAGACAGTATACATCTGCAGGTGGCATAGAACATGTAACTGCTAAAAGGCATCTAACTATGGGTTGTTATAGTCATGACATGAATGCCGGAGTGGATATAAACATCTTTACTTATCAAAATGATCACACTACGTCTTCCTCCCCCAGCGTACCAGGCCTTCAACAGGCTAGTCCCTTAGCTCCTTGAAAAACCTCTTCTGGATAATTGAGGCCCAGAGCAATGATGGTAGAAAAATGAACATTTCTTTGCCATCATCATCATTGCCAAACAGGTCTTAACAGGTCCTCCCAATTGAGTTTGATGATCTCTTCCACTGACACTCTAGTCACTGTCACCACTATTGCATCATCTAAAACACTGAGGAAAGCTAGGGAGTCCTGTTTCATTAGTTTTAAGAGGAGAAACGGTGTTGCTGTCAATTATGTGTCATCTGATCACCCAAGCACCCCAGAAAATCAAGGAGGTCATCTAGCTCCTTCAGGTTGGAGAAGATGCCTGTAAAATAATTGTCTTGACCAACTGAGCAAATCTCCTGTCCCGCAAGTCAAAGGCAGGCTTCTGCCCTGAAAGGAAGAGCTCTCCAAGAGCAAATCAGGGAATGGATGGGTGGCTGAAAAAAGAATGGAGGATGGTATTCTGAAAGACAAATTCCATGCTCCCCCATAATCGTCAAAGCGTGTTCTTTTGTTTGTCTGGATTGAAAAGGACAAAAAAACATGGGTGTGCTGGAGATCCACCAGTCTGTACAACAGCCTCACACTGAGGTCCTGCAAAGCCGTTGCTATAAACACTTTCCCCACAGCTGATCTTTTAGTCTCTTCAGCTATTAGCATGATTGCTCTTAGACTAAACATGGTCTGAGAATCCACTTGGCAAACAACTACACTGACTTTGGTATCTGTCAGATACAAAATCGTGTTGTACATTGGTCCTTGGGAAGTAATCATAGGAATCCTTTCTGAGAAGGCAATGCAAACACCACTTCCTGTGACCACCGAGGTAAAGGTGCTCAAGAACTTTTCACCACGGTCATTGTCTGCAGCAAGCAGACCAATCCAAGTCCATCTGAAATGCAGGAGCAGTTTGACAATGCCTAGATGAGGAGGTTCTTGCTTTGGGACCATTCTGTAGAGGAAAGGAATCTGACTTTTTGAACTAAAAAAGCCATAGTTGATCTAATAAAAAAGAATTTAAGATGGGTATCCTGGATTGCTTTCAAATAATATATCAAAGCGAGATCTATTAACAGTAGCTTCGATAACTAAGAATTATCATTGTTTCCCATGATTATTGTAGGCTAAATGCAAGAGTCAACATGCTATGAGAGCTTTTTTCCACAAAGCAGAGATGGATACCCTCTAGCTTTTAAGAATAACAGTCAACTGCAGAGAGTTGTTGACTAAATATTGATTGACTGAATATTAGGAGATAGGCTAAACCCTGAGAAGCAGTATGGTGTTGTGATTTGAGCACTGGATAAGGACTTTGGAGACCAGGGTTTTTATCCCTGTTCAGTCATGGGTAATCTTGGGCAAGTCACACTCTCTCAGCCTCAGAAAATGGCAATGGAAACCCTCTGTGGACAAATCTTACCAAGAAAACCCTGTGATAGGTTCAGCTTAGGGTCGCTGTAGGTCTAAAACAATTTGAAGGTGCACAACAAGAGATAAACCCACAGTTCTTCTAGCAGTGACCACAGAATTTTGTTTGCTTTCCTGGCTCTCCTACCGACCTCCATAAAAGCAACTTCATCAAGTTTCCCAGCTCTCTGGATTTGATTTGGGGATACATGTGGAATGTGCCATGGCAAAGGGATTTACCCCCACTTACCATTCTCCTCTTAGAAATCTAACATTGAACACTGGCCTTAATCAATAATTGTAATTTACAAAAATAAACCAAAACACTAGTGTGAAGCCTGTGTCTCAATGGGTGCTAGTAATCAGGAAATGAGTAAAATTGTTCTGGGAGAGTCATGTGGATGAAATGTGGGGCTGCAAAAAGAGGCTGATGTCTCTTTCTCAATGCTCTTCTCTGTGATATTTATGTATACATTGAGCCTCTACATTTTACCCACAAACACACAACCTGTTCACCCACTCAGATAAACACAGTTTTACCCATGCAATCACACGCACACTGATGTGGGCCCCATGTATCTGAACACACACCCAGATTCCCCAGCCACCCAGGCATTAGCCCACAGAAACAGGTGATCTGTGCCAGGCGGCTTATTCTTAGGGTCTTTTGTTTATGGGACACTGGATCTGTGCCTCTTGCCAGGCCAGCTTATTCAGTTGTAACCAAGAAAATTCATGGCCACTTCCTGTCAAGGTTATGTATGCTATCAGCGGCCAGCTTTTGCCACTATACCTACAAAAGAAAGTTCACTTTCATCCTATTCAAGGAAATGGATTGTTGTGAGGAATTTCAGATAAATTTCTGAAACTCAGTATTAGATTTTTGAAAATATTTTGCAATGTGTGTAGAGAGGGGATCCCTAATAAAACATTGAAAACATACCCTGTTCAGTTTGGAGTGTATGGGTATTTTCTAGCAAGAGGTATCAGTAATCTCCAGAGTACTCTTTCTCAGCTCCCAAGAAAAGGACAGCAGTTTGATCAGATCTCACATTTTGCAGAGGAATCAAATCAGCAACCAATCATATGTTATAAATGTTTATAAGATAATTTGCACATTGGATGTTGTGTTTTTCAGCTTTAGGAATCACAGTAATTTAAACAATACATAATGAAGACAGCAGACAACAAGATTCAAATGACAGATTGACTTCAGGAACACTTCCTGTTGAAGAAAAAGGCCTTTTCCTGGCTCTGAAATGAGCCTGGGAGTGTTGGTTGGAAATATGGGAGCATATTACCCCATATTTTCAGCGGTGGAAGGACAGCTTTCCAAATTTCCTGGGGTGGATAGCTCAATTTTGTGCAGAGATGATGGGGAGATAATGCAAAGTATAGAACAGGTGATACTGTTTTGACAGCAAAAACTCACTCAAACTGTTTTTAGCTCTTTTATATCTATTTCTTTGTAATCTTTGATCAAGCTCAGCTCTACATGAGCCACTCACCTCTGGCAACTGAGATTGAATACCATGAAAAGGGCGCAGACTGTTAGTGTTTAGACCATTTCTCTCTTATTCTTCTTGTACCACCATCACCACCACCACCACTACTTTCCCCATGGAAACACAAGGGCCTTTCTGCTTCTGTATGAAAATAACTTGGCTGGACCTTTAAAGGGTAGACCCTGAGTGAGGGCCAGTGACAGGTTGCGATTTGCTAAAGACTTTGCTGTTCAGGAAACAAAAGACCTTGAGGTGACCCTGGGTCTGGTGCCACCTTCCAAACATCTTAACAGAGAGACAGATTCTCCAACCCCAAAGCCCATTCACACCTGTGGGATTTTGTAGATGCCCAACGTACTTGAAATCAGACTAGAGATTTAGGAGTCAGCCCCTTCAAGAACTGCCAAGAGGTGATTCTGCCTTCCACACTGATAATTTGGAACGTTCTGTTGTCCTCTCGACAGCAGGTCTAGCATAGCTTCATAGGTGATTCTTTCACTGAAATAGGTCTCGTACACATTATAGCCCAGCGTGATGTTGGGCAAGAGCTCTGGGTCGTGATTGATCTCATGAATGGTGAACAAGAACGGCAGGGTGTACCAGTAGACCATATTTTCAATACTGCAAGAAAATGGAAGCTGCCAGATTTTTCACCTTCTGTTCAATGCAAACATCTGAAATTCCTGCCCCAGTTTAAAATATATACATAATTTTTGGCGTTTACTCCTAATGCTACACTAGTATACCGCAGTGCAGCTCATGGCATCAAGGAGTGCCTTTTGACAATGAAGGAAGGAGTTTGAATTTCCCACTCTGCAGCCTGGAAGACTTGAGCCTATTCAGCACTCCAGCCACTGCTATGCCTGGCATGTATTTGTATTTTTTTTTCAAAAAGAAAACATGTATTTTAAGTGCCAAAGCAACAAAGGGAAAAAGCTATTTAATGCAACCTTTAATGTATCTGTCACACTCAGGTCTAGAGCATAAAGCCCATCAGATGATGAAGTGGGGCTGCAGTGCCAAAGTTGTTTGTGCCAACTGAAACTTGTTATTCTTTAGGATAGCACAAAACTCTTCATTGGTTTTGCTCAAAGAGACTGAATATCGTTAGCCCAGACACAATCAAAATGTTCAGCTTGGTCATGTAGTATTCTCATAATGATTCTGCGTAATTGGATGGGCTATGTGAAATTAACTGGCAGAAGGTCTCTTTCATTTCCTGCACACAGAATGGCACATTGTTATCACTCCCTTTGAAAGCAAACTCTTCTAAAGGCTGAAGGACAGCAAAGGTTAAGAATATGATGCAAATGGACTGAAGGGGCCACTCTGAGCAGTTGTTGAACTTAGGAATCTGAAGTTTCCTTCAGTGAATTTGACAAGCAATGGGAGAAAGTTATAACATTTTAAAGAGGAGTTGTGAAGGGAGACACGCAGCAACAGGTTTTGATTATCATGACTAGAATCATTATTGTAGAATGTTCTTCATATATTTTCAGAGTGTTCTACATTTAATATAAGTAGTGGAATCATTATTTTGTAAGTATAAATGTAGTAAAAATATACAGTTATAACATTAGACAGATCATCTGACTATTTAGGTAGGGATATATTGTTGAAATTTTGAAGAAGTATAAGAAAGTTTCACTAGTATCCATTATCTAAGGAGCTGGAAGTCAAGCGTGCAACCCTTTTACCTCCTGTTGAGTTTTTCTATTCAGTGTGTTAGTGTTTATTGAATAGTTAAGTAGATGTTTACTTATTTGCATGTGTTTGTTCCCTTGTTGTTGTTTTATACCAGTTAAATGTGTTTTCAGAATTTTTTGTTGAAGATCATATGAATGTGAAAGGAATAAAAAAAAATCCAAAATAGGCCTAGTCTAAGCCAAATATAACTTGCCATGTGGGGTTTTTTTTTTGATAATTTTTTTGTAATATGAGAATACTTAGCTTCAAGAAGAAGAGTTATCAGCTTGCTTAGAGAAAGCCTCAGCTTTGGAAAAGTTTATTCTCTTGTTATTAACTTCTCTTAAGCCAACTTTGACTTACAGTGACTCTGTGAAGGACAGACCTCCAAGTCATCCTATCCTCAGGTTTTGCAGACTCTGTGCTGTGGTCTCCTTGATTGAGTCTACCTATTTGCAATACAATCCTCTTTTCCTACTGTCTCCAACATTTGAAAAAGAAGAAGTTTTTTCCCCCTTTCCTTCCTTCCTTCCTTCCGTCCTTCCTTCCTTCCTTTTAGCCCAAGAGACCTCAATTGACCTGCTAGCCACTGGTTGATGAGCTGGTCAAGAAAAGCTAGTAAAAAAGGTCATAGCTGACACTGGCAAGACTAGGAGAGCTTGGTAGCTTCCCAGCTCCTGACTGAAGCTGTCTAGTCTCACAGACTGCAGCATCTGAAGTGGCAGACCGACAATTAGCGACATCGTACCCTAGCAATCCTTTCCCCTGGAAAATAGCGACTGTCTGTGCCAAACAACAAACAACTGAAGAGTATGAAATCAGAGTTACAATTTCTTACCCAACAAAATCTGTAAAGGGGGGTTTGTAGAAAACATATGGATGAAGCATAATAGTTGTCGTAGCTGTGATCCCACTAATCATGTAGTCTCCAGGCCTATAATAATTAAATGGTGTCATTAGTTCAGTCATCCTTTTCATGGGGCATTTTCTCTCCAGCCTTCCACAGTGAGTACAATGGGGCAGCATAAGTGGCAGCATCAACAACAGCCACCGCATCCATCTTCCCCCTTCAGATCTTCTCTCTCTTACAAACACACCTGTACACATAACTTGAGTCTTGTTGCAGAGCACAATAATTAGAAGCCAAACTCTCTCAGGCTTCAGCTAGAGACTCTACTAAGCAAGGGAGGTTCATCCCCAGCCTCAGATGTAAAGAGGATAATTACTGTTAAACTATACACTGGTAGAGTCCTTCCCTCCTCTCCCTCTCAGTTGCAAGCTCTCAGTGGTGCGGGAGGTATTAATAGGTCAGATGCCATATCTGCTAAATTACCAGTGTTATTCTTATTCTAAGGTTTGTCGCAATAGTTTCAAAGGTGATAGTTGGACAAAAATCCCTTCAGTTTCGGTGTGGAGTAAATTACCATGATTGTGGTATTGCCAGGGGACAAAAAACCCACTCCTGCAACACAGTTAACTTTCTGTGTGATTCCATGTGCAGGTGTGCAGCTAAGAACAACATGTTTGTGCAATTCACTGATGTAACGCTAGTTTGTAGCTCAGAGGTGAAGTATTTTGAATCAAAGTTTGGTTGAACTTTAATCAAGAAAAAGAAATGGGGCATGTGCAAACATGTGGAATAATTGTTGGTGAAACGAACCAGCTATCACACAGTTGCAGGCATGGCCAAATGTGTTCAGGACCCCCATGCCTCACTTGTGCTTCACATGTTTCTAATGGAGGCCCATTAGAGCTCCAAAGCCTGCTGAGGACAGCAACGAGGTATGTTCAGCCTGGGACACCTTCCAGGTTTTGGAGGGAAAGGGAAGGCCTCACGCTTCCCACACCCATAGTGAAAATGCCATGTATCAGTCACCCTTCCCCTCTCCGCAATGTGAAGTGCTGCTCTGGGACCACTGTCCTACAGGGAACCATATAGGATAAGATGGGATTCTGCCAGTGACAAGAAATGTAGTGCATGCTCCCCACTTCTCCCCTACAGTGGCCAATGTTGTGGCCATGATGTTGGTGCTACTGTATTCTGTGCCCTGCAGCTTGGCACAGAGTCAGGGTTGTACAGGAAGTACCCCATTCTTCAGAGGTCAAGGTGGTGGTGGAGGTTGTGCAAAGGGTTTGTCCCCTCTGTAGTGGGATCTAGCAACGTTGGAAGTGAATGAAGGGTCTGGTGCTATGGGAGGAATGCGAACGCAGGATTTCATGATACTATTTTTATTCCGTACTCTGCTATGCATTAACATTCCTGGGAGCCACCTTGGATTGGGGGAGGGGAACCAAAACATACCACATGGTGGTGGGGCTGAACCACAGGAGCTGTGGACAAATTCCTCTATAATGATATGCCTGTGTGAGGAGGGAAACCAGAGTGTGCTCTTGGCATTTACAAGGAATGTGGTCCAGGCTCCCTACTTCTACCCTAGGAAGGGAATGGGAAGGCCATGCTGTTGCTGATACTGTGTCCTGTGCCCTGCAGCCCCACACAAACTGAAACCCCACCAAGCCTTGGCATGTGAGGACAAGGTACATGTGTGGGGGGATGATGGCGACAGTTTGGCTATTATGCACTACTGGTACAAACATGTTTACACCACTCTGTTGTGTAGCTCTGTTTCATGGGTCAGAGACAGAACAGAATAGGCAAAGTTTAGCTGATTTTTAGTCAGGAAAGAAACTCTGGATATAGTCAAGTTTATAATGTTCTAGCAAAAGTAAATAGTTCTTCAAGTGAAGGCAAAGGTCTTCACCTTCTTTTGCTTGGTAAAGATGCTCCAGGCAGTCTTCTTCAGGGAGACCATGGCCCTTTTCGCACGGCATTTTCCATGCGAAAGAGGGCCTGGAGCATTGCGTGATTGTGAGGAGCGATCTGCACAACACTCTCACAATCACATGATGCTCCAGGAACTGGTAGGCGCCGATCGAGCACCTTTTCATTTTTGGTTGGATGCCAAAAATGGTGCACGATCAGGCATTGCTCCTGGGCCCTGCGCACACTTACGTGGCATGCGGAGCCTCCAGAGCCACACTGGTCGCGCTTCCTGCCCCAGCTCAGCCTGGGAAACTCCCAGGTTGTGCTGTGGAAGGAAGAGGCGGGGCTCTTCTGTGAGCAGGCAGCTTGTGTGGAGCCGAAAGACCCTGGATGTGAGAGCTCCTCACCGGAGGCTGCTCACACTGTTACCATGGAATTCTGGTCTGATCTTTGGTGAACTAAGATATCATTTTGATATCATAATTCGGCCCTTTTTCCTGCCATCAGCTAAGTGTTTGTAAGGCTCCGCCGGACAAGTGCAACGCTAGGCAAGGGCAACAGTTGTAAAGTACCAGATATAGCCAGTTCCGCTTCAGGGGGAAGCCACCCTACACAAACACCTTGATTGTAAGACAAAAGAACTCTTTGCCTGTGAAAACACCCTGGCAAGCCAGGTACTCAATGGCTGAGTTAGCCGCATCTGCATACCAGCTATACTATTGTCAATTCGGTTCATAACTCAATCGTGCAAATTCCGACCTTTCAGAGCCTTTGTCTCCAGTTTAAAACTCATTGTTCTCCTGCAAAGACCAGACTAGCCTGCGGTTGTTCTGTCCCTAAAGATGCCCCGTTCTGAGAGCTCGTTGGAACTCTCGTCGTACCTAGCTGAAATCACTAAGCTGAAATCACTTGAAGCTCCTTTTGGATCTTCACCCTCGCCTCGCTGCCGCTGGGTTCAACGGATTTCCCTCAGTCTCCACACCGGGTTTCCTTCCTTCTCTCCAATTGGCGTCTCCAGGACTTTGGACAGGTGGTGTATTGCTTATTTCTCTAAAACTCCCTTTCTTTCCTCTCTAGTTAGGTGTGTTTGAGTTTTATTATTTTCTTTGCTTAATAAAAACTGTTAGCATTTTAAACTGCTTGACTCCTCACTGACCTGAACCGGTATACATAGGATAAAAGGTCTTGCTGCATTGCCCTGCCTCTCGTTAGCCAAGAGAATGCTCCAGCTAATTTTCCCCATCTTGCTTGTTGTTGTTTGGTTATTTGGGCACCCTTCCCAGGACCCCCAGTTTACAGGGTAACAGAATGGTGGAGCAACACGGGCAATCCCAGTACCCCTAATTTGAGAAGGAGTCGCGAACCTCCTCAAATCGGGTGGTATTGACGTAGGGAACGGTCAGTGAGTAGCTTTAGATCACAGTTAGGCAGGTAGTGTATGTGCATGATCTGTGTGCTTGTGTAACTTTCCTGTTGGGTGGATGCTGTACCTTTCTTGTCCTGGAATCACCTTCCTATCTGGGGTCTATCGTGGGCTGGGATCTGAAGTGTTAGGACACTAGCACGTTAGGAACAGTCCACACACATCCAACACCTTAGCAGCAAGGCACACTGAAGCACTTTTTGGAAAGGAGAAATCCCCACTCCTTTCATTGTCCCTTTGCAAGTTTCCCTTTGGATTTGTGGTTAGCTTTGTTTAGAATTGGAGAAGGCACGGGTGGTGATTCCCGGCTTCTCAGTTTTGCAGGTGCATCCTGTTTGCCGGCTCATTAGGATTGGGTGGTGAGTCCCAACCTAGCTGTGGGTTTAGCGGTTTAGCCCAAGGTAGACGAAGGGCCCCCTCACCCAGAAAACCAGAATAGGGGCGGTTCAGTTTTGGGTTCCTTGTCCCTCTTCCCCCGCTGCTTGGCCAGGTGGTGTAGTAAGTTCCTTTGAGTTCGTCACCCCCCCTTTTTGGGTCCTAGGTGGGCCTCCCCATCTCTGAACCATTGGCTTGTCATTTTTGTCGCCGAAGGAAGGCGGACAAAGGTGACCTTGTTTGGGCAGGCTGGAGTTTCCTTGTCCCTCTTCCCTAGCAAAGATCCAGACAGTTCATTCTCCTCAGCTCCCCAGGGGTCTAGGTGATCCTCCCCGTCACTCCAGGTCCTGGTCCTGTATTTGGTAGAAATTGTAGTAGAGAAATTGTTGTTTTGTATGGGAAGTGTTGTGTTTTTGTAGTAGTACAGAAAATGGCTAAGGAGAGCCCCGTTGCAGTTAAGGACCTCATGTGTCAGAAGGAGGTCCAAGGGAAACTGGAGGGATGAGTTTTAGGTAAAGGAAAGTGCCCCTGGAAGGATTCTGTCTTCCAGATGGACGATCCCTTCACCTCTCTCTGTGAAGCATACACCCTCGCGCGTAAGACAAAGAACTCATTCGGGCCTTCAAAGGATTCGTTGGCAGCTTGGGGACTTTGGCTTGTGGCTAGAGATGCTAGTTCTGCCCTAGTTGAGATCCGTGGGAAGCTAGCAGAGGTAGAGAAGGAAAATGCCCGGCTTCATGCTGAGAATGTGGCCTTGCAGGAGGATAAGGTAACCTTTGCGTCCATTGCGCAGTCCACACAACAGTAGCTAAGTGATATGTCCCTAGCTGCCCAGACTTGGGAGGAGAGAGCCCGTGCCTTAGAGGCCGAGCTTGATTATGCCAGGTCTCTGGCATGTTTCATGGTTAATCAGGTCAAAGAACAGCAGGAGACTGTTAGCCACACAGCCTGCAGACAGCAAATTACCACCTTAGAGAACCAGCTCCAGACACGTAAAGCTTTAATTTTGGCGGTGTGTCCGGAGCTGCTCCCTAGCTTTGCTGAGGAGGACCCTTTGCCAGTAGACGCCCTGGCGTCCTCCCCATGTAATCCGGACTGGGAAGCCCCTAAGGCAACAGTCCACCCCGTAAAGACACGGTCTAAGACCTGCAGGACTGCCCCGCCAATGACGATGGCGAAGAAGTCAGGAAGACGCAGGTCATTGAGACCCGAATTCCCTGGAGTGCCACCGAGGCAAAAGCAATTGCCGATCAGTTGGGCCCCTTAAATCGGTCCACCAGCATCATGTGGTTCAATGCGGTGTCGCATTCGCACCCCACAGCCAATGGCCAGGACCTAACCCAACTGGCTCGCCTTTATATGTCCCCCTCAGACCTCCCGACTCTTGAGTCCGCTGTGGCTATTCGAGGCTTGGCTAAGTTTGAAGCCTACGGTTGGATGAGAGAGATCATAAAGATCCTTTGGCCTGGACAGAGGGCGAGTGTGCTCTACGTCAAAGAGCAGCAGGGTCCGCACGAGAACCCTGAGGCTTACGTTGCGCAGAAGCAACTACTTGCGATTCTGGCCAAGATGGTCCCCCTGACAGCCCACGAGCATGACTTTGATCATGCCGAGTTCAAGTCTATACTTTATGGAAGCTTGAACCGTGAGACAAGGTTGACCTTGGGCTTGATAAACCCAGACACTACCTCTTGGGAGGAGTTGGGAACAACCTCCGTAGGGTCTCTGACCTGTTGTGAGAGGCTGACGCCCTGCGACCTCCCAAGACACACAAAAAGGAATCCGGGAATTGGGAACCCATGACGGAGGTAACTTACTCCAACTACTGTCCCCATTCCCAGCACAGGAAAATGGCCCCAATTCCGTTGCCCGCGGGAATTGGAATTCGCGCCCCATTCCCAGACCAGACAGGCAGTGGCAGGGAAGGGACTCCCGTAGTCAGCCCACTGTTTCCAAACAGCCTTTTGAGTCTGGTCCTCCCCGGGAAACGTCTGGCGGGTATGATCCCACAACCCAGTTGTATTCCACGGACAGGGCCAGGATCTGGAGCATATTACGGCGCTGCGGACTGGACATGAACCAGTTCGACCAATGGCCTACGTCGGAGCTTCTAGATGCTCTGGACAAACAGCTTTCTGCGGGCGGTAAACAATCGGTCCAGGCCATGACGAATGGCCCCCCTTTGGCTGGATACTACCCGACACTAGACTTGCAAGCATGGGGTACCCTCGGTCCTGGGATCTCTCCCAGCGAGTTGCGGCTCGGCTGAAGCTCGACTGATGGGGCAGATCCAAGGTGATGGCAGGCACTGGGACCCATAGGGACAACACTCCTGCCACCCCTTCTGCAGATTTCGAAGCAGCGCCAAAAGCGGTGCTTCCAAACTGGACAAGACAGGGTGAGTCCACTCCCGACGCTATCCGCTTGCCCGGATATGGTGAGGGGGGACCCCAACCTAAGCTCCCCATAGAACACAGGCGCCCCGAGCGCACTAGACCTAGACAGATTTTGCCTTCTTCTGGATTAGCCCCGAGTGCGAGTTCTGCCACCTCAGAAATAACCGTGCTTTCACAGCACCGAGAGGGATCACACCAGGCTGAGCTTCAGGAGGAAGCCCCTTTAGAATCCGACAAGGCACAGGACATTGCCAGCCAGTGTGAGCGCCAGGAAAAGGAGAGCACACTGCCAGTGGAAGCCAGCCCCACACTTCCACAGCTCTCCCTCATCCCAGCTCTGAGCCCCCGGTTAGAAACCAGCAGTTTCCCCCAGGATTTCCTTGAGACCTTGACAGAGAGAGTACGCCCTCTCTGTGTCTTATTTCAGGGGAATTTCCAGTGGAACTGCGGAGTCAGGCAGCGAGAGGCTCCTGCCCAGCCAGAGCCCAAGTTAATAACGGCACTCGCCCTGGCACCCCCCAACTTGACTCCACTTACTCCCCTTCGCTGTAGCCCAGCCTGGGAGATTTCAAAAAGGGAGAGTCCCAAAAGCCACATGGAGGCGGACATGGCTACTGCCTCCTCCTCCGCAAAGTTGTTTTGGTGCCAGCATGTCTTCATGCTCAGAGGCACCCAATTCATTGTGACATAGGTGATTTTGAGAGCGGCGAAGGCAGTCCTTGGCTCTGCCTCGATTACCATCCGGCCACGATTTCAGGAGGCACTTGGACTAACTGCAAGCCTCCACCTTAACTTGACAGAATGGAAGGGTCAGCCGGTTGATCCTGCATTGGTGGTCACCCCCGAGCCAGAAGATCCCGGTGCCCACAAGGGAGTGCCAGCCTTTGATTTGTCTGAGACGCTTGTCTCCATTTACGAGGCGTTCGACAATGGTTGAGTGGCCCCCGGTTTGCGGAGCGGAGATGGAGTGGCGACCCCTCTGAGCTCCTGGTTTTGGTAAATAGTTTCGCTTGGTTAGTTGGTAGTTTGTTTTGGTATTGTTTTGCTTTTCCTTTTCATTATTTCTTTCTTTTTCACCATTTTTGGGTGGGAGACTAGGAGAATCTCCCGGTTCTGAGATAGATCAGGCCTACAGAGTCAGCCCTGATACCCTGAGTAGGGCAGGTCCGACTAGGACACCTGCCATCCTTGACTTTGAAGGATGGTCTTGTGCAATAGCGTCCTGGGGAGTACAGGCATAGCTGCGAGGGTTTAACAACCCTCTCAGTAGAACCAGGTCTGACTCTGGAGTACCGAGCTACAGCCCAGAATGGTTTCTGCCTTGGAGAGACCTCTCTCCCTTTTCTTTCTGCGTGCTTGGACTGTTAGGGTAAGAATAGTCTTGGCCACTCCCTAGTCGCAATTCAATTCGGCCATATGTTTCAAAAGTATATGTCCACTCTCCGACGCCCCATAAGGGCTGGAGACCCACACAACTGGCAAAATGCTTGGCCCCAGTGCATTGTTATTCATTTGCATATGTTAATAGAACATTTGCATACGTAGTCCCATCCATCCTGGACAATCTTCAGAAGGGTCAAACGTCTGCTCTGGCAATGAGCAAGCGTAGTCTGTGCTTGCTCTGGATTGGTTTTTATTTCTATTTTTCAACTGGTATTGGGGACCCTCGTCGACAGGCGAAAGCCAGAGTATAACCTAGTTCAGATAAGACCAGAGCTCCATCCAGAATAACTGAGCAAATGGGCACCGTTGCCATTGCAAACGGAGCTTCCACACAGACCTAGATTCCATCCCAAAATTTGGTCGTACAAAGCAACCTGGACAGCAATCATGTAGGCCCGAGTTACCACAGAAGGTACCGTTGCATGGAGGCCCCCTCTACCGAGGTATGGTCAGACCACCTTCCACCTTAATGTGACCAAAGGTCTGGGACAGTCACCCATGTCTCCTCCATGTTGGCACCTTTTGCCTGGCATTTGTAAAACCCACCGAGGTTCCCCATTGTTATAAAAAAATTCGCAATCCAAATTCCACTCCCAAGGGGCTGCACGCCATCAATTTGCATTTGAATATTTGCATTTGCTATAACCTCTGTCAGTCTTCCTTCCAATAAAAGCAATAGGTCCAGTCGAGGCCATCCCGGATATGGCCGCCACCTCAGAAGCATCGTGGGTTGTGTGTGTGTGTATCTAGCCACACCACGGCTACAGCCTGGCCCGTGTCGACAACATGTTCCTGTTCCTATTCCTGTTCCTGCAGTTGGGGTGTCCAGCCAGCTGCACCTCCAACAAACCATCCAGAGTGAAGCTGCCCGCTTTCCTGTTTTAGACTATTCCTGATGTTGCTTTGCAAACCTGTTCCTGAGAACTGTTCCTGTTGCCGCTTTGCCTGTTGCCACTTTGCACTGTTCCTGTTTTGCCACTTTGCAGAAGAGCTAGCATACCTGGGCTAGCTCGACCACGGATTGGATTCTGGTGCCTGCATTCTCCAGACCCCGAACTTTTCCTGTTTCCGGGGTGTGTGTGCAGAGACTTTGCTCGTGCCTCACCTCCCCAGGACTTTGGACTTGTATTGCTATATTCTCATCACCATTGGATTTCATTCTGCTTGCATCATCATTGGACTGCCCAAATCATGTTTACCTGCCCGCATTCACGCAATTTGCATCTGCATAGCGAACTTGGCCCGCATTCACCCGATTCCAGTTTTTGAACTCTGCCCGCATTCAGTTTTGTCTTCATTCCCCATTTGGATATTGCCCGCATTTACTGTTTGGAATTATTGCCACTTTGCATCCGTTTGTGCAGAATGTGTTGCCTACATTTCATCTGCCACTGTATTTTATTGCATTTCATATGCTACTGTATTTCATTGCATTTGTTTGTATATCATTTGAGTTAGACTTTCTTGTTGCCTGCCTTGCATTTAACTTGTTAGTTAGGGAATGTTTTATTTAGATAGGAATGTTGCAAAAATCCCTTGGTGTAATACGCCTCCGAGATCCGTAGACCTCTATTTGGCTCTAAATTCCTTTTGAAATGTTTGATTGGAAAATGAACAATTTGTATCAAATTGCCCATTTTTTGGGGGGGGAATTGTTACCACGGCATTCTGGTCTGGTCCTTGGTGAACTAAGATATCATTTTGATATCATAATTCAGCCCTTTTTCCTGCCACCAGCTAAGTGTTTGTAAGGCTCTGTCGGACAAGTGCGATGCTAGGCATGGGCGATAGTTGTAAAGTACCAGATATAGCCAGTTCTGCTTCAGGGTGAAGCCACCCTACACAAACACCTTGATTGCAAGACAAAAGAACTCTTTGCCTGTGAAAACACCCTGGCAAGCCAGGTACTCAACGGCCAAGCTAGCCGTATCTGCATACCAGCTATACTATTGTCAATTCGGTTCATAACTCAATCATGCAAATTCTGACCTTTCGGAGCCTTTGTCTCCAGTTTAAAACTCATTGTTCTCCTGCAAAGACCAGACTAGTCTGTGGTTGTTCTGTCCCTAAAGATGCCCCGTTCTGAGAGCTCGTTGGAACTCTCGTCGTACCTAGCTGAAATCACTAAGCTGAAATCACTTGAAGCTCCTTTTGGATCTTCACCCTCGCCTCGCTGCCACTGGGTTCAACGGATTCCCCTCGGTCTCCACACCGGGTTTCCTTCCTTCCCTCCAATTGGCGTCTCCAGGACTTTGGACAGGTGGTATATTGCTTATTTCTCTAAAACTCCCTTTCTTTCCTCTCTAGTTAGGTGTGTTTGAGTTTTATTATTTTCTTTGCTTAATAAAAACTGTTAGCATTTTAAACTGCTTGACTCCTCACTGACCTGAACCGGTATACATAGGATAAAAGGTCTTGCTGCATTGCCCAGCCTCTCGTTAGCCAAGAGAATGCTCCAGCTAATTTTCCCCATCTTGCTTGTTGTTGTTTGGTTATTTGGGCGCCCCTCCCGGGACCCCCAGTTTACAGGGTAACAGCACGATCCCCATACCCCAGTACCGGAAAAAGGTGAGGTGCCGAAAGGGCCCATGTCTCACCTCAGCTAACTTTGAAAACAGCTGTTGCAAAATCTTTTCCTGTCTTTAGTATTGGAAGAGAGGAAATTAGAGTAGCCAGGGTCAGCACCATTGGCCTGTGGGTATGGTGAGGCCTATGTCCAATCCCAAGTGCCTGTCACTAAATATATTATTTTTGCCCATGCTGGGTGGGCATGCAGTTGGGGAAAACATATGTCTGTTGGATCAGAAGAGGAGCAGTTTGGACCAAATTTGGCTGAAGTTAAGTCAGGAAACAATATTCTTGATGAATTCAGTGTTACAGTTTGGCAGAAAAATACAGTTTTTCACTAGCTGCTGGGAACTGTTTAGGTAATTTCTCCACATGATCCTCATCATATGTGGAGGGAGAGGAAGAGTTTTCAGACGAGGTCAGAGGAAGAGATTTCAGACAAGATCAGGCTCAAGACATTAGACAAGTCATTATGAATTTTGCCTGATTGCAGGTACAATGTAAGGAAACAATACCAATCCACAAAGCAGTTAACATCTGACTACCATGCAAGTCTTTCTAAACTACTAACTATGCATAGAGTGGATTATTATTATTCCTATTATTTATTTCATTAATTTATATCCTGCCTTTCTCTTGATCATGGGATTCAACGAGGCTAACAACAACAAAATCATATAAACAAGAAACTATAGAAAATGTTCAAAAATATAAGATTTAAAACCAATTAAATAATTCATGAAGTTAAAACATTATACATTTGAAATATTAAAATACATTAAAATAATATATCAGCTTCAAAAAAAAACACAGAAGTGCAAATCCCAAACCTAGACAATCTGTAAAAGTCTGACAGGACAAAAATGTTTAACCTATTGTTGGAGGGACAGCAAGGATGGGGCCATCCTGGCCCCTCTAGAGAGGGAGTTCCAAAGTCTGTGAGCAGCCACTGAGAAGGCTGTTACTCCATTACTCCAACCAAATGCACCTGAGAGGGCTTGATAGGTCAAAACCAGCACTTTGAATTGTGCCTGGAAAGGGACCAGCAGCAGTGAAGCTGTTGCAGCAAGGAAATTGTCTCCTCTCTGTAGCCAACACCTGTTAACAAATTGGCTGTAGGTCTTTGGGCCAATGGTAGTTTCTGAGCACTTTTCAAAAGCAGCCACATGTAGAGTGCATTACAATAACCAAACAGGATTTAATTAAGGCATGCACCACTATGTCAAGCACTGTTATCTTTCCAGTGAGTCAAGTGAAGAGATCCATGACTTAAATCCTGGAAGCCAGGTTGAGAGCATTTGGGTAAAAATTAAGGGGGAGAGAAAAAAATAAGGATGGCATTTTGGAGGTCTACTAGAGATCTCCCAACTAGACTGCGGACTTAGATGAAACCTTCCTAAAACAGATGACCATACCTTCAGAAAAAGAGAGATAGTAGTAATGTGACTTTTTTTGGAAGTCAAATTCTGCCAAGAATATATGGTCCAACAAATTCCTCACTTCCCTTGCAGACAATTCCATTGTTCAGAAGGTGGAAGAGACAAAAAGCGGATCAGCTATGTTGGACCTGATCCTAACCAACAGTGATGACCTGGTCAATGGGGTAGAAGTGGCGGGATCCTTAGGTGGGAGTGACTGTCAGAGTTCAACTCCCTGCCTGTGCCTTCCTGCTAGCATGGGAAGGAGAGTGATAGTACTTGAAAAGAGGAGGAGGCAGTGGGGAGCGGCCAATGTGAACAATAAGGAGAAATGCTGAGCCAGGCCAAAGTCAAGGTCAAATCCAAAACCTCCAGAAGGCCAAAGAAGACAGACAAAAACAGGTGTTACTCATCATTGTTCTATTTCCTCAACCGTGCCCAAACGGTTGCCTTCTGAGCAGCTCATTTCAGTCTCCTCTATAATTGGTGGCTGGGGAGCAAAGGGGATCTAATTCCTCTAAATCATTGCTGGTCCACTATTCCACTGGCTTTGGTTGTGGCAACTCAGTCTCAACTTGTCTTTCAGCTGATGGGGGAGTTTCCAAGATAGTTTGGTCTATCACTGGCTTTGTTTCTGGCACAATAAATTGTTCATTGACCTCAGAGCTGGTATCTATCACAGTGACCATGTTCTCTTGGAGTTTGTTATACAGTGGAAAGGGGAAGCCAAGCATAGTCAAATGCACATTCTAGAATCATAGAATCACAGAGTTGGAAGTGACCACAGGGGCCATCCAGTCCAACTCCTTGCCGTGCAGGAACCCACATCAAAGCACTCCCGAGAGATGGCAATCCAGGCTCTGCTTACAAACCTCCAAAGAAGGAGACTCCACCACACTCCATTGAGGCAACATATTCCACTGCTGAACAGTGCTGACCTTCAGGAAGTTCTTCCTGAGAGTTTAAGAAATCTGATTTCAGTGAACTTCGGGAAATATTAGGTGTCATCCCATAGTAAGGCATACTAAAAGAGAAAGGAGGTTATGATGTATTGGAGATTCTTCAGAGTGCGATATTGAAGGCACCGTTTCAAACAATTGTATTGAGGAGAAAAGATGGGAAGTGTCTAAAGAAACCAAGATGGATGGCTAAAGGACTTTCAGCTGAACTAAGATTTAAAAAGGTCATCTACAAGAAATGGAAAAAGGGAGAAATCACCAGAGAGGAATTCAAACAAATATCCAGCACATGTAGGGAAAAAGTTAGAAAAGCTAAAGTGTAGAATGAGCTCAGGCTTGCTAGAGAGGTTAAAAACAATAAAAAGGGCTTTTTTGGGTATGTCTGTATCAAACGGAAAAACAAGGAGATGGTAGGGCTCCTGCAAGGAGAAGAGGGAGAAATGCCAGGGGACAGAGAAAATGGAGGACTACTCAACATCTTCTTTGACTTGGTCTTCTCCAAAAATAAAAACAACAACAACAACAACAATAATCTTCAACCTGGAGAAAATGGAACAACAAAGACTGGGTAAAGAGGTAGTACAGGAATATGTTACCACCGTGAACTGGCCTGGCCTTTGGTAATCTTTAGATATCATTTTGATATCACAATTTGGCCCTGTTTTGCCACCAGCCAAGTGTTTGTGAGGCCGCCGAACAAGCACAAAGCTAGGCATGGCTATTATATGCTGACTCATACTTGTTTACACCAAGGCAAGCCAGAAACTGCCAGATCTGCTTTAGGCTCCCAAAACAAACACCTTCATTACAGATGAGCGTCAAAACAAAGAGACCTCTGTCCTGAGTGGGCACCTTAGTGAGCTGAGTGCTCAACTGCCAAGCTAGCTGCATCTACATACCGGCCATACTATTGTCAATTTGGACCCTAACTCAATCATGTAAATTCTGACCTTTTGGAGACATTGCTTCCAGCCCAAAACTCATTATTCTCACCCAAGACCAGACTAGCCCACAGTCATTCTTTCCCTGATAAAACCCGCCAGTTCTGAGAGTTCCTTGGATCTCTCCCTGGACCGCCTGTTTGAACTACCTTGCCGCTGCTTCATTCTGTGAGCTCCCCTCAGCCTCCATGCCGAGTTTCCTTCTCTTCAATTGGACCTTTTCAAGACTACGAGAAAGGTGGCGTATCACCCATTTCCCCCCAAAACTCTCATTTTCCATTTCTTAGTTAACTGTGTGGTTGTGTTTTCTTAATAATTTGCCTGCTTGTTAATAAATATCATTGTTGCAATTTAAACTGTTTGACTTCTCACTGACCCGACGCTGCATACATAGGGTAAAAGATTCCTGATAAGTTACCCTGCCTCTCGTTAGCTTAAGAGAGTGCTCGAATTAATTTCCCCATCTTTACTTGATTTATTTGGTCATTTGGGCACCCCTCCCAGGACCCCCAGTTCACAGGGTAACAAATATCAAGGAAACATAGAATCATAGAGTTGGAAGAGACCCCAGAGACCATCCAGTTCAACCTCCTGCAAAGCAAGAACCTACACCAAAGCAGTCCCAACAGATGGCCATCCAGCTTCTGCTTAAAAACTTCCAAAGAAGGAGATTTCTCCACACTCTTGAGTTCTTTCTGAGGTTCAAGTGGGATCTCCTTTCCTGCAGCTTGAACCTATTGCTTCTTGTCCTAGTCTCCTGAGCAGCAGAAAACAAGTCCGCTCCCTCCTTGGCATGACATCTCTTCAAACATTTAAACATGGCTATCATGTCCCCTCTAAACCTTCTTTTCTGCAGATTAAACATACCCAGCTCCCCAAGCCACTCCTCATAGGGCATGGCTTCCAGACCCTGCACCATTTTGGTCACCCTTCTCTGGATACACTCCAGTTTGTTGATAGCCTTCTTCAATTGAGGCACCCAGAACTGGACACAGTATTCCAAATGAGGTCTAACCAAAGTAGAATAGAGTAGTACCATTATCTCCCTTGATCTAGACACCATACTCCTCCTGATGCAACCAAGGATCACACTGGCTTTCTTGGCTGCCACATCATACTGCTGACTTGTGTTTAGTCTGTGATTTACCAAGACTCCTAGATCCCTTTCACACGTACTGCTATCCAGCTAGGTGTCCCCCATCCTATATTTGTGCAATCCAATTTTTCTGAATAACTATAGGACCTTACATTTCTCTCTGTTGAAGTCCATTTTGTTAGTTTTGGCCCAGCACTTCAATCTGTGAACACCATTTTGAATTTTGATCCCGTGCTCTGGGGTATTGGAAACCCCTCCCAATTTGGTGTCATCTGTAATCTACTCTCTCATCCAAGTCATTGATGAAAATGTTGAATAGCCCTCGGCCGAGGACAGAACCCTGTGGCACCCCGCTAGTCACTTGTCTCCAGGATGAAAAACAACCATTGGTGATCACCATTTGAGTTTGGTCGGTCAATGAATTACAAATACACCTAACAGTATCCCTGTCCAGCCCATATTTTACTAGCTTCTTTACAAGAATGTCATGGGGAACTTTGTCTTACTGAAATCAAGATATGCTATGGCCACATCACTCCCTTCATTTATCAAGCTTGTAACTCTAGCATAAAAAGAGATAAGATTAGTCTGGCATGACTTGTTTTTGAGAAGTCCATGTTGACTTTTAGTGATTTCGGCATTGCTTCCTAAGCAATTACAAATTGACAGTTTAATGATCTGCTCTAGGATCTTTTCTGGTATTGATGTCAGGCTGATCAGGCTATAATTAATTGTTGCAAAATCTGCATCTGAAAAAGACCAGGGTGAGGAAGATCTACCTGAGTCTGTAGGCCTGATTCCTGGTTGCCTGCAAAAATAAACTAGTTTGCTTTTTAAATTGTATGCTGTGTTAGTGTGTTGATACAGAGGCCTGTGAAGCTGTAGTGGGATATTATGGTCTATACAGCTGTGTTCTCTAACTGCTTCTTAATGATGTCCTTGTTTTCTTTCCCCTTAGAAGTTCTTACTGAGTGATAATTCTCTTTTTGTGTTTTGTTCTCTGTATATATTTTATGGAAACACATCAAGCTCAAATCAATCATGTTATTAACATTGTTTCTATTAATGTTACAATATATTCATTTATCTACCCCATTGCTATTAGTTTCTTTCATAATGCACGGAGGACAAAAAAAGAAACAGATGCCTTAATGTTAATTTAGTTAACTAATTCAAAGAGGAAGATGTCATATTCATTGCAGCCACATAGGACAAAGCAGAGGCAAAACTGCAAAGTCAGCATGGAGAGTCAAGAAACATAATGAGTTTTCATCAGATGTTCCTTTGTGTTCAGCTTCGGCTTCAGTATAATAATGTAGCATTTGGGGATAAAGATACAACCGAGCAACCCCAAACCAGAGGACAAAATGGAGAAGATCTCCACCGCCACCATGTATTTGCCCTTGGTGCTCAGGTACGATGGTACAAAGGACACCCAAACACTGCAAAATACCAACATGCCAAAGGTGATCAGTTTGGCTTCATTAAAGGCTCCAGGAAGCTTCCTAGCAAGGAAAGCCACAGTGAAACAGGTGGTGGCCAGAAAGCCCATGTAGCCAAGGGTGCTAGAAAACATGACCATAGACCCCTCATTGCATTGCATTGTGATCTGTCCCGGTTGGGAATGCATATCGGCATCTGGGAAGGGGGGAGAGGTTCCCAGCCAGATCATACAGATGGCAACCTGAACACTTGAACAAGAAATTACGATGGCGTTGGCCAAACTCTTCCCCACCCATTTCCTCATCCTACTCCCTGGCTTTGTGGCCATGAATGCCACCACTACTGTGATAGTTTTGGCCAGCAAGGCAGAGACCGCAATTGAGAAGATGGTGCTGAAGGCTGTTTGTCGGAGAAGGCAGGTGACCACACGGGGCTGACCAATGAATAGGAAGGAGGATAAGAAAGAAAGCAGGAGGGAAAGAAGGAGCATGTAGGTGAGGTCACGATTGTTGGCTTTGACTACTGGCGTTTCTTGGTTTTTAATAAAGATTCCTAACACAAGTCCTGTGTTTAGGAATAAGAACAGAGCGCAAAAAGCTAGGCTGATCCCCAAAGGTTCTTCATAGGAGAGGAAGCTGATTACCTTGGCAACACATTGATTATGATCCTTATTTGAATACTGATAATCAGGACACTTGCTGCAAATATCGGCATCTGTAAAGAAGAAGAACAGCTGCAGTGTTAGCATAATTTTACAGAATTTATAAGCTGTGGTCTATTATGGACACTGAGATGTTCTTGGATTACCACAGGTCTAGCTTTTAGAATGATAAGAGAGAATTATGGGAGTTGCAGTCTACCAATACTATAGGGCTGCACATTCCTCAGTCTTCCATCCTTAAGTTTCAGAGGCATTATGGCAATACATCCCTCCTCTTGGGAACAGCAATAAAAGAGAGCTATGGCCTTCAGAACCAATTTAAGGAATTCTCAGGTTCTATGTGAACATTTCCTGCCTCCCATCTCAAGGATCCCAGCTAGAAGGGTCCAAAGATGGTAGAAGAAAAGCAAAAGAACCACAGTGAGCGAAGATAGATAATATTCTCATCATCCCTTTCTGTCCTCATAATTCAGTATGACTGAAATTGAAGATATTCAATCTCTTTTTGGTTTTCTTCTTCTCCTTCTTTAGGTTAGAAAAATGTAACTTTCCCATTTTATACAATCATCTGTGTGTCCTTTTAGGCTGTGAGCATCATGGTTAACCCAAGCACACTGAAAAAGTTGATTGGATAACTAAGTCAGAATTCACCTCTGGTCTTCTTCTCAGAA
Organism: Iguana delicatissima; assembly: GCA_948472985.1. NCBI lineage: Eukaryota > Metazoa > Chordata > Lepidosauria > Squamata > Iguanidae > Iguana > Iguana delicatissima. The sequence continues at coordinate 15,347 of CAOKZL010002203.1, read as the reverse complement.
GAAGCTTGTTCTTTGACACTTCTTTGCATGGTCTAGTTCAAAACTTCAAACCCTTTGCTAAAAGCTGAACTATACCCACAAGAAAACTGCATCAGGCAATGGGTGGGTGAATTAAAGCCCCAAATTTGAGAACATTAGCATAATTTTACCCCTCCACACCAATGGTTCACTTCTCCCCAGCTCCATGATCTGAGCAATGTTCTTCCATTTGTTTTGTATTTTGATACTTAACCAGACACAATGGTAAAAAAGAGATCCAAGCCCAAGCCTTGCCAGACTTCATGAGTCTGATGTTTTTGCACCACACCTCAAGTGCTCTGGGGTCACCTACCTTCCTGAGTGGAGATGGTTCCTTCTGCACATGGGGCACAATCGTAGCAGCAGGGCGGCTCTCCTTCCCTCATCACCTTGAAATGTCCAGGGAGGCAGCTTTGAGTACATCTAGAGATGGGCACAGTCTACCCACAGAGAAAGGGAGCACCCCAGAGAAAGTCTGAATTAGGAGGTTTATTGTTGGAAATGCATTATAGAGATAGAATGAAACGTCTTTATCTTGTTGCTCTCATCTCTCCTTACCAGTCCGCTGGAAACCTACGTTCCATAAATACTTGTCTTTTTACCCAACCTAGTGTCTCTTCTTCTTTAGCTTGGTTATAACCTTTTTCCCCTCACTGCCCCCTATGCGTGGAATCGCCTTCCGTTGATCTTGCGAACTACCCCTTCTCTTTCTGTTCTCTTACTGTTTTTAAATCTGAATTGCAAACTTTCTTGTTTTCTGAAATTTTTGGGATGTTGGACTAGTTTTTATTGTTAATTAGATATTGTATTTTATTGGCTTTATGGTAATGTTATATTGCACTGGTTGTAATTGCATATACCTTTAACTTTTTTCATGTTTTTATATCTTCATTTTGTTATGTATTTATCTATGTCAACTGTTGTGTTTTAATTTTGTAAAGCACCATGTACATGGATGGTGCTATATAAATAAAGGATGATGATGATGATGATGATGATGATGATGACAAAGAGGCTTCAGGAAGGTTCTGGGGATCACACTGGATGAAAGGCTTAGCGTACCTTTAGAAGGTATTATTCATCAAATGCGAAAAGTCACACATTTCTCATAGTATTTGGTTCTCCGTACCTACAGACCTTACATGTAGGGTGGTTTGTTCTGTAATTGATTATTGGAAACTAAACAAATTCAGTTTAAAAGTGTGATAGCTAAGCCAGACATCTCTATAGAAATTCCACTGTGGAATGGCTGGTTTGAAAATTAATTTAATAACCCTAACTGTTAAAAAGAGGAACATTCTTTTGCTCCCATAAACACTAATAAGGGAACTGTTTGATTTGCAATTGTGAAATGACTCACTGATCAAAATATTAATACCAGGTCAGAACAGGGATTTAAAAGGAAAATCATGGTGGCTGTTACTGCTGAATTTAAAGAATTCACTCTTAATCTAAATGACAATTTTGTAAAAATATTTAATCAAAATATTTAATTTTTTTTACTAATTTTTTTTAAAAAATGAAAAAGTCAACATACATACAATCATAATCTGCACACATTGACTTCCCCTTGACAGATCGTTAATGTTATAGCAAGGTATATAAAGTAGATCCTTTCTGTTAAATAAATCCATTGTGGTTCTAGCATATTAAGACTTAGGCCTTTTCCGCATTTTATATTTAAAACGTGGTGGCGCATCCTCCAGCGAGAATGTTTACACTTGGGGGTGAACTGGGTCCGGATTACTTAATGTTTGTCTGGACTTCAGCTCTCTCCGGAAAGCCCAGAATTGGTGGTTCCCTGTGCTATTAAAAGACTAATTAAAAGAGGACTTTCAATAGCCTGGCGCGCCCCAGTCCATCGCTATGCTAAGTGTAGATTTGCAGATCTTCCAGGGGCGAGCTTCCGGCTGGCGAGCTTCTCCGGTTGGTGGAGAGCCTCCGCCAACTGGAAGCCTCCATTTTTGTCTCTGGAGAGTGTGTAGCGCGGGCGCGCACTGTTCCGGATCATTGTGGATCGTTGGGGGGGAGCATGCCAGTCCGGTGAGTAATGGACTGCCCTGTTTCCCCCTAAAGTGCGGAAAAGCCCTTATTTGGTGTATAGATATAGTACCCTAATCATAATATTTGTGAATTATCAGTTCTAATGTTAAGTATTAGCGATAATAATAATAATAATGATAATAATAATAATATTTATTTCTATCCTGCCTCTCCACATGGATCGAGGTGGCAAACAACATGAAATACATTAAAAGACATTAAAAACATAACCAATCCTCCCCACCCACCTAACCCAACCCCCTAACCCAACCCCTTAAAACACACAACAGTTAATAGTCAATCAATTAACTATGAACAAAGCAGCAAGACAATTGATCGGAGGCGATGGAAATACTAATCTTGGAAGGCCTATCGGAAGAGATCAGTCTTGACTGCTTTTTTAAAGCAGTCAAGACTGGTAATATGCCAGGTTTCCTCCGGCAGGCCATTCCATAACTTGGGAGTGATAGAAGAGAAGGTCCTCTGGGTAACTGCAGCCAACCTAGTTCTGCCTGGCTGCAGTAAATTCTTCCCAGAGGACCTTAGTCTGCGGGGCAGATTATATGGGAGAAGGCGATCCTGCAGGTAGGCTGGCCCCAAGTCATAAAGGGCTTTAAAGGTAAGAACCAACACCTTGTAGTGTGCCCGGAAACTAACAGGCAGCCAATGAAGAGACTTTAAAATTGGTGTTATATGGTCAGTTTTAGGTCTACCGGTGACCAACCTGGCTGCCATATTCTGAACTAATTGAAGTTTCCAGACTAAGCACAAGGGTAACCCTATGTAGAGCACATTGCAGAAGTCGAGCCGTGAAGTTACCAGCGCATGCACCATTGTTTTTAGGTGTTCCAGCTCCAGAAAGGGGCGCAGCTGGCATATCAGCCGAAGCTGATAACAGGCACTCCTGGCCGCCACATCTATTTGAGTTGCCATCTGAAGTGGCGAGTCCAGGAGCACCCCCAAGCTGCGAATATAGTCTTTAAGGGGAAGTGTGACCCCATCTAGGACTCGTTGACAAACGTCCATGTCTGGACTAGGGCCCTTAACAGCGAGTACCTCCATCTTATCCAGATTCAGCTTCAGTCTGTTTTTCCTCATCCAGTTCATTACTGCTTCAAGACATTCGTTCAGAGGCGAGATGCCACCCTTAGTTGATGCTATTATCCGAGGCATAGAGAGATATATCTGTGTTCCACCAGTGTACTGATAGCACCTTGCTCCATGCCTCCTGATGATCTCTCCCAGTGGTTTCATGTAGATGTTAAATAGCACTGTGGACAAGACAGCGCCCTGAGGGACGCCAGATTTAAGCTCCTTTTTCGAGGAGCAGCTGTCCCCAAGCATCACCATCTGGTATCTACCTGAGAGATAGGACCGGAACCACTTAAGCGCAGTGCCCCCTATCCCTAACCTTCTCAGGCGTTCCAAACAATACCATGGTCTATGGTATCGAAAGCCGCTGAGAGGTCCAAGAGTACCAGCAGGGTCACACTTCCCCTGTCGATACTTAGACAAAGATCATCCACTAAGGCAACCATGGCAGTCTCAACTCCCTATCCTGTCCTGAAGCCAGTTTGAAATGGATCTAGATAATCTGTTTCATCCAAGACAGCTTGGAGCTGAAGACCAACAGCCCTCTCAATCACCTTGCTTAAAAATGGAAGATGGGAAACCGGTCTGTAATTATTCATATCCAGGGGATCTATGGAGGGCTTTTTTGGAAGCGGCTGTATAATCGCTTCTTTAAAACAAGCTGGAAAATTGCCCTCCCTAAGGGATGCATTAATAATGTATCTTAAATGGGTCTTAATTGCAACTCCTCCCTGGATGACCAGCCATGAAAAGCAAGGATCAAGAGGGCAAGTTGTCTTTCTTATATTTCCAAGGAGCTTGTCTACGTACTCGGTACTCACTGACTGAAACTGATCCAGTATAATCCTGTTCACGGAATTGCCAGACACTCCACTCGTAACCTCTGCAGTAACACCAACATCTAAATCGGCTCCTATCTGAGAGATTTTATCTGCGAAATGATTATTCGTAGCATCACAGCAAGCTATGCTAGATTCTAACAGCGAGTTTGGGGGAGTGAGTATCTGAGTCAGATCCTTTACCATCCTGAACAGCTGTGCTGGACGGGAAGTCGCAGACGCAATATGTGCAGAGAGGAAAGTCTTCTTCGCTGCTTCTATTGCCACTCCATAGGAATAAAGGAATTCTCTGTAGCGTGTCCTGTCAGATAAGAGCCCAGGTTTCTGCCAGTTGCGCTCTAATCATTGTCCAACCTGCTTCATATTCCTGAGTTCTACTGTATACCAAGGATTACAAATTCAAGCAGGCCGGAAAGGACGCTTGAGAGCAATCGTGTCGATAGCCCTAGTAAGATCACAATTCCAGGTATTAACTAGGGCTTCAACAGGATCACCAGTGATACCAATCATAAGACCCTCCAGGGCTTTCTGGAATCCAACAGGTTCCATTAACATTCGAGGGCAGACCATTCTAATAAGTCCACCACCCCTGCAGGGGCGGATAGCAGCCATAAGTCTGACCCTGACCAGGAAGTGATCCATCCAGGACAATGTGGTAGCATTTATTATCTCCACCCACGACTGTGCCTGTTCCGTACTGAAGACCGCATTGAGGGTATGATCTGCTCAATGTGTTGGCCCAAAGACTAATTGGGATAGGCCCATGTTTGTCATAGATGCCATGAACTCCCAAGCTACGGCTGTCAAACCAGTCTCAAACGGGATATTGAAGTCGCCTAGAACCAGAAATCTGGGCGACTCCAGTACCAGCTCTGACACCAGTTCTGTCAGCTCAGCTAGGGAGTCTGATAGGCAGCGGGGTGGTTGGTACACTAACAGAATCCCTAGACTATCCCTTGCCTTCAGTCTCATGTATATACACTCAAAGAGGTCTGTTTTCCAGACAGGTATCCTGGTCAGCATAAGATTGTCTTTGTAAACCAAGGCTACTTCGCCCCCCGCCCACTTCCCCTTACCTGCTCACTGACAGAGTATCCGGCTGGCAAGGCCTGAACCCAAGTTGTATCACTGTCATCCTCCAGCCAGGTCTCCGTAAAGCATGCCAGGTCAGCTTCCTCATCCTTTAGAAGATCATGGATGATATGAGTTTTCTTTTTCATTGACCTGGCATTGCACAGGAGCAAGGTAAGGTTCTGTGGGTGGTTTGGTTCACTCTCCAGACACCTTGGGGTAGCAGGGTGAATGGAAGGTGAGACAGGTATTAAACATCTATCTCTCCTTCCCCTGTAATGACATTTCTCCCTGCTATCGCCATATCTCCTTTTGCCCAGCACAATACTTATTATCGCTCCCCGTTGTTCATCTATAACATCCAACCGCCTCCTATCATAAGAAAATACCCCCTGCTTGCTCACATCCCCACCCAGTCCTACCCCCCTTTCCCTCCTCCCTCTCTTAATTTTAAAATCAGGCAGGAGGGTGTGGCCAACAGTAGTAGAGGTTGCCTTTGATGTTTCTTGCTTCCTTCCACTGTCTGTCCCCATTACAGCGACAATGGATGCCTCTGGTGTTCTTGCTTCCTTCAGCTGTCTGTCCCCCTTATAGGAGCAGGCAGGAGGGCGTGGCCAGCAGCAATAGAGAAAGCCTCTGCAGTTCTTCTGCAGATCCCATCAGTCTAAAAAACTTGCTATCATCAAATTGCCCCATAAGTTTCTGAAAAAGTTTATTTCCAAATCCCAGTCTTAAATAAACTTATCTAAAATTCCTTCTCTGATTAAGGCTGTATGTTTCTCCGTTGCGACCATGTCAATCAACCTTAAAATCCACTGTTTTCCCTTTGGGGGCAGTTTTTGCTTCCAGTTTTCAGCAAAAGTAAATCTAGCTGCGGCAGTCATACATAACAAGATCTTTCCAAGTTCTCTTTCTAATTTGTCTTTTGTCATCCCAACCAAATACATTTCTGGCGTCATCTGGAACTGAACACCTAATATTTTCTCAGTCTTTAGATGAATAGATTTCCAATATCTTTTACCTCTGTGGCAGGACTAACACGTATGATATAGTGTACCCCTTTCTGTATCACATGTCCAAAATTTGTTAGTGAAGTTTTTGTACAGCTTTAAAAGTCTATGAGGAGAGAGATGCTGTCTAAAATGCATCTTATATACATTTTCCTTTATGTTCTGGTTAAAATGTTTAATTTTTTAAAGAACTGTTGAACTTAAGGAAGCATATTTTGTTACTGGCTCCTTCAAAAGTGCTCTTTTGGCCCTTTAATATTGCCTTACTCCAACCTAGAATTTTCCTCCACAAGCACTACAAAGCCCGTCAAAGGATTATTGCCTGGGAATGGTGGGAAGCCACCATGTCTGAGAACGGTCAGGTTGGTCAAGGTTGCCCAAGGGATGGGATCTCATCTTACAGCTTCTTCAATCCACTTTGTCACCAATATGGACACTTCATTGACTCTTGGAGTGTCTTGTTTTTAAAGTTTCATAAGGAGTGATTTATTACAGTTAGAGGGAACTGATCCACTTCAAGTACCACAAAGTGCGGATAGCTATAAAGATCAGTCACTGAACCAAAAGGGAGGGGAATTTGCAGTCAGAAATCATTAGAACAGACCCATGACATTGAGGGTTGTTTTTCCTTCAGAACTAAATCCTTTCTGCCTCCTTGGTTCCAATGAAGACATGTGATCTGCCAAGATCATTGGCACAGAGCATGTCTGCATGCAGGAGCCAGGGATCCTCAGTTTGAATTGTACCCTCTTCAGTTTTAATGGTTAGGAATCTAACCAGCTCATTTTGCTTTGCACCCATATTACCTTAACTCTATCTAGGAAGAAAAGAGATCAAGGGAGGAGGAGAAGAAGAAGAAGAAGAAGAAGAAGAGGGAAGAAACGAGGGAGAGAGGGAAGGAGAAGCCAAGAGAGAAGAAAGTTGGGAAAGGGGTTGAGGAAAAGTTTTGCAGGTAAGAAAGATTACAGCAGGCTTGTCTCTTGTGAAATGGAGAGTACCATCCCATCATATCCTGTCTGATCCTACATCCAATTGTTTGCCCAACCAAAAGTCAGTAAGGTCCAATTACATGCCGTTGGGTAGTCATTTATATCATTTCGTTGTCTCTGGACTTTCAGAATATAATAATAAGAAGAATAGCAAAGTAGCAAGATGTGGCAATAACCAAAATACAGTAATCAATCAATTGGTCAATCAATCAATCAATCAATCATCAATCAATCTATCATCAATCAATCAGTGACTTTATATCCTGTCTTTTTCCTAGAGTGGGACTCAAGGTGGTTCCATTTAAAGCAAAGGGCACAAACCCCCATGAATTTCTCCAATAACAAAAGGGCAAAAATCATCTTGCTGAGGAAATTTGGGAATGAAATAGGCAGTATTTTATCATGTTCTGAACAGCTATAGTCTGAAGTAGGAAAGAACAACGCAAGTATGTTTACCTAATTTCCCTGCTGGAGAAGATAAGTGTAAACAGCCCAGTGGTTGTTGTTCTTGTTGCTTTTTTATATTATTATTATTGTTATTATTATTATTAGTTACTATCCTTTATTTATAAAGTTACTATCCTTTATTTATATAGCGCAATCCATGCTCATGGTGCTTTACAAATTTAATTTTTAAATTAAGTTCTGCAATGCAAAATCATGGACTTCCAGTCATGATCAGCATGTGCAAATTAAGACTACGGTACATTTTCCAGGTTCAAAATCTAAGTATCAGTCTGGGAAATTTGTCTACCTCTCTGTCCAGATACAAGCACAGGTAAACATAAGGGAAATGCATGTACCTCACCATGCTCTTCTGTGTTATGGAGGATGCACATTTTAAAATGCAAGTCACAGTGGCCATTCCTGTTGAGGGGTCACTAGTTGTTGAGTGATTAGTTGTGCATAGCTAAGATTAGACCACTATGTCATTGCAACACCACAATTCAACTTTAACTGCCAAAGCTTCGTTAGAGAGAATCTGATAGAATGGTCCATCTGACAGAATATTGATAACAGTAATTGTGATACTTGTTATCACACCATAAACCCCAATTCTGCAGGATGTGCAATTTCCATAATCTCACCCCCATTCTGCAGGATGTGCAATTTCCATAATCGAACACATCTATGGCTTGAATACATGTTTGATAGTGCTCTGGCTGTAAGTATATGCCAGGTCAGGATGACTTCAGGTCAAAAGTGCAGAGAGGATTAGGCAGAAAAGCCTGATGTTGATGGGCTTGTGATAATCCTTTCAAAAACTGCAAGCGACAAGCACTCTCAAAAACAATAGAAGGTGAAACTGCCCAGGTGAAGCAAGCAGGGGTCCTACTGTGAGTATATCCTACGGATACCTTCACTATTCACACCACTTGACCAAAACATCAAGAGATTATTAGGCCTCCTATCAATGTTTTGTCACCTAGAGCTAAGACAGTCAGCTCATTCTGAACACCTATGTCAGTTTCATGAGAAAGCCATTACCACTTTGTCCATGCACCCTCCTTCAGTGCAGGAAATACAGTATAAAACCCCCAGATTCAGCCTCAATAAATTGTAGGCATTGGTAGTACGTTGGGCATGTTACACTGCTCATGGTACGTCAGATCTCTGTTCCTCCATGCAACCCTCAGACGTGCTGTCTGGGCCATTCTGCTTTGACCTTCTTGTTCAGGACTGGGGAACTGTCACCCTTTCCACCCAATTTCTCCCCATTCATCCTCTCTTACCTCATTTTCTGATAGCCTTGTATGGTTCTTAAGAGTGTCTGATTTCTTCTGTGCTTGGTAATTCCCAATAAAATACTCTGTTTAACTTTTAACTGGTCATCTCTACAGTTAGTACTGGTATACACAAGTGAAAAAAGCTGGCTGTTACACTCTTCTCAGGGGCTTCCTTTGAGCTATGATTTTCCCAATTCTAAGGAGACACTGGAATTGCAGGTGGACCTCAAAGTTTCCCACCTCTTATAATAACAACTTCCCTATTCCCACCAGTCCTAAATGGACCTAAATGGCAAGTAGAAATTCTTTTTAGGCCTCCCCACATCTATGCTTGAACCAGTACACCACACTGGAGATTAAACTCTTTGGTTGACCTAAGAGTGGTTTAGCTGGTTAATGGTTTGCCTGATTAGAGACATCAAATAGAATAAAATCAAACATTTAGTTATGCCTACCCCATTAAACCTTTTGGACCACACAATGGTATTCTGTCCCATGGTGAACTTGATCTCAGAGGAGGTCTGTTTCTCTATCCTTCCAACTTCCAAGCCAGCAGTGGATTTGTTGGGAAAAACCACCCAGTTCAAGATATGAAAGTCAGTGGCCAAATCACCATTCTCATCCAAATAAACTCCATTCATGGAAGTATTATAAAGCTGAAAGTTTCTCAGGAAAGAGTGAAGCTAGAATGAAACAGGAAGATATATGCATCATGGAGATGGCAAATGTTTTATATCCCCATTCTACCTAATTGGAGCTCTCATCCCCAGAGATTTGTCTAGATTCATTAGAGGTATTGATTTTTCATCTCTAGAACATAATGACTAACAGAAACAATTTAGCAACCTATGCAGTGTTGCAGAATGAGTACGATACTGATGATTTTAACATGCTTTCTAACACCCTTATTGCCACCTCACAGACCAAGTAAAGTTTCCAAAAAGTATTCACAGGTAAACATACATAGAGCTCACTGCAAGAATCCAATCTGTGCTGCAGATACCAGTCTGCCTTTTCAGGAAGAGAAATTCAAAGTCCTGGATATGGTAGTGACAGAAAAGTTAACTTTTTCACTCAAAAATAAGCCAATCCAGGGCTTTGAAAGAGAATGGCGAGAGGTATTGAATTGGATAAAAGAATAAGATAGGGGAAAAGAAAGAAAGATTGTGAGAAAGGTGAAAGACAAAATGAGGTGGTAAAAGGTAAAATGTAAATAGTTAAATATAAGTTAAAAGTAATAGTTTATGATTGCTGTAAAACAGAGATAATGTATGGAATGGAATGTTTATATGGAATAGAATGTGAAACCCAGATTCAACACTGGAAAATTGATTACTGGAAGCGAGGAGGGTGTTTTTTTATTCTTTTCCTTTAAAATTTTAATAAAAATTACTTATTAAAATAACAAATAAAGAAACTGGAATGATTGACTAAATAACTCTCAGCTGAGCTAAGTTTTAAAAGAAACATGTACAGGAAATGGAAGAATGGTAAAACCATCAAAGAGGAATTCAAGCAAATAGCCAGGATATGCAGGGAAAAGGTCAGAAAAGCTAAAGCACAGAATTAACTCAGGCTTGCCAGAGACATTAAAAACAATACAAAGGGCTTTTTTAGATATAGGTGCAGCAAAAGAAAAAAACAAGGAAATGATAGGGTCACTGCGTGGAGAAGATGGCTAACTGGGAGGGGAGAGAAGGCAGAACTACTCAACACCTTCTTTGCCTCAGTTTTCTCCCAAAAGGATGGAAGTACTCAACCTGAGGGGAACACATGAAGCAAGGGAGCAAAGAATAAGGAGAGAAGTAGTACGGGAATATCTGGCAAACCTAGATGAATTCAAGTCTCCAGGGCCAGATGAATTACATTCAAGGATAGTAAAAGAACTGGCAGAAGTCATTTCTGAACCACTTGCAATAATATTTGAGAACTCTTGGAGAACAAGAGAAGTCCCAGCAGAGTGGAGGAGGGCAAATGTGATCCCCAGCTTCAAGAAGGGGAAAGAAGAAGACCCAAATAGTTATTGCCCAGTAAGCTTGACATCAATACCAGGAAAGATCCTAGAGCAGATCATTACCAGTCAGTTTGTAATTACTTAGAAAGCAATGCTGTAATGACTAAAAGTCAACATGGATTGTTCAGAAATAAGTCATACCAGACTAATCTTATCTCTTTCTATGACAGGGTTACAAGATTGAAAGATGAAGGGACTGCTGTAGACGTGGCATATCTTGATTTCAGCAAGGCTTTTGACAAAGTTCCACATGACATTCTTGCAAAAAAGCTAGTAAAATGCAGGCTGGACAGGGCTGTTACCACCGTGATCTGGTCTAGCCTTTGGTGAACCAAAGATATCATTTTTGATATCACAATTCGGCCTTTCTCTGCCACCAGCCAAGTGTTTGTAAGGCCCCGCCGAACAAGCGCGAAGCTAGGCATGGGTGATATTTGTGCTCTCATTAAAGTACCAGATATAGCCAGTTCTGTTTCAGGGGGAAACCTCCTGACACAAACACCTTAATTACAAATGCACAGTAAAACAAAAGGACTCTCTTCTTGAGAGAACACCCTGGCGAGCTAGGCACTTAACGGCCGAGCTAGCGGCATCTACATACCGGCCACACCATTGTCAATTCGGCTTATAATTCAATCATGTAAATCCCGATCTTTTGGAGGCTTTGTCTTCAGCCCAAAATTTATTGTTCTCATCCGAGACCAGACTAGTCTGCGGTCGTTCTTTTCCCTATAAAAATCCCCTATTCTGAGAGCTCTTTGGAACTCTTGTCGGAGATTGCTGAAATCACTTGAACCAAGTGGACTTTGCTGGACCTGGCTGAACTCCACTGGAACTCTCGCTAAATCACTTGAACCATTGGGAACTCTCGTCGGACCGTGCTGAAGCTCCCATCGGATCTTTTTCCTTGCCTCGCTGCCGCTTGGTCCAGCACATTCCCCTTGGCCTCCATGCCGGGTTTCCTCCTCTTCAATTGGTGTCTCCAGGACTTCAGACAGGTGACGTATTGCCCACTCCCCAAGTTCTCTTTCTTTCCTTTTCTAGCTAGGAGTGTGATTGTGTTTTATTATTTTGTTTAATAAATATTGTTAGTAATTTGAACCACTTGACTTCTCACTGACCCAAACCGGTATACATAGGATAAAAGATCCTGCTGCGTTACCCTACCTCTCGTTAGCCAAGAGAGTGCTCCAGCTAATTTCCCCCATCTTTGCTAGGTTTCTTTGGTATTTGGGCACCCCTCCTGGGACCCCCAATTTACAGGATAACAGGGCTACTGTTAGGTGGATGTGTAATTTGTTGACTGATGAAACCCAAAGGATGCTCACCAAGGGCTGCTTTTCATCCTGGAGAGAAGTGACTAGTGGGGTGCCATAGGGTTCTGTCCTGGGCCCAGTGCTATTCAGCATACATTTATAGAATCATAGAATCATAGAGTTGGAAGAGACCCCAGGGGCCATCCAGTCCAACCCCCTGCTATGCAGGAATACACATCAAAGTATTCTCAACTGATGGCCATCCAGCCTCTGCTTCAAAACCTCCAAAGGAGGAGGCTCTACCACACTCTGAGACAGCATATTCCATTACCAGATAGCTCTGAAAGTCAGGAAGTTCTTCTTGAGGTTCAAGTGGAATCTCCTTTTCTGCAGCTTGAATCCATTGCTCCTTGTCCTCTGGAGCAGCAGAAAACAAGCCCGCTCCCTCCTCAGCAAGATATTCAGCTCCCTAAGTCGTTCCTTATAGGGCATGACTTCCAGACCCTTCACCATTTTGGTCACCTTCTTCTGGAAACATTTCAGCTTGTCAATATCCCTCTTGAGTTGAGGCACCCAAAACTGGACACAGTATTCCAAATGAGGCCTAACCAATGCAGAATAGAGCGGTACCATTACCTCCCTTAAACTAGACACCATAAAGAATGGAGGATGTTATTCTGAGAGACAAATTCCATGCTATCCCCATTCTACAACTGGCTAATGGACTTTCTATAGGACTTTGAGTTGAGGAAAATGAATACCTGCCACAAGTGGAACCTTTGAGGAGCCAGCCTTCCTCCACCCTCCATCCCCATACGCTTTGAGTGGGAGGAGTACACAGCATGCAAGGTCTGTGCCACAGCCTGGATGGCATTGTAAATACTGTAGCCGTCCTGAGAAAGGATCCTCTCCATCACCTCCTGCGGAAGCTCCTTTAAGTTGTCTCGTTCTCTGCATCTTCCCCAGACTTTCACAGACGGCACTGGCCTTGAATAGGAACAATGAAATGCTTCTTTCCCAAACTGCTCAAGATCAAACAGAAATTGGTCATAATTGTCATACTGTGCTCTTTTGTTTGTCTGGATTGAAAAGGACAAAAAAACATGGGTGTGCTGGAGATCCACCAGTCTGTACAACAGCTTCACACTGAGGTCCTGCAAAGCTGTTGCTATCCACACTTTCCCCACAGATGACCTTTTAGTCTCTTCAGCTATTAGCATGATTGCTCTTAGACTAATCATGGTCTGAGAATCCATTTGGCAAACAACTACACTGACTTTGGTATCTGTCAGATACAAAATCGTGTTGTACATTGGTCCTTGGGAAGTAATCATAGGAATCCTTTCTGAGAAGGCAATGCAAACACCACTTCTTGTGACCACCGAGGTAAAGGTGCTCAAGAACTTTTCACCACGGTCATTGTCTGCAGCAAGCAGACCAATCCAAGTCCATCTGAAATGCAGGAGCAGTTTGGCAATGCCCAGATAAGAAGGTTCTTGCTTTGGGACCATTCTGTAGAGGAAAGGAATCTGACTTTTTGAACTAAAAAAGCCATAGTTGACCTAATAAAAAAGAATTTAAGATGGATATCCTGGATTGCTTTCAAATAATATATCAAAATGAAACCTATTAATAGTAGCTTTGATAACTAAGAATTACCATTGTTCCCCGTGGTTATTATAGGCTAAATACAAAGTGTCGACATGCTATGAGAACTTTTTTCGACAAAGCAGAGATAGATACCCTCTAGCTTTTAAAGATAACAGTCAATTGCTGAGAGTTGTTGACTAAATATTGATTGATTGAATATTAAGAGATATGCTAAACCCTGAAGGCCAGTATGGCGTTGTGATTTGAACACTGGAAAAGGACTTTGGAGACCAGGGTTTTTATCTCTGTTCAGTCACGGATGAGTTTTGGCAAGTCACACTCTCTCAGCCTCAGAGGAAGGCAATGGAAACGCTCTGTGGACAAATATTGCCAAGAAAAGCCTGTGATAGGTTCACCTTAGGATTGCTGTAAGTCTGAAATGATTTGAAGGCACACAACAAGAGATAAACCAACAGTTCTTCTAGCACTGGCCACATAATTTTATTTGCTTTCCTGGCCATCCTACCGACCTCCATAAAAGGAGCTTCATAAAGTTTCCTAGCTCTCTGGATTTGTTTTGGGGATACATGTGGAATGCATAGTGGGGAAGGGATTTACCTCATTCACCATTCTCCTCTTAGAAACCCAACACTGGACAAATATGTCCAAGTATAGCGTTATTGTCTATATTTGATAAGGTTAATTGTACCAGGCAATGAAGGATTTAACTACAAATTTATTAACTGCAGCAAGGTTAATTATATCAAGAAAATGGAAAATGCAAAAAGATTTTCAAATAAAAGATTGGTATAAAGAAATGTGGAAAACAGTGATTAATGATAAGCTAACATGTCAAATTGAAGTCAGAAAAGGAATAATTTAAGGGGATGATTTTGAAGAAATATGGAAGATATCTGTGGAAAAAGTCCTAATAAAAGAAGGAAGTGTCACACCTTCACAAGAAGAATTACAATTTTCGAAAGTAGAGTACGTTGAAAGATAATTGGTTCGGCGGATGGGTTTACGCTTAGTGTTAGGGCTTACATTTAAGTTTGTATTTAAGGTTACATTTAAGGTTAGGTTTAGTATTAATATGTTTAGTAATAGTAATAGGATTATTTAGCAAGAGCGATAGCTTAATTTAGTTGAAAAGAACGGAGTTAAGAATATAACAAAAATATATAAGCAATATGATATATAACATAGAATAAGTTTATGATGATAAAGGATCTGGAAAGAAATAATAATGTAAGCTATTCATTGCAATGTTTTCTTTTTCACTTTTATGGTAATCACATGGTGTTGTTCTGTTCTTTTTTTATATAATTATAATTAAAAAAAATTAACCCCCCCCCCCAGAAATCTAACATTGGACACTGTCCTTAATCAATAATTGTAATTTGGGGTGGATAGCTCAATTTTGTGCAGAGATGACAGGGAGATAATGCAAAGCATAGAACATGCTGCTTTGACAGCAAAACTCACTCAAACTGTTTTTAGCTCTTTTATATCCACTTCTTTGTGATCCTTGATCAAGCTCAGCTCTACATCAGCCACTCACCTCTGGCAACTGAGACTGAATACCATGAAAAGGGTGCAGACTGTTAGTGTTTAGACTATTTCTCTCTTATTCTTCTTGTACCGCCATCACCACCACCAACACTACTTTCCCCATGGAAACACAAGGGCCTTTCTGCT